>HG992180.1:8320029-9520029 GCA_905220545.2 Melitaea athalia | reverse complement strand
TAAAGATGTGCATGCCAGTTGTAATAAGGAGTCGTCTTCGACAATCGTGCTAGGTTCGAGCGATAGAGTTTCGGTTGAAGGAATCAATATACAACTACCCACTAACGATAATGTTGAAAAGGCTCAGTTAAATATATCCGATTACTTAACGGTTGTTAAAGATCCCATTTTTCCTAAATCAAAGGGAAAATATTTAAAGAGGCTAGAAGAGTTACAAAGATTTAGATCGGAAGAATGGAGTTCAATTAGATTTTCAGAGGTTCAGAAAAAATTCCTCGCCTCTCCAGGCTTTATCGAACTGAGTGTTAACGAAGAGTTAAAACGTTTTCTACCTTCTAGTAATGAACACTTTCGCCTAGACTTTATGGAACGTTCTTTTGCGGCAATAACTCACGCGCTTTTGCTTCAGAAAGATGAGTTACGTAATACTTTACAAAGCTTGATTACTTGGTCTTCTGAAAAGGAGACAGTATTATCGTCGACATCCCTTTTTGAAAAAGTAGAAAATTTATTCGATGAAGATTCTAATTTTACGAAAGCATGCAACGACATATTGCAAATAGTATGCGGTAGAAGAGCGGATTTAGTTCAGTTACGTAGGGATTCGATATTAAAACAAATTCCTGACGAATATATTGGTGCTATTTTGAAAAAGGTACCGCCTAGTGCAGTTAACTTGTTTGACAGTGATTTATTTAATAACTATATACAAAAAATAGGGGGAGCAGAAAAACTTTATCAAAATGTAGGCACAACGAGTTCGTTAATGCAAAATCAAAACGCTAAAAACGCTAACCGTTCCTTAAATTTCAAGCATCTTAAAGAAAGTTCCTTTCGAGATTCCTGGGGATCTCAAGGAAAAGCTAAACTCAACCAACGAAAAGGAGCTAAGGACAAGAGATCCAACGCAAAGCCTACGGGATATCCAAAAGGTAAGACATCTCGCTCCCGCTCTCCTGCAAAAAACAAAATGTATCGCGCATGACTACAAACGTTTTCAAGGTGGGTGTCTTATGCAAAATCAACATTTTTGGCGAGATCTGAGAGCTCAACACCATGTCTGCAGGCTTTTGGGCATTTACATTCCCTTCATAATGAAGCCGCCTCTGGTATGTCTAAGACAAATGGTAATTTCCAGTTTCGCAACAAAGATATCGCCACTAATGTCACAACAAATCGAAAGCATGATAGACACCTAGATTCTCGAAAACGCAGAAATGTCTCCCAGTTACTTATCAAACTTTTTTCTAAAACCAAAACAAAATGGGCCGGTTCGTCCAATTTTCAATTTGAAAAAATTGAACAATTTCCTAAAAGTCTGGAATTTTCGGCTATACAATCATTTCCGCATACTGTCTTTCGTCCAGAACAATGAATTAAATGAATGAAAAAAAAGAACAAATGAATGGTAAAATTTAGATTTGAGACAAGCCTATTTCCATTTGCCGATTGTGCTTTAAGTCTTTAACATCGCAGGTTTCTCAGACTGATCTACAAAGGTTTACTTTATCAGATGTCGTGTTTATCTTTTGGTCTATCATCGGGACAGTCACAAATTGGATAGCAGAGTACCTAAGGAGCCACCAAATACGATGTGTGGTGTACCTAGACGACTTTCTGCGGGGCAACCAATCCTACAAGCTTCTTTAACATCAGGTAACATTTACAATACGCCTGATGCAGCATCTAGGATGGACAATCAACTTCGAGAAATCTGTTTTGCTTCCGACGCAACACCTGAAGTTTCTAGGGGTTATTTGGGATACACGAAACAATTCAAAATCCCTGTTAGACCCGAAGTGCCGCACTGTGGGCTGAAATTCGCGTTTCATAGACATTCAAATTTATTTTTTCAAGTGACGCTTTTTTTGCTTGAATGCGATTGAGAATAACTGCTATATGCCTTATATAATGATCTTTCAGGTTTATAATCGTAAACAGCGCACTTAAACAAAAAAAAAAAAAACAAAAGAGTTTAGACAAGTTTTTTGTTTTTTACAAAATTTGGTGAAAACTTACCTTTTTATGTCCCAAACACACTAAACAGTTGTAAAAGAAAAAATAAATAAATAAAAAAAAAACAAAAACTTGGTTTTTTGAATTTTTCACATAAATTTTGAGGTTATGTGAAAAAAGTGTAAATACTAAACTTGTAGATCTTTATATTACCTACAGCTTTGCCCTTGAACTTTTTTTCATAGGACTTGTAGTTTAGCCAGAATTAAAAGATTAAATTTAAAAGATTTTTAAAAAAAAAACGCACGTTTGACCTTAACATGAAGTATGTCAAAAAATCAAAAATAATTTGTATTTTAATAACCTAAGAGGATATTAGGCGCAGTTGTGCGATTATGGAGATATCATCATTTATGATGTCGACTCCATACAAAATTTTTTAAAAAAAATTCTAAGTGCGCTGTTTACGATTATAAACCTGAAAGATCATTATATAAGGCATATAGCAGTTATTCTCAATCGCATTCAAGCAAAAAAGCGTCACTTGAAAAAATAAATTTGAATGTCTATGAAACGCGAATTTCAGCCCACAGTGTGCCGGACGCTACGCATGGCACTTCAAAAACAATTTTCGAGAGGCAGTTGGTCCCTCAGACAGGCCCAGTCCCTAATGGGGAACTCAACTTTGCCTACTTCGTCGTTCCCCGAGGGAGGCTTCATTGTCGGACCATATAACAGTACAGTCGACATCTGCCGAAATCTCACCCCTACTCGCAGAGGATTATTCCGGAACCGGTGCCCACCGAAATGGAGTGGTGGATAAAGATGCATCCAGCTCGTTACCAATACATATGGATCCCATTTCACACCTACTCACGACAGATGCATCCGCTATCGGGTGGAGAGCTCAGCTAGGGCACGCGAAGTTAGCAGATCAGGGGACAACAAAATCATTATCCTGGCACGTCAACTGCAAGGAATTGTCGCGGTCCATGCTGCGATACGCCACGAGCAACGGCAGCTGAAGAAAGCTCACATATTGCTTTAATCGGACAATCAAACTGTTGTAGCGTACATAAACAAGGAGGTAGGAACCCGGTCAAGAAAGCTCCTACATTTAACAAGAGAACTACTACTTCTGTTGAATCACTTAAATATACTTACATCTGATGGCACAGTACCTCCCGCGCCGATACAATACGGAAGTAGACATTGTCAAAAAGTAGCATGGTTGATTCGAGGTGGATAGATTACAAGCTGGACAAACCAACTATCTACGTGTCAGCTTGAAATAGAAATAAAAGAAATAGAAGAATAGCTGAAATAGAAAAGAAAATAAATAGAAGAGGTGGTGGTGGTAAAGAGAGGTGGTGGAACAAATAGAACAATAAGAAAATAAATAGAAAAGGTGGTGATTCAGTTGATTTTAAATGTCCAAATCCATCATCAGTAGCTCGGTACCTAGCATATATCCACAACAATGAAAATTTGGCATATAAAACCATACTGGTCATAAGTTGGTTATTTCGATCTTTATGAGATGAACAGCTTATATCTTCGAACTTTCTCGTGAAGCAGATGTTAAGAGCTATTTCAGTAAAAAGAGGTAATAGCAGCAAAACCTCCAATATGGAATTCCATACTTCTTTTAGAGTTCATGAAGAATCAGAGCCCACATGAAGAAAATTTATTTCAGGTTTCAAAACGCGCTGCAATCTTACTTCTACTTGCATCAGGTCGGAGAGTGTATGATCTTACACTATTAAGATCTTACTTTGAGCATTTAATAGATGAAGCTAATTATATTCTGCTGATCAAAGGCAATCAGGCCGGAAAGTGACAGAGCATCCTGAGAAGAACTTAAATATAGTACATTGGATTCGTCAATTACTGAAAATGTCGCATGAAAGTCGTAAGGAAGCTAAATTCTTAGAATTATTTATTACTCCTCGTACGCAATGTAAACCTGCATCGACAACAATTATTGGAGGATAGATTAAAAGTGTACTTCGGGAGGCTGGGATTGAAGCATCTCCTGGTTCAGTACGTTTAGCAGCCTCATCCTTAAATTGGTTAGAAAATTATTCAATTGATCGAATTTTAGCTAGAGGAAATTGGTAACGAGAACATACATTTAGAAATTATTATCAAAGACAAATTAAGAATGTTGATAATATTGGTAATAATAAAGAATTGTCATTATCACAGTACTTTGACGCACTATAAAAAAAGTTGATTCAATGATCAGATGAAGTTACCAATAAGAAACATTTTACATAAATTAATAAAGTTTCTTAATCACGTCAATTAATAATTAGTTTTGTTCCGTATCATAAAAATTATGACACATTATAGCATCAATAATATATAGTACCAGGAGAAAAAAAAACACATCACTCAAAATGGTTTCCGGATATCGACGACGGAACTAATAATAGAGAGTTTTAACGACCCATAAAACTTACCTATTATTTTTCCTGAGATATCCGGAATCCAAATAATTCCTACCTGGTACTTACACATATAATGAAGAAAGAAGGTAATAAATATGGTAGCCAAGGCACTCTGTTGACAAAGAGCATATATATACCCAAAGAGCTATGTTGGCCGGAGGCAAGGGGGAAAAAACTACGTCCGAACACTTGAAAAATAAAGGCTAAACTCAACATGGATTGCGGATATCTCATGAAAAATAATAGGTAAGTTTTATTGTTTGTAAAAAATCTCTATTTTTCCGATCAGCTGAGATCAGGGCTGCCAGGTGTACGATTTAAATCGTACTAATACGATTTTTTGGCATTTTTACTCATGTACGATCTCTAGACCAAGATCGTACGCAAAATGTACGATTTTTTATATTACCTGGAAACATTTCATAATGAAACAAACGTCATCCACCGGTAAGAATGAATTTCGGGGAATTCTCCAACTACCTGTCGCGTGACTATGTTTTACTTGAATGAAGACTAAAAAACCATGTAAAGGCCGTATTTGTTTGCATTCTTACGAAACTCTCTTTCGGTAATAATTGCGACTTATCAAAAACCTAATATTTTGGATATTTATTTAACTTAAGAATACCGACAAGTTTTGGGCGTAATCAAAAAAAAAAAAAAAAAATTTGAAAATTATAAAACACTGGCTCAATTTGCTTTAAATTTGTTATGTTTGCCCCATTCTAGTGCAGATTGTGATCGAGCATTCAGCGAAGTTAATTTAATCAAAACAAAACTTACAAACAGTTCATCTAATGGTACACTTAAGGGCACATTATTAGCCAAGCAAATTAATAAGAAGAAATGAACCAAAAAATTCTTCTGTTAAAATATGACCACAGAAAATTTGTATTAATCTAACAAATAGTTTTATTGCATTTATTTTCTAAAACTAAAGGAATTTTGATAATTTATAATAAGAACTTAATACTTAAAAGGCTGTACGATCTTTTATTTCAAAACTTTCTTGGCATACGATTTTTTTTGTAGTTGGCGTACGATCACACTTTTTTTTTGCACCGGGCAGCCCTGGCTGAGATGTAGGGTAATTTATCTATAGATATATAAAAATCGATTTCTGTTCATTAGTCTCGCTAAAACTCGAGAATGGCTTGACCAATTTAGCTAATTTTGATCTTGAAATGTTTGTGGAAGTTCAGGGAAGGTGAACGGTGAGAAACATAAATAATATGTAACGGAAAATACTAAAAACGACGATTTTATTTTCCAATACAAAATGTTCCTAGCGGGGAAATTTAATGTCTTTTGTCAAAAACGTTTACAATTGATTGTCAAATATTTATAGGTGCGTTCAGAAAGTGTTTTGTGTAGGTGATACGAAGTTTACCGGGCCATCTAGTTTAGAATAAATATTTAAACATATTTATTCAAGTAGGGAATCGTTATTGTACAAATTATATAATATAGATATATTTTTAATTGCACATCAAACAATTGGATTGTGGATGGATATATGTGGATGGATAAAGATGTTCAAAGGGCTGTGCAAGAAAAGAAGAAAGCGTGGTTGGATTGGTTAGCAACAAAAGCTAAACAAAAGTTCAAAAGGCAACGGATGACGAGGTAAAGGAAGCAAGAAAGAAGTATAAAAGACTGAAATCAGCAGCGAAAGAAGTTGCGTCTAGAAAGAAAGAAGAACGAAAGGATGATTTTGATAGGAGGCTCACTGAAGATTTCCAGTCAAACATTAAGTTTTTCTGGAAATCCATCAAAACAGCCAGAGGAAAAACTTCTACCTCGGAGCTAAGTACAATCAGGAGTCAAGATGGGAGCATTATAAAAGGAGAAGAATGTGTGTTAAAGAGATGGAAAGGGTATTTTGAAAGTCTGTTTGAAAGAGAGGAAGAGCAGGTACAACTTCCGGCACCTTCCATGGAAACTAGTGTAAATGTTGATGAAAATGAGATAAGCATGGATGAAATAGTGAAAGCGTTGAATAGTATGAGATTAGGTAAGGCTGCAGGGTATGACAGGATTACCGTGGAGATGCTGAGTGCCGGACAGGGCATAGTGGCTAGCCAGCTGTACCGCCTTTTCAATCTGTGCTGGCGAAATGGGAAAGTACCGGGAGACTGGTGCAAAGCCGTAATCGTGCCTTATATAAGAGAAAAGGGTCACGACAGGACTACATAAATTACCGCGGTATAAGTCTTCTCAGCGTCGTCGGTAAATTGTATGCGAAAGTATTGATTGAAAGGGTTGTGAATGAAACAGACGAAAAAGTATGGGATGCACAAGCGGGATTTAGGAAGGGAATGGGATGTACGGATCAGGTCTTTTCTTTGCGATGCATAGCCGAAAAGTTCTTGGCTAAAAACAATAAGGTCTATTGCGCGTTCGTAGAACTAGAAAAGGCCTATGCTAGAGTGGTGAGGAATGAATTGTGTTCAGCATTGTTCGGGTACGGTTTGAGCAGTATCCTCATAGGAGCACTGCAATCTCTTTATAGGAATTCTAGTGCTTGTGTAAGGATAAACGGGGCGTACACTGAATGGTTTAATATCGAAAAAGGTGTTAGACAGAGATGTGTAGCGTCACCGTGGCTGTTTAATCTGTTCATGGACAATTGCTTGGCAGAGCTAAAAGAGAATGAAAGTGGGTTGAGAATGAATGAGTTACTCGTCAAATGTCTTCTCTATGCTGATGACCAAGTATTATTTGCGTCCTCGGCCGAGGAGTTACAGGAGATGGTAACTGCTATGAATGAAGCTTTTGTTAGAAAGGGAATGAAGATGAATGTAAAGAAGACGAAAGTGATGGTGTTTGAAAGAAATGAGGCAGTGACAGACTTTAATATCGTGATTGGAGATGAACAAATAGAACAGTTGAATGAGTTTGTGTATCTGGGTTCAAAGTTTACAAGAGATGGAAAGTGTGAGAGTGATATTGAAAGAAGAGTGAATGCAGGAAACATGGTGAATGGAGCTTTGCACTCCATTATGAGCAGTCGGAATGTGTCTAATAAGGCACGTTTGGCTGTGCATAGGGGGGTGTTGGTTCCGACACTCATATGTGGAAGTGAAAGTTGGGTATGGCAGAAGAAACATGAAAGCAGAATAAATGCAGTTGAGATGAGAGCGTTAAGAAGTATGATAGGAGTTAAACTGAGTGACAGGATAAGAAATAGTGAGATAAGGAAACGTTGTGGTCTGAAAGAAGATGTAGTGACAAAAATTGAGAAAGGTATGCTGAGATGGTTTGGCCATGTCGAGAGAATGAATGAAGAACGATTGACGAAAAAAGTGTATAAGGCGAGTGTGAATGGAAGCGTTGGAAGGGGTAGACCTAGGCGGACTTTTCAAGACCAGATCAGAGACGTCTTGAAAAAAGGTCAGGTCAAGAGTACCCTAAACCGAAGAGCATGTATGAAAGAAATAATGAAAGTAGACGAAGCGAAACAAGTATGTAAGGATCGTAGCAAGTGGAAAGAAGTGGTCTCTGCTTACCCCTACGAGAAAGAGGCGTGATTATATGTATGTATGTATGTATGTATGTATGTATGTATGTATGTATGTATGTATGTATGTATGTATGTATGTATGTATGTATGTATGTATGTATGTATGTATGTATGTATCATGTATACAGAGTGTCCCGCGATAAAGTGCAACCCCGAAAGAGGGTGAAACTAGACCATAAATTATCGACAAAAAACAGAAAAAAAATTAAAAAAATTAAAAAAAAAAAATCATTTTTTTTATTGACGAATTGAGATTTTTATATAGCTTACGTAGCCTCTTTGTACAAAAAATGATGATTTTTGTACGTGTTTTTTGGGATACAGGCGTAAATTTTTTTTTATTTGAATGGCAAGATGGTAAGAAATAATATTAAATCATAAAATTTCCTGGTATTGTGGGCATAATTCTGAGAAAATTAGAGATCATTGAAAAAAACAGTCATAAAAAATGGATTTTTTTTCACAAGAAGCATAGTTAAAGACATATTGCCACTTTTTTGCGAGCTAATTTTTTTTATTTTATCCTTACCGCCATGTACGTGGCGTAATATTTTATTTTATTTTAAAGTAATCGACCCACTACTTTGGAAGAAATCATCATTTTTTGTACATAGAGTCTACGTAAGATATAAAAATCTTAATTCGTCAATAAAAAATAAAATATTTTTTTAAAAAAATTTTTCTATGTTTTTTGTCGATAATTTATGGTCTAGTTTCACCCCCTTTCGGGGTTGCACTTTATCGCGGGACACCCTGTATAGTTGCGCGAATCGACTTTATCCATATGAAACCATCTATGGAGATAATAGAATAGTAGTCAATTTTTCTTTTTCTTTTCTACCAATTATATAAAGATCGGATTCATTAGTTGTTTAGTGTTGTAACGTTTGTTCATCTTTCCATCCCAATATCAAGTATCATCACAAATTTCCTAGTAATATAGTGGGACAATACTTCTAACTAATGAAGGTTTTAATGGTTTCTGAATTTTGGTTCTGGTGTCTGGTTTCTAAATGTGTAACAATGATAGAATTATTAAAATTAGATTAGACTTCATTATATGTATAGTATTATAAATATAGTTCTAGTAAATTAGATAAAATGAAATTGTGATAAATCGTAACAAAAACACTGATACGGGAGGTGTGCGATCGGGCAGGCCTTTTCACCTCGGAACAGATAAAATATTTGTTCTTATATAACTTATCCGCCAACCCGCATTGGAGCAGCGTGGTGGATTAAGCTCCGATCCTTCTCCTACATGGGGAACTCTTCCCCATGTAGGAGAAGGATCATCATGCCCAACAGTGGGATATTACAGGCTGAATCGTGTTCGTGATATAACTTAAATTTTTTTAAATTCTATATTTAATGATATTATAATGTATTAAAAAGATAAAATTAATTTTAATAGTTTTAATTTTACTAATAAAGTTTGGTTATAAATTCAAGGTATAAAAATAATAAGCCTGCTTCTTAAAATTATTTTTCACTACCGCATATTGACTGGAAGAGAATCCATTGTTGCTAACTAAAATTGTATACAAATTACTATTTCTATGTGCAATAAGGGTACATAATAATTTAATAATCCAATAATTACAAAATAATGAAATGCAGTGCACTGATCACAATAACTGGATTATGCGCCAGAAGTTACGGGTTCGATCCCAGCACATGCCAAATATTTGTAGGCGATACATGTATTTGTCATGGTCTGGATGTATGTGATTGTTTTTTCTATATTTCAAGACTTCGACAATACTCGAATCATACTGTGGGCCGTTTGAGTGTGAAGCATTTATTATTTATTTAATAGTTGTTGGTTCTCAAATGAAAAAAAAAATCGAACTCAATTTATACTGATTAGTGATTAGTATAGTATGGTACAAATTATTAGAGATACCTCAAAAACAGCTATGAGGAAAAACACACAAAAATACCGTCAAAATGAATTATTTTTGAAGTCGATTAAAAATAATATAATCAATGTTTTTTACGTGACAGATTTGAGAACTTCCTGGCTAAGAAATGGTCGTCGGAGAAGCGTTTCGGTCTGGAGGGCTGCGAGATCTTGATTCCTGCCATGAAACAAGTTATCGACACGTCCACGAGACTCGGCGTCGAGTCTATCATCATGGGAATGCCTCACAGAGGTACTAATATCGCTAAATATATTATATTCGTTGTAACATAAAATTATGTAGCCTATTATGTCATAATTATGTATAATGCAAAATAGTTTTATTTATTTTTAAATCAAGCACGTAGATATCGTTATTTTGGATTGTAGAAAAAATATAACAAGCCAGTTTTGTTATAATTTCAGAAGAATGAAATTGTTAGAAGTGTAAGTTAACGAAATGTATATATTTTTAAATTGTATTGTTGTATACTGTATACTTAATTTTGTTTTATAATATGGCTAAGTATTTTAAATCTAATGTAATATTTTGTTACAGGTCGTTTGAATGTGTTGGCCAACGTTTGTCGTAAGCCTCTTCATCAACTTTTCACTCAGTTTGCTGGTCTGGAAGCCGAAGATGATGTAAGATTCTATTATTTCTATTTTATATTAAGTTTCAGCCTGTAATATCCCACTGTTGGGCATAGGCCTCTTTCCCCAAGTAGGAGAAAGATCAGAGCTTAATCCATCACGCTGCGCCAATGCGGGTTGGCGGATATATTCCCTACTATGAGTAACGATCGCTACCAGGTGTTCAGGCTCAATAATACTGTTTTTAAGCAATTTGAAGGATTCTTCTCCTATGTGGAAAAAGAAGCCTACGCCCAGTAATAAAATGTTACAGTCTAAATCGTGATACTTATATAATATTTGTAGGGTTCTGGAGACGTAAAGTATCACTTGGGTACGTACATCGAGCGTCTGAACCGAGTGACGAACAAGAACATCAGATTGGCTGTTTGCGCTAACCCGTCTCACTTGGAGGCGGTGGACCCCGTTGTGCAGGGCAAGACTCGAGCTGAACAGTTCTACAGAGGAGACAATGAAGGCAAGAAGGTAAACTTTATTTTAATGTTTCTTATTAAATTTTCTCTATGACTCGTTATTTGGACGATAACTTGTCGTAAACGTTCTCAAACTATGTGTGTAGTATAAAGTAGTCATAAAGCAGATTTATGTTTTTTATGCCTCGATTTCCAAACATTGGGTGAGAAATAACGAAAAAAAAATATGACTTGAAATGAAATAACTATCTTTATTAATATAAGTATTGATATTAAATTCCCTAGTCCTAAACGTGCGTTTGACTGCTTTACCATCTCGCCGTGTACAAAATGCCATACATTTTATAATTAAAAAAAAAAGTTTTTATTTTGCTCAAAGTAGGTAGTTTACATTATCTAGAAGCCCTGTGGCTCGTGCTATCTTAAAAAAAAGCTGTGTCACAGGCCACACAGTGTCTTTCCCAAAAATAGTTTGTTGTTCCATAATCAGACTTTGCGTTCAGATAGCGAAAACATAATTGCAACTAATCTGTATACAAAGATGACAACAACACAATAATAAAACTAAGAGCATACATACAAATAAAAAAAAAATGGCAACTATTAATTGCAGGTGATGTCGATCCTACTCCACGGAGACGCCGCCTTCGCCGGTCAGGGCGTTGTGTTCGAGACGATGCACCTGTCGGACCTGCCCGCGTACACCACGCACGGGACCATCCACATCGTGGTCAACAACCAGATCGGCTTCACCACCGACCCGCGACACTCCAGGTCGTCTGCCTACTGCACAGGTTTGTTACCTTCGAAACGCTGTGGTGAACATCTTGGTGGGTGTTTTTATGTTTGCGTCAAGGTTAATAAAATCGCACGCATAAGCTCTACAGACGCAATCTTTTTTAAATTATGAAAGTGCAGTTCTATTTTGTTAATACTTTTTTTTGTAACAAACGATTACAAAATATTTTAAAGATTGTCCCATAAGTCCCATAAGTATTTCAAGATGTT
The DNA here is from genome assembly GCA_905220545.2 of Melitaea athalia. Taxonomy (NCBI): domain Eukaryota; kingdom Metazoa; phylum Arthropoda; class Insecta; order Lepidoptera; family Nymphalidae; genus Melitaea; species Melitaea athalia. The sequence continues at coordinate 9,508,119 of HG992180.1, read as the reverse complement.
TCACATCATAGATCACCAATTGTATGGTATGGTATGGTATGGTATGGTATGGTATCACGGGCTGGTTTCCGCAAGTCGACGACCAGGCGCCTATTTTGCGTGAGTGGGGATATGCTAATTTCACTCTTGCCACCCAAGCTCGTCCAGAAACTTCAGAAGTCTTTTTGGCTTCTTGAAGATCTCCGGAAGTGTCCTCGGGGTGCCAAGGTGCTGTGCCCGGTAAGCCGCTACACCTGGACAGTGAAGAAGTACATGCATAGCCGTTTCCTCTGTTCCCATGCAAGCTCTGCACAGGGGACTGTCGGTGATGCCTAAATTAAATAGATGTTTATTATACGGACCGTGTCCAGTTAGTCATTATCACCAATTGTAAAGAGACGTATTAACTCCAGTATTTTCTTCGAATAACTAAATATAACCTAAAATGTACAATCATCTTTGTACTGTTCAGATATATTAAGAGAAGCTGTGCCCGGCATTGTCACCCGCGGTAATTAAATATTATATAGCCTTCCTCGGTAAATAGACTATCGAACACAAAAATATTTTTTTTTTGTTTTCAAAACAAACAAACAAACTCTTGAGCTTTATATTATCAGTAGAGATAGAAGAGATGTGACGGGTCCGAATTGTCGGCAGACGTGGCGCGAGTGGTGAACGCGCCGATCTTCCACGTGAACGGCGACAACCCGGAGGCGGTGATGCACGTGTGCAACGTGGCGGCGGAGTGGCGCTCCACGTTCCACAAGGACGTGGTCATCGACATCGTCAGCTACCGCCGCAACGGGCACAACGAGGTCGACGAGCCCATGTTCACGCAGCCGCTCATGTACCAGAAGATCAGGAAGACCAAGCCCGGTGAGTCGGAGATGTTACACCCTATATGTTGTCTCTGTCGGAGTGGCGCTCCACGTTCCACAAGGACGTGGTCATCGACATCGTCAGCTACCGCCGCAACGGGCACAACGAGGTCGACGAGCCCATGTTCACGCAGCCGCTCATGTACCAGAAGATCAGGAAGACCAAGCCCGGTGAGTCGGAGATGTTACACCCTATATGTTGTCTCTGTCGGAGTGGCGCTCCACGTTCCACAAGGACGTGGTCATCGACATCGTCAGCTACCGCCGCAACGGGCACAACGAGGTCGACGAGCCCATGTTCACGCAGCCGCTCATGTACCAGAAGATCAGGAAGACCAAGCCCGGTGAGTCGGAGATGTTACACCCTATATGTTGTCTCTGTCGGAGTGGCGCTCCACGTTCCACAAGGACGTGGTCATCGACATCGTCAGCTACCGCCGCAACGGGCACAACGAGGTCGACGAGCCCATGTTCACGCAGCCGCTCATGTACCAGAAGATCAGGAAGACCAAGCCCGGTGAGTCGGAGATGTTACACCCTATATGTTGTCTCTGTCGGAGTGGCGCTCCACGTTCCACAAGGACGTGGTCATCGACATCGTCAGCTACCGCCGCAACGGGCACAACGAGGTCGACGAGCCCATGTTCACGCAGCCGCTCATGTACCAGAAGATCAGGAAGACCAAGCCCGGTGAGTCGGAGATGTTACACCCTAATGTTGACTTTGTTCACAAACGCAAAAAGCTCTTTGTAGTGTTTGTGTCTGTAGTGTTTGTATCTATACAATAGATACAATACACTGTGTCGTACCACACTGGAGGGGACAACTGCAAAGAGTAACTAAACATAGACAACTACGGAGTGAGGGTAGTTCAGTGACGAACCTCTATTTTATTATTATACTCTTTGGTGACGAAAGCGGTACGGAGTGGACGTTCTCCACCGCTCCAGTGTGGTAGTATTGAGCCAGTGTCAGTTCTAAATCCTCTGAGGGACCGAAGGGTCCTACACTCTTTCTCTTCTTTTTAACTCTTTGACCTGTAAATCTTTAAGAGATTTAAAGAAAAAAGCTTTATTAAGTAAACAAGGTTAAACAATCAATCAACAAAACAATTTCAACAACAATCTAAATTGCGTTTTTTTTCACGAATTTTCTTGTGTACCCATATATTCTAACAAATTTTTGAATGACTTAATAATAATAATAATAATAATAATTTACTCTTTATTGTACACAAAGAAGAAATTTACAAGGCAATACACAAAAATAAATGTACAACAGGCGGTCTTATCGCTAAACAGCGATCTCTTCCAGACAACCAGCAGCGTGGAGGAGATAATGTGAAAAAAGCGGAAAGGGTGTACAATATTAAAATAAAATAAAACAGGAAGACAATTAAATAAACATACATACATACAAATATACACATATAATAAACAATATTAACTATAATAAACATTACATAACGTATTGCATAAAAATATTAAATACACTACATAATATTATATAAATACATATAAGTATATATATATATATATATATATATATATATATATATATATATATATATATATATATATATATATATATATATAGATGTATACATATATATAAATATATACACATATATATAAATAGCAATGATTAATGACGAAGTAGACGACAGTTATTTCAGAGACTGAAATAGTGCTTCTTAACCTTCTTTTTAAAAGATTCCAGTGATGTTGCACGTCGAATGTGTAATGGTAAAGTATTCCATAACCGTGCAGCCTCAATGCAGAAAGACTTGCTGTAGAAGTCAGTAGAATGCCTACAGATTTTCAAAGTGAGATTTTCACTAGAACGAAGTGATCTATTGTGTGAGTCACTGAGAAATTCAAAGCGTTCTTTCAAATAAGATGGAAGGAAGGGATTAAATAATGCAGAATATAGGAGAGATAGTACATGAGTGTTCCTGCGCAGACGTATGGGAAGCCACTTGAGCTTCGCCCGGAACTCAGAGACGTGGTCATACTTGCGGAGACCAAATATGAACCGAATACACATGTTTTGGAGACGCTCAAGTTTATTTAGTTGATCCTCCCTTAAGTCTAGGTAACAAGTGTCAGCGTAATCAAGGATAGGATGAAGAAGAGATTGGGCAAGAGCAATTTTAGTAGGCGTAGGAAGAAAATTACGCAACCTTCTTAATGAGCCGATGGATGCAAAAATTTTTTTGCTAACCTCACAAATCTGTGGATCCCATGACATAGATTTGTCAATCAAAACACCCAAGTTTTTAACTTTTTCGCTGTAAGGAATTACAACACCGGCGAAAGTTATTGGTGTCAAATTCGGCCAATCAAGTCGTGAAATAAGCTGCTGGCTTCCGATAATTATAGCTTGCGATTTTGATGGGTTGACCTGCAGACCAAACTCTTTGCTCCAACTGTTGATACGTTCGAGTTCCTGATTTAAGGTGTTTATCGTACGAGGCAGATCTATTAAGCTTGTGTGCAAATAAATTTGGAGATCGTCGGCATACAGGTGGTAGGGAGAAAAAATATATTGAGTAATAGTATTAATGAAGATTGAAAACAGGAGCGGAGACATCACGCCACCTTGCGGTACACCGGCATTGATCCTAGCCCAGTCAGAATAAGTGTCGTTAAGCCGCACACGTTGCCGGCGACCATGCAAGTAAGAGTGAAACCAGTCAATCGCAATAGGAGATATGTTAAGAGAATTCAATATGGCAAGCAAAATGTCGAAGTCTACACTATTGAAGGCATTACTAAAATCAAGTAATGTCAAAACAGTGAGCTCTCGCTTATCTTTTGCCATGCGAATGTCATCAGTGATTTTAACTAATGCAGTAGTCGTACTGTGGCCTGTGCGGAATCCTGATTGAAATGGGTTTAAAAGGTTGTATCTACAGAGGAAAAGGTTAAATTGATTATAGGTAAGACGCTCAAGAACTTTAGAAAGGAACGGTAGGATAGATATAGGGCGTAGATCGGAGAAAGAAGTAGAGTTGGGCTTTTTTGGCAAAGGGATAATTACAGCATCTTTCCAGCAAGATGGAAATGTACCGCTACTAACAGAAAAATTGAAGATGTTTGTTATTATAGGAATTAAATAATCTATAATAGGAATTACCATTTGACGACTAATGCAATCAGAACCAACACTGTTGGATGATACCGCTAGGATATTCTTCTTAACATCACTATTCGTGAATTGACTAAATTGAAAAAAGGGAATATCACGAGTTGGAGAAGCTGAAATTTGAGATATTGTGTTTAATTTTGTTATGTTATCAATTGTAACAGAAGATGAGAAATGCTGATTAAGTAAATTTAAATTTAAGTTATGGGAATTAATATCGCGTTGCTGCTTCCCAACTCCCAGTGATTTGAGGAAATTCCAAACTCGGGCAGAGTCATGTTCCTCAATAACAGACTTATAGATATGGCGTCGATGTTCATCCCTACACAACCTGTTACAGCGATTCCGAGCTTTTCTGTATCTCTCACGGTTTATTTCGTTGGGATCGGCTCTGTATTTAGCTTTGGCTATGTTCCTTTTTTTTTGTAGGCGCTTAACTTCGTCAGTCAACCATGGGGCCGGCAGGTGTTTTAATCGTACTGGACGCATAGGAGCATGCTTATCGTAAAGTTGAGTTATAAGGGAATTAAAACAATTTAACTTCTCATCAATCGATAAGGCGTTAAGCACTCCGGACCAGTCAATATTTGAAACATCCTCGGCTAAACTTTCAAAGTTAATCCCACCAAAATTTCGTCTCAAAAGAATTTTTCGTTTAGCTTTAGGAGGTCTTAAATTATAAGATAAGAAGAGAAGGTCATGGTAGGAAAAGGCAGTAGCAACACATTGACCAAATTTTTTGACATGAGAAAAAGAGGAGACAAGGATTAGGTCGAGAAGAGAAGGCAAGCAGTTAGGAAATGTGTGAGTCGCAGATAATGGCAATATATGCAAATTAGCTGCCTGAACTATAGATTTAAGGCGTGAAGTTCGAGAGTCATTTTTAAGAAGGCAAGTATTAAAGTCACCCATAATTATTGTGTGTGAAAACAAAGGAATAAATTTTTCAAGAAGATCTTCAAAAGACCTAAAATAGTCAATAGTAAGGCTAGGATTATAATAAACACCGAGGAGAAGCTTAGTGTTGGAGAATAGGACTTCGATAAAAAGGTGTTCTGCTCCCGGACTATTATGTTGTTGCGAAGAGTCAATAACAGTAAAAGGAATGTGAGAACGTAAAAAAATGGCAACACCTCCGTCGGATCGACCCAAGCGGTCATTCCGAATCAGGCGAAAGCCTGGTAAGCAGAATGATGTCGAAGGGTGACATGGTTTCAGCCAGGATTCTGAGACTAATATAGCATGCAAGTTTTTATTTTGAAAGGAGGTCAACATGTCAGAAAAATGAGCGGGTATACTCTGGGCATTAATATGAACCAGGTTAAAATGTTTAGAGGCGTCACAAAAATGTGTATTTAAGTCATCACTGAGTGAGGGTAGACTGAGAAAACTGTCATGGCTATTTGATTCATTTGAAGACGAAATAGAATAAAAGGTGTCAGAAGGATCGTCATCGCTATGAATCATAATAATCTAAAGATATTACAGAATAAATAAATGTATGTAATTATGTATATAATATATATATATATAATATACTTGAAATAATATATATAAAATACGATAATAGATATAATAATAATATGGATATATGCAAAAAATAATATTTATTAAAACGAAAGTACTATGCACTTAATACTAAAAATAATAATAATAACTAAAACAAATACTATTAAGCTAAATTCACATACCCACCAGCTACGAGAAGAGACATTACAGTGATTAATGCTTACTATGGAAAAATAAGAAACAAGAAAAAGAAAAAAAACTGTAAAAATAAAAGACAGAAACATTCAAAATACTAATGACAGGCAAGGACACATTTGTAAAAGGAAATCATTTTAGGTACATTTTCTAGTATTGAATTAACAAAAACACGGTTAATAATTCCCAATTAAAAAGTAAAAATAAAAATAAAAAAAAACTTTTTCATAAACCTAAAACTCAAAATTATGATTAAAAGTGATTATTTACAAAAACACACGTAATAAGTACCAATTTAAAAAAAAAAAAGAAAGGATCCTATTCAAAAACCTACAAAACAAAATTATGATTAAAAGTAATTATTTAGTCTTAAAAGCCTAACGTTCATATCAACAATTTTGTTACAATATAGTTAATTATTAGCTATATGTAACTACAACAACAATAACAACAGTTGAACAATAGTACATTACAAATATATATTTAAAAAAAGCTGTTAAGCATAGAACTGAAATACAAATATTAAATTAACTAAAGTAAATTAACTACAACTAGATATATATTAGATTTGTTTATTTATGTAAAATATGCTGTGAATAAAAAAGATTAACTACAAATTAAAAGCTATATAGTATTAAAGCGTGGGTTCCAAAAATACTTATGAATGAATGAACATCTACTAAATAATAATTTGAGTAAAAGTAAACAACTACTTTTTAACCACTCTTTTAGATCTAAGAGGTGGGGCCTTACTGTCCGACGTCTTACTGGTGGCTGCGACACTTTGAACTGGCGAATTTGTGCACGATGAAGCGATAATGTTGTCGAGATCCAACATTCTTTCAATCTTATGTCGTGATCCGTCCGGAGCGATAACATAAATAACCCCATCACGCGTCCAGCATTTGTTAACTCCGAAATGTTGTCTCGCCGCAACAAACACGCCGTGTCGGGATTTGGTCAAGAACTCGGACTGAGTAATGCCGGTACCCTTGAACTTGGTTTTTGCGAACCACACCTTGTTTCGCACCGGAACATCAGCGAATTTCACTACAATCGGGCGAGGTTTCTTTTCAGTTCTACGACCCAGTCGATAGGATGTTTTGATGGAGGTTGTAGAAAACTGATCAATGTCGAGATGCTCTGCAATAAGGCTGGTCACTCGCGCCGAGGTGTCTTCCGATTTTTCTTCAGGCACACCATGAAGCAGCAACATCTTTCTGCGAGAACGCATTTCGAGTCGGTCAAGTTCGCAGGTAAATAATTCTACCTGACGTTGGAGAGAGTTTAAAGCAGTGATGACGAAGCTTTTAAAAGCGGCGAAGTCCGTAGCAAGAGAAGACGTAGTGACCGGTGAATTCGCCTTTTGTAGATCTTGTTGGAAGTTCTTCATTGTCATGTTAAATTGTTCAGCCATAGAGGCCAGTATATCTTTAATTGACTCCATTTCAAAAGGATCACAGATAAAAAGTATCGACACTATTAGATGGCTGTTATGTTGTAAATTCGCACAGGATAATATTTGCTGGGACGTATTGTGAACAGTCAGTACATAATATTTACTTTTTGTACACTGTAACTTATTTAATTAAATTAAAAATGCTAAATCGAAACGGAGATGAAGTTATCACTTTCAACGCCTACCCGCGAATGTCGTCTTAATACTGGCCTAACTGTTAAAAATTAAATGTTCAAAATAAAATAAATTATAATAAATAAATTATTGTTATTTATTTTAACAGTTCTCGAAATATATGCCGATCGATTGATCGCTGAAGGTGTTGTCACGGCGGAAGAAGTGAAAGACGTTAAAGATAAATACGAAAAGATCTGTGAGGATGCTTACAACCAAGCCAAGCAAGAGACTCACATCAAGTACAAGGACTGGCTCGACTCTCCCTGGTCGGGCTTCTTTGAAGGCAAGGACCCACTCAAGGTAAAATTACAACAACTCTTTCCATTTGCTATAATAACTATCAATTTCAATTAATAATTTATGCAAATAACATGAAATAATAATTGTCATTCTAATTATAATATATTTTCTAATATTACATTATATCTTCTATTATAAATAAATAAAAAAGAATGTGTATAATTATTATATGTAAGAGAAATTCGACTACATATCGAAATAAATAGATTTAAAGTCAATAGATCTAAAATATGTAGTTATCAATCATTTTATAGATGTCCCCAACTGGTGTAGTTGAAGAGACTCTCGTTCATATCGGCAAGCGTTTCTCATCGCCACCACCCAACGCAGCTGAGTTCGAGATTCACAAGGGGTTGTTACGTATCCTCAAGGCTCGTATGGAAATGGTCGAGAATCGAACCGTAGATTGGGCTTTAGCTGAGGCTATGGCTTTCGGATCATTGCTGAAGGAGGGTATCCATGTCCGCCTTTCAGGAGAGGACGTTGAGAGAGGCACTTTCTCACACAGGTGAACATTACTTATACGCGTAATTATTTGACATCAATGACACCGTTATTATGTAAGTCACAGCCATAAAAAAGTTATTTAAAAAAAAGTGTATGTGTCTATAAAAGTAACATAATATTTCTTTCAACAGGCACCATGTCCTCCATCACCAGAAGGTTGACAAGGCTACCTACTGCCCATTGGCTCATCTCTACCCCGATCAAGCTCCATACACTGTTTGTAACAGCTCCTTGTCTGAATACGGTAACTATATATTTTATAATTGTTTGATTCGAAAATGCAGAGTTTTTTTATGGATTTTTTTAAAGTAACTTAAATAACGTAAACCGCATTTATGTTTTGAGATGTATCATTTTGCATTTTATTTATTTTGCCCATTTATTTATTCAAGACTTCTGGCGATTTGCTTTATTCTTATTTTAAGATTTCGACAGAATTTATGTAGAAGGAATGTTATTTTTGTTTAATTTTTTTTTTTTAAATAATTGGGTAACATACACATACATACAAGTGGTTTCAATAAATGATATTATGACCTGGCATTATTGTAGAAGCACATTTAATATAAAAAACTGTTTTTTGTCATCAGGTGTGCTTGGTTTTGAAGTGGGCTACTCTGTGACTAACCCCAATGCACTTGTGCTCTGGGAGGCTCAATTCGGTGACTTTAACAATGTAGCTCAGTGCATCATCGACCAGTTCATCTCGAGCGGACAGGCCAAGTGGGTGCGACAGTCTGGTATCGTCCTCTTACAACCACACGGAATGGAGGGCATGGTGAGCTATGCTATTACACTGTATTCTTATTAAATATGTTTATTATTGTACAAGTTGACCCGACGATGAGAACAATTTTCTGAAATTTTCCCACTTTCAGTGCAATTCTATATTTTCATTCAGAAAAACTTAATTTACGATAACCAAATTGGCCCAGCTGTCCTCAAGTTCTGTGCTTAGCATCACATTAGTGATTAATTTTTTTTTTATATAGATATGTGTAGTTGTGAGAATGGTTCGGTACTACTTCAAACATTTCTAGGGCCCTGAACACTCTTCGGCACGCTTGGAAAGATTCCTACAGATGAGTTCTGACGACCCCGACTACATGCCACCAGAGAGTCCTGATTATGAAGGTAAAAAGGAATACATTTTTTGTATGCAACATGAATTTAAGCTGTAAGGGTTGTTGTTCACAAAAATAGAGGATTTTTCTTTAGTTCGATAACAGTATGAATTGACACTTACTCTTAGAGGACTTATCGCGATTTTGAAACTGCGCATATTGTTGACGTTGCGTCACCCGTGAACAAGGCGTTTACAACGTCGCTGAAGAATCGTACACGTATAAGAAAGTGTCGATAGTGAGTGTGAACGCTTATAAATTGAACGCAGTGCGGCAGCTGCACGACTGCAACTGGGTGGTGGCGAACTGCTCGACGCCCGCGTCGCTGTTCCACATCCTGCGGCGCCAGATCGCGCTGCCCTTCCGCAAGCCGCTCATCCTCATGACGCCCAAGTCGCTGCTGCGCCACCCCGAGTGCAAGTCCTCCTTCGACGACATGTCCGAGGGGACCGTCTTCAAGAGGTACCACTTTGTCAACTAGCCGTGCCCTGTCACTTTACCTTTATCACTTTCGATTGATTAGTTTCGAGGAAAAAATTTGACTAGCCCGCTGGCGCAGTTTGTAGTGACCCTGCTTTCTGCTCCGGGGATCATGGGTTCGATTCCCACCCCGAATTTGGGTGTAATATACCTATGTATATATTTATTAATTTATATAATATATATTATATAAATATGTATTTATATAAAAAAAATGTAGCTATACAAGTCGGCTGTTGTTACCTCTAATAACACAAGCAGTAAGTTGTTTACTTTAGGTATTATTAAAAAAAAAATAAAAAAATTAGCTCACTCATACTATAAAACGGGTCGATAAATTTATACTAATATTATAAAGCTGAAAGGTTTATTAATTGTTTGAACGTGCTAATCTCAGGTACTACGGGTTCGAAATTTGAATAGAAAAAATCTTTTTGTGTTGAATAGTCTATTTACCGAGGAAAGCCTATACAATATTTTACTACATTTTTTCCTCAAATTAACGTGGTTGAAACCATGGGGTACAGCTAGTATCTAACAATACGGTTCGTCTTAAAAGTTTCAGCAGATTTGATGTGTAAAGAAATATCATTAGTAAATAAGAAATTATAAAATTTTGTGGTATTTGAATGTAATGATGGTTTAATATTTTATACAGATTGATCCCAGAAGAAGGTCCAGCGGCTGAAAATCCCAACAACGTTCGCAAGGTAGCCTTCTGTACTGGCCGTGTGTACTACGACCTGCTCAAGGAGAGACGCGACCGCGGACTCGAGAAGGACATCGCTATTGTCAGGTTTGTTATAACATTATATACATTAATAATTGACACGAAAGTTTCATAAATATCTACAACGGTAATACTTCGTTTCATTGTAAATATAGATAACGTGAGGTACATGACTGTATCACATGGTTTGGTGATTATTATTACTGCATAACACTTAAAGAGTCATAGTAGGATCTTTTATATCCAATGACCTTACTGGTATTCCGATACAAATATTTTTCTAATGGAATGAAAGACTTATTAAAATTGATTTAATATTAATAAAGGTCATCCATTATAAACTGATAAGTGACAAGACTCCAGTTCGCGGCAATAGTATAGACGGTGTGGTAATGATATATCTGTGTGGTATGTGTCGGCAGACTGGAGCAGATCTCTCCGTTCCCGTACGACCTGATCAAGCAGGAGGTCGCCAAGTACCCGAACGCGCAGCTGGTGTGGAGCCAGGAGGAGCACAAGAACATGGGCTGCTGGAGCTACGTCGAGCCGCGCTTCCGCACGCTGCTGCAGAACCAGAAGCAGATCAGGTCAGTCGGGTCACGTTCGCAGCACAACACTTGCTGTTCACTTGTGACCCTGTTCCATAGAACGGTTGGTTTATACGTGAACACCTGTCATTAGTCGACTGTCGTTAAGTACTATTGCTGTGTATTGCTATTTGTGCTGTTGGTTTTTCAAATATTTAGTAAATAAATTCAACCTATCATGGCATAAGTAAAGATCGCTCGCTGTCATGTCTTTGTCATGATGACTGGGACTGACAATACTAAATGTTGAGAAAAATTTAATATATATTTGAATCTATAAAATTGGTGTTATTTTAATGCAAATACAATGTTATAAGTTTAATATATTGCTAATGTACATATAATGTATATATACATAATATAAAATTTATTAACTATGCATGTATTATACATATAAACCCTTCTCTGGAATTACTCTGTTTACTAATGAAAACCGCATCAAATTCCGTTGTGTAGTTTTAAAGATCTAAGCATACAGACAGTGGGAGCAACTATGTTTTATACTATGTAAATGATACGTATGTTTCGTATATCTAAATTGTACAATGTATCGTGAATAGGTTTAGATACACACTACTTATTTCACTAAAAATGAAAGGTGCATATTGTTTATTAACTTTTATTATAATTCTACAATCCTTCTCCTACATGGGGAAGAGGCCTAGAGAGACCAGTGGAATATTACAGGCTGAATCGTGATCTTGGTAATTCGACAATTGTATGTATAGAAGTGTATACATACAAATCTGCCCCTAGCATTAAATAAAGCAAAATCATACAGACCACTAACTACGTCTAAACTATACACAAAAAATAAGTCAAATACCCTACCTTTAAATATATACAGGATAAATTTCTTTGGTTTAAGTTACTACATAGCTTGCAGTTAGTCACGTTTCATATTTTACTTCTATATATTTAGTTCAATTGGTTGTATTTGAGTGGTTGTTTTCTTTTTTTTTCAAATTTTCAATAATCGCTACCATCGCGTTTATAACCTCTGGCCATTGGTTGCAGGCCTAAGTCTCGTTCACAATCGGGCGGTTGGTTTAGTCAACTTTTCGGGGGCGCTGAGGGCCCTAAGACTGAATCGGAACCACAAACTGAAACCGTACCACGCACTATTAGGTGAGATTCTAATCCACCTAAGTAACAGCTGTAACCAATGCTTTTATTACGTTTTGATATTGTACTTCAACGTGATTGTCTTATTTTAATTCGAATTTGTCGATATAAAACAATGGTATGGGAGTATATATTTTTTCTTTATTCAATTTAAAGAAAGCGTCTGAGAGGATTCGATGAAATCATATTATCACTTCGATTACATTACGTGCATTTTTCGTTTGTGGTACTTCGTTATTATAATTGTTTGTCGTCTCATTTATCGTTACGTTTTGCAAAAAAGCTTAAAAAGTAAAGTTTTATAAACTGCAAGCTATGTGTTTATTTGTTTATGTGAAACGTCCCTTATGATTGTAACATATAAAGTTATTTGTTACAGCTACAACGGAAGGGCGACTGCCGCTTCGCCCGCTACCGGTTCGAAGGCGGCTCACAACAAGGAACTGAAAAATCTTCTCGACGAGTTCTGCGTATTATAAGCGAATCAAATCGAAATATTATAATTTTTTTTTTATGTAACGCTGTCGTCCGTTAAAATGATTTATACGCAACCAAAATTACAAAAATGTAATTAATAGACACCCGCTTAACAATTGCAGGAATGCTCTTACGTTTATTTTGACTTAATTTTTCGTTGTAAATGTCAGTATTTTAAAACAATTCTCCTTACGATTAGTTAGAATATTTAGATAAATTCTAATTTATTTATTCAATGTAGCATAATATACGGTTAGTGGACATTATTTATTTTAAATGTTACAATAATATGTCGTTATGTCCCTCTTAGTAATTGTGCTTGAGTAAAGCTTGAATTGTAAATAAATCCGTTTAGTTTATTTATTAAAATATGTTATGTATTATCGCTAACGGGTTAACAGTTTCTATCATTAGTCCCAAGACTAGAAATGAAGCTGAGAGACAACCCTATTATTACTTTTTTTTTTCTTAATTTTTTTCGAGTATTAACTTAACTATAAAACCTATTAAAATTAGTATTTAAAAGTATTTCGTCACCTTGATTAGTATAATCTATCAGCACTTGTCATAAGATATTCAATGAGATATTATTAGTGGTAAATTTTGTTGACTAGACGTGTCACGTGGGTTCGACGTAGTACGTGTTAAAGCGGTACATGCAACTTGTTAGTGATTTTAATATATTTTGCGACCGCTAACAATCGCATAGTCTTAGTTTCATAGTTACCGCCGCTCGCGGCACGTGTAAGGAACAACACCAAACTACGCTACGCGTATTGTTACCGCGATGTTACATGTACGTAGACTATACTATAAACGTATAAAGAGTTTAAAACTGGTCTAATAATATCTAATGTTTATTCTCGTATGTAATTCGATCCAAAAGCTTTGTAACTCGCATGTATTATATGCACTACTATTGTTAATATCATTTTGATGTTATATTTTTGAACTGGCTCAGGTCTGATGGGGAATGAATGATAGGGAATCAAGAATGTTGTATGACAGGTACAGGTTTGGCAGGACTCCTGAGCTATTTATTGCTATTTTTGTTTGATCTAGTTACTTTACAATAAATATATATTGAGTAGACATTGTATTTTTACTTACCTGTATAATCGATAAAAGGATCTCTTTTCGTTTATCTCATAGTGTTAATGTGAAAAAAATTATGGTATGAACAGCTACATGCTAAGTGGCATTCCTTAACTTTATACTTATATAATATGCGAGGTTTTCAAATAATTAACATACAGTTAAGTCATGTACCTCGAATTAACAGATATATTTGTGACAGTCACAATGGGCATGACGACAGTATCAAAAAATCGTCAATTTAATAATTTCATGGGAACACTCATATTAAAAAAAATTCAAAATACTGGTTTAGTTTTATGCAAAATAATAAGATTATTGTGATTTTCAATAAAATAAAACAATAAAATACTGCAATCGGCCATTTTGATTGAAACACAAATTGCAGCGCATGACGTCACGCTATAACATCAATATAATACGTCAGGCGCGTTCACCTACAACTCACTCTAGTCGACAAGTTGAAAAAAGTTGGAAAATAGAGATACTGCTGTTAAAATTATGTGTAATAGCTCATTGGATTCGGAATCGCCTAGAAAAATCTTCTAAAAGTGTATTTGCACATCAAAAATTGCAAATGTTATAAACAATTAAAAAAGGGAAAAAAATGACCTTCCGTTTTTTGCCAATATTTCATAAACTATTAATATTTAAAAATTTCAAAAAATGATTCTGTAAGAGGAGGAAATTTCCAATAAAAAAACGTGCAGCTCTTGGAACTCTATCTCCATTATTTATAATTTTAATTTCATGCTGGTCTTAGGTTGAACGCGTCCGAAGTGTATCATAACATGACGTCAGAGCCGACGCCATGACATGCGCATGCATGTGCCATCTGCTGCCGTTTTGACGTGCACATTGAAAACATATTCATTAAATGTTTGTGTTGTTTTAGGTTAAAGTATAACAAAGAAAGTCTGACTATTTAGCCTGTTTCCAAAATTAAATTGAGACTGTTATCTCAACCGCACCGACCAACCAATCTCCTTCGTGTGTTCTCCACTCTACGTGACATTGGCGGAATCAACCGTGCTCCACTGGCACAACTGAAAGCCCCTAAACCAATCAATCAATCAATAGAAAAATAGTTTTAATCTTCCTTAAAGTTGAGTTTATTACCGAAATATAGGTATTTTCGTAAATAGTAAATGTGTACCCACATAACGGAAGAGGTTTTCAAAATCTTTCTTCATGCCCATTGTCTCATATTAATAACAATTTTAGTGGGCAATATTAACGCCCGTTGCCTAATAAGAAAAAGAACGGTTCGTTCTATTTACTAGTCGTTAAATTTTTAACGAGATGTAACACAAAAGTAGGCCTATAGAACCTTATTTTACCGACGGTTTGTACTTTAGAAAGAGAGGCTGTGTGCTTAAAATACCGTTTTAACGGAACGGTTTTTTATTCGGTAAAGTTCGGTATTTGTCTCGGCAGACAACGTTATTTATGGAATAACGATATCTTAAATAGGGTTATTTTGAAGTCATCATATTGGACACGAAGTATAGATACAAGAAGTCCGAACGGTATAGGCTTTTTCATACTATTCATTGTACACAATAATACAACCAGATCTTATTTCTCTTTTCTGCCACTGGCTGCGCCTGATTTTAGGACGTACCGACAGTTTTTCCACGATGAGGGGAAATTTCCCTTTTGAGGGAAAATCAAATTATTGCTTATTCATGCTTAGTCTAAATTTTTTAAATTCGCTTGCAGTTGCATTGGACTGTACAAACTTAAGGTCTGGTATTTCAAACTGATTTTTCATTAAATTTACAAAGGTTATTCCCGTTCTTTTCAAGTCAGATTTTACGCACAGGATTGATCCAACTGTTTCATTATCGAGCTTATTACGTTTGTCTGTTTTAATATTTTTAAATGACTAAAAAAATTCCTGAGAAGGGGAAATCTCAACTAAGGCGTGGGGAAAGGAAATTACTGATAAAGATTTAAACGAGTACTTTTTGAAAAATGGCGCGCTCTATCGGCAAAATTAGTGTTGGCGGATATATTCCCGACTATGAGTAACGATCACTATCAGGTGTACATGATAACAACCGGGACCGACGGCTTAACGTGCTCTCCGAGGCACGGTGAGGACTGGGGAGACCCACAAGGACTAACAACCAGACCGGAAATAAATATTTATATAAACACAAATAATATCCACTACGAGCGGGAATCGAACCCGCGACCGTTAGGGCCTATGCAAACCACGTTTTTTAAACGCGCCGTCGACGCGCGTTTGTAGCGATACAAACGCGATACACACGCGAGTTAGACGCAGCCTGTAGACCTTTGCACACCTGTATAATAAAAGCGCGCCGTCGACGCGCGTTTTTAAAACGCGCCGTTAACGCGCGTATGTGCCGTATGTACTGATACAGACGCGATGCAAACGCGCGTGTCACGTGATGCAAACGCGATACAAACGCGATACAAACGCGCGTGTGTATCGATACAAACGCGAACAAACTGCTCTGTAGGATAAAAACGCGCCGTCGACGCGCGCTTTTAAAACGCGCGTCGACGGCGCGTTTAAAAAACGTGGTTTGCATAGGCCCTTAGTGTTTTAGGCGCCGCCGCCGACACGGCACACGCACTATTACACTAGAGCGGTCATATGTGACAATACGCTTTGTTTCATTAGTGTTCGTTCATGGAATATAAAATATGGTAATGTTCGTTGTTTATTATTATTTTACCTACTGTTTATTATGTATTTTATTGCAACAATCTCTTTGAACAATTTGTATTAATTTTTTATATTATTATAACTGAATTCAAGTAGGTACTATAATAATCTATTGACGAAAAAATTATACGTATACTTATGTATTTTTTTCTCATTAGGGGTCTTCCCGTCAAATACGTTTGCAAATAAAAGAGGCCCTCCACTCTACTCCCCTGGGCTCTTAGTACACGAGCAAAAAATTTTTAAAACCTTGTTTTTATAGTCCTGGATCCCTAGTACATTTTTTTCACCTGATTACTATCAAGCTAATTTTCCGGGAGTAGCTTCATTTTGATGAGACGAACAAAAATTTCCTCTACGAAAACACTCGATTGTGGTAGGTAATAGGGGTAGCAGCAGTGAGCGTAGGACCGGGATAACGTACCTACCACGCAATTTGTAGGACAATATTACTATTAAATTATATAAATATTAACTAACTAAAAGAAAAATCAAGAAAAAAATGTACTAGGGATCCCGGACTATTATCTTATATAAAATGTAAATTTTCGACTCGTATATGTAGTCATAGGAGGCACAGACTATTACATTGAATTTATAAGAGTTTAAGAGGGACCCAAGCTTCTGCACAAGAACTTTTATCCTGTGGTGTTGCGGGTCACGTCGGTCGGCAAAAGAGGGTACCGAACATCTGGTCAACATCTTTCGTATTCTGAACATGAAAATCGACTGTATGTATGTTCTTCAACAAAACTTTGTCTGGTTATTTATAGGTTCTCGGAATCGAATTTTAAAGATTTTTATCATTTACCATTTTTCAATCAGAGATAATAATTCAATATTACGACTACTCAATACGACTTACTTAAGCTTTTATCGAAAACAATACAAAATAATATAATAAAATTTGGAACATCCAAAACTGGACATCTCACTCCTTTCAACTATTGCTTGCAGTTCATACCTAGCCGCCCTTTAGTAGCTTGTTTAGGAACTAATGATCGATCATACAACGATAATAAGTTCGATTAGTTAATTTTGGACTTCGGTTCTTCCAGATAAGCACAGATGGCTGTGATACTATATATATTATTATTATGAAAAAGTGCTAATATTTATTGTAAAAAATTTAAAAATTTTCAGCGTTTGTATTTAATAGGCTTCATTAATACTTTCCTGACATAATAAAAAACAGCTTATTTTGTTATGTGGTTCTCGCGTTATTTTGCTATCATCCGTACATCCAAAACGTTGACGTCCAACATATTTAATTTATAGTTTGCTGTGTATTCTGTATAAAAGTGTGCAATTTATAGCATATTAATGCTTTGTTATAAAAATGTAGAGGTTTAAGAGTAAGCGCTTCCAGTAGATACTTTTCGTTGAGAGAGTAAGTTACAGCCAGAGGCGGGGAATAGTATATTTAGAAAAGATTCGTGAATAAAATAAATTATTTGGGATCTAATAAATAAACACAAACAGACTGTTCCACATAGTGAGAAGTGCAATAGATCCACACCCTTGACAGGCCCGCGGCTCAGCGCACACTTGAGGCCATTTCAAGATTCTTATCTTTCGCTAGTCTCATTTCATCGCACAAAGCGATCTTAACATCTATTTATAAAAGACTAGGCGGACCACGCGAAAAGGTGCGAAGATTAAAGATGGTATCAGTTCCAAGTGCGTTTTCCACATCATACGGGCGACACTTCAAAGATCCACGCCGGTCTGAATTAATACCACGTTTTGTACGCTATTCTTTTTCTAAAGTGCGGGCTTTGATAATAATTTCTAAGCTTTGATAATTATGTGGGCTATATTTATAGATCGTTTTGTCCGTATTTACAAGCAAGGAATCAAGGATGTATATTATGATTATGGTATATGATTTATGGGTAAACTGGTAGAGATCTCTTTTAGAGAGAAGTTTGCCCTTGCCAACTGCCAATGTACTAATATACACACCGGCACAATTAGCGGAACACAAAAAAAGCAGGATTTTAAAATCTTTTACTTGAGGAACTGGCCAGTTATGATATTTTTTAAATTTATTGTCAAATTTAAAAATAGAAAATTAGATGATATACACTTTTTTCATTCATTTGTTTAATTTTCCCGAACAATACGTTTTGTCAACTTGTTCGAGTAATAACTAGGTACGTAATTGTAATTTTTTTGAAAAATTGCACTTAATGGTTTTTTATAAATTTGTTATTCTATAGGCAATTTTGTTTATTAAAAGCTCTTTATTATGCCTGACTTAACATCACTGGAAATCATTAGGGCTGATGAAATGAGAAGAAATGGCCATACCTACAGATCGATTGCCTCAAGGCTTCGTCGACCAGTATCAACGATTCATCGCAGCATCCAGCGGTACAGATCGTCTAATTCTCTTGTGAGGAGGAGGGGTCAAGGTAGAAAAAGATGTACATCGAGGCGAGATGACAGTTTTTTACAACTTGGAGTTCGTAGGAATACGCGATTAACGGCTGTACAAGCTCGAAATGAACTGGAAGACGTTCGAGGAGTACGAGTAAGTGAGCGTACAGTTCGCAGGAGATTTGTAGAAGTTGGTTTAGGGTCGTATATACCTGCCAAAGGCCCAAAACTTGAGAGACGTCACCGCGTAAACCGATTAAGCTATGCGCGAGAACATCGTCATTGGGATTTGAACGAATGGCAGCAGGTTCTCTTTACTGATGACTGCAGAGTTCTTTTAAAACAGATCGATGGGAGACAGCGAATATGGACACGCAAAGGAGAACGCCACATACCTACAGTCTAATTTTGAACACACAGTGGCTTATGGTGGCGGCTCGATTATGGTTTGGGGAGGGATATGTTTGGGAGCTCGCACGGAGTTAGTGATAGTCACAGGAGGGACCATGACAGCAGATCGATACATCAGAGACATTTTAGAAGGACATGTTGTACCATTTGCCCCATTTATTGGTGACAACTTTATTCTAATGCAAGATAATGCTCGTGCTCATAGTGCACAATCGGTACAGGCATATCTGAGCCACGTAGGTATACCGGTGATGCAGTGGCCAGCAAATTCCTCCGATATGAATCCGATAGAGCATGTCTGGGACTTGCTAAAAAGAAGGGTTAAATCCAGAATGCCACCCCCCAACAATCTGAATGAACTTGGAAACGCATTACTTGAGGAGTGGGAGCGGTTGCCTCAAGAAATCATCGATAACATAATCTGTAGCATGCCCAGACGAATGGAAACCGTAATCAGAGCAAGAGGGGGAAACACTCGTTATTAATTTTGCTTTAATTTTATTGTTAAATCATTTAATGCTTACTTTTTTTATTTTTTGTGATGGTTCATAATCATCTACAAATTTCACTTATTTCAAATTTCTTTATTTTTCAATAAAAAATAACGAAGACTTTTCAAAGTCGTTGTTAAAAGATTTAATCAATTTGTTATTTTGTGTCTAATTACATTTTCGTCAAATATATGAGTTATTATCTCATAGTCTCACTTTTTTTTCTGTTCCGCTAATTGTGCCGGTGTGTATATTTTGTAGGTATATGTCTTTCAAGTGCAATAAATAATATATATATATATATATATATATATAAATGGGTCTGTATCTACGAAGACCTTCCCGCTGGGCACTGATCATTTAAAATACTATACTTATAAAATGATTCATTTTTGTATAATGTCTTATATGTATCACTTATAAACGAAACAATTTTTTGATTTGAAACCTTGTTTCGGCGCATGAGCGGTAAAATTTGAGTAACGTCAGGGACGGTCAGTAGGGTAGACTGGGTACGGTTGTGACAATTTCGGTTTGACCGCCAATAATTTTGTTAATTTACTAGTTAGTTGAGACAAAAATGACTTAAACCGTAGCTTATACATTTGTCCACATAAAAATACTGAAATTTTGTCTCAAATTATGCTGTATTACTTATAGCATCAAATTTGAAAAAAAAAGGAAAATGTCACAACCGTCCTCACCCCAAGGACGGTTGTGACAGTGGTTGGGGTCAGTAGTGACAGACATAAACATTCACAGAAATGGTTTATAATGACTTTTATTGTTAGAAATGTTTAACATAACACAAAATACTTTTCTTCTATATAAAGTTTACACCAGTTTTATCAATATTATATATATGTTGTGGCTCATATAGGTGTATGTCCAAAATAGTCTGCAAGTTGTTATAAAAAGCTTCAATATTCGTTTTGTTAAAACTTGTAGCTCTTGAAAGGCTTAATATAGCTTGAGCTACGCGTACAGACATGAACGAAACCATTCCTCACCAGCCATCTCATTCTCATCCCAAGTAGCAGGTCGGTTTATGTTGTATGTATTTATTGTCAGTTCAAAGGCCAGTTTCCGTACCTCTCTTGTAGTAAGGCCAAAATATATTTCCGCGCAACGTGTGGTACATGTATTTTGATAACAGCTCTTTTTGCTCCTTCGAAAATACTTAGCTATGAGCTGCATATCACATGCTGATGCTGTTTACATCGTGATTCGCACCGACTTCATCATGTTTACGAATGTATCGTAACAACGACATGCGACTAATATTATGCATTTCCGCAGCTCTCCGTGAAGAAGTCCCACGCCTTACTTCATCCGCAAGCGTTTTCTGGTCATCTAAAACCAAAAACATAAAGAATATATATGTCACAACCGCACCCATCTACATTTGTCACAACCGTACCCAACGCATACTTCTGAAAACAATAAAACATCATGAGTAAGCTAAATTATCTACGTAAAAAGTAATCATTTGTAATTAACTACTAACATTCAATTGACAACAAAAAAATATTTGCTATAGTATATCCGTATACCAATAAAAGTAAATACATATTAAAAGAATCTGAACAAAAAAACTTACTTTTGGCTGTTGAAAAGCAATGTGGCCTCCTGCTTTTGTTTACGTCGTGCACTGGCTAACGCAATACTGGGCAACATGTGTAGACATGCATTGCGCTTCTTTTTTCCCTTACACTCTTCCCCACATTCCATATAGTTTCGCGGTTATAACGACTGTCACTACCGTACCCTGGCACAACCGTACCCAGTCTCCCCTACTTAGATGGGTGACCGCCTGGGAACACCGCGTGACGTTGGATTTTTGTTTTTTTTTCAATTAGTTTTTTCTGTATTTTAAATTCGTTTTTTTAAATGAATTATTTTAATTCGTTTTTTAATTAGTTTGCCAAAGAAGTTTCACTTCTGAAATGTGTAGGTACTTTGTACGCACGCAATTTTTTTTCATTCAATAAAAGATTATTGGTAGGTATTGATTGCAGTAAAATACAAATAGGCAATTTTTTTCTTATTTGAGATACAGTACCCGCAAAATAACTTGGCATGTCTGAACATAGGCTCTGCGAACTTTTGCGCATGTACACTCACGAAAAAAAACTGTCATTACCAATTTTTATTTTTATTATAAATCAATGTACGAATAAAATTTCCCTAATACAGTGACCAATAAAATAAACATCATAGCACTATAAGATGCTGCAAAAATAACTTTTATATAAAAAATTCAATTTCAATACCTTACCTTTCGATAGTGGCAGCTAGATTTTTATCACAAACAACACAATAAATAATATTTACACTTAATACTTTTTATATACATTACCACTTATTATTATTTAACACATATATACGCTTATTATTAATTATTATTTAATCACTGTCGCTGAGGGGGAAAATCCCAAAATCAAAACACACTTAATACTAACACTAAATAAAACAAAATTAATACTAACACTAGATAAAACAATTAAAGCTAAATAAAACAAACTGAATACTATAACACTAATTACTAATACGTAATACTAATAATAAAAATTAACAACATTAGAAACGAAAACTTTTGTAGCCGATAGTGCTCAAGACAGAGACAGTGGCACGAATACTAACGTGTGACTGAGTCAGATTACCGTATCCGAGCATTTCCGAAAAAACACGAAGCTGTATGAAGTAAGCAAAAAGGGATGTGCAATAAGGTGTTGTTTAATCGATTTTTATTGAAATCGATTAAAATTAAGTCATAAAAATATATTTATATTTAATTTTAAAAGGAGGCTTTAAATTTTCTCAAATAGTGTAGTCGTTAATAGATAACTGATATTCAAGTAAATCGTGTCTTTCAACTGAGAAAATTTGATTTTTGTAGTTTTTTTTTAATTAATGTCGAAATCTCGTTTATTAACGACAAAATTAACTACATTCGTAAATCTAATACGTTTAATATCTTATATAAACAAAAATCAATAAATCCTAAATAAAACTAATCGATTGCGCAATTCGGTTGATTAAACGGTCGATTGTGTTTACATATGGTCAATCCCTAGCCTCCCCGCATGCGTCTCATGCCAAAATCGCCTTCCCCCCGGTCCCTTAAAAAATGTTACTGCGCAGCCTTCTGCGCGAACTTCAGTCTCGCCAAGTAATAGCGCGCGAGGTATACCTATAGGTATAAATATATCAAGACATGTGACTAGATTCTTTCTAGGTAACTCATACTATGGAGAGAATACATTAAAAAAACAATATAGGTACCCATATAAATATTATTTTATTTGATTCGTTATATCGTCTAGTTAGGATCCATTTTACGTTATTTTAGTGATAGCCGTACGTAAATAGTTTGTTCTTTTATAGAATTTATAATAACAGTAAATTGGTGTTAATAATTAAATTCAATTTTCATTTTTAATAATAACTTGTAAAAGTTGACCATCTTAATGACTTACGAACGCTCAACAATACTCGGCCGTGGTTCCGAAAAAATCAACAAAAAAAAAAAAAAATCAACGTAAAATTAATCAACGAAAGACACCATTTAAGATATCGTCACATCAGTCAAAAATAGCATAGCAGTACCCACAGATCAGGGGGTGATCTGTGGCAGTACCACAAGACGCGTACTCTCCTCTAGGCTAGACATAGCAAGGGACACTAGCACTACGTATCACGATTGAGATCGCAACGCAGAGCCTCGCGCTTCTTCATTTGCCGATACGAACTCAAGACGACATCAACACAGGGCTCAATAATAATCTGCGGCGAAAACTGTTAGCCACAGAACTTGCATTCCAATCATCAAGAAAACGCTAAAGTACATTCAGCGCGGTGCTCACATTAATTAGTGAAAATTCACCAAAAAATATACTTGTTCGAAAACTGTACATGTTAAACAATATAGTTGAAAACTTATTAATTTAGTCAATAGTTTCAAATAAGAAAAATATTTTTATTGTATATGAATAATTGAAAATTGTAATTTTTATTAGAAAGCATTGATGATGATTATTTGACATTCCAAGTAAAAATAAAAATAGAACGACTCACCAGATTGCTGCGGTGAATAACAATTATAGGTAGGGATCCCTAGTACATTTTTTTCACCTGATCAGTATCAAGCTAATTTTTTGGGAGTGGCTACATTTTGATAAGGCGAACAAAAAATTCCTCTACGAAAACTCTCGATTGTGGTAGCTAACAGAGATAGCAGGAGGTAGAGCAGCAGTGAGCGTAGGACCGGGATAACGTACCACGCAATTTGTAGGACATTATTACTTTTAAATTATATAGATAATAACTAACTAAAAGAAAAAAAAAATCAGCCGGTTAGTAATAATTTTTGATGACCTTACGAGGTCATCATCTTGATGACCTCGTAATCATCACCTCGTAAGGTCATCAAAAATTAAAAAAAAATTCTGATTTTTTTTTCTTTTAGTTAGTTAATATCTATATAATTTGATAGTAATATTGTCCTACAAATTGCGTGGTACGTTATCCCGGTCCTACGCTCACTGCTGCTCTACCTCCTGCTATCTCTGTTAGCTACCACAATCGAGAGTTTTCGTAGAGGAATTTTTTGTTTGCCTCATCAAAATGTAGCCACTCCCAAAAAATTAGCTTGATACTGATCAGGTGAAAAAAATGTACTAGGGATCCCTACCTATTATTTCAAAAACAAAGATAATAATTGAAAGTGTCACACAAAAATATTTTTCTTTTTACGATCTATGTCTTTATTTTTCGACGTCATCTTTTCCACCCCAAGCGCCCCTTTTTAACCGACTTCAAAAAAGAAGGAGGTTCTCAATTCGGCTGTATTTTTTGTGTTACCTCTTTTTACTGGATGTACCAATTTTGATGATTCTTTATTTGATTGAAAGCTGATGCTTGTCATGTGGTCTCATTTAAATTTAATCAAGATCTGACGACTACTTTTAGAGTTATCTTTAATAACGCGTATTTACTTGACTATTTTTTCGTCTACCTACGTTGTACTACTTGTTGATGTAATTGAAGTCGATTTTTTTCATTTGCAAGCAAAGAAAATCTTTTTGCACAAGATAAAATTAGTACCAAAATCTCATAGAACCAGAATCTCATCATTTTTTTAATGTCGGTTAAAAACACAAAGTTGTAGCTTAAGTAAATAAACACTTATTTCAATTTAAAATTATTGTAATAGTGTTATTGAAAGTTTTGTTTAATTATTCATAAATGTATTGGTTGCGTCTATTTCTTAAGTTATTATTAGAAAGATTATTATTAATGACTCGCTACTATGAAGCGTTATCTCACAAAGAGATTTCCCTTTAAACTACACTGTCATCCGTGAACACAACAATCCACAGAGGTATCAGAGTACTTTGTTGTTCCTCCCGAGGCTAAGTCCTTTGTTTTCTAAAACCTTCCGATCTCTTTAATACTTTGTAATGGTGAGACAAATTCTGTGTGCCTTGCTGTCTGGCGATGAGTGAGTTGAGATGAGTTTTTCTTATGTTACTAAATCCCACTTTGTGGATCTTTTGTCGTCGTTATTTTTGTGTTTTGTTATGTTTTGCTTGTTATCACAATTGAGAAAACTTTGACTATTTTTTCAATTAATTGTGATTATATTATTCAGAAGAACTTTTGCTATCGTTTTATTAATCTAAAACTATGACAATTTCACAATATATAACGAAATGATAATAAAAAAGGTTTACCCGAATAATTATTTTCATTATACCTCGAATAGAACTTGAAATTAATATTTTATATTAAGAAACTTCGTTCCTATCTGGTGTCCCACGACACCACACGGTTATTTTATTTTATATTTTATCTCATGCTATTTTAGATTTTTCCTGTTTATGTTATTTTTTTATTAAAAACATACCTCCATATGCGTATTTAATTACATATTGAAAAAAAAAAGATAGACCGCTACTGAGGATAGTCTATTTTTATTATAGCAGCTGTTACCCGCGGCTTTGCTCACGTAGAAATTGATTATATTTACTAAGAGGTGCTAAAGTAGTACCTAATTACAACAATTTATTAGATATAGAGGTTCTAAATTAATTACAATAATTTAGAACCTCTATGTAACTGCTCGTAGAGCTCAATTTCAAGCAGCTTATGCAGTCAAAAGCCTAAAAAAATTATTGTTCCTAACTTACATACGATATGACAGACATGAGACATGAGAGATGACGGTAATAAGCTTCAGCCTGTAATATCCCACTGCTGGGCATAGGCCTCTTTTCCCATGTAGGAGAAGGATTAGAGCTTAATCCACACTAAGGTGCTCCAATGCGGGTTGGCGGATATATTATTATTCCTTACTATGAGCAACGATCTCTATCAGGTGTATGTACACCGGACAACAACCGGGACCGATAGATTAACGTACTCTCCGAGGCACGGTGGGGAATCCGTGTGAAAAAAGGATGTAATTGAAGTTAGTTTTTTTTTCGTTTTCGAGCAAACACAATCATAATAGAATCTCCGTAAACACTGAATTAAATATTTACCCATTTTTAATAACTGAAATCAGTAAAAGTCTCATAAAAATCGGTTTAGTAGTTTCAGACATTAGCCCGCACAAACAGAAAGATAGACAGACAGACAAAAATTTTAAAATCATTCGTTTGTGTGTCTATCGTGTAAATAACTATTCGAATTAAAAACATAGTTATTTTGAAATCACAGACAGACATTGCAATTTTATTTATATTTATAGATGTAAGTTTAAATCATTGCACAATAACGTATAGTGGTTATAAAAGTTCTATAAAAAGACTATGGAGGCCTTTGTGAACGCATTGATGCGTACCTATTAATCCTCTATGCTGAAAATAATAATACGAGCGTCATGAAGGTGTAAATATAGCGTAGCAACATGCACATTGCGACATATTATATTTTAATGTTATTCATTCAATACATAGGCATATTTAAAGTATATACGTTTTGAAAATAAAAAAGGTCATAATTTTGTTTGAGAAATTTATCTAAATTTTGCACCTACTTTAATTAAAAACATTTTTAATTAAATATCTTATACTATTAAACGAGCAATTCTTGTATATATATATATATATAGAATTTGAATCTCGAAATCGGCTCCAACGATTTTCGTGAAATTCAGTATACAGGGGATTTCGGGGGCAAAAATTGATCTAGCTAGGATTCATTAAAAAAAAAGTCGTTTTATCCCTGTTTTTAGGCAATGAAAAAATATAATTAGAATACGAAGCTTAATTTCACAGCTACCAACTTAGCTGTTACAGCGTAATTAGGAAATCGGCGGGTGTCAAATCGTGTTGACCCGAGTTCGAATCTCAGTCTCCAGGTTAATTTTTTTTCTTTTTTTTTAAATTTCACTCGTGATTTATTATTTAAATAAAATTAAAATATAAAAATACCGAGAAAAAAAAAAAGAAAAACAAAAAATAAAATGAAAATACCGAGCCAGGCTCGGTCACCCAGGTACTTTTATTAAAGCACAGTATAATTATTTTTAAATACATATATACTGTGTGTTAGGTTTTGTAACAATATATGACGCTTACTCAAAGCACAGTATATTTTTAACTATATATCATTTAATTCTTTGCTCACGACTTTTTAAGCTTCACAGATAACTATATAACAAACAAATATACGTTAGACCATGTTTTTGGATCTCCTTATGAATCGATTTTCATTTTTTTTTTTTTTTTTATGTTACGAGTCCGGCAAACAAGCATACGGCTCACCTGATGGTAAGACCGTAGCCTATAGACGCCTGCAACACCAGAAGCATCGCAAGCGCGTTGCCGACCCTATCCCCAATCTCCCCAGGAGCTCTGGTCACCTTACTCACCAACAGGAACACAATACTGCTTGAAAACAGTATTATTTAGCTGTGGTCTTCTGTAAGGTCGAGGTACTACCCCAGTCGGGCTGCTCCATATTTTGAGCAGGAAATTTCCTGCTGTGCCCTACCTCAGTAAAATTTTTCATATAAGGGCGCCGGTATGAAAAAAATATGAGGAGTAAAATCTACTGAACGAATGGCCTCATTAGTTCATTACGTTTATGTTACCGTTACGGCGTTATGATTCGTTTATTTACCATTTGATATGGTATTTCAATCTTTTTCTTAGACTAGTAAGCCTTTTTTATGCCTATTTAGACAGTAGATCTGAAGCAGTAAACTCCAGTCGTGTTTTGGAGCTGACACACACACTTTTTGACCGTCAACTCAAATTAGAGCAGCGTGGTTGATCTAACCTTTTTATTACATAGAATAGGAGATCTACTATTACTTGTGAGACGCCTATAGACTGACAACATACGTAATATGTAAGCTGCTTCTTTCAATAAAGATTGAAAATTACACACTGACCACAATCCCTAGTCTCAGTTTGACGGGGTTTATTATCGGAAGGCATTTGATAGAGTCGACAATGATTGCATATTCTTCTCCTCCGTATTCTCTAGCTCCTTAAGTGGAGGTACTAGGTAGCTTGTGCAGTTCAACGGACGTCTATCAAGTTTCGTTTTCCGATGTACCTACGTCAGGGATTAAGCCGTCAGTTCTTTGGGATTTTTATTCTTTATAAATTTTAATGATTTATTTGACATAGTTAGCGCGCATCGTTATTTATCGCATTTACAAGTGAAATAAAATATTTCGTGGTAGCTCTCCTCTTTAGATTGTTTAGATTGTCAGTTGTTGCAGCAGGTTATTGAATAGTTTATGAAATTAAGTACATGGAATAAACTGACTTTTAAAAAAGCTAGTGTTTTTGCTGTTGTTGGGTTTGTCTTGACGTAAAAAAGAGATCTAGAAATTGTTTTGCTGATAAAAATGTAATGAAATAGCCTTCAACTAGGAAGCTCTTTGAAAAATAATACCTACATTTAACTGGTCCTTAAGAGGAGTCCTTAAGAGGTAAAATACATATTCTGATTTAAAAAAATCCAAAAAAAATTTAAAGACAGTTTAACTACAAGAAAAAAGTACTAAGTACATTCAAAAGTTTTGCTGTGTAGATATTTATTTATATTTATTTATTTATTTCTCCATTTAAAAGAAGGATCGAGTTCACCTAATCCGCTACGCCGCTCCATTGTGGCTTGGCACATAATAGTCAATTATTTTAGCACTCTGTGCTTAATAGTCTATGTAACGTGGGATCTAATTCTAGATCTATATTATTTATATCTGCCGTGTTTCATAGAATGACCAAGCGAAATGTTGTGACCAAATTTTCGCGTAGTTTCGTATATTAGGCTTTATTAACGCATTAGATTCATAAGATTTGAAATACAATACATTGCTTTGTAATAAATAAAAATATAAATGTGAAACAGGAGAATCAGGCGTATAAAAATTTATGGTACTTTTCCCTCCCACTTCAGCAATGCGTCAATTAATCAGGTCAGGCAGTACGACTTTCATAAAGTAGGTATCTGACTTAATTACGTCCCAAGTAGTCATTTATTGTAGCCTTTCAATGTAAGAGGTGATATTCTTTTTTTTAATTGTACAGAATATTGTAGTAGCGTATTAAGCAAAATAGTGAATTTTTTAGTTAATTTTAATTTTACGTATTATAAAACATAAAACATTTCGAAAGTATATAGGTACAGCATAATTGCGTTAAGATATGAATACAAATGCTTCAAGCGGGTTTAGGTCTGTGTATGACATTTATCATATAGGTACTTTTGTAACAAAAGAGCCAAATGCACAGGGTTATCTCATTATCTGCTGTAAAGTTTACAAAGGACTGCCATTGTTTGACTGACTTTTAAAAGAGTGACAATATGTAAATGGGAAAAAAGTTATTTATGTTAATATTTTAATTCATTTATTATACCAACTATACTCGTATTATTATTAAAAACAATTTGTAAACGTTTACAAGACATTTTAGACTCGTTGTGTTCAATTAAAATTGCTTTCGTAGACACATTACGGATATGTATTTTTGCTGCTCATATTTCATTATCTGAAGCGTCCAATCGTGGCGAATAGGCCTATTGTTTTTAGTCATTGAATGTCGATTTTCATCGAGTATTGGTTTCATAGGGGTTTTTCCTGAAACCAATAGGTCGGAATTGAGTTACTGTTAGCATTTTAAAAACTTTTACACAATTTATTCGTAAAAATATTTATTATTGTAATGTCGCAAATGGTAAATATTTCCTTTAGCGAGTCCTAATCGAATTGCTTTCAATGTCGTCGAAGCGAGGAGATAAAACTAATATAACAACGTTGGATACTCTTATCAAAAGATGGTTTAAGTTGTTATTGCCTTCTGGGCTTTTGGCTACTTATTGGAAATTTCTTAAAGATTACGAGTCATTTGGAAATTTTAGAATTCGTGACAATTTAATGGCCTACGGCAATTTTGGTGCGTTGCAAATCTTTGTTAGGGTTCTGTACTTAGGTATTTCTTAGGCGATGTCTTCTATCTATACTTATAAAGTCAGCTTTTAATCATTTAAGGACATCGACCATTGTATTAATAAATTATTATTAGTGTTTAGTTATTGTTTCCATTAATTAGTCATTATTTTTTGTTTCGTTACATTGTTAAAATGTTTAGAATGAAATTATGAAAAACGCATTTAGGTATGTACAGGACCTTTCTGTAGTAAGTATATTAAACAAGATACATTAAAAGCGATTGAAATTCATGACTTCTTATTAGAGGTATTGAGTGAGTCGTATTTCCATAAATTCGTTTCAAATAACATGGACTGAGGATCTTCGTCAAAAATTCAACGTTTGAATAATTCAGCAGTCGTTTCAAGATAATTCTCAAATTGGAGGTTTGTCAGTTACGAGTATAATGGAGTAAACTTTTACCGAGTTACGTTAACCAACTTTCAATATAATTATTAAATATTTGTTCCACGTGACAATAAAAATATTTTTTTGGTAGTTTTAATACTGTAAAAAGACACCCGTGCCTCGACGTGTTTTAAAAATTACAAAAGTAAATGTAGCTTGTACAGAAGTATTAGATCCTTATAGTATATATAGGTACACGACCGTTCTGGTGTAGTTTTGCGCGTATTGAGTGCCCAAAAACCGGCGGTTCCAGGTACGGTTCCTTCTCTGGATGAATATGGTGGATTAGGCTACGACCCTTCGCCTAAATGGAGAACGACACCTATGCTCAGCAGTAGGATGCTAAAGGCCAAAACAAATAATTATTCAATCAAGGCCCTTGTGTCTGAAAATTAGCCATTTTTTCCAACTGATCATTTGAATTCCTAATTTAAATTTATTTTTAGCCTAGGAATTTTTATTCGTACCTTAAATATATAACCTATTAGGTTGCTTGTGTAGCTCGAATTTTCTTTAAAATCATACCAATTCTCTTATCTTATGGTCTAATAAGAATTTTACCGTAGTACCAGCGAGCAGAAACAGCTAACAGGATTAATAATAATGTGTTTGGGACATAATAATGTGTTTGGGACACTACATAAAATACAGTTTAATTTGAATAATATAATTATATTCTAACTGAAGTTGGGCATAGCATAGCAGGACAACTCAAAATCTGGAGTAACGCGACTGGGGAAGTACCTCGACCTTACAGAAGATCACAGCTAAATAGTCATGCCTTCAAGCAGTGTTGTGTTAATGTGATAAGTAAGGTGAAAAGGGGTCCTGGAGGGGATCGCGGGTAGGGTCGGAAACTCGCTAGCGTTGCTTAGGTATTACATAAAAAAAATAACAAGATAAGCTACGGTAATCGCTTACCAGTTACCATCACGTACGTAAGCCGTACACTTGTTTGCCGACCTAGTTGTATAAAAAATTTATTTCATCCTAAAAGTTGTTTTTTTCTACAGCATCTTATCATAGTTTGTTCATATGTCATTTTTTATTAATCAGAAAATTTTAATAATATTAAAAATATAGTAACTTTGTCTCGTAGTTAATTAAAAAAAAATTGCGTGTAAAAAAGTGAAACTTCTTTAACAAACTAATTAAACAAAAAAACTATTTAAAAAAAGCCAACGTCACACGGTGTTCCCAGGCGGTCACCCATCCAAGTACTGGTCGTCATGACGCTGCCGCGTTACCGGTCGCTTAAATTATACCCCTCATGCGCCTAAAGAAGTTTCATTTAAAAAAAAACAAACATCAAACAGAATGTTAAACTTTTTTGTTAAGTTTATTGTATCAAGTTTCACTTTAATGTTATTATATTTCATTATTATTAAAAAATGGTCTCTTGTTACAAAGTCATGGTTGTCCGAAATATAACTTTATTTTTTGCCGCGTAGGCTAAAATAATGATAAAATATTCACTTGAATTTAAGCTTTTAAACGTTTTGACAAAAAATACTTTGTAGTCAAATATAGGGTCGTTTATTTTATGTTCATAACTAATTTAGTCAGTACCTACTTTACGTAGTTATTTCTATTCTATACATTTAAATTTAAAATGTAATTTACATCTCTCATGTTCGGTAAGTAGGTTCTTATTACCTCCAAATGGGGCTTGTAGGTGACTCATTACCGCTCTAGGGTAATAATGTAGCTAGAAACGCCCTAGGGCGGTAAGTAATTTAAAAAAAAAACACTTCTTTCTTTCAAAAAGTTCGCGTACATCTAACCATCATACTGGCAATAGACATCATCATGCATTCAGCCCAATGACCAAAGAGGTCGCTTTGCTATTCAGCCTTGTCTTCGTGTGAGTAGGTATAATAGTCATCAATTTTAAATATCGAACGACGAAGCTCAATTTGAAAATTGTTCTCATTTCACTATAAATTTCAACAAATAAAATGATTTATTCTTGTAACGCCGGTTATTTTCTACTTACCTCACAATCGAGATGTAAAGCAAAATAGTTAGCTCGGGTGTAATTATCAATTGCACCCTCGAACTATAGGCGCCCTCGCTGCGCTCGTGCGCCTAAATATCTCGGGCTGCAATTGATGCCTTACAGCCCTTGGCTACTAATCTACTATAATTTTATGTGGTTGTGATATAACACAACAATTACCAGGAACAATTTATAAATAAAACATTTATAATGCAAAAAAATCACGATTTTAATTACGAGAAAACACTTGGGCGAATAACAAATACTCAAAATGTAACATATTGACAGAATGTGATGGACAGTATAATAGGCGTATTACCTTAAACCGTATTTGGTTAATCAAACTATTATGTTTCGGAATATCTGCAAGAGTGAACTAATATTCTGTTTAGGCTTTCGGAAGCTATAAATAAACAATCAGAAACATCTATATAATAAAAAGACACATTAAAAAGACTTGAAGCATATTAAATGAAAACAAATAATTTAAATAGTATTAAAATAATTTTATAAAAATTATTTGAGTCTCGTGAACAATACATTCGTACGTGCTGTGTGGTTACGGCACTAAAGAATGTAGCCACCCCCTCTCTTCCCGTGGGTGTCGTAAGAGGCGACTAAGGGATAACACAGTTCCACTACCACCTTGGAACTTAAAAAGCCGACGGATGGCGGGATAACCATCCACGCTGGCTTTGAAATACACAGACCAAAGACGGGCAGCAGCGTCTTCGGTGCGACAAAGCCAGCCCCTGCGGTCACCAACCCGCCTGCCCAGCGTGGTGACTATGGGCAAAACACACGAGTTCGCGTCATAATGTCGGGCGCGAACTTGTGGAGGCCTATGTCCAACAGTGAACTGTGATAGGCTGAAGTGGTGGAACAATACATTCGCAGTTTATGTCGAAATATCGAACTCTGCAAAACGAAAATAATAAACATGGTAAATATCCCGTTTTCGAATAATTTTAGTAATAGAAGTAACCATGTTAATCTAAAATCTCAAATTTTTAAAACACTCTGAGTAGTATGGTTAGTAATCATTTGCTCGTAAACGACAAAAAAACCGACTTCAATTCACACCGACAAGTAGTAAAATGAGAAGTCAAATACACATTATTCGGGATAACCCAAAATGTACCTACTTGTCAGATGTCAATCAAATTTAAATGCGACCGCATAACGAGCACTAGCTTTCTACTACTAGGTCTGATCTCTATTTCTGTGTTTTAATGTTTAGTAAATGGTTCTTTATTTTACAAAAATGTGTTATGTCTTATTCATTCCTTCTAGAGAAGGTCACGATATAGGTACCTAATATCACGAATAAAACTTTTTTTTTGTAAAAGAATAAATATTTGGAAGTACACGAATATGTAATGATTTAAAAAGGTTTACATTTTCGAAATAATTGTCAAGATGAAATTGATTGTGATGAGTTTGGCGATGACTTTGGTTCTTGTAAAGTATAAAAAAATGTGAAAGTTTAGTCTTCTGTAGTTCTGAGTTTTGAGCTTTAATCTCGCCTCACTATTATAATAATTTACCAAGCAACTAAAGGTGTTTATACAATTAAACAAATTTTACAACAAATTCTATGATGATAAAGTAT
Organism: Melitaea athalia; assembly: GCA_905220545.2. NCBI lineage: Eukaryota > Metazoa > Arthropoda > Insecta > Lepidoptera > Nymphalidae > Melitaea > Melitaea athalia. The sequence continues at coordinate 9,473,887 of HG992180.1, read as the reverse complement.
TTGATGCCATCAAACTCTATGCAGATCGGTTACCGTGCCTTTAAAAGTCTTGTCAAACCATTACAAGAAAATTGCGGAAAAAGAAAAGTCAGATAAAAGTGTAACAAAAGTAGTTTTACTAACAAGCGTTTTGCTACTCTCACAATAAGATTCCGTACCTTCCAAGTTTTTACAGCTCTTCTAATTAGAGTTGCTATGGTGGTTTGAAGCTAAAACGACTTTACTGTCGATACCGATGGAAAGAATTGTGTTATATTCCCGCTTTGTACGTGTAAAGCATCTTAATATCGCAATAAAAAACAATATAGATTTTTTTTATCGTTGTGAAATCTTTTGTGTTATTGGCTAGAAATATAACGTACGTTTCTTCGTGTGAAATAAAAATGCTCAGCTACCATTCTTGGATGTTCCTAATTGATTTGGGTTTTTAAGTTCCTACTATTATTAGTTCACACTAGTGATAAGTATAGGTGGTTATGTATAACATATTCCAATGTTTATAAAGAAAAATGTTTTAGATTAGCTTAACTTGTGGATTAAGAGAATGATATGAATACTTTACTGTACACCAAGGATTATAAATACATTATAATAGGCAGTTTTACGCTTCTAACGTTTTTTTATACATATAGAAATGTAAAATTATTAACTTTTGAAATTTTAAATAATACAAATCTTGCACTGCAAAGCGCAAAAGTCAAAGTAAAAATTGAAGATTATATATATTTTTATTAATTTTGAGAATAATAATGTCTTATAAATGTCGGAGCTTAATCCACCTCTCTGCTCCACTGCGGGTTGGCGAATAAATATACTATGAGTAATGGATGGTGTCTATGATAACAACCGGGATCGAGAGCTTAACGTACTGTCGTACTCACTGTGATACGGTGGGCATACCCACAGGGACTCACCACAGACACATACCACAGACACATAGGCATAGGAAATAAATATTTGAACAAATACAAATATCCTTCCCAGACGAGAATCGAACCCGCGACTGCTGCTTTTTTGCTCTTACAGGCGCCATTACAGAAGAGCTGTTGTTAGATTATATTTTATTAACAATCGACGTCACACATGATGTATAAGTATATATGTACCTACGCGCATAATATTTATATAAGGATTAACGCTATATATAAAATCGATATACCACATCAAAATATATTAGAGTGATGAAAATAAACTACAAATAAATATCACATGAACCGACTTAAACCGCGCTACTACAGAGACAGTACAGGTGGCTGCGGTGTCGTTGAAAGCTATAAAGTATGTTCTATGCGCTTGTGCAATGGACACATTTTACTCTCTTTACCGTCTGATAAAGTCCGACAGTCCTTTGTTCTCGAGCTGTTCTTTAAAATTTAAAAGCGGTCCTTGCAGTAAATTCACCTTCGCCGCCCTGCCTCCCGGCCGAGATACCGAGCGATGAATAAATTACGAGTATGCCCACAAGTGTGTCTCGTGTACATCGAAAGGCGATCTCTTTAAAAGATTTTTATGTCTCACTTTTTGTTACTCGCGAATTAAATTTTAATTATTTAGTTTGCGTAGAAAAAGGGTAATTTCGAATAGGACAGTGGGATTGAAATGTCTTACGACCGGTTTTACATTCTTCATCTACTATTGTACTTTGGGAATTTATAGCGAGAGAGTTTATACTCGTACAATAGCTTACAGGTTAAAATATGTAATATGTATAATACGGTTACTATTTTTAATACATTTTCTATTATTAAATTTAAAGAAATGATATTTTAGTTTTTTACTAAAAGTAAAAATAGCTTTCAACTTTAGAAAACATTTAGAAGTGACAAGGGCTCACGGATACGCTTGGACTAGCTTTAAGTGTGAGAGACGTTAACATGACATGTGTATGTCATGTTAACGTATCTCTTTTTCCTAATTTATGAATATACTAGCCGACCCGTGCCCACTTCGTTGGGCGTTATAATCCATTTCACATAAGAAGGGTACGGTGAAATTTGATATGTTCCAATACACTCTCACTATATTCAGCAAATCAGATAAATATAAATGTTTTAAAATCACCAATTAATTTCTAAGGCAAATAATAATGCTTGATTAGATTGAATTGTTGACACGGCACGTCAGAGGGCGCAGGTTCAAATCCTGCTGATTTAAAATCTTTATATATTTTTATCTTTTTCCTTTTATCTTGTCACTCCTGAATAGTGTAGCTTTCTGTTAGCGAAAGAATTTTCATGATCGGATCAGTATTTGCGAAGATTACCCCGTATATACAAACAAAGTTATAAACTTTACCTCTTTATAATATTAGTATAGATGTATTTACTAGCAGTTGGCCGCGGCTCCGCTCACGTAGAAATCGAGTGCTCGCAAAGCTCGCTCTCAATTACGCTTCATGGAATAGTCGTGCAAAAAACATTCTTCCCTTGGGTTTCTCAAGCCATTTTTAGGTAGTTTCGGTAATATGAACTAATCTCCTATTTTACGATACAGAATTTCCGTAAACGCTGGGATAGTTATTTATATAATACTAGCTTCTGCGCGCGACTTCGTCGGCGTGGACTCCGATCCTATTGGTCTTAGCGTGATGATATATAGCCTATAGCCTTCCTCGATAAATGGGCTATCTAACCCTGAAAGAATTTTTCAAATCGGACCAGTAGATCCTGAGATTAGCGCGTTCAAACAAACAAACAAACAATCAAACAAACAAACTCTTCAGCTTTATTATATTAGTATAGATTGTATATTTAAGTAGCTTGATAATTATATTTTCCTTAGTTTGCACTAAATAAATTTCTGAACGCACGCATAAATTTGACAACCATGAACCAATATGTATTATGTCAATTTGTTTTAATTACTGACATAATTATACATTTTTAAAATCTAAAATAAGCCACTATCCTTATATTGTGGATATATGTTGTCGATTCGAAACCTTTATTTAAATACGTTCTTTAATTTTAGGCGAGAGTTTACCGTATCGACGGTGTTATGTACTGGTATGTACATATACATATGTTTATAATTTATATTTTAGCTTTGCTATTGTTACGAAATCTGTCAGGATGTGACAAACGAGTCTATTGTTTTTACTCAATTGTAACTCGCCCATAACTCAACCTCCATTGTCACATTAAAGTAAAGAACCCATTGAACTAGCTACTAAATAACTTTACGTACATGTTAATCTATTCAACTTATTGTCTTATTAGTTTGTTATTGTGATCAATGTAACCATTGTACTTGCATATCACAGCTTGAAGTGTCGACTCGTTATTGTCTTTTCAATTTGTCGCACACGCTTAAATTTATAGATCTTAAACAATACTCCAACGAACGTTTCCCATGGTCAATTGTTTTGTCATTACCTCATAAATCGTAACCGTTCTGCGAACGGACCGAATGCAAGCGAACCGAGAAAGTGGGAGTCGTGTAACTCAATAATAAATACCGAACACCCATCGGTAAGCGTCAGACTAGATTCAGTATCCATCCGATACAGGCTGAACATATCAGTCCTTAATATCAAAACGCCTCTGTAATCTATAGTGCAACGCTCTCTTCAATGTTAATTGTAACGTGAACATATTTGAATAAACAGTAAATTCAAACAACGTTACTTTCATTATCCTGACAAGAAGTCCATCAAGAGAAATCAATATACCAGCATTCCGCCGGTATATAACAAAATTTTGGTGTCAGAAGTGGGATTCCACTCGACACTTCCCAAGAAAGAAAACAGAAGGTAGTCTCCAGGCTTTTAGTCAAGGAAGAATCCCAAGCTCTGGTGGCACATCCCTTGCGACGGTTTTGGCCTAAGAAAAGCGACAACGCAAGACAGGCGACGACGGCAAAGGAAGCTCTATTCGCGACGGTTTTGGCCTAAAGAAAAGCGATAACGCAAGACAGGCGACGACGGCGACGAGCATCAGGTTCAACACGACGGTTTTGGTCTGGCCTCGACGTACGACGGTGTTTTTCCTGAAAAGAAGAGGAGCAGCTACAGGCGACACTACACAAAGGCTACAGAGAGCAACTCAACCATCCCTCAGCAGAGCAGCTTCAGGCGTGGCCCCGATGAAACTATCGACTACGACCATGATACTACTGTAAGTTCTATAAATTCACTGTTTCACTATTTTATCTGCCAATCTGCTAGTCTCATTATCATTATTATATTTTTTTCCCTCGATAAATACCTAACGTAACGAATTAAATTATATAATTTTCATAATTTTTTTTTTATAATCGCTATTATTAAATAAATTGAAGTAACGAATTAAATAAAGACAAATCATTATAAATAAATAAAAATATATATATATAAATAATTTAACGAACGAAAGCTTAAATTAAAATGGCGCTATCTAATACATCAAATAATGATCCGATAGTAAATCAATGCGCTAATCCTTCGCATAGCGTAGCGGGAAATTATCAACCACAAGTACGAGTTTCAATCGATACCTTATTAAGATTTATAGATTCTTATGTGGAAAATAAAAGAATCATAGACGGAGTATATTTATCCAGTTGCGTCACTAAAGTTGATGAAAATAACCAGGCTTTCATATCGATTTTAAATTGTTTAGATAAAAAGGTTGATATTAAAGAAATAAAAATAAAATTAGAATCGTTAAGTTATATAGGCGATGAAAGTTCCGCCAAGTGTTTTAATTATATAAGCGATGAAAATACCGCGAAATGTTTTAATTATATAGGCGACGATAATTCCGCCAGTAGTTCTAAGTATATAGGCGATGAAAGTTCCGCCAAGTGTTTTAAGTATATAAGCAATGAAAATACCGCGAAATGTTTTAATTATATACGCGATGAAAATACCGCGAATTGTTTTAATTGTACAGGCGATGTTAATGCCGCCAATCGTTTAAGTATTATGAGAGATAATAATAATCTCGCCACTTTGTTTAATGATAACTACTCTAAGCTAACATGTAATTATAATTCTAATATTAATGAAAACAGTAAACTCTCACGATATCAAAGGATATGTAATGAACTTAGAACTGATCATTTAAATTATGAAGTAAAACAAATTATCTTTTATATATTTAGAAATTTAGACATTTCCATTAGAATGTGTCATAATAAAATAATAAACCCGAATGCCGACGAAATACCTATCATATTGAAGGAAAATCATAATAGTACATCATCCGGTCATAACGGAATCATTAAAATGTATTCACGAATAAAAACCCAATACAATTGGCCTAATATGAAATCAGATATAATTAATTATGTAAGAAATTGTAAGCAATGTCAAATAAATAAAACTGTGAGGAAAAAGATTAAAGCACCGATGATCATAACAACGACTTCGACATACGCGTTCGAACGAGTAGCTTTGGATATTGTAGGTCCATTACCTGAAACCTTTAAAGGAAATAAATATATACTAACATTACAAGACGATTTAACAAAGTTCTCGCAATCTTTTAGTATGCCTTCACACGATGCAGAAACAGTAGCCGGAAAATTAATATTGTTTATGACTTATTTCGGTATACCTAAGACAATATTGACTGATCAAGGTACAGAATTTATGTCGAATTTATTAAAAGATATTGCAAATATATTTAAGATCAAAAAATTAACTTCAACAGCCTATCACCCCCAAACGAATGGAGCCTTAGAAAGAAGCCATTCCACATTGAAAGATTATTTAAAACAATACGTTTCAAGCGATAAAAACGATTGGGATGACTATGTTCCCCTAGCAATGTTTGCTTATAATACAAGTATACACAGTAGCAGTAAATTTACCCCACATGAATTAGTTTTTGGACAAAAACCTAACTTACCTAGCTCAATAGAAAATGTTAATGAACCTAATTATAATGATTACATACAGAATCTTAAGTACAAATTGAATAAAACTTTGAAAATAGCGAGAGATAATTTAATAGTTAGTAAGGAAAAATCTAAGGTTAGATATGACGAAAAACATAACGTTCATAAATATAAAATTAATGACGAAGTATATTTAAATTATAAAAGCCCTAATAAGCTCATACCAAATTGGAAAGGCCCTTACACTATAATTGCAATTAAACCTAACGCGAATGTTATAATAAAAACCGAAAAAGGAAAACATGTCAGAGTTCACGTGAATCGTATTAAATTAGCTAATAAGAATAACACCGAAAAAAGTAAAACGGTAATAAAAAGAAAACCCACAATTAAAAGGATCATTAAACCTCCTGTAGGTTATTCATTGCGATCGCGACGATATTGAAGAATACACAACGTTAATAATGCTATGTTTTATAACGATGCAATCGATAAATAATAATAATCGAATAAATAAAATAAAATAAAGTTTTAACAGACGATAAAGAGATATACATATATAGTTTAATAAAAAACCAGATTCAAGTCACACAATCAGCAATACAAAACTTTAATTCTACGACTAAAAAATTAAATGAAAATGAAAAATTAATATAAAAAAAAAAACTTTAAGATCATTGATACATTTATAAATAATACTGATGCAAGTTTACCACTTATAAATTTAAAATCAACGGTTAATACTCATTTCATTACATTAAGTTCATTAAGTGAAGAAATTTATGAAAACATCGAAATGTTATTAAATTCAATTTTAATTGCCAAACAAAATGTTTTACTTCCATATATAATAACTCCAAGATAAGTATATACTGAATAATGAATAATCAGCATTACCTGAAACAAAACATTGGAATCATTAAATGATAAGTTAACAAATAATCTTAATAAAACCTTTGAGTTTCTACCTCAAAGCCATATATCATGGATAGTCTATTGTTTATGTATAAGTATATTACTATATTTAATATTTAAGTTTTGTAAAATAACGCAATTATATAAAACACTTACTTGTAATAACCACGACCCCGATAATTGTAGATGTTGCGTACAAATATTTAACCAGTGTAATCGAAGAAATAATAAGGCAGAAGCCTCAGTTAGAATGGCAGTAAGTAGTACTCTGGATGAAATAACTGAAACAGATGATGAGGATAGCATAGTAAGACAACCACATAGAATAACTAGATCCCCAAGCGTAGAGTCTCATTCTAGATTTAAGTATACTTATAATTTAAATAATTAAGCACTTGTGTTAAATTTAAGGTAGACATGTATTTTATTTTAAAGGAAAATATTAAAGAAAATGTCGTAGTAAACAAAAGAAGAAAAGATTTTTATGTTAACCAATAAAAAAAAAAAAAAAAAACATGAAATTGTTGTTAAAACATTGTAATGAAACAAAATAAAGAAAATTTTTATGTTAACTAATAAATAACGAATTATGAAATTTATTGTTACTAATGTGTTTAAGAATAAGAAATAATTGTAAGCCAACATTTAATAGAATTTGTGTAATCTTGTTAGAATAAGGAATACTTACTGTAAGACACACTGTGTATGAGAACATTAAGTTCAGAGACAAGAACTATGTCATAACAAATTTGTGTAAGTTTAATTAGTTGTTATTTTATATTAATGAGAGCGTAACTTTCAATATTTCAGTTTATGTAAACAAACTTTTGTAAACAACTTGTAAACCCCGTTGTTCACTTTAAGTGGGGAGGTGTTATGTACTGGTATGTACATATACATATGTTTATAATTTATATTTTAGCTTTGCTATTGTTACGAAATCTGTCAGGATGTGACAAACGAGTCTATTGTTTTTACTCAATTGTAACTCGCCCATAACTCAACCTCCATTGTCACATTAAAGTAAAGAACCCATTGAACTAGCTACTAAATAACTTTACGCACATGTTAATCTATTCAACTTATTGTCTTATTAGTTTGTTATTGTGATCAATGTAACCATTGTACTTGCATATCACAGCTTGAAGTGTCGACTCGTTATTGTCTTTTCAATTTGTCGCACACGCTTAAATTTATAGATCTTAAACAATACTCCAACGAACGTTTCCCATGGTCAATTGTTTTGTCATTACCTCATAAATCGTAACCGTTCTGCGAACGGACCGAATGCAAGCGAACCGAGAAAGTGGGAGTCGTGTAACTCAATAATAAATACCGAACACCCATCGGTAAGCGTCAGACTAGATTCAGTATCCGTCCGATACAGGCTGAACATATCAGTCCTTAATATCAAAACGCCTCTGTAACCTATAGTGCAACGCTCTCTTCAATGTTAATTGTAACGTGAACATATTTGAATAAACAGTAAATTCAAACAACGTTACTTTCATTATCCTGACAAGAAGTCCATCAAGAGAAATCAATATACCAGCATTCCGCCGGTATATAACAACGGGATGAAGATTAAATGTTTGACAGTTACGAAACACGAACATTATATATCATATAAATTTTCATTCCAACTTTTCAACCTCTTACATCCTTTTTTTCGCATTAAAAAGTAGCCTATGTCCTTTCTCAGACTCTAGTCTATCTGTATACCAAATTTCATTTAAATCTGTTCAGTAGTTTAAGCGTGATTGTGAGACAGACAGACAGACAGACAGACAGACAGACAGAGTTACTTTCGCATTTATAATATTAGTATGGATACAACCAACTGAAATTATTTTTTATTTATTTTAATCAATAGTGCAAAAATTAAGTTACATGCTTCCAATAAAATAAAATAAATGTCGGATGGACGGATTGTATGAAAAATATAAACTCTAAACCCCTATTTGATGCCATTAGAGGTACCTATAACTTTTTAAAATGTGTTCTTTTTAGACGTCTATTACAATAAATTTGTAATATTTGTAGCACGAAAAATGAAAGACCTTCATACAGACTTATTGGAGTCCTTCGACTACCTTAATCCAGTCCTGCCACAAAATCCGTTCTTAGCGAACGTTTACTAAGTATTAGATATCTCCTTGCCAAATTTCAAGCTTGTAGTACAAAAAATTAACGGCTAGCATTTAAACTTTCTCACGCCCTTAGATTACCTTATTGCAGTAGTGACACAAAATCCGTTCCTAATGGACGTTTACTAACTATGAACCATGACCCTGCTACGTTTCAAGCCTGAAGCATAAAAAAATTAAGGAATGTCATATAAACTTTCTCAGGCTTTTAGACCATAATAATCCGGTCCTGTCACAAATCCGTTCTTAACGGACTTTTACTAGCTTTAAACTACAACTGAGTCACATTTCAAGCTTGTAGTAAAAAAATGACAAACTTTCTTAGAGGATGTCAATTAACCATTAACTATCTCCCTACCAAAATTCATCATTATGCGCCCAGCGGTTTTTGAAATTTTGTGATGAGTCAATGGCCATCAAAATCGTTAGATACAATATATGTATATAGAAGAAACAGCCTATTTATATAGATCGTTTCATTAACAAATTTTACCTGAATAGATTACAGTGATAGTTTCATTACTTTATAAAAAGTAAAGAGGTGAAAGATGTTTTCGGCATGAAATGGAACTCGTAGTTTTTATTTTGGTTTGATTTTATTTGCGTAGGTAATTTTTATTTTTTTTAAATTAATAGTTATTTTCATTTAAGTCCTCTTTGTATTTCTGCCGTGATTCGCTTGATATTTTATGTTACATAATACTTTTAACTTGCAGGATTTTATTTAAATCAAAAATATATAAATTTATTTTGGTGGTTTACTTACTTTTTATGTCAGTCTATGGTGGAGTGAGAGAGGACATGTGAGGGAAGGTTATGAGGGAAACCAAACCCCATGAAAGTCGATCTAACACTAAGTTTATTAAGATAATTTGGAGTACATATAGGCAGAAGTACAGACGTCATACCTACGTCTCTGACAAATAACAAATTTCATTAGAAATCTGCATCAGGCAAATTACAGTTTCGTAATAAATAAGCTAAATTAAACAGGTAATTAGTTTGCAAGACAATCATATTGCTTAATGTGCGTTAACCCGTACAGTTCCTGTAAAATGTGTATCATAAAATATATAAATTTATTTTGGTAGTTTAGTTACTATATATGTTCCTGTAAAATGTGTATCTTTGTGTTATTCTATTGGTTTTATAGTCGCCATCATTGTTGCGTTCAAAGCTTGTAGCTACTTGCTCTAAAGTGGGATTAAAATTGCAGCGGAGCAGCTGCCGGCACGCAGGATAAAGTGTTAGTTTACTGCATATTGCTAGGTAACTGTTGCCTTCGATTCGCTTTGTAAAAATTTCAGTGATGTTATAAAATCCATTGAATGCTTGCCTAAGCTTTTGTATTGGACACCGTCCATGACTTTCAATTTTAATAGAATCAGACTAAAATTTTAATTATTTAAATTAAAAAAAAATGCATATACATTTTACATATTTCACAGATACTTGAAAAATAATTTATAAATATATATCGAATAACGTGTAGCCTGAATCGTCCCGAAGAATTTTTTAAAATTATACCGGTCAAGTATGATTCGGAATTGCGTACGAAAAATTTCATATTATCAAACAGCAAAAATACGATTTTGTACAAAGATTTACTACACACACACTTTTAACTTTTTTTTAAATTCATTAACGTCCTTTTATTATTATTAAAAAAAATGTATTATCCTTTCATTTCTGTAGACACATAACTAGTGACAGACAGATGTTTATATATCGAATTAAAATCTATATCTATATCTATATTTTTAATGTTATAAAGAGGTAAAGTTTATAACTTTGTTTGTATATACGGGGTAATCTTCGCAAATACTGATGCGATCATGAAAATTCTTTCGCTAACAGAAAGCTACACTATTCAGGAGTGACAATATAAAAGGAAAAAGATGAAAATATATAAAGATTTTAAATCAGCAGGATTTGAACCTGCGCCCTCTGACGTGCCGTGTCAACAATTCAATCTAATCAAGCATTATTATTTGCCTTAGAAATTAATTGGTGATTTTAAAACATTTATATTTATCTGATTTGCTGAAAATAGTGAGAGTGTATTGGAACATATCAAATTTCACCGTACCCTTCTTATGTGAAATGGATTATAACGCCCAACGAAGTGGGCACGGGTCGGCTAGTATTATTATAAAATATTACATCTACAGTGGGTTGCATCTCATATAGGGCTAGTTGGAAATGAAGATGCGGACCTGCTTGCAAATAGGCTTGTGTAGATAGTATTCCTTTTGATGGATACCATTTTTCAGTGAACTTACAAGATTAGTTAAAATAAAATGTAATGGTATTTGGAATGAACATTTTGATGTCCGATCGCTCACAAAAGGCATTTGGTATAAAACTGTTCAACCTTCACTTCCGCTTATACCATGTTTTTCTGACGTAAAACTAAAAAGAAAAGATTTAATCATGGTTTTTCGACTTTGATCCGCAATATCTTTCGTATAGCTTTGCAAACCTTGTAGGGAAAGCGCAGTTTGCAAAATGTTCATAGTGCGACCAAATTGAAGATGTTTATCACATACTCGTACTCATGGAACGTGTGCGGGTCGAACTGGAAAGACAGACCTTCATAACTGTTAACGATATTAATCTGCTTGATATAGGTATAGCTAATGTAATATTAAGTCATCAACTATCGTCAGAAGTAAAAATGTTGTATTATATTTATAACTTAGCATGACAGTATATTTTACTGCAATATTTATTTGTTATAACAATAATGCTTTTACTATAGGGAAGTAATTATATTTGATTAAGTTAAACTGATGACAAAGCTTAAGTCACAAAAGGCGTTCTCGATCTTTCTTTATCATTTGCTTCGATTTTGATTTAATGTTCTTTGAGGTTATTACTGAACCCCTCCGGGATGGCCTTGCTTAATGAAGTCGCAAAAGAAATTTACTGTAGTTAAAGGAGCAAATTAAATTCGATTAGAAACTTTTTCAACTAGCGTATAAAACTTCGCAGTTTAATTTTTTTTTAATTTATATTCTAGAGTGAAATATCACCTTAAACTCTTTGAATATTCAAACTTTATTGTGATAAGTGTGATATATAATATTATGTATTAAGTGTGGTTTATAATATTATGTGTTGATACTCTCTCTTTACTTAATAGCTTAGAATCAGGGATAAATTTCTGATTAGGAGGATTTAACAAGTATATTTAATTTTTCAATATTTTTTTTAAAGATTAAAACTTTTACATAACCTATACGTTATTAAGTTCATTTTGAGTTTATATTTGCCAAAAACCGTAAATATATACATGATATATGTATTCTTATAGCCATCAATCTGCTCTACTTTTGTAATAGTTAACATATTGTCTTTCTGCTAGCTTAGCATTTAAGAAATACCAATATTAATATCATTTATTGGAAAGAACATTACTGAAATGTAACAAACGAATTAAAAGAAACGAGAAAAGACTTTTTGATTTTGAGCAGGGCGCAAATAGGTATGAAAATTCACACTTTATTGAACCTCGTTAATAGAAAAGCGAATCTAGTGTGTGCGAAGGAAATTATACAGATTTCTACTCGGTAAAGATCTTCAGTCGAACCAAGCGTGAAAACTTCCGGCTTTTTAAACAGCACAAAACTTGTTAAAAACTCTGCATTGATTTTATGAACGGTAAGACGGTAACTTGGAGTTGGGGATACATTGCCTTTAACCAAAGCCTTCGTATAGCCGAAGAAGAAAAGTTAGATAACCTAACGTAAGTTGTTTGTAACAACAAGCGCTTTCCTAGGACTAAGATTTGTTACAATGCAACTTTTACAGTTCTTTTGATTGTTGTTGCTGTGACGGCTTAGAGCAACGACTTTCGGGTTTATATTTTAACCTTACTGTATAAAGATATTATTGTGATTTATTAAAGAAAATAATATTACTAAAAGATTCATAATCAGATTAATATGTTAATATTATATATAGAGAATATCTATATCTATACATCTATACAAATAAATAAAATTAGAGTGTCTGTTTGTAATATTAAAATAACCGCTTTTTACTAAATTCATATGTATGTATACACGGTACCTACATATACCAAAATAACATTTTTTATAATTTTTGTCTGTCTGTCTGTTTGTTCCGGCTAATCTCTGAAACGGCTCGACCGATTTTGACGGGACTCTGGCAATAGCTGATGCAATAAGGAATAACTTAGCTACTTTAATTTTTATTTTATATCTAAGAACTAAACAATAATAATTTTGTTAAATTAAGTTACGTTAATAGTCTTCTATATAAAAAGAGTTTTAAAGTTGGTCCTGTTGAAATTCATTTCTAGATAGTTAACTAGTGTTTATATTTATAAACCTTTTCAGCACTAACTCGGTATATCCATAAGTATTACATTAAAGATATTCCGATATCCCTGGTACATTTCTGTCACACTTCTAGAATATTTTTGTAAATTCTATGAATTCAAAGTTAACATGTATCGCTTCAGCCTGTAATATCCACTGCTCTTGCCTGCTCTCTTCATATGCCTCTTTCCTCACGTAGGCGAAGGATCGGAGCTTAATTCACCATGCTGTTCTAATGCGTGAATACTACTATGAGTAACGATAGCTATCAGGTGTACATGATAACAACCGGGACCGATAGCTTAACGTGCTCTCCGAGGCACGGTGGGGAGACCCACAAACACTCAGACGACGGCAAACATCTGTACGGCCAATACAAATGTTTGTAATGTGTGTAGATCGAACCTGCAACTGCCAGCGCAACAGCCACAAACTAGTGCTGTGACCGTTGCGACAACAACATGAACATGTCTGTGTGTCAGTGGCGTTTTGTTACGCTAAGGTCGATCGCTTATTTTGAATCTCTGGAGATTTCTTAACTCTATATAATTATTATAGAATTTGCCAATTACTAAGTGTTCTATATACCTTAAAATATACACAATTTCTGTAGTATTTAAAACAGTATAAAATACTACGATATTCTTACTTTTTGCTTTTAAGTAAATTCAAAATTAGCAAGCAGTTTTTTAATTATTTTTTACATACATTTTAAATGTATCACTCTCATCAGCCAGGGTCAGTAATTGAAGTTGAAATGGGCTGGTCATTTAGCACGTCTTAAAGATAGCTAAACAGTTAATTTTTTAAAAATTCCATCACAAAAACGCAGTAGAGTAACACTTTTGACTAGATCGAAAGAGGATGGAAAGAAAATTGCTGGCATACAATGGCATCAAGTAGCTCAAGACCGGGAAAAATTTAAAGTTTTGAAGGAAAGCTTCATCTGAAAGGGCTTCCAGTCCTAAAATAAAATCGTGCGTACTTATCAAGATAATATAATATTTTTTGAATAATGAATAATATAATATTTTATGAAGTTAATCACCATATTATTTTGCATTATTCATAAGTGATGCAACAAACATAAACACATGTTACATACGGTTTCAGTTAATTGTTAAGGTATTCATAAAAAAGTTAAGGTTAATTATTAATGTATTTTTGTAACCTTAAATGTTTTTATACTTAAATATTACCACTTAAACAAATAAAAATATAGCAATAAACATAAGAAAATAATGTTGTGTGTTCTCAATAGAGGAAAATGCCGTAAAAAAACCTCCGTATGTGTGTGTAAACGTAACTTTCACGTCTAACAGAAAATCTTCCTTACTTTTGTTTACAAAACATTTGTATGTTCTGTTTTTTTTTGTGTTAAAAATAATGATGAATGAGGAATTTTATTGAAGAATATTTGGTATTGCAAGAATGTTGGCAATCTTGCCCTCCCAGGACCTCGAAGACCCTTTCTAGGACTTACAACAAAAACATGATTCTAATTGAGGGTATTAATATTTGGCTCTTTTATAAAGTTGAGTGTACTGCAACAGTCGTACTGCTCCAGATTTTAAAGAAAATATTTCTTACCGTTTCCTTTCTCAATGATGTGGCTGTGATTTTCTGTAAGTTGTTGAGACAATTTTCCAGTATTGCTACTCCAGTTTTGGAACAAGATATACTAAATCTCATTCCACGTTGAAAACGTTTAGGGTCTAGTGCGAATTTGATTAAATTAAAAATACGTTCCAAGCTAAAATATGTTGAACTAAACGCTATTTCAGTATTTTTTCCAGGGCGACTTTTAACAGAGTTAGTTTTTACTTAGTTAACGAATTTCAGCTCTAAGTTACAAACGTTTTTTAGGTCTAAATATGGACAAGAAGAGGTTGTAGATCTAATATGTTTTCCATCTTCGTTACTATTTTATTTAGATCTTTAGGTAGGTACTAACTAGATAATATAAGGGGTTCTACGTAAAATTTCACGTTCCTCCTTATTGAAATCCCTCATGTGTAAAATATAATATTATGTTGTCTGTTCATTTTGATACATTTATGGATATGTATACCTAATACACGGAGCTAATAGTAACCAATTTATTACTCATTCGTATACAGTGAAGTAAAATATTAACTTTTTAAATACATTAGTAAAAATTTCGCTGGTAACAAAAACAAATTGAAAAATATATTTAATAAAAATGTTAAGTCTTAGTTAATATCTTTTTTCTCGATCTTGATTTAGCGCCCTTTGAGGTCATTATTGCGGCTCACCGGAATGGCCGCGCTTAATGAAGTCGTGAAAGAAAATTGAGTGTAGTTAAAGGGGCGAATTTAATTCGATTTCAAACTTTTTAAACGAATGTCTCATTCCCAAAACCCCGACGTCGAAAGAAGGCAAAAAGTTCAAGCAAAGAATGGCACTGTCGTTCATGGTTAATTAAAATAAATTATTCACCGGGTACCTAAATAGATAGACTGCCGCCATCATGTTTTCAGCTGGTAAAATGAAATCGAGTTTCTTAAATGAACTGGCTACTGACTTGGAAATTTATAATATAAAATGAATTCGTAATTTTAGTATATAATATTCTTAATGAGCTTAATTGTAAAATATGATACATCCTTAATTAAAAGCTATTATGTTGTGTATTCTAAAACACGAAAGCTGTATTTGAGTTAATTACGAAACTTTAACATAAGCACGTTAAAACAATGTCACATAGTTACTCCGCCGCATGTTAGTGCGCTTATTGAAGTTGAGGGTGGTTGAGGTTTAGCCAACATCTTTTTACGTTTGTTATAAACTACTACTGGTTGTAACATCCTTAACCGTATCGATTTATATCTTTCTTGTATTCTCCATCCTATGTGACGTTAGCGTAATAACTTACCGGTACAAATAAAACTCAAAACTACTATTGTTTTGAGTTTTATTTGTACAACACAGCACAAAATATCTTTATTTTTAGTTAATTATTTTTACAAATTCTTAAAATCGCTATTAAAGGTATGATTTGTTTTATATTGATTCAATTTATTTTTCGAGCAAATTGTGAAACATATCGCATCTGCCTTCAGTCCACTTTAACTTTTTAAAGACCGAGAGTAGGGAAGTTAGACTAAAGAACTTGGCTTACTGTTAGCAACAAGTATCCCGTGGTCCGATTGTTAGGAACAACTTTTTGCAGTGATTTCTGCTCTCTTCGATACTTTAAAAGTAATTTTAAAGACACTGGGCACTCAATTATGTTAGGTTAACTTATAACGAGTATATGCAAAAGTTTGATATTATATTGATCTAACATTGTTGTGAGATTACTCTTAGATTTAGAGAAATTAAATTTTTAATATAAATAGCGGAGCTGAGAGACGTTGTTTTAGAAAACGATTTTGAGAACGAAAGATCGTGAACGCTCTCAATTGGTTCAATAATGAATCAGTTCAAGTGAACAGTTAAGCTGCTTAGGTGGTTAAGGTTAAGGTTAAGCTGACATCATAAACGGAAAAATAATAGTTGCCAATATTGGAATAATTTAAACATCACCTGTACTTATTATACATCACTTCAGCCTATTGCAGTCTACTGCTGAACATAGGCTTGGCAGTCTTACTTAGATAGTCCGTCCAGCGGGCCGAATGTACTTATTATTGTATAGTACCTGGGTGACCGAGCCCAGCTCGGTATTTTTATTTTATTTATTTTAGTATTTTGTTTTTTCCTCGGTATTTTTATTTTTTATTTTTATTTGAATAAAAAATCACGAGTGAAATTTAAAAAGAAACAAGAAGTAATCTCGACTGAGATTTGAACCATGGTTTTCTCGGTCAATGAATCTCGACCGTCCGGTTTCCCACCTGAGCCATTATAACTTTAATGACAATTGCGAAATTAACCTTCCTATTCTAACGATATTTTAGCCATTTATTTTATTGCCTAAAAACAGGGATAAAATGAAATTTTCTAAAAATGAATTCTAGCTAGATCAATTTTTCGCCCCCGAAATCCCCTGTATACTAAATTTCACGAAAATCGTTGGAGCCGATTCCGAGATTCAGAATATATATACATATACATATATATATATATATATATATATATATATATATATATATATATAAAAGAATTGCTCGTTTAATAGTATAAGATACGCTTATTAACAATTGAATAAGAAATAGAAAACATATCAAATAATGTGATTGATTCAGTTACAACAGTTTTCTCTATACCTACTGCAGAATCATAAAATATATAAACCAGTTGCATATTTTTTTTAATTTATATTACAATTGAACTTGATGAACTAATTGCTTCTTTATCGGAAACATTGTAATTTTATTAAAATAGTGAGTGCAGATGTCTGTAAATATATACTCGTATACGTAATTACGGAGGTACTACGTTATACAACGCTTGTTACGGAAAGTTACTTTTTTATGTTATTGGCTGTAGGGACGCGTTGAGCTATGTAGGTGTTTTCATATTTCTCGAAACACTGTAAAAAATGTTATTTAATGTTCGCAATATCCTGTGTGGATGTAGATTATCCAGGGTTAATAAAATCATTTATTTCAATCGCAGGTTTTAGAAATTGTAAAAAAAATCTCTGGAAATGTTATCTCTACCTATATCAACGATTTTTGACAAAAAAAAAAGATGAATTTTATCATGAAACGTGTATATTTACCCGGATATTGTTTTCACCTTGAGCAAGATCATACAATTTCAGATCTAATATCGATATTGTAAAAGATTTTGTGGATGAGTAGAATCGTTTGTGTATCAATTTCTTTCATAACAACTTTTGTTTTGAATATCGTCGTCGACAATCATAAACTGCTTTTACCAGATTTTACTGTTAAAGTCTCACTGTTGAGCAAAGGTTTCTTAAATACAGAATGTTTGGAGCATAGTCCGCCGCTTCACGAGTAACAATAGATAACCCTTTGAGGTATGGTGGAATTATTTACAAGGACCCACCAAGAAACGAATATTTATAAAAAAAATCCGTATCGACCGTAAATCGAACCTGCGGCCGTCAGAGTTAATGAGATTTTTTTTATCACTACACCACAACAAGAATAAATTTAGCTTTGCGTAAATATTACGCTTCAGCCTGTAATATCCCACTGCTGGGCATAGGCCTCTTTCCCCATGTAGGAGAAGGATAAGAGCTTATTCCACCACGCTGCTCCAATCCGGGTTGGCAGATATATTTCCTATTATGAGTAACGATCGCTATCAGATGTACCTACATGATAACAACTGGGACCTACCGACCGTTACGTAAATATTATAACAATCAAAAGGTAAACGTAAAGAGGGGGTAAAAATATATAACATGTAAACTTCTTCGTTTTTGCTTCGTTAAAAAGCTTATACAGTTGACATAGAAGGTGAAGGTTAAAATGTTAGTCTTATAATAGAAAGTCTATTGAAGCATCACATCTTGTACAATTTCAAAAACTACGAAACGTATTTAACCAATGATCAAATTTTACAACATTATACAAGTAAATATATATAAGTATTTTGGGAAATTAGAAGGAAAATGAATCTTGTTTTATGACTTCCATTTCCTGTACTAATGAAACTGTGAAAAATCCGAGTCCTGAGTGACGGTAAATTTATTGCGCGAGCTCGAAGGTCGCAAAAACCGGTTTTCCGTGCATAATTTTTATCCGTTAGGTTAACACAAAAAAAAAACGACGTATGACGTTTTTATAGCTTAGGTGTTCCCTCATAAAAAAGATACAAGAGACACAGATATATCTGACTTATTACTCAACTGTAACCATTTAGAAGATAACTCGATCGATATGTTTATGGTGATTTAAAAAAAAAAACTCACTCTTGATATATAGTTTTTGTTTCATTTAAATATTGGCGATTGCATTGATGCATAGCAAGTTCGATGGATTTTTTTTATAAAAAAAAAATCGAATACGTATAATTTTTATTTTTGGATTAGGTATCCGTTTACTTCTGTCGATATATAAAATGTTGCATTTTTAAATTCAATACAATATGTTTAACTCAAGTGCAGATGTTATTTTAGATTTTTCAAACTAATTATATTACCGCATAACAAAGCCGATGAGGGCAAAAATAAATATTAATACAGGACTCATTATAAATTAGCTACGGAACTGATTAATTGGAGCAAATATGAATGTAACTAATATTTGAACTTGAAACGGATAAATTCGCGAGAGACGTCTTGTATGTAACAAACATGGTGGGTATAATTATAATTATTTATAGTATTAACATAAGCGCGCTAAGTACTAAGAAGTCTTGTGAATATTTATACTTATTTTTTACCGAATCAAAAAAGGAGCCTCCGCCTTTTCTCAATTCCCAATTCTCAATCCTTTTTCTCATTCTCTTATTCTCAATTCGACTGTATTTTTTATGTGTATACGAAAACTCGTATTCATATATATAACAACGAAAGGATGCTCTACGCTTGTTTACACTAAACGAATTTGATATAGTGGGGATAGAATGAGCATTCGCTCGTCTGATGTAAATCGACCTTTACATTAATTAGTATATGTATTACTGGTACATATAGTTTTACTGGGTGAATCGATTCTTTTTTTAAACGAAAGGTGGTGCTTGTCATGTGGTATGTGTAATTTAAATTAAAATTAAAAATTATTTTTTTTTTGAGTTATCTCTAATACTTAATTAATGTGTACATATTTACTTGACTATTTTTTCGTCGACCTACGTACGTTGTATTATGTACTTCCCAACTTTTTAATAGGTGGAAATATTTTGAAGATTCTTTTTAAATAAAAAGCTGGTGTTTGTCGTGTGGTCTCATTTATATTTGATCGAGTTCGGAGGAGTATTTATTGAGTTATCTCTAACAATGCGTATTTACTTGACTA
Source organism: Melitaea athalia (assembly GCA_905220545.2). Lineage (NCBI taxonomy): Eukaryota > Metazoa > Arthropoda > Insecta > Lepidoptera > Nymphalidae > Melitaea > Melitaea athalia. The sequence continues at coordinate 9,453,757 of HG992180.1, read as the reverse complement.
TTTTTTCGTCGACCTACGTTGTACTTGTCGATGTAATTGAAGTCGTTTTTTTTCGTTTTCGAGCAAACACAATGATAAGAAGATCGTAATTGCTGTATCGTATACGTATAATACTTATGTTACTTTTATATGATTTTATTTTTTCAATTATTATTTCGTATTATACAAATGATACTAGAACGTTCATGCATTAAGGTTGTTTCGATAGATTATTAAAATATAATATAAATATAAATTATAATATAAATAAATATAAATTAAAATTTAATGTAGTTATAACGAGGAAATGTAAAAGATATGATATTATTTAGGATTATCCTATTATAAAGATTTTAATATATTTCAAGTTTTGGGGAATGCAAAGAGCTTCTCCTAATACGTAATTATGTATATCAGTGTACAGAATTATAAAGAGACATTTTCAAGCGTCTTTGTTTTCAGAAAATAAACAGAAAGGAAAATCTTGTTAATGTACCTTAATGTTTTAAAACTTGCGCTCGCTTTAAAGCCGCTGTTATATTTATACGTGCGAAACCTGTCTCAGTATTATTAATATTTTTATGTTAGTATTATGTAGATAAAGTAATTTTAATCCAAAATACTAATAGGTAATAGTTGACGTAGTGATATATGTAGTATAAAAAACATAATAAGAAATAACAATGCGAAATAGATCGTAGTCAAAGCTCGGTCAAGCTACACAGATTCAGTTGAAACGCAATAGGGTGATGTTGAGTGTATGGTGGAATCGGAAGGGCATAATTCATTATGAGCTTTTACTGCTGGGCAAAACCATTTATTTATATATTTTTATACTTTTTTATGATAAATATACATAGAAATAGTACATACATATATAAATAAAAATATTAGATTTTCATTTCTATTGTCAACAGCTGATGAGACTTAGCAAAAAAAATTAAAAATAAGCGGCTAGAGTTGATTAACAGAAAAGTGTGGTCTATTATAACGACAACGCCCGACCACATACGTCTTTAGTCAATCAAAAAAATTTGAGACAGTTTGACTGGGAAGCACAGATCAAGTGATCTGTGCTGGGAAGTCTTAATGCATCGACCATATAGCCCCGATTTTGTGCCCTCAGATTTACATCCGTTTTGGTCACCTCAGAATTCATTAGGTAAAGTTAACATCAAGAGAGGACTATCAAAACTATTGGTCGCGGTTTTTTAATGAGAAGTCCCAAAATTTTTACAGCAACGGAATCCTGTCACTACCTACAAGATGGGGGCAAGTTGTCGAACAAAATGGTACATAAGTAAATTAATATACATGTATACATATACATATATTAATTATAATTAATTAATGTATGTCGGATCAGAAGTGAGGAAGGATGAAAAGGAGGGCCGAATTGGTTTAATAACAATGTAAGTTACCACAAGATAGTTACACAGATTAGTTAACGGGGTGTAGACAAACTATGTACTTAGTATTCGAAGGACTCACCGAGCGAGTAAAGGAGTCTATCGCGTGGCAGAGGGACAACTCAGAGTCAGTGCCCGGGACTTGTGACCCGAGTGTAGGCTTACGGCGGCGCCGCCTCACAATGCGCATTGGCACTCGCCTCCACTGCTCGAGTTGTCCAATCAGCAACAATTAATTCGCGCACACAAACCAACTATTAGAAGAGTCGAGGTTAAACTACTAGCACGATACACAAGTGCACCGTGCCACGCCAGAGCCAAGACTGCCTTAGCTGCGGTTGCATCGGTCTTTTATGCACGAAGGAATGACTCGAATAATAAAATGAGTGTGGGTAGGTGAATTCCGACAATATCACAGGTATTAATAACTATCTGCATTGACTCTCCGACATGTAAATAAATTTTGTAAAATCTTACCTTGAATTTTTATATAAAATACAAAAAAAAACCCGATATATAATAAACGCCATATTTTAAACATTTTCGTCTTATAATCCATCTAGTGAGAATCTAACTTTCCAAAAAATTATAGCCCGTAAAATTGTTGATCGTTTAGTCGATTATGTTTCTGTGATAAAAAAAATACTATGTAATTTTATCACTCTCATACAATATGGACCGCTGCTACGTGATTTGTAATTTAGGTAGAGAGGTTAAAGCGAGATAGAGGTACTTAATTTGTAATTGTTTGTTATTAATAACATAAAAAGGTATGTGTGCATTTTTTCAAGCACTTTAATGTAGCCTATGTTTTGATTTTTATTTTATGTAAATAAAAAAGATTAATTCATGTCGTCAATTGTTGCTGGTTTATCCGTATAAGCCAGTGAGTTCATGTGGCCACATCATTAAATCATTATATCACAAGCTTTTGGAGAGGAGACTTCAATTTATCCGTCCCTTGTAATTAACTTACCGTTTACATTTTGAATTCAAAAATTCGATGATTATGAAAAAAAAAGTACAAATATATAATATCGGGTGTTATTTTTAAGCTTGATAGAACTTTAAACTGATAAAAAATACCCAAAAAATCAAATTATGTCATCTTAGTCAACATTTTTTTAATTGAAAGATAAGATCTTGGCCTGGAAATTGGAATATTAATACGTTACAACCAGAATAATACCAGAGATGAGCCAAATTTATACTTCGTATTTTTTTTCAACAAAAAATATGATGGATTTGTTATTATGTTGTGACTTTATACTCCCTTTAATGTTTTTAAGCCTGATTTTACTTTATTTGAAGCAAAGGTATAGTTTAAAGTAAAAATACGGGTTTATCATTGAACGCTACTTTGAAATATCGTAATTTTAAGTTCAACGAAGTTCTAAAGTGAAACTCATTCGCAGTCAAACTTTACCACCATTTTAGTTTAGGTGAGAAAATTTCAAAAAGTTAATACAGAAACTTAAATAGTTTTAGAATTTTCCATAAATTTATACAATATAAAAATATTCTAAAGTAATTTCTTATACATATTTAGCTACTTAAAATCTATAAAATTGCTGTCAATGAAATTAAAATGCTAAAGTTAATAGAAAAATGTTCTCGAATATTATTGTAGACGCTAAAATAAACTAATAAGTAAATTCAGGCACTTTTTTGATCAGCTTTATATTTTATGTGCATTGCGTACGATTTGATACATAGACGAATATTATTAAAAGTAAAATAAGGACTATAAATATATGTAACGAATCATCATCAAGTAAGCAAGTAATTTTTATTGTGCACCACGAAGAAATTACCTTAAAATTTTCATGACTTTTTTGCCGGGGAGATATAGATGTGGAAAAAAGGATGGATGTATTAGATTCGATCTACGGGTTTCAGAATCTCTTTAACAGCTTTCTCAGATTCTTTTTTAATAATTTCACGCATTCGATTTAATCCAATAAAATATATTTATGGCCAGAACAGAACTTTTAAATCTTTATTTTCGAATAGGAAAATCACTTTTTTATCTACAACCTTTTCAGTACCAAACAAGTGAAAATGAAAAACAGCTTAGAAATACTCCCTTCAATACTATACTATACTATAACTGTATAAGATTCATGTGATTTTAAATAAGAAAATTAGCCTCTGGTAGTTGTTTTTTTTTCAAGCAGAAATTATAGGAGTCGGATCCCATTTCGTTCGTATCTTCAACAAAAACATGGCCTCGATCGCATAAACTTGATATGTTTTTAATGAATACAATGATCTATTTCAATTTTTTGTTGACAAAGTACTACTATAAATATTCGTTTACCCTTACTTTTGTAGTAATTCAACAAGAATTTACTAAAATATTTTATGCTAGTGTGGTGTCAAACACGTTTAATACTGTGAAGTCTACACGTATAGGCTCTTATCATCAAACGGACCCCCCTTTGATATTAAGAGCCTATTGGCCGTTATGCTCATAGAAGTCTAGGAGCACCACAAGAAAAGAATGCTAGAGCAAAACTTCCAGAACTCTTTTTCGAAGGATAAATCGTACTTTATGTGTATCACCGAAAAAAATTAATAGCAAAAACTGTCCTAGCGATCTGTTCCATCAGTACCGTACTGATGCAGGCTAACTTAATTTTACAGAGGACTTTTTAAACGAATTCGAGAGACTTCAAATCTAGATATCCACTTTATATTTTGCCGTCGAAAATATAACTATGTTTACGAGATTTAACTTAAAGTTTAAATAGCTTCCTGTACGTTCAGTCTTGAACTTGCGTATTTATTCTCTTTTATACTGTACGTTACATATTCCAAAGAACCCATCTTATTTGAAGAATTTTAAACTTCTTTAGTTTTCAAATTTTTTTATTTTTTATATAGCTTTGTCATTTAATATTAAGATCAAATATTGTTGTATTTTATCTCATGTAAGCAGTGTTAATTGATTGTTACCAATAAAATTTATTTTATCTCTATATATATATAAATGAATCGCTGAATGTGTTGCTAAGCGCAAATCTCGAGAGTGGCTGAACCGATTTTGCTAATTCTTTTTTTATAATATTCCTTGAAGTACGAGGATGGTTCTTAGATGGTTCTTAGAAAAATTTAAAAAATTGCCTGAAAAAGTCTAAAAACACCACTTTTCTATATTCCCATACAAAAGATTCGTATAATAATACTTAAAAGTAAATTTGAACTCTATTACCAATCGACTGTTAGGCGGTACGAAGTTCGCCGGGTCAGCTAGTTTATTTATAAAATTAAGGTAATTCCGAATCAAGTATGCCAAAAAAATACTTGCGCATCAAACCAAATAAAATTTTAGTCACTATTTCACTGTACAAACTATAAAATTATAAAATACTAGCTTCTGCACGTGACTTCGTCGGCGTGGACTCCGCTCCTATTGGTCTTAGCGTGATGATACATAGCCTATACTATAGCCTTCCTCGATAAATGGGCTATCTAACACTGAAAGAATTTTTCAAATCGGCCCAGTAGTTCCAGAGATTACCGCGTTCAAACAAACAAACAAACAAACAAACAACCAAACAAACAAACTCTTCAGCTTTATATATTAAGTATAGATTAAAGAAATTTGGAAAATCCAAAACTGCACGTCTCCACGCACTCCTTTAAAACTATCTTTTGCAGTTTATCCCTAGCTGTGCCCTGTTTGTTCCGACTAATTCCTGAAACAGCTGGACCGATTTTGACGGGACTTTCACTGGCAGATAGCTGGTGTAGTAAGGAGTAACTTAGGCTACTTTTATTAAAGAAATTTATTTATTTTATACTCGTAACTCCGAACTGAACAATAACTTTTTTGTTAAATTCCACGCGGACTAAGTCGCCGGCACAGCTAGTTTAAATTATAATTTTAAACATTACTAAGGTTCTTTTGTCAAAGACTATACTTCTAAGTATAATAATTAACAAAAGAATATATATGCGTGTATGTGTCAGATACATAGTAGTGTATGTTATGTTTTTTATTGATTTAGGTAATGTATTTGTATGCATTATTAAAAAAAATATTAGCATTCATAAGAGTGCAAAATTTCATGCTCCTCCGTCCGTGCAATATTCGTAAAAAGGGGTACAAAGTTTTTGCTTCACGTATTATAATATACAGATATATGCAATATAATACATAAATTGATGCCAATTAATTTTGAATGAAGCATTGACAACGGATTCAGTTGAGTAAACTCTTGTTTCAGCTTCGTTTTAAAAGTATTAATAAAGGGAATGAGTTAAATGTCATAAGAAAGTCTATTGAAGAGCAACACTCCATAGACCGAACAGGGTTAAAAAACGTAGTGTTGCTTTTAGGTATATCGAATATCGTGAAAATTTGGAAAGTAAAAAAAAAAAACATAAAATCTGTGTGGTTTTATGAACCCACGCTAAAAGTGAAACTTTTTTTCACATTATAGACATTTAACTAAACATTTTTGGAATAATATTCCATTAAGGGTATAAAAATCGCTTTATAAATCTTACCGCGGTTCCGACCGTCACGCGACATGCAACACACAGACAAAAAAGTTTGAGACGATGTAATAAAAGTTTTACTTTAAGAGGGCGCATAACGCGAGCAACAAATCAGATTTCAACCGCGCGCCCGTGAGTATTTGATGAAACAAAATATACATAAAGCCTCGTGTCAGAGTGCGATAGACGATATAGTTTTGAGCGCATTACGAATGTAAAAAACGACAAATATCTTATTTTATATATAATTCCAAAACTAAAAGTAATTACATTAAATGCCTAGGCATAGCCTTTACTCATATTTAAATGTAATTAATTATCAAATTTTTGTCTTAATGGTCATAACCATATCGAGTATAAAAAGAAAAAATATAAAAATTAGAGGTTACTTCGTGATTATATTTTATCGAGGAAATTTCCTTATTTTATGTTTTTGATATGGGTTAACCCTTGCAAATATCACGTAGTTTGTCATATATTTTTATTTTAAGATTTGGTCTGGAATTTTTCATGTCAAAACAAATAGAAGATTGGTAATTTTGCATTATGCGCGCTCTTAAAAGTGCTACGAAGTAGAATTGGAATATTTGGGTATATTATCAAAGAAAAAGTCTCTCCGAGCTCTGGTGGGAAGACCTGCAAGGACATACATTGGACGATCACGATTCAGCCTGTAATAACCCACTGTTGGGCATAGGCCTCTTCTCCATGTAGGAGAAGGATCGGAGCTTAATCCACCACGCTGCTCCAATGCGGGTTGGCGGATATATTCCCTACTATTATACGACGCCGCGTTGGCGCAGCGGTTACAGCGCTGGATTGCGATTTGCTGTTGCGCGGGCGGTTGCGGGTTCGATTCCCGCACATGACAGCATTTGTATTGGCCATACAGATGTTTGCCGTGGTCTGGGTGTTTGTGTAGTCCTTGTGGGTCTCCCCACCGTGCCTCGGAGAGCACGTTAAGCCGTCGGTCCCGGTTGTTATCATGTACACCTGATAGCGATCGTTACTCATAGTAGGGATACATTTGAACAAAACAAATATTTTTACAAATCCAAATATCTGCTCCGAGTAGAAATCTAACCTGCGATCGCCGTTGTTAAGGCGACTATTCATATCACTTCACTACAACTTGGTTCTTATTGTCACGTTCGTCGTTGTTCACTCTTGCTATAGTTAGTTCGGGATTTCAGAAGTGATCTCTCTATTTAGGTCCCTTTTTATCGGAATGCGGTGGACCTTGTTATTTCAACCTGAGTAGTTTGTTTTGGGTTGATGACGTAAAATAATTGTGTTTGCTCGCAAACGAAAAAAAAACCGACTTCAATTACATCGACAAGTAATACAACGTCATAAGACGAAAAAATAGTCAAGTAAATACGCGCTATTAAAGATTACTCAAAAAGTTGTAATCAGATCTCAATCTAATTTTATCATGGCGAAAATATCAATTTTGGCATGTAAACGAATACTCAATACTCATCACCAACTCGCTAGCGTTTTAGATTCCGAAAAATTTGCGTTGTTTCAACTTACCTCGGTTTTAACTCTCCTCACTCTCCCCTACAATATACCCGTAGCGCGTACAAACAGTTTAAAGTTGAGCAAAGAAAATAAGGCACTGAGGTAACAAGATAATCGGGTTTGAACTAGTTCTGTATTGTAACAAAAGTGAGACAATTTAATCTTGTCAGTTCCACTGGCTTTGTAGAAGCATTTCTTAAATTAAATTTTATAGTGTTAACTAAAATGTTTAACTGAAACTTTTGTCTATCAATCTAAGTTATATATTCTATTTGTTATTATAGTTTTGATTTGTTGAGTTATTCTTCCATTTTTTTATACAACTAGGTCGGTAAACATGCGTAGGTACGGCCCACCCGATGGTAAGCGATTACCGTAGCTTATAGTCGTCTACAACATTAGAAGTAACGCAAGTATATCGGCGATCCTACTCCAATCCCCAACCAGGAGCTCTGGTCATCTTACCACCACATGAACACAACAGTGCTTGAAAGCAGTATTATCTAGTTGTGATCTTTTGTATGGTCGAGGTACTTTCCCACTCAAGCTGCTCCAGATTTTGGGCAGGATGTTTCCTCCTATGCCCTACCTCAGTTATTTTTTACCTCAGTTCTAGGATATTTTTATTCTGTAAATTACATAAAAGATGAAGATGAAATTAGGAGGTGAATAATTTTCTCTACTCTAGGCCTATATATAAGACGCAATTGTTATTTACATAGAAGTTTGGTTTTAGTATTTATGTGAGTTGGTTAAAGCTGACCGCGCAGTGAGTGCATAAAAATGCTTAAATATGCTGATATACTTTTTCCCTGTTTGAAATCTAGCAAAAATAGAATTATAAGTAAAAACAGTTAATGTCTTAATTTTGTCTTAGATAAAAAAACTATAATTTTTGGGACATTTTCTATAATATTTTTTGCCTTTGACATCCTTAACCATTCAAAAGGATTTTTAATAAACAGATATATAAACCGCGTAGATATTTATAATACATATTGAATGTGATTTTATATGACATAGATTCGAATCGAATCATTCGATACGTACGTACCTATCAGGCAAAATGTTATTTTTTATTTTTTTTATTTTTTTATTTTTATGTAACTAGGTTGGCAATCAAGCGTACGGCTCACCTGATGGTAAGACCGTAGCCTATAGACGCCTGCAACACCAGAAGCATCACAAGCGCGTTGCCGACCCTATCCCCAATCCCCCCTAGGAGCTCTGGTCACCTTACTCACCAACAGGAACACAATACTGCTTGAAAACAGTATTATTTAGCTGTGGTCTTCTGTAAGGTCGAAGTACTACCCCAGTCGGGCTGCTCCATATTTTGAGCAGGAAATTTCCTGCTGTGCCCTACCTCAGTTATTATTCAATAATAATTGTTTGTTTCCCAGTGCTTCGAGATGAAATCAATTTCATCTCTGACTACTAAGAAGTAAATATACCTAATAAACTAGCTGTATCTTGTGATTTTAACAGTATACATTTTTATTCATGAAAATAATTTCGGAATAAATAAATACATATAATCCGTTGGCCGTTCTTTCTTGATTGAGTAACAAATAACTTTCTCTTTAAACTTATAATTTCAATAAAATTGTAAGCGCGTAACACTTAAACTGTAGTTTATTAAACGTTAGATATTAATTGTTTTAATTAGTTTATTGAAAGTTACTTGATTACACGATAATAAATATTTACAGAGTGTTATAATGCCTAGAAATTGAAACCTGAATAAGCTAAACGAGGTTAATTTGTTAATTTTGAAGCAATTTACCAAAGTCCTCGGCTATAAAGGTTGTACAAACAGACGTTATAATCGATTTAATGAAAGGGGCATCGAGAGGTTCGCTAGGTTTGCATTAACAAATTTACGACTACAACTAACATTTAATTGGAAATTCTCGCTGTAATAAAAGTGAGTTGATGACCAGAAGATTAAAATGAGAACGATCCAAAATGAAACTGAATGTTAATGGAATTGCCTCCGTGATTTTCACGCTTACGAATGAAGCTTTAACGTAAAATGCGTAGGACAAGTGATAGCAGTGCAGTCAGAATTAAACAAAATATGTTTAATTATATACCATATGGTAAATTCGTTAATTATTGTTTGTTAATTGTTAAACTTTAGTCTTTTAAAAGCTCAAAAATGAACTAATTTACGAAACATGGTATTCTTTACTGTGGGTTTTCTAAGTGAATTTGATTAGTTTGAGAATAAAGTATATGAGAGCATTATAAAAAGTTGTAAACGTTTATCGCCACATCACAATGACAAAAGTATCTTTGCCAGAACGATAAAAGAAAAGGTAATTGAGAATAAAATATTGATTGTTTTTTTACATACATACATTATTTTTGCACGCAAAACTAATTAACATCCTTGTTTTAATCTTTAAACTATAAGAAACGATGGTTTTTAAGGTTTAACTACTGCAATTTAGTTTAATGAGTTTGTATTTTCTGATTCCTATCTTCTTTGAAGTTCTTCCAGTCTCGAAAGAAACAAGACAAATAGTCGACTTGTTTTACTCGATATCGATAGCTATGGGCGCGTTGTGAAGTCGACGGTATTTATAAAACAATCCTCGACCTCCAGGGCTCTGCAGTGCAGCGTGCGCTTGGAGCGATTTATGACCTAGCCTCGCACCGGCACAACAGACTGATCGCGTCGACTGCGCTAATCCCTAATAAATAACACCCCTTTTTACGGTGCTTTAAACACCTATAACTATTTATAGCTTAGAGCGAAGTACAGACAAAATTAATAAATTTTCTGTGACAAAACTTTTTTAAAGATTTACGCGCGTAAATAAATTTAATTACAATTAATTACAATTTAATTACAATATCAGCGGTTGTCCATATTGAATAATAATATTAAATTCATGTAAAAGATGGTTGATTAAAATTCATCATGTTATAGAAATATTTTAAATTTTGAGCTGAGCTGAACTGAAATTGCCTGTATAGTGTATAGTCCCAGAGCTAGACAAAGGTCTCGTATTTATAATAATAATTATAAGAAATGGGTAGGGGGATTAATCTGCCACATTGCTCCACTGCCTGTTATGAGTACCGACCGCTGTCAGGTCGGTGTATTCAGGTGTGTAACAGTTTACGTGTTCCCAGAGGCACTTTGAGAAGGATGTGAACATACTCAAGATCAGAAATAATTATAATTATGTATTTGAAAATACGAGTATTTCAACCGGGCGGGAATAAGCCCGGGACTGTAATCGCTAAACGATAAGCACGACTATACCAAAACGGCTAGAATTTGTATAGTAAATATTAAAACAATTTTGAAAACGAATATAAAGTAACTTTCAAAGTCGTATTCCGATAGAGCGTGTCTGGCTACTAAAGCAGACCAAAGAAAATAAAGTAACCGAGATAACAAGATAATCGTGTTCCAAGTAGTTTTCCATTGTAACCGGGGTGAGACAATTTTATCTCGTCCATTCCATGGATACTCGGATGTCGGGATTTTTTAATAGCTTACAATTAGTTTCTTTGCCGATTGGAGCATTTTCAACCCACAATATTTTATTGTGTAACATATAGCATGATAAAGCTTTTATTAGAATATTATAGCGAAGACAGTTTCTTCACTAAATTAACAAAAAAAAAAAAAAAAAAGAACAACAAATAATCACAGAAATCTATGATAATTTCAATGAAAAAAAACTTAGCTATCATACAAAAAAGTTTTGTTGTTATTGGAGTATTTATATAAATTAATTTAAAAGAACCTACAAAAATATTAAAAACTAGCTACAAATTCATCATAATTCATCTTTTGCTAGTAACTAAAGTACTAATACTTTCATTTTAATATAGAATAAGTGTGATTATATGTATAAAAAGGAAGTAGTTATAGCTATTTTTATGTTTTATCTACTTATGTTATTTTTATCTATGGCTGGTATTTCTATCTATAATCTATACCTATTCGTAACTAAATATTGTTTTGTAATATACCTAAATGTAGTATGTAATGCGTGTTTTTATTGGATAAGGAGAATTACGAATAAAAAATGATACCAATATAATCAATAAATACCATTATGTAAGAAAATTTCAAAATAATTTTTTTTATGATATTTTTGTTGGATTTGTAGTAAAAATATACATTTTATAAGAACGTTTTGTATTTAGGTGGCTTAAATAATTACACTGTTTAATTAAATAAGTAGTTTAAGTGAAGTGAATGTTATTAATTGCAGACATTTAGGTAGCAATGTGGTGCATGGTTTAAAGATTTCATCTGTGAGCGTACCGAATGTAGTGGAAAAGAATTCAACAGGAAACTCTATTAAGGAAAGTACGGAGCGCTTAGCTCGGAATTAAATTTAGATTGAATCTATCCATTAGTCCGCCGACTCGATGTGACGTGGTTATTTAAAAGGATAGTTTAGAGTAAGGTATTTTAAAAATTTACGATACATCTCGTGCTTGTTGGTGGATTTATACTTTACTAGAAGCTCGTTTAACGTTCCACATTTCGTCTACAATAAAAAATACTCCGTTATTTTACTCAATTAATTTACGTTAATCATAGCTAAACTTACATACTATTTCTTTTCGAACAACTATTCGACGACGCAACCCAAGATCCAGGTTAGGTTTAGGATGAGTTTGGTGTAATCATTTACGAGCAGCAAGATGCATTGTACCTGATTTCATTACGTGTCAATACCTCGAAAGTCGCATTTTAATTTCTCTCTACCATGAGCAGGAATATATTTGAATAAACTTAATATCTTATTAGGCCGAGAAAATCGATATATTTAAAATTAAATTCGGTAATTTCACACACACTTTGCAGTCGTTGATATTTCACTTTATTTCGTTGTTGTTGATATTTCACTTTAAGTGCGTATGATGCGCGTAACTTGCGCTCTGGTAACTGGGAAGCAGAAGCAGAGTGAAGATCCCAACATCATCAGCGTGAGGAATGTGTATCATAGCACTGTATTGTATAATAATGCTCAAGTATATCAGAAAGTCATAGTAGATATTATAGAGATGATGAAAAAAGAAATTTGTTTTGTTTTTATACTTGACCAGACGTAATAAGTAGGCATTGTTACCATACTAAGACAGGCTTTAATTTACGGCCTACTATGAATCCGAAGGGATCTAATAGTGAAACTATGATCACATTTGTTTTATACAAACTCAGAAACTTCTCTATGCAATAACATCATGACAAATCAAACATCTGACTGTATCTATTTCACTTACGATCTGGTTCTTGTGTTAAAAATAATTAATTAAATTAACTTATGTATAATTTTTTGCCATAATTTATTTTATTTAAGAAATGCCACATGATTAAAAACATCCAATATTAGAAGTTATGAAGTACCAGTTTTCGTAAATAATTGACTTCCAATAACGCAGAGCTCGATGGGAATTTAATAAAAATTATAGACGATTAAATTTCTTACGAAATATTCTGTTATTTATTTTTTTATCATAATAAATCTTTATTATTAAATATTCATCATTAACTACTTGATTTTATCGTGCTCATGTTTTGTTACAGATATTGTACACTATGTACTGATTAGGCATGAGGCGTATTTATCGTCACTGGTATAAATACTCGTTATTTAAAAGTCACAGTCTGTCACTGTGACTAGATACGAAAAATACTCGTTACTGTGATTAAATTATTAGTTTCATCTCACTTGTACTTAAACGAATACATAAGAGGAGATGAGACAAGCTTAGTATTTTGTCTGTTATCCGTGGTTACAAGGAACGCTTGTTATTAGAAAATATCATCTCAATCTCGCTCGTGCTTAAGCGTTTACACTAAGAGGAGGTGAGACAACCGTAGTATTTTTAAGTATGAATTTAACAGCGCCATCTGGTCTCCGTTATTTCAAGGAACGCTAGTTTTTACAAAATATCATCACCATCTCGCTCGTTCTTAAGCGTTTACGCTAAGAGGAGGTGAGACAAACTTAGTATTTTTAATACCTGAGCATACACTCATACAGCGCCATCTTGTTCTCGTTCCTATAGTTTTAAGAAAATATCATCACCATCTCGCTCGTGCTTAAGCGTTTACAGTAAGAGGAGGCGAGATAAACTTAGTATTTTTAGAATACCAATATCGAGTATTCGAGAACCTAGTATTTTGTCACTGGTATTTGTCACTGATATTTTAAAGTAACAGTCACTGTGACAACTAGTATTGCCATGTACCTAGTACGACACAACTCTAGTACTGATGTATCAATTGCTCACCTTAGATGAAGACTACATTGTGCTTATTTAATAGCTTTTTGTTAAACCTTCTAAATATTTTAATATGCAAAATTTGCTATTATGTATATTGTATGTAGACACTAACACAGCAGATTATTTGTTTACTACACATTACAATATTGATAAGATGACCCATGTTTCAACTTAATAATGTACTTTTCTAAGAGTGAAATAACTATTAAATTAAATTTATTTATTAATAATATGTGGTGCAGCGTCCACATCTTAGCACCAAATAGTGATTGATTAGAGTCTCAGTTAATGAAAATATTAACTATCATAATGATTGACGATTCAGCCTTTAATTTCCCACTGTCGGGCATAGACCTTTTTCCCCATGTAGGAGAAGGATCGGAGCTTAATCCACCACGCTGCTCCAATGCGCGTTGGCGGATATATTCCCTACTATGAGTAACGATCGCTATCAGGTGTACATGATAACAACCGGGACCGACTTTGACCGATTAACTATCATGCTTTGGCAAAATTGGTACCACAAGGTTTCACGACCTAACAGATAATGGTGGACTTTTCCGGTACTCTCCAATTCCAGTATAAAGTAATGATTTCTAATCCGTCCATATTATTGGAATCCGTTGAATATGATTATTTATTTTATTTACCTACTTAAAACTATATTGCACGCAAAGGAAGAAGATGCAATTTAGAACCATATATAACAAATAAGTAGGCAAAGCCGACCTTATCGGTTATAGCGATCTCTTCCAGGTAACCTTTACTGATAGTAGTTTAGCAAAAAGTGCCGGGCAGAGTGCGCAAACAACAATGTAAGGTCATACATTACAGACACAGAAATGGACTTAAAATACTAAACATACTTATATTATTTAATATTTTTATAGTATAAGATTAATTCATTTTACATTTATTTTATACTAGCTGTGCCTGCGCCGCCAACCCGTATTGGAGCAGCGTGGTGGATTAAGCTCCGATCCTTCTCCTACATGGAGAAGAGGCCTATACCCAACAGTGGGATATTACAGGCTGAATCGTGATCGTGATCGTGTGCCTGCGACTTCGTCCGCCTTTTGGGTATTTACATGTTCAACGTGATTTTTTAAATTAGCGTAACTTTTTTATTTATGAACCGATTGATATGAAACAAACACTAAAATATGTTAAGTAAAGCTTACCACAATATAATAGAGAAAACAAAATCTAAATCAGACAAAAATTATAATAATCATTGTTTTGGGTGCTATTTGCGTTGATAAAGGTCCCAAAAATATTTTTTCTCTTATATTTTCCCTGTACAGACAGTGATCCGTTTCATTTTTATTTATATGTATTGATGATTATCTACAGAGATACAATATATCAATATATAACATATTTAAGACAATATAAGGATATAGTACTTGTGCAGACGATTCCTAAATATATTTATTGACTCTGCTTGACGGATATTATTGCGCAGGAATTTTAAAGTTTAATCACTTTAGTGGTGAAGGATGTACGAGTACTATACGTAATTCCTTCACCACTAAAGTACGATTAAATTTTTTAAAGAAATTCGGTTCACGAAGAATAACAACGCTTAGCTACGAGTACACCTCAGTGATATTATTTTGAATATCCTGACCGACCATTTTCACAACGATATCCTACACACCGGCCCTTCGACATATGTATATTTTATTGGGTTCATCCAATATACTCGTATACTAATGTATACTCTAAGACTCGTAACAATTCAACGGATTCCCGCCCAAGGTTAAGTTAACGTTAAATTCCCTTTGAAAATAACCGATTTAAAACTAATTAAATTTTCTTAAGTCTCTGTTTTGAAGAGGACTAGTTTCGATGTACCCATATCGTATCTATTATTATTAAATTCATTACTTCCTTGTGATAATTCGAATTCGGTTTTGAAGCCAATAAATATACAATAATGGTCAACTTTGTGGACAAGTTATTTGAGTTATTGTACGTACTTTATTTTATTGTAACAATCATTAAATTTCTTACAGAAAATTAGAGTTTTCTTCTCTTAAGTAGAGTTCAACCAAGATTTTAACCAGTTCTTACAGCGGATTTTAAGATATACGTATCCCATAATTTCTACCATGCATGCTCTTACTAAGTTTCCTATTACAACACTACGCGAGATGAATTTTAAACATGTCTAGCAATTGAAAATTCTTGGATACTAAGTTTAGACGTAAAAGCGTGCTATCCACTGATGATCGCACGTCCTCTGTTGACATTTCAGGTCTTATGAGTAAGTTGTTGAATTTGTCTACTTTGACCTACTAGGTCAAGTGTTACGGTTTTTGTGCATACTCGTATATGAACAGGTTCGTATGATAGGTTTAAATACGAATAAAAACATTAGTTCATTATCGATGTCAGGTTTCGCTCTCCGACCGATTCGTTACGAAGACACCAGCTTCATGAATAATGTATAACGAATAAATGGAAGTCCACGAAATAGCTACCTGTATTCGTACGTTTTAAATGCAGCAAATTTCACCTTTTGATATTACACTTAGTTCGATATCCTTGAATATTTTAAACTTGTTAAAGATAGCGTACAGTCATAGGATTTTCACTGGGTTAATTTTTATCTTGATATGAATAATGCAATCTATATGCTTTTATCTAAAATTAGATGTTAAAACAATGACGTAAATTTGAGACATTCTATGAATATAAAATATTTAAAGTTATCTAATTTTCTCATAAATCAACGCTACAGTGAACAGGAGCAGAAACATTAAAATCTTTACCTTTCTGACAGTTTAATAAGATAATAAAAATATATCCCCAGAAAAGGAAAAGTTTTAACTGAATGGAATTTTCTTTTATCTACGACGTGCTTTCGCTAAGCGCTCACAACACTCTTCCAATGTAGCATGATTGTATTACTAAAGAGCAAAAAGATTTTAATAAAGCGATTATCACGTTTATAAGTTTTTTAATACTATTATTACAAAATACTTTTGACGGATCATGTACACAGGTATACAGGTAGGCCTCTTTCTTCATGTCGGAGAAAGGTCGGACGTGCCTATATATCGTATATTCACCAACTATATATTTATTTTATTTACATTATATATTATCTACTAAAAAGCACAATTTAAATTACGCGTAGCCTCCTTAACTTAAAATATTTTAATAATATTTACAGCATACTATTTAATTTATCTCTATCTCTATATATATAAAAATGAATCGCTGAATGTGTTGCTAAGCGCAAATCTCGAGAGCAGCTGAACCGATTTCGCTAATTCTTTTTTTATAATATTCCTTGAAGTACGAGGATGGTTGTGACGGAGAGAAAAATTTAAAAAAAAATCTCTGAAAACGTCTAAAAACAACACTTTTCTGTATTCCCATACAAAAGATTCGTAATAATACTTAAAAGTCAATTTGAACTTTAATACCATACCATAAAGTTTAAGTGTTAGTGGAGGGGTTCCGGGAAGGATAATTATTAAAAATAATAATAATAATAAATTAAAGAATCGACTGTTAGGCGGTATGAAGTTCGCAGGGTCAGCTAGTTAATAATAATTTTAAGTTAAGGAGACTACATACGTGTCGTAATATTGCTTAAGCTAGAATAACTAAATAATAAACAGAAACGAATTTATTTACCTACTTTTCACAAGGTTACAGATTTCATGTACTTTACAGTTATAGCTTAGGTATTACGATATACAATTGAGTGTTAATACCTTGTGTAGTTTTGGAGCCTGAATAGCCTTATCTATAGATCTCTAGGCTGTCTAAAGCCATTACAGACTACTACATATTTTTTTGCTATAGGATCAAACCCGCAACCTTTAGGGTCAGTCAATTGCTATGACCACTGTACGAATGTGTCACCAAGAAGAAACAACTGTATAATACATTCCTCAATGACTCGGTACTAAGCCTTATATCCTATTAAAATTCTGTTATTACTTTCGAAGATAATGATGGTGTGTTTTACAGTATAATTTAGACTTCTGCTCTCAGAGCTACGAGTATTGCCACCATCAATGCAGCCGCACCAGATGTGTGAGTTGTAGCTGCAGCAAATAAGTTAATTATCTATAACCACTACAAGTGTGCCCCAAACTAATGGTTTATTAATGATACTTACACACTTAAGGATTCATTACGACAATAGAATGTATCATGTAATTTAATATTTTGTAGCAGGAATTTCCGTACCATTTAATGCTACGGACGAATTTTAAACATTTTTATGATTTCATTGTTGTCTTATAATTCTTTTCATTGTTATCATATGACCTTACTTTTCCAGTACTTTTGATTTTGTCTTTAAAAAGGGTCCAAAATAGTTCTGGAATATATAAATAATAAAGCGTAAATGTGTATTTTATTGAAGATCAGTTTATAATATTATTCCTTCACCTGTAATGGCTTAGTGTAATTGCTTTTTATATTCAAGACGCTAGCGTTATTGCAACAAGGATTTTGCACTTTATGTATTCACCTTTATTTCTGAATATTGGGATATGCAGAGTTAGGAATCAATAAATCTGATTTAAATCTATTTTGTTTTTAACTTATATTTATTTACTTTTAATTTATGTAAAACGAATACTGTGAAAATATAGTTACAAAAAGTATCTACTACCTAACTAAGTTTTTATTTATTTAAAAATTTAATTTTTCATTTATCTGTAACCGTAGACAATAAGTATAAGCTATGCAGTAATAATAGCTGTACTTCATAAAATAAGAGATGTAGTTTTATATAGGTATGTTTATAAGCACTGTAGATTGCATACATTAATGCCCTTTGGTGCTTTCCTTTGTGCTTAGTCACAAGCACAATAGTAGCTTATAGCTGTTGCTAGGTGGTTGCGGCTTCAAACCCCGAACATGCCATACATTTTTATTGGCCATACAGATGTTTGCCGCAGTTTGGGCGTATGTGCTTGTGTTTCCAGACTCTCAACACACGAGTAAATCTTAGTGGAAACTCAATGGTTTATTGAATATTGTTTTAATTATTTTTTTTTGATAAAATTACGTTTAAATTAGATACGGTGATTTAAACGATGTGAACGATGTTTGTAGAAAATGAGCGCAAACAGTGTCGGTCAGCTGTGTTTGATGAGTTTATAAAATAATTAAAAAATGTACTTTCGTTGACATTGTAATTAATTTATATTAGATATAGCATTTTTTTTCAATTTTTTCTTCTTTTTTGCTTGTAAATATAAGGCAAATTGGACATTGATAATAAATAATACGTAGGTATATTTAGCTTTATTTTTAAAAACAATATATATGTATATCTTTATAGAGATATACATAGTCTTGCCCTAAATATTGTTAAACCTTTTTTTTTGTTACGTGGGGAAAATCCTCATAGGACGCCCTCCAGCACGGGGGCACCGGAGGGTGTGACAGACTCTTACTCTCTAGAAAACCATCCACGTGTGAGCAGACCTCCGCCTGAGTAGAGTGAGATGGGGTCGCGTTAGCAGTCTCCACCCCGCCCCGGCGGTTGGCCCGAATGTAAACATCCGGGCCCCGGCACCTAGAGGGGCGGCCAGGCAGTAGCCGTGCGAAGTTTATATCACTGAAAAGATAAGAGAGATATATATCATTTTGATCTTAGGATATATATCACTCAATTGTTTCTTCATCTCATTTGGCTCAGTGAATGACAACTGACAAGTGTTTCATCGTATGATACAATATGAATCGAAAAGATACAGAGCTATAGCTATCTCTCTCTTTCGTATGATAAGCGCCATCGTCCGATCTCGTTTACTCTGGCTCAGTAACAGAGTTACAGCTGTCTCTCTCATTCGCATGATAAGCGCCATCGTCCGGTCTCGTTTACTCTGGCTCAGTAACAGAGTTACAGCTGTCTCTCTCATTCGCATGATAAGCGCCATCGTCCGGTCTCGTTTACTCTGGCTCAGTAACAGAGTTACAGCTGTCTCTCTCATTCGCATGATAAGCGCCATCGTCCGGTCTCGTTTACTCTCTCTCAGTCCGTCAGTACCTCGAAAATGAATCATAACCCTAGTGAGCTGGAGATACATTTGAAATGCAAGTGAGCGGGTGAAAGATTTGCTCAATTGAAAAGAAATGTTTCATTTATATCTACACACATACCCATGTCTACCAGGCAGGCCTGACCTCCAACGCCCGGCATCACGGCATTGGGGGTCAGGCCCGCCCGACCTCCAACGCCGGATCACACTGAGAAACTGAGCAAAGCACCAGGGAGCGCAGCAAGACCCGGCAACTACCCCACGGGTCCACCGGACTGCACCAACAACCGAGCTAAAAGCTCCAGGGAGCCATCACAGCTTGGCCCTCACACATCAAGGGCTGCCGGATTGCACCAGCAACCGAGCAAAGCTCCAAGGAGCCAGCACAACCCAGCCAGCATGCCGCGCAATCGCGCCTTAGGGCCGGCTAGCGAACCCACCCGCCCCGTCCCTAAGCTCCAGGGAGCCAGCACAGCCCGGCCCTCACGCATCACGTCTGCCGGATTGCACCGCGCAACTGAGCAAGCTCCAGGGAGTCAGCGCAACCCAGCCGGCACACCGCGCCCTCGCGCTACAGGGCGAGCGACCAAAACCACCCGCCCCGTCCGTCCACCGGTTTTCGGTCCACGGGGGTCCCAATCTAGGACCCCTACCACTCGCAAGCAGGGCAAGCAAGTGGCTTGCCCCCATCCGCCACCCGGGGGACGCGCCCAGTAGGAGATCCGGAAACTTCCCCCGGGAATATTGTTAATCCTACCCTAAGTTTTGTAATCTATGCTCATCTGTATTTTAAAACATACTGACTAGCTTATAAGGTGGTGTAAGATGGGGTGAAAATTTGTATAATATAATAATATTAATTATTATTAATGCGTAATTAATGTGTAATGTTGATGTTATATAATATATGTAAATATATACATATATATGTACACATATACATATATATATTTCAAAATGCTTATGGCTCGATTTTTGACATTTGTAAATAAAAGTATTTATTTGATTCCATTCATCTCACGCGCTACCTCAACAAATTACTGCCTAAGGTCAAGTTTGAGCAGTTCTGATTAATTAGGCAGCACGTTGAAACCCCTTGAATTAATATATTTAATTTAAAACCTACCAAAGCTTGTTAACATTCTGTTCGTGGAGAGCAATATTTTCAATGTAAAGATGCGTCCTTATCGTATCTATGGTTTAATTTATTGCTTTCCTGTAATTGCTGAATCTACAGATTGCTTGTTAGTAAAACCGGAATATAATGGACGTATTTATGAACAAGGGTTTATGGATCTATAATCCAGTATTGAATAGGCTGTAATTGATACCCCACTGACCAATGACCACTTATTCTACTGTGGAGTGGTTAATGCATAAAGTTTAATCCACCTCGTTACTACAATAAGAAATGTTTGATGTATTTGTATTTATCTATATATAACTGAATTTCTTCCAAAACTGCATATTTTCTATGTCTTCTTTCAACGCCTTCTTGTACCTATTTTTCAGAACATACCTTTAATTAAATTTAACGAAATTTATCTCTTTCGACTCTGGAGGACTGATGATTCAGAGTCAGGTGGAAGGCAAGAGAGTATGTGGCCAACCAACAACTGGCTGGATAGACTCAATTAAAAAAACTACCGAGTCTACCATGGTTGAGCGTACTCGTAACGCAATCGACTGAAATGGAAGCACATTGCTAAAAAAGCAGTCCTCAGAAGAGCTCACGACCTAACATCTTTCCAGCAACCTCATCTGAGCAAACAAGACCACTCTGACAAAAGTGTCCGACTTAGAAGATAAACCATCATAAAATTTTAGGTCATAGACCGTGTCTAAAATGATTTAATGGAGTGTCTTTTTTGGATTATTTGTCAGGATTGTTTAATATAAAGTCGAACGTATTCATTGGTCTTATTTTTTTTGACTCAATATTAGTATTTAATTGCTTACTTAATTCATTTAAGATTAACCAATGTTTATTATTTCACTAAGTTTAATTTTATATGCTTTATAATATTCAAAAAGTTGTATTTAGAAATTAAATTTATTAAGATAAAATGTGCAATACTTAGGGTGATTTGATCAACACGTAGTTATAACTAGGTTAAAGTTAGGTAACGCTATTTAAACTTGATAATTAAATAGAAAATGACGCAATAAGGTATTTGGGTCACAGTTATATAACATAAACTATAAACGAAAACGTAACCGATGGAATATGATGGGTGGCAATAACGTTAAAGCTACTTTCGAAATTACTAATTATTACAGTAAACGGCTTAAATACTTAGAAGAAGAAGGTTTGTATCGATGTGAAATTAGGCCATTTGATTCAACACCATTCATACATTCTAAATTCATTAATATTGGTTATTCACGTCGTTGTCAAGCAACTCCTATAGGTACATTACATGCAAATCGGTTATCAAACATAGTACACACCACAGAGGAATGATATTATAACTACGATGATTACGTATTTATAGTGTACCATTATAAATATTCCAATATAAACATCTTCATAAATAAAAGATAATTTATGTCTTTTATATACACACAAGATCATCTCTTCATAAGATAAGCAACTTAATGATTGTGTTATTGACAACAGCAGACTGATATCGGTACATATTTTATTCCAATAAACATGTACAAATATTGAACCCGGACTCGGGACGGGTATCAAACTCACAACGCACGGACTAGAAAGCACAGCCTGAAGACCAGAAGACACCAGAGGGCTAGTCTTATGTAATTTAACATAATAATAGGACCTAATTCAATTGTTGGGTTTAATGTTAGTCTAGAGTTGTAGTATACACTGATATTATATGATAATATTAAAAAAATTAATGTGAAATTATTATACAAAAATATTGTACATACAAGCAAACACAATTATTAATTAATGAAAGTACAATAAAATTAAGTAAAAGTCTGCCCGGAACTAACAAAACAGTACGTGGACAATGTACAACACAAAAGAGTACGTGTAGTTTTTTGTGTGAAACGTGTGTACGCTTTTACAAGGTATCCGGTCAGATCACACTAATAGCATATCCCCAACGACCAACGTGAAATAGCTGACTGTTGTCCAATGCGCTTTTTACGAGACAGAGAACCTATTCCATTTGACTTTCTACGGAAACTGTTAGCATATACACACATAATTGTAAAAAGGTATTAAGGATGTTGCACAGACTGTTCTGTATTATTTGCGCTTGAAGATAAAAAATAATATAAAAAATTATAGATATTCCTTTTTTGTGGAACTTTACCATTAACATATAAACAGATTTTAAATAATGTGATAGACAAAATAGATTTCTCAAAAAGTTAGAGATAAATAATGAGTTTAAAATCTTTGTATTTTCTTTGAAAATAATATTCATTAACATTGGATTTAATTATTCTTTAGTAAAGTAGAAAACTTTAAAATAATTGTCTATTCAAAATTTTGCAAAATAAACAACTGAAAAACTATCTATACTTTAAAGGAACGTCAAGATTTTAGCGAGCTTTAATAACAAAAAAAGTGTTTGTGTCAGTATGTCCGATATTTGTTACAACCATGATATTTAAAAATTACATTATTTTATTAAATGAATCAAACTATAATTAATTAAAGCAATAAAACATAAATTAACGCTTAAGATTGGTATCGGTACAGTAAATACTTGTATATTATTATTATCTATACCTTACGTAAACAGATAAAAAAGCGCTGGAAAACATCACACTCGGAAAGTTTTTTCACCCGATTCTAATCCCATATTTTTTCATATATTATTATGTCGTTTCTTAAGGATATGTCTAATAAATCTGTAATAATAATAATTAAACCAAATTTGATAACTTCTATTAAGCTAGTAGGTACTCGTACAAGCATGGCTGAAATGTCCTCGCTACGATCATGTAGATAATATGGTTAATTGCTAATAGGAGACTTACGTGTTCATAGTAGTTTCTCGACCGCATGCCGATAACTTAATTCTGCAAACGGTGGATGGCTTAGTCAATTTGCGGCTTTCAATTGTCTAGGATATAATAATTTATTCCTTCACTATCTTTAATTCGCGACTTTGTCTGCGTAGTATTAGTACTTTGAGTTTTTTTTTCGATATTTCATCAATCAATTAATGCTACTGTACTGACCCGTAACTAGGACGTGAAAATGTAAAAATTTATGTTACTTGCACGGGCCATTTTCCGCAGCTCGACGACATTAGCGCCTTTTCTGCGTGGGTGGCTGGCTGAGGACATTACTCTTGCCAGCCTAAAAAAATGATGTTTTAAGATATTTTACTTACATTATATTTTTAAATATATTCATAGAAAAAGTAATAAAAATGTGAAATGTTCTATTCATATTATTATTATATAAGTTTTCTAGCCTATTATTAAAGCTTTTTTAATCTAATATGATTAGAAATGAATGTTAGACTTTAATTTCCACTTGCTACTGTGTGTTAAGTTGCTTAAGTGTGTACCTTGCCATTGCCACAGCGGCACTTACTTCTCCAGCTAATTGCTTCTCTTTCATAGTGCGATGTATAAGAAAATATAGTTAAGAATTCTCTATATTGTTCCATAATTGGACTAGTTCTTGTTCCACCAATGAGCCACCGTGGTTAGTGAAATGCGCAACAATTAAAGCGAGATCAAAAACGAAGCGTAGCTTTTAATAATGTTTTCTTAAATTGAAGTTCCTTTGAGTGTAAAATTTATAAGGCTAATGAAAGCAATTAATTGATAATTTTTTTTATTTCAATATCTTGTGGAAATAATTATGATATGTACCCTTTAAGTAATATAATGATGTGTTACATTTCTCGGGGATCTGTTCGGTAGTTAGAGCATGATCGCTTAACACCGGGACAATGGACGTTACCCGTTGTCTTGAAGATAGAGGTACAACAATAAAACGTCACTTCATTCAATTTCAGCACAATGTAAATCATGACATCACTAAAACAATATGGTCATAAAGATAACAGGGTCGGTGAAAGGTGGGTCACATTAATCTCGTAGAAGCGCGTTTGTTCGTCTGACAGTATTCATTAGGGCACAAAGCGGAGTCTATCAGTTAGTTTCCGTGGCGCTATGGTTTAACAAATTGGTGCCGTAATGTTGGCCAGACAAAGCTCTCGTTTGAAAAGGAACAAGCGCTAACCACTTTAAAGAACTTTTGCGATAAACGAAAGACATATAGCAATAAATAACTTTATCGCTATTTTTATTGTATAACTTAACGAACCGAATCATTTTCTCTTAATTCAACTACGGTTTATTAAAGGCTGTCTACCGTAAATAAGTAGATATAAATTAAAGAAAAATTAGGTTTTTTCTTCTTATATACTGACTAACTGAATGTGTTCGTAACACAAAAATCAATCGCATTTATACTTGATGACGATGTTATAGAAATCTAAACTAAACTATAGATTTCATGGAATAATGATAGAAGATAGTTGGCGTCTACTGCAAATGTAATAAAAATATACAATTCAATAACGGTGAACGGATATCTTACATGTTTATTATTATATCTTTTTTCAATTAATTTTATAAACAATACAGATAGAGGTGTACAGATGTATTAAAAGTTACTACCAAGCGATATGAAAAAGCTTGAAGGGTGGATATGACGTCAGTAATTATGTTATTGGGGTCATAACCACATCATGGTATGATTAACAAATCATATTTTAGAAAAGCAGAAATAAATTTTTCTTATTCTAATATTAACAAAGAAAGTTTAATGAATACGTAATGATTATATCTTATCTGTGTTAAGAAATGACCCGTTTCCTAGACTTTTATTAAAAACTAGCCGACCCGTGCCCACTTCGTTGGGCGTTAATTATTTTTGTGATGCAAATATAATTATAGTAAAGTTTTCATCTCGCTCACATTTCTCCGACTTGATTTACATAATATACTACCTATTATTTTTCACTCAATTTTTTGTTCAATAACAATAAAATATAGCATAGGTCACTCCTGAATAGTGTAGCTTACTGTTAGTGAAAGAATTTTCATGATCGGATCAGTACTTGCGAAGCTTACCCCCTACAAACAAACAAAGTTAGAAACTTTACCTCTTTATAATATTAGTATAGATTATTTTAAACGATATGTACCAAATGTTTTATAGTACAAATGTTTTAAATTTTTTGTCACGCTGTGTTCATCAATTTCATTCATTGTATATTGCTCGTAATTGATTGACAGGAAAATTAATATAATTATTTTACATTTAATTGAAAAAAAAAAAAAACCATTCTTTCATTATATGCACTTAGTATGCCGAGGAAAAATGCTACATCTTTAGCTAGTACTCGTATTAAATGTTAGTAATTATTGTAAACAATTTTTATGACAATCATTAAAATTTCAATATTTATTTTAGCAAATTATGAATTTGAAAAAATTCTCACATTCTGTAACAAATACTTTTGTTTTTAACTACTATTTGAATTACTATTATCAATTAATTAATCTTTTGCATAATACGCTCATTATACATTCGTTAGAGTAAACCACTAAAGACAGTAACTATCTATTATTCTGTGAACTGTAATGAGGATCCGTAACGTTTTTAGTTGAGATTGCAGATTTATAGAACTAAGAAATCCTTAACATACAGTAAAAAAATTTTTGTTCTACGACAAAAATTGACGAAGTTATGATCAAATTACTAGCGGAGTTTACTAACCGACCGGCGCGGAAGGCTGTGACGTCACTCCGACGTTCCATGCCAGTTAGCCCAAGCAGCGACAAGCTGCGATGGTGTTTTCGTTTAAACTATCTGTCCTACAAAAAATTTGTAAGGACATAATTTGTAGAAAATTGCTTTGCCTACAAATATGTTCATATAACTTTTTGCCGAAATTTAAAAATTAAAGAAGTTATAAGCAAAAAAGTGAGAAAATTTCTATAAAGATTTTCTTTTTTGCTCTATAACTTTTTTTTATACATTTCACAAAAAAATACCTCTGACCATTCTTGTAGATGGTTTTTTGAGGAAAATTTTTCTCTACAATTTTTGAATTTCATTCATTTAAAACGCTGTTACAGCGCTCCAAAGTTGACCGGGTTCGTCAATGCTCATGAGAATCCGGTCAAAACGAAATGTTTAACTTAGTTTTATGATCCGGAGTGAGTTTTATGAGTCGGAGTGATGCCACACGCATCCCGCATACACTGATCCCGCTTACATGACGACGCGTTGGCGCAGCGGTCACAGCACTAGCTGTTGCACTAGCAGTCGCGGGTTCGATCCGCGCACATGACAAAAATTTGTATTGGCCATACAGATGTGTGTCGTGGTCTGGGCGTCTGTGGTTGTGTATTGTCTGTGTTTCCGGACCCCCGACACAGGAGAAAATCCTACTGGGGGCCGTTGAGTGTGAAACGTTTATTATTTATTATTATTATTTCTGACGTAGCGGCAGGAACGGCATAATTTTTATAACTTAATATCTTCGTAAGTAATTGTCCGATTTGGATAATTCAAAAAGAAATATCTTTCTTATATCATAGAGAATAACGTGGATACTAGTTTTATTGAATTTGCTATAACTTTATTGATCCTCATTATACATAATAAGTGTAGAATAGTATTTTTGAGTCTCAACCAGTTTCGGAAATACTAATGTTTTCCAAAAATGCGTTGACTTCTCTTAATCTTCTTCGAATGTATCTACTTAGGTAATCAAATATCTCATAAATAATATTTTTTTAACGTGGTATTCCCAGTAGGCCTACCCCACAGACAGCTTATGCCAATGAATAAGTAAAGTTGTAGGCAGGGATTTAACAAAAAAATATTATTAATATATTTACAATAAAAAAAGGATCATAAACATAAGTTAAGCATTTCGTTTTGACCGGATTCTCATGAGCATTGACGAACCCGGTCTACTTTGGAGCGCTGTAACAGCGTTCGAAATGATTGAAATTCAAAAAATTGTAGATAAAAATTTTCCTCAAAAAACCATCTACAAGATTGGTCTGAGGTATTTTTTTGGTGAAATGTATAAAAAAAAAGTTATAGAGCAATAAAGAAAATTTCTATAAAAATTTTCTCACTTTTTTGCTTATAACTTCTTTAATTTTTAAATTTCGGCAAAGTTATATGAACATATTTGTAGGCAAAGCAATTTGCTACAAATTATGTCCTTACAAATTTTTTGTAGGACGCATAGTTTAAAAGAAAACACCATCGCATCTTGTCGCTGCTAAGGGCTAACTGGCATGGAACGTCGGAGTGACGTCACACGCATCCCGCGTACACTGACGTAGCGGCAGGAACGGCATAATGTTTATAACTTAATATCTTCGTAAGTATTGGTCCGATTTTGATAATTCAAAAAGAAATATCATTCTTATGTCATAGAGAATAATTTGGATACTAGTTCTATTGAATTTGCTAGAACTTTACTGATCCTCATTGCTTCATAATGAGTTGGTTGAATGTAGAATTTGCAATAGAATTTAAATATACGATCCATATTTTGGTTTATGATTAAATTAATGCACATCTGTTATATAAACGCTCATATTTCATTGCTTTCCAGACAAAAATATGAAATGGATGACTTTTTACCAATTATAATGACTCAATGTACTATATTACGCATTTGTTTTTTTTTTAATGTAAAAAAAAACTTTAGAAGTGCGTATTCTATACGTATAGATGTTGTACCTTTGTTGCATGTAAAACATGTACCTTAAGCCTGATTTACACCAAGACAACAACGTGCGGCATTGTCGCATGCGACATATTGTGGCGTGCGCCATCTTGTGGCATGCGACAAATTGCGGCATATGTGGCATGCGACAGCGTATTTTATGCCAAGGCAACAGTTTTAAGCGTCGTGCTGTCAAATTTTAGTCTGCCTACTTGATTGATAGAGATAGGTTAGAATTTCTTCAGACAAAAAAAAAAACAAAAAAAGTAAATTTTATATATTTCTTTTTTAGATTTTCTGTAGTAAGGGACAAGGGTACAGTTTCTAGAGATACCAGACGATTAGTGAGTTTGTTAATTTTTTTCGTCTACGTAGGTACATTGTATTACTTGTCGATGTGATCTAAGTCGGTTTTTTTCGTTTGCTAACAAATATAATTATCATTACACCACTCCATGTCCGATTTATCTCATTTTGTAAATAAAATAAATAAGTACAATCAAAACATAACATAGAAAATGGCTTGACGCATCAAAAATTGTCGCACGGAATCCATCGTGATCGGATACAAGCTGCGACACTCTGCCACATGACGCAAAGTGTTGCCGTGCCGCAAGGTTCTTGCCACAACGTGCGACATTTTTCATGCGTCAATGCCGCATGCCACAATGACGCACATTGTTGCCTCGGCGTAAAACAGGCTTTATTTACATGCACTTGTAGCATAGAAGTATATGAAACTGTTTTACTATGATTTTATTACACGAACGCTTTCAAATAAATAACTATAATAATTTAAAAAATCTAAATAATAAATTTTAAAATGTTAAAATAGAGAGGTTAATCTATACTAATATAATAAAGCTGAAGAGTTTGTTTGTTTGTTTGTTTGTTTGTTTGTTTGAACGCGCTAATCTCAGGATCTACTGGTCCGATTTGAAAAATTCTTTCAGTGTTAGATAGCCCATTTATCGAGGAAGGCTATAGGCTATATATCATCACGCTAAGACCAATAGGAGCGAAGTCCACGCCGACGAAGTCGCGCGCAGAAGCTAGTTCATTATAAAAGTTATAATGCTAGTGGTCGCCCAGAGGTCGAAACTCGACCATAATTAAAATTTTAAGTTAAAGAAAACCAAATAATTATGAAAATAAAGAACCTTTTTTTTAAATTTTCAATTTGACAACAGAATTTAACAATAAACAAAAGGGTATTATATATGCGCGTGTGCATGTGGTAGTGTGTGTCATGCTTTTTTTTATTAATTTAATGTATATTTAATGGATAATTTTGAAAAAATATTAGCATTCCGCACTCCTTCTCTATATAAACTATAAGTGTGCAAAATTTCATACTCCTACGTACACGCAATTTCCGTAAAAAAGGGTACAAAGTGTTTGCTTCACGTGATAACAATTTATCATAATTACTGACGAATTTCCACCCTTCAATATATGTATAGATAACAATTTATCGGTTGTAGATATTTTAAATTATTTCTAACACTGAACGTCATTTAAGATTAATTTTTGCTAAATAGCATTTAAAAGAAATTATTTAATAATTATAATCAATTCAATAGTAATTGTGATCGAAGGAATTTATGTTGTTTACACATCTATAGTAATAAAAAAAAATCCTAGGCTCTAAGACGTTATAACACTTATAACAATTTTTTTTTGATATCGCAGGATAAATCTTAGACGTCGACGAATACTTTATAACAAAAATTAGCCATGTACTGATGTTTATATTCGTTGTAATATACAAAACGACAATTTAATTTCTTATTAAGTTTTCATATTTAAATGATATATTTATTCATGTTTCGTTATAATCAAGACCAAAAATCTTATTGAAACTGGAACTTTTAAAGGATTGCTTTTGAAATGTGAACTCATCTTTGAGCACCGTTTAATGTCAACAGTACTTGAGTGGGCGATACTAATTTCAAACGTTTTTCGTTATTGTAGTTTCAGCGTTATTTTTGTAAAGCTTTTAATTAACTTGCAATGTATGTACGTAGATTTTCCAAGATTTTAATTAATTTATGTATTTAATATCATACAGTTCTATAGATCTACAGTCAGACAGTTCTATAGATATCAGACAGTTCTAATCATATACAATCACTTGAAGAACAATTATACTATTAAGTTAATGTTAATGGATTAATCACTCTTTTTTATTTAATAATTTTAAAACTAATCTAAATATACCCCCTCTTTTGTGGTAACCCCGGGGCTGTAGCCCAGGTTGCCCTCCCCTAAATCCGGTACTAAATATCTTTTTTATTTAACAGCAAAATAAAATGATTTACCTGTCCATTTTCATAAAATATTTCATGGTCGGTAAATCTTCATTTAATCTTTTAAAGTACTTGTAATTGTCCCTATTGTTCCAAAATGAGTAATAGACCCTGAATATTAAAATTGCTTTTCTTAATGAATTTTCGTTTAAAAGATTGGACGAGGAATTAACTAATAGATGTAAGTTATATATCTTAAATAAATTACAAGTAAGTTATCATACAAATAAATTATTCAAAAAGTGCGCAAACATAGTTTATTTTCGCATTACACATCCTCCGCTGTGAGTTTCTATTCTTATCAGATTGGTTGACATTGGTGGTGTGCTCATTAAATAAATATAAAAACAAGTTGCCTTAAAACACTTTTGAATTTTCAGTCAGTGCAAAGCTAACACAAATTCGGAAACGAAATCGGTAACTTTATCTAAGAAGAACAGGCAAAAAACTCTACATTTCTCTTTAAAAAACGTCGTCCCGCGCGAAAGCTAGCGTTACTAAACCCAGGACAGCTTTCTTTATTGTATAATGTTCTACCGAATGAGGATGATGCTATTAGGATTTAGCTGTTAAAAATTTATGATATAAAATGTGTTGCTAGAAATTGTAGCATAGTTTGTGAGAACTAGAAAGGAAACGTTTTCAGAGGTTGAATTTTGTAATACTTTTATTATTTCTTCTCTTATTTAAACAATGTGTGTTACTTTTTTCTTCATAGTAACTAATATTTTTGAGGACATCTGCCTGTACCCTAGTTTGCCCAATTCTTTACGTTATAGATATATAAAACAAAAATTGAAGGGTTCGCTATAATTGGTATTGAAGTAAAAATATTATTTTTTATTTTTGTAAGTATATTGATCGCGTATTACGACAAAGTTAGTGAAAATAAGATGATTTCACAGGCTGCGAACAAAAACATCTTACGGATAAAATGGTGTTAAAAGTATAAAAGAAATTTTTATTTATTTATTGTATACCAGTTTTGATCCTTATTAGATTATTATCTATCTTTATTGGCCACAGATGAAATTGGTCATTATTATATCACGAAAAACGTAACAAAACTGAAATTATATGGCTTTTTATCTACGACCTGTTTTTTTGTCTATATGACGAATAATAAACACGGTCGGCTTTTTAAGTTCTAAGGTGGTAGTGGAACTGTGTAACCCCTTAGTCGCCCCTTATGACACCCACGGGAAGACAGGGGGTGGCTAATAACTTTTTTTATATCAAAGACCTCGTATACTTATAGCTATGATGACTATTATCGTGTACTAGGTGCATATACTTATATGTAAAATTATACGAATATATGTGTATACAGTTATAGCTATATTAGTATCGGTTTGAAGTGTTATTAAAACATTTAATGGCATTTTATAGCATTGCTCGCGAACTTCACGCCATTTTTAAGGCTATATATTTACATTTAATTATTGTGATAATGGGCCCGAGGCATTAACCTTAATGTGGTCATAACGTAAAAATTTAAGTAATGTAATGACCATTGTGTTTGATTCAATCAATTGTTGTTTTATTTGTCTTAGCATTGTGTATATATGTAACATACAGCCATCATAATTATATATTAAGTTACCCGCAGTTTTCATGATTTAATAATATTGTTTTCTGATTGTTACGTAGTTTAAAATCAGTCACAGTCCGAAAAAATCTAATAGTGTTCGTACACGACAGTGTTTCACTTTCAAGCGTTAAATAAGGTTTTGTATATACATTATTATAATACAATTATATTTATATACTAGCTGTGCCCGCGACTACGTCCGCGTGGAAGTTAACAAAATAATTATTGTTTAGTTCACACTTATAAAACAACGACGCCGCGTTGGCGCAGCGGTTACAGCACTGGATTGCGATTGGCTGTTGCGTGGGCGGTTGTGGGTTTCGATCCCCGCACACGACAAGATTTGTATTGGCCATACAGATGTTTGCCGTGGTCTGGGTGTTTGTGCAGTCCTTGTGGGTGTCTCCGCCGTGCCTCGGAGAGCACGTTAAGTCGTCGGTCCCGGTTGTTATCATGTACACCTGATAGTGATCGTTACTCATAGTAGGGAATATATCTGCCAACCCGCATTGGAGCAGCGTGGTGGATTAAGCTCTGATCCTTCTCCTACATGGGGAAGAGGCCTATGCCCAACAGTGGGATATTACAGGCTGAATCGTTATAAAACAAAAATAAAAGTAGTCTAAGTTAATATGTCAATATATATGTAATACATTAGCTATTACCAGTGAGAGTCCCGTCAAAATCGGTCCAGCCCTTTCAGAGATCAGAACCAGAACAAATAGACAGACAGACAGACAGACAAAAATTGTAAAAAATGTTGTTTTGGTATATGTTTTACCGTTTAGACATCCATAATATGCATTTATTAAAAAGCGATTATTTTAATATTACAAACAGACACTCCAATTTTATTTACTAGATCGTTCAATAAGTCCCGAGACTAACCTGGAAATGGCACATATATTAAAAACTCTTTTGATTTCTAAAAAGTTCTGGCTATCAATACAAGAATATGTGTCAAATTTTTAAAAATGGAACAATAAAATTATTGATTTTGAAACATTTAAGTGACGCTACGGTTGTAATTTCGATACAATGGAAAAAAAAAAGAGTTTCGCGTGTTGACAAAACATTGTTTTTTAATGGGAAAAAAAACCGTTGAAGCACAGCAATGGCTTATAAAATGTTATGCAGGATCAGCTCCCTCTAAAGCAACCATTTGTCGGTGGTATGCCGACTTCAAACGCGGTCGCATGGACACCAATGATGGGGAACGCTCAGGTCGTCCAAATGAAGTAGTGACTCAACAAAATATTAACCAAGTCCTCAAAATCGTATTGGAAGATCGGAAGGTAAAAGTGTGAGAGATAGCCGAGATAGTGAAGATTTCAGCTGGTAGTGTTTTCACTATTTTACATAAAAATTTGGCCATGAAAAAGCTTTTTTCTAAGTAGGTGCCGCGTTTGCTTACAACTGATCAAAAGGAACAACGTATCAATGATTCAGAGCGATGTTTGGCGCTGATGAATCATAATAAAAAGGATTTTTACGTCGGTATGTAACAATGGATGAAACCTGGATATACCATTTCACTCCGGAATCCAATCGGCAGGCAGCGGAGTGGAGAGCGGCTGGTGAAAGCCGCCCGAAGCGTCCAAAGACTCAGAAATCGGCTAGTAAGGTTATGGCGCCTATATTTTGAGATGCGCATGGAATACTTTTCATCGACTACCTTGAAAAGGGGCAAAATATAAATAGTGACTATTACCTGTGCTTATTGGAGCGATTGAAGTACGAAATTGCGGATAAACGGCCTCACATGAACAAAAAGAAAGTGGTGTTTCACCAGGACAACGCGCCTTGTCACAAGTCAGCGAGAACGATGGCCAAAATTAACGAATTGGGCTTCGAATTGCTTCCTCATCCCCCTTATTCGCCAGACTTGGCCCCCAGCGATTACTGGCTGTTTGCAGACCTCAAAAAATGCTTCAGGGTAAGAAATTTGACTCAAATAGTGAAGTTATCGCAGCAACGGAGGCTTATTTTGAAGCCAAAGACAAATCGTTCTACACACATGGGATAGAAAAGTTAGAAAAGCGTTGGAGGGACTGTATCGCTCTTGGAGGAGACTATGTTGATGAATAAAAATTAATTTTATAAAAAAGACCTTTTTTTAGTACTTAGTCTCGGGACTTATTGAACCACGTGTTATTTGTATAGATTACATACCTTTTCTGGTAAGCAGGCTTGCTAGAAGAAAAGTATTGGAATCCTAAAGACTAAAATTTGAAACGAACTCTTTCTTAATATTAATATCATTTTGTTATAATAATCTGTCTTCACATCCAGTGTTTTAAGCTGTGCCTTGCTATTTAGAACTTGTAATTGTAACGTAAAAAAAATCACATATTAAATGCTATGGTCAATAACACAATATTAAAATTTCCGTAATATAATAAACTAGCTTCTGCGCGCGACTTCGTCGGCGTGGACTCCGCTCCTATTGGTCTTAGCGTGATGATACATAGTCTATAGCCGTCCTCGATAAATGGGCTATCTAACACTGAAAGAATTTTTTAAATCGGCCCAGTAGTTCCAGAGATTACCGCGTTGAAACAAACAAACAAACAAACTCTTCAGCTTCATATATTAGTATAGATTTCTTTTTCATTTCTTCCACATCAATGTTGTACATACCTATATTATATATTATTTTATTATACCTACTTTAAATAATATTTCAATAAACATAAATGTCAAAGCGATAAAAGCTCTTTTAAACATGTAGAACATAATTTTTAAAATAAAATAAAAACATGAAAAGTATACATTTTATTTGGACAATTATTTTTCGCTACTAAAGCAATTTGTCTTGTGTTTCTGAGCCACATATTTTGGTTTGCCGTATAGCCAATGATTACTCTCCGACATTAATTTAATGTAGCAGCTCCAACAATATATTCAAAGCGAGTCAATTATAAAAATATCAACAATTGTGTCTGTACGGGTTACCGCATATTCAGCAATGTGATTGTCTATCAAACTAATAACCTCCTTAATTTAGCTTATTTAGTATGAAATTGTTATTTCTCTGATGCAGATTTCTTATGAAATTGTTATTTGTCTGACGTGGATGACGTCTGTACTTCTGCCTATTTATACTCAAAATAATCTTAATAAACTTAGTGTTAGATCGCCTTTCATTGGGTTTGGTTTCCCTCATAACCTTCCCTCACATGTCATCTCTCACTCAACCATAGACTGTACCATACAGTGTCATTTCAATAATTACACATAATATATATGTAGGTATATGTTTTTTGACTTATTTAATCAACAAGGAAAGAAATTCTTCAGTTCGTATAAATCAGATAGAGAACATCTTCGGCGTGTGCATGCAAATGTAGTTAATTGCCAACAGAAGGCTTACGTATTCATAGGAGTTCTCAACCGCGCTGTGATAACTTAATTCTGCAAACGGAGGATGGCTTAATCAATTTGCGGCTTTGAATTGTCTTCGCTTTTATAACTTGTTCGTTCGCCTGCGCTGCCAAGGATTAGTGCGTATTTGAACTGAATTAAGATAATACTTCTGGTTTATTATTATGAATTTATTCTTAAATCACGGATAAATAAGGAGATTTATAATTATTATCTCTCTGGTTTTGTTCCTATATATATTTATATATTAATCTGATTTTTTGGTGAAATTAACCTGGCTTGGCATTAATCACTTTGTTTTCAAGGCACTTAATTCCGTGATATTTATTTTACGGTTTGTGTTGAAAAAATTATGACCGTTTGGGTTCTTCTACAGTACTACTGGCCTAGTCTGATGCTGACCTAAGATTTTTTTTTGTCGTTAGCGTTTATTTAGGTAGAGCACAGCAGGAAATATTTAGGCTCAAAATCTAGAGTGAGCGACTGGAGAAGTACAAGTAGCTGTGATCTTCTGTATTAAGGACGAGACCATTAAATGCTGCTTTCAAGCAGTGCTGTGTTCCTGTGGTGAGTAAGGTAACCAGAGCTCTTGCGGGGGATTGGGGGTAGAGTCGGCAACGCGCTTGTTATACTTCTTATGTTGTAGGCGTCTATAGGCTACGGTAATTGTTTACCATCAGGTGAACCATACGCTTGCTTGCCGGCTTAGTTGTATTATAATTAAAATAAAATAAAAACTGTAGTTGTAGAGCTACCAAGCTTTGTGTATATGTACATTTACAGTAGCAATTAGGTGTGTTGTTTCATTTGCATTCGTGGTAAGCGTTTTCTGCTCTAATATACCCGTAACTTGGATGGACAAAGAATCTTCTGGACTATGTTGCGTTTATTTAACATGAACTTCTGGTTTGAACGATAAGAGTTAAGACCTGGTTAACAATGTTACCTAAAACTCCTAAAAGAATGCCTTACTTCGCATGAGAATGGCAAGGTATTGTTTAAAAAGTGAAATAAATGTATGTAGTCAAATAAATGTAAAACAAAAAAATTAGGATTTCTCTATAATTCTTTACGGAAGGAGACTTTTTTTTTTATAAAGTTAAAATGAGAAAGTGTGTAGACTATATGATAGTGAGAGCTTACTAATAAATAATATCTATTAGAAGTAGGTAACAGTAAATAGTCTGTAAAATCATGTGTTAAATGTATATTTATTAAATCGTTATCGCATCGTTAAAAGAAGCGTGGAAAACGTTTTATACACTTTGAAAGACGTGTTTCTTTAATTTTTGTCTAATTTTATTCTTGATTGTAAATAATTAAGGATTATTTTACACATAGTTGATTGAATTAAATAATAAAAAAGTGTGTGTGTCAGGTTCGGCACGCGAATAGAGTTTACCCCTTCATTTTATTATCGTGATTGTCGCCAGCTACTGGTTTTGAAATACACAGGCTGAAGACGGGCAGCAGCATCTTCGATGCAACAAAGCCAGCCCTCGGTCACCAATCTGTCTGCCCAGCGTGATGAATTGAACTTGTGGATGCCTGTGTCCAGCAGTGGACTGCGATAGGCTGAAGTGTATCTCCAGTCTCACGCCTCTTCTTAGGCGTCACTGCTCGTCGTTTCTGTTTCACATGATTTCAATGCCCTATTTTTTTTTTCATAGCACGGGCCTTATATAGTTACTTAAGGAGTAAATTCCATTAATCAAAATGCATTTAAAAATTACTAAAAAGTCAAAAAGTTCAGGCGCAGTTTGAGAGGAAAAAATCGTAAAGATATTATTTGTTAAATACAAATATTTATTTCTAACGAGAGAAAAATACATATATGGGACATTTATAAACCAAAACAGTTATTACAAAATAGTAGTTTAAAAATGATATGTTACTAAGATTTTTAAAGCAAAGGGTTAAATAAAATCTCTTCTTGGTTTTCTTTTTCTTAGTTCGTTGTTCACATTGTTCATATGCTGCTATTTTTATATATTGCTTGCTCTTACCTAAAAACAAAGGTATAAATATTTAAAAAAGTAACGAGTATATATGAAGTTGTATATACAACTTTTTATTGTGTAAGACACAATATAATCGAATTTTCTCAAACCTATGTAGTTATATGTTTGTCAGTATTACTAATTTTCACAAAACAAAATTTTCAAGCATTCATACTATCTTATAATCCGTAAAGTAGCTAACAGTTTCGTTAACTAATCTTTTGTCTGTTTGAATACGTTAATTTCACTACATGTACATACCAAACAACTTAATAAATTCTCACTTACCTTTTCTTAAATAAATTATGATGAAACTATAAATGAATACTGTAAATTATTAAACAATAGAAAAAAATAATAGAAAGCTATAAATGGATACTCTGTTAACAGTATTATACAAAGTACTGTTTTAAAATACATAATTCGAAGTTAATGCGCTTTACTAGAAATTAACAAATGATACTAATCTGAAATAATTATTATTTGTAATCAAATAAATGTGAATTATGTGTTGCTAATAATAAACTGGATTAGTTTATAACTTGCTAATTTTCAAACAAAATGAATTTACAGCAAAATTATGTCATATTATTAGTTAAAATACATATTTAGTATAATCCTAAATTGACCCTGGTTAATGTAATATCAGGGTTTATTACAACATATATAATTTATAAATGTATTAATATAAATATCTTTTAATTGATATATGCAAGAATGTTTTTTGTATTCAAATAATTAGCTTGAAAGTTTATTTATGTCAGCTTAAAATATGATTCATGATAATAAAATTGTTTACTTTTCTTTTATTCTACTACTATTTTACTCAAATGGAAGCAACAATATACATATATACATATAGATATGCTATCGACTACTTCGCGATTTCTTCGCAGTTGCATAAATTTTCTTCAGTTTTTAGTAAACCAATACAGAAGGTAATTTTAAATCTTCAGTAACATGAACTGACTACAGACAGAAAACATGAACAATAAATATCAATTGTCTAAATGAGTTGGAATAGTAAAAAATGATGAAGGTAGACGATGGATAGAAATATTCCTATAGTTGAGATTAACTATTTATTTGTTTTTATTAGATACTTGTGGTACTGGTATATGATAAAAATATAACAATTTACCTTAATATTAAAATTGATGGCGGAAAATGCCACTAAACAAGATGTTGTTTCCGCTGTACAAGTAAAATGCAAATGGATGGTCAGCTTTGAAGGTTGTTTGTTGAGGATTGATAACTGCAGATAAATATGCTATGCCAAAAACTGAAAATAAATAATACGTATTAGTGCAATAGACAAATATAGTTGCTATTTGGTCAAAGTGGGCTATATAACACAATATATACAGAGTGTCCTGTCGAGTGTGTGTATGTTGTAGGTCAGCCTTTCCTCTACTTCCCCCTTTTTTGTCTTACTCTTTACCGGACAGCCTGTATATTGTATATTATATATGAATTTCGTCGAACTTATTGTTTGAATTTTTTAATTATCAGATTTGCATATTTATTGATCCATAATTTCCATATTGATTCTACGACAGACGGCTTAATTGAGTTTCTTCGGTTTAAAGAAACTTAACCGAAAGGCCACTCTATATATTATGATCACGATAAAGATTTAGGGGAACTTATATTTGTACGTTACACACTTTGGGTCTATACCATCTCTAAATGAGACCGACCATAGCTCTTTTTGCGACATGCACAGATGGCTTTAATCAAGTTGTTTCGTTTTTCAGTGGTAGAATCGTTCAGTGACGTTATAAGCTTTCTATATACATATTACACATGCTATTTATGTTGTAATGTATTAAGACCTTTATAAATTACTATTATTGATTAGTAATAATTATTATAAAGATTTTAAACCTTTTATATGTATGTCACGTATTATTTATACTTATACGCGTCCTAGATTTATGTTTGAATGCATTAGAGCGTGTCTTTAATTTTGAGATTCAGATTTAAGAGGGTATGGGATGTATTGGGACTTATGAAATAAACATGTTAACAGGTAACACTATAGTTAGCACTATTGGTTAAAATTTGACATTTCAACATGACGGCCGTAGTTCCCATTTTCGCCATTTCACAGATAAGTTGGTAGATCTATAAATAGCGAAAAAAATCAATATTTTGTGACGTTAGTATAGACTAAAAATATAGATTTAATGTAGTTGTTAGGTGAACATTTTATCTTATATTAAATTATTTATAGTTATTGAGATTTTGTATATGTATTTTCCTATCGGACAAATTGTTACTAATAACTCGATCTATTTATTCAATAGTGTTTAACATACACCCATGATTGATTGATTGCTTCAGCCTGTAACATCCCACTGCTGGTCATAGGCCATTTTCGAAGTAGGATAAGGGTCGGAGCCTAACCCACAACGCATTAATAAAAAAAATTTGCTTTTAAACTTGGTACATTTATTTTTATGATTTTTCATTATTCATGTAAAACTTTTATTTGTATATATATAATAACTAGCGACCCGCCCCGGCTTCGCACGGGTGAAATGCTGATAATAAATATACTACAGAATGTCTCTGTATACGACGTTTACAGTTTTTTTTTGTCATTAGACAATACAAACATGTTTTCTTTAGATGTTACTCTTGACTTGATAAATTATGGAGTCTAATCCTATCCAACCTAATGTACTTACTATAAATGCGGTTTAAAAATTATCCTTAATACCGAATAAAGTACGAACATACAACATCTTCGAAAATATTCATTTAAATTACATGTTGTAAAGGGCCATATTGATCTATATTAAATGCGCAATGTATTTAAGGTATGTTGTACTTAATTGCATAAGGATTAATTGTGTATTGCTTAAAATCGCTTCGTAAATGAGCCAATATTTCTCGTAATAAGTAAAGGATAAAAAATGGTTATCGTGGACTATCCCTAAGAGATAGATATATACCATCGCGGACTTTTTTGTAAACCTTTTTAAGTTGTACAATACTGTAGTACATTATTTTGATCTATCTCGTAGGGTTCAGCCAGCGTTTGCAATGTAAGCGCAAAAAAATGTGCTTAACGACATCACATTAGAAACCTCTAAAATTATCAGTGTTTATCTACTGTATTATGCATGTGTAATACATATAAACCTTCCTCTTGAATATTATAATTAATTATCTATTCCAAAAACCCGCATCAATATCCATTGTGTATATAGTTTTAAAGATCTAAGCATACA
Source organism: Melitaea athalia (assembly GCA_905220545.2). Taxonomy (NCBI): domain Eukaryota; kingdom Metazoa; phylum Arthropoda; class Insecta; order Lepidoptera; family Nymphalidae; genus Melitaea; species Melitaea athalia. The sequence goes on along the minus strand of HG992180.1, from coordinate 9,412,821 downwards.
TAGGGACAGACAGACAGCGCGAAGCGACTTTTTTAATACTATGTAGTGATACATTTTATAGCTATCAGTGATAACAAAATATTAAAATAAGTTATCGATATCTCCTATTAACCTCGAAAATGTAAAATTTTCATTGTTAATGCCCGCCCCCGCAATCCTTATTGCGGATGAGTTATCATAAAATCCGCTCATTGATAATTTATACATCACATATAGGAGATTCCTACCAAATTTGGAGTCGATAGGAGCTACAGCAAGAAATTTCCTGCTCAAAATATGGAGCAGCCCGACTGGGGTAATACCTCGACCTTACAGAAGACCACAGCCAAATAATACTGTTTTCAAGCAGTATTGTGTGGTTGGTGAGGTGAGTAAGGTGACCAGAGCTTCTGGGGGTTGGAGATAGGGTCGGCAACGCGCTTGCGATGCTTCTGGGGTTGCAGGCGTCTGTAAGCTACGGTAATCGCTTACCATCAGGTGAGCAGTACGCTTGTTTGCAGACCTAATTATATATTTTAAAAAAATATTGTTGTAACGACCCATCCCCGCAACCCCTTGTGGGGTAGGATATCGTAAAATTCGTTCATAAATTATTTTTATATTATATTATTTATAATAAATTATTAATGTATTACATCACTTACAGAAAATGCAAACAAAATTTGGAGTCTGTAGGAGCTATAGCTCTGAAATTTAAAGTTATCATTGTTAACACCCACCCCCGCAAACCCCTGTAGGGTGAGATATCGCACATTTTGGTCATAAATTATTTTTTAAGCACACAGAAAATTCATACAAAATTTGGAATCTTTAGGAGCTATAGCTCGGAAATTTTAATTTTTTATTGTTAACGCCCACCCCTGCAATCCTTATTGGGGATGAGTTATCATAAAAAGCGCTTATTGATCATTTCTACATCTCATATAGGAGATTACTACCAAATTTATAGTCGATAGGAGCTATAGTATAAAAACGGGAATTTTCCATTGGTAACGCCCCCGCCACCTCCTCTTGTGGGTGGAATTTCGTAAAATCCATTCATAGCTGATCACTACCCAGCGAAAGGAATATTCCTACCAAATTTCAAGTCTCTACGCCTTATGGTCCAATTTTCCATTGTTAACGCCTCCGTAACTCCCTCTTGTGGATGGAATTACGTAAAATCCATTCTTAGCTGATCACTACTCGGCGATAGGAATATTCCTACTAAATTTGAAATCTCTACGACTTATGGTCCAATTTTCCATTGTTAACACCCCCGCAACCCCCTCTTGTGGTGGAATTTCATAAATACCGTTCTTAGCTGATCTCTACTCGGCGAAAGGAATATTCCTACCAAATTTTAAGTCTATACGCCTTATGGTTCAATTTTCCATTGTTGACGACCCCGCAAACCCCTCTTGTGGGTAAAATTTCGTAGAATCCATTCTTAGCTGATCTCTACTCGGCGAAAGTAATATTTCTACCAAATTTCAAGTCTCTACGCCTTATGGTTCAACTTTTCATTTTTAACACCTCCGCTTTAACCCCAAAAGGGGGTTGATTTCTCAAAATACATTATTAGTACACCTCAACACCATCTATAGAGCATAGATTTTTAATTTCAAGTCTCTTACTTTAAACACATAGGACTTTCATACAAACTTCCAACCCCCGTTTACCCACTTAGGGGTGGAATTTCGTAAAACACGTTCTTAGCGGATGTCTACTCTCTATAAGAAACCTATCTGCCAAATTTCAGGTTTGTAGGTGTATTTTTCATTCGACTTTCATACAAACTACCATCCCCTGTTTTAACCCCAAAAGGGGGTTGATTTCTCAAAATAAATTATTAGTACACCTCAACACCATCTATAGAGCATACATTTTGAATTTCAAGTCTCTTACTTCAAAAACATAGGACTTTCATATAAACTTCCAACCCCCGTTTAACCCCCTTAGGTATGGAATTTCATAAAACCCGTTCTTAGCGGATGTTTACTACCTTTAAGGAACCTACCGGCCAAATTTCAAGTTTGTAGGTGTATTTTTTATTGGACTTTCATACAAAGTACCATCCTCTGTTATAACCCCAAAAGGGGGTTGATTTCTCAAAATACATTATTAGTACATCTCAACATCATCTATAGAGCATACATTTTAAATTTGAAGTCTCTTACTTCAAAAACATAGGACTTTCATATAAACTTCCAACCCCCGTTTTACCCCCTTAGGGGTGGAGTTTCGCAAAACCCGTTCTTAGCGGATGTCTACTCACTATAAGAAAACTACCTGCCAAATTTTAAGTTTGTAAGTGTAATTTTCATTGGACTTCATACAAACTATCATCCCCTGTTTTAACCCCAAAAGGGGGTTGATTTCTCAAAATACATTATTAGTACACCTCAACACCATCTATAGAGCATACATTTTGAATTTCAAGTCTCTTACTTCAAAAACATAGGACTTTCATACAAACTTCCAACCCCCGTTTAACCCCCTTAGGGGTCGAATATCGTAAAACCCGTTCTTAGCTGACCTCTACTCGGCGAAAGGAATTTTCCTACCAAAATTCAAGTCTCTACGCCTTATGGTTTCAGAGATATCGTGATGAGTCAATGGGTGGGTTACTCTTTTATATATATAGATAAAAAACATATTACAGAAAGACATAAGTTACCATTAAATTGAATTACAACTAAATATAAAAATATATACTAAAACAATGAAAATAAAACTAAAAACCTTAAAAAATATAAAATAATAACTAATTATTATTAAAATATTCCCTTTAGGCAAGGTTCCGAAGATACTGGCAGCGTTCCCCCTTTGGATAGCTAGACTAAGACTTTGTCCGAGATAGCTGCCAGCTCTTCGGTCTCCTGTGATGTCGACTAACCTTTTAGATATTTCCTTGAAACGCCTTATGGCGCTAGGACCCCACCGACCAACGGTCTCGATACCGAATGAACAAATAAAATAATATTTGCCTGCTTTAGCTTTTGCATATATAATAAAACTAGCTGACCCTGCAAACGTTGTTTTGCCATATATGTTATTAATCCCCGCAACCCCCTCTTGTGGGTGGAATTTCGTAAAATCCGTTCTTAGCTGACCTCTACTTGGTGAAAGGAATATTCCTACCACAAGTCTCTACGCCTTATGGTTCCAGAGATATCGTGATGAGTCAATGGGTGGATGTATCTTTTATATATATAGATATATATGCTAAAATATACACACATTCACATTACATAAATTTCTCAGAGTTTCTTTCGCCAGTTCTTCTCAGGTCAGAGGCTTCTTTTTTCCGAACTGGTAGTAGACTGATGACGTTCAGTAAGAATTGTTATAATTTTATCCTGAATAAAATATTTTGATTTGATTTGATTTGATACAAAATAAACACGAACTATATAACAGAAGAATTAATTATTCTCGTTTTATTTCACTAAACAAAACTTAACGAATTAAATATAATGGCAAAGTAGAAAGGTCTGTCAACTTTAAAAACAGGGCTCGACCTAATCACGAAGGATGTTGTATTTATATTATTTGTATTTATATTACGCCAATATCTGAAATCAAGACTTAATCACTTAGGTAATTAACAAGAAATATTAAAAACTAGCTGTGCCCCGCGGTTTCACCTGCGTTGATTTGAGGGAAAAAATGCTTTCCTTTTTTTCAATAGTATAAGATTTAATTAGCTTGATATATTTTCCTTAGTTTACACTAAATAAATTTCTGAACGCACGCATAAATATTTGACCAGAGTATATAACCACTACGTTTTATATTTGACAACCAATATATATTATGTCAATCCGTTTTCATTACTGACATTATTATACATTTTTAAAATGTAAAATACGCCACTATCCGTATATTGTGGATATATGTTGTCGATTCGAAACCTTTATTTAAATACGTTCTTTAATTTTATCGGAGAGTTTACCATATCGACGGGATGAACATGAAATGTTTGACAGTTACGAAACACGAACACACTTCCATACAAATTTTCATTCCCACCTTTCAACCCCTTACACCCTTTTTTCCGCATTAAAAAGTAGCCTATGTCCTTTCTCAGACTCTAAAATATCTATATACCAAATTTCATTTAAATCTGTTCAGTAGTTTTGGCGTGATTGCCGGACAGACAGACAGACAGACAGACAGACAGAGTTACTTTCGCATTTATAATATTAGTATGGATTACGCATTGCAAATCCCTTGACATAGTAATTTTTGTGGAAAACGTATGCTTGAATATATTATTACTATATTATTACTCTTAGACCATGCGCTGTATTGACAGCGGGTTAAGGTACTGCTCGCCATAAGGCTGACCATACGCTATGATCGTATTCGTCATAATGGTACGTAAAAACTAATGGTCTAATATCCGGAATATAACAAAATCTTCCCTCATCTGTTAATTAGATGAAACAATTTTTTATAGGCTTATTTCAATATTGTGAATTTATAAAAAAAACCTCTGCCACCCTACGCCTGCTACAATTGATAATACTTAATTAGTTAATCAGTATTTTTTTATGATCTTTTCCCTCTCATGTTAATTACATGTAGTAAGCTAAAACCGGCAATATTTTATATTATATACCTTACTGTAGTAGGCACCCATCTCTATGATTGCTATACTTACCTGCAGCCAGGTCAGAAAAGGTAGATAAATGTAGATTATTACCCTCACATGTTAATTAAAAAGTCCAAGTACAATAATAAACGGCGGCGAATTCTAAACATAATAATGTTTGGCTGCCGTATTAAAAGCTGATGCAGCCAAAGATAAATAGTAAAAAAAAATTATGATGACTATGGGAGCTCATTGCGAAGAGTAAGACCGAATAATAGTAATTCCTTCAACGAAAAGAGACAGCGTAAAATTCATGCGCGCGCATCACAGGCTCAATTAAACATACTAGAAAATTCGAAATTTTCGAAATCCCTAGTACATTTTTGTCCTACAATCGTGGTACGTTATTCTGGTCCTACGGTCACTGCTGCTCTATCTCCTGCTAACTCTATTACCTACCACAATCGAGAGTTTTCGTAGAGGAATTTTTTGTTCGTCTCATCAAAATGAAGCTACTCCCGGAAAATTAGCTTGATTCTAATCAGGTGAAAAAAATGTACTAGGGATCCCGGACTAAAATAATTGATTTTCGCCTTACAATTATTTCCAACAAAATTTGATTTCACTAATTTTCTGTTTGTAATATGTTTATAATAATGGTATGTATAATTTAATAAATAAAACAAATATTTTTGTTTGTTTTAAAAAAACTAATTAATTTCACCGTATCAGAATTATAATTAAAGAAGTATATAAAAACAATTAATAATTGAACCATCAAGAAAATTTCACAAAAGCATATATATTTTTTAATATTGCACATTATTCCGTAAATTAAAAAAAAATCTTAAAAATTTGGAGCAATTTTTTTGTCTTTATCTTTCTTATACTTACTCCAATTCTTATCTTCTCTCTCTCTATTCTAGTATACATTTTTCTTAAATTTTCGAAATTTCGAATTCGCGAATTTTCTTGTATGTTTAAAAGAGCCTGTGATGCGCGCGCATGAATTTTACGCTGTCTCTTTTCGTTGAAGGAATTAGTATTATTGTGTCTCATTCTTCGCAATGAGCTCCCATAGTCATCGAAAATTGTATCTTTTTACTATTTATCTTTGGCTGCACCAGCTTTTAATACGGCAGCCAAACATTATTATGTTTAGAATTCGACGCCGTTTATTATTGCAATTGGATTTTTTAATTAACATGTGAGGGTAATAATCTACATTTATCTACCTTTTCTGACCTGGCTGCAGGTAAGTATAGCAATCATAGAGATGGGTGCCTACTACAGTCAGGTATATAATGTAAAATATTAACGATTTTAGCTTACTACATGTAATTAACATGAGAGGGAAAAGATCATAAAAAATACTGATTAACTAATTAAGTATTATTAATTGTAGCAGGCTTAAGGTGGCAGAAGTTGTTTTTATAAATTCACAATATTGAAATCAGCCTATAAAAAATTGTTTCATCTAATTAACAGATGAGGGAATATTTAGCTATCTCGAATCTTAGACCATATTTATCTTTGGCTGCATCAGCTTTTAATACGGCAGCCAAACATTATTATGTTTAGAATTCACCGCCGTTTATTATTGTACTTGGATTTTTTAATTAACATGTGAGGGCAATAATTTACATTTATCTACCTTTTCTGACCTGGCTGCAGGTAAGTATAGCAATCATAGAGATGGGTGCCTACTACAGTAAGGTATATAATATAAAATATTGCCGGTTTTAGCTTACTACATGTAATTAACATGAGAGGGAAAAGATCATAAAAAAATACTGATTAACTAATTAAGTATTATCAATTGTAGCAGGCGTAGGGTGGCAGAGGTTTTTTTTATAAATTCACAATATTGAAATCTGCCTATAAAAAATTGTTTCATCTAATTAACAGATGAGGGAAGATTTACCTTCTCGGATCTTAGACCATAATATAATGTAATAAATAATATTGCTGCATATTAACAAAGTATACACTAATACAATAGACTAAACTTTATTTAGATGGGTTTTCTCAGGATTACGCTTTTACCGTTTTAGACTAGCAAGAAATTAATTTGTTACTTTTTTTATAATTTTGTGAAAAAAAGGTTAGTTATTAAATTCATTAATACGAAGAACTTAATACAGCGAAAGAATTATTGTATACAGAGAAGTTTTCACAGTTTAACCATAAATATTAAGTTTCTATACGTAAATATGTATGTAATATGTATGGATATATGGTAAGATAGCTTATTGACCAACAAAAAGAATTCTCGGTTAATGGAGACTCTTATTTACAAGAACAGAGTACTATTTATAAGATTCAGTTTGAAGTTGTATTTTAAAAGAAAAAAAAACCCTTATATCTCTATGTATTTATTTATTTATACTTCATGCACACCGAAATACAGATACATACAAAGAGAGATACAATACAAGATGTACAAAGGCGATCTTATCGCTAAAGAGCGATTTCTTCCAGATAACATTTGGGTACAGGACACGATACAGTAGCAGCGGTTAGAAGTGTGCACATATTAAAGAGGAAAAAAAACTATAATAAATAACGTTACACAAACTATTTACATATTTAATAATAAAAATACGAGGTATAATCAGACATACGTAGATATAAACTATGATATGATAGACTTAATAAAACTTAATAACTATATATTATAATAAAATTAATTATAATAAAAACTAAATAAATAAATAAATATGTATATTGATTAGTTACAGTAAAATAAATTAAAAATTACTGTCGTAACTAAATAAAAATGAATAAATATGGCTAATAAACATACACGTTCGTCTATCTCTAAGATAGATAGATAACTTATTTCTTCTTTAAGGTAACAGCTGGCTGACTGAACATATAACAAAATTTAACCAACCGTGATCAAAAGTTATATTTATTCAATTTTTTTTTGTAATATCATATAAAAAATGAAAAAAACATACAGGGTTTTTATACTTTTAGAAGTACACCATTGAATAAAGTCAATGTTTTAGATTTCACGGCGAAATAAAATGGTCTATTGGCTTTGAAGATCTTCAAGTAAGGATTTTCAGAGTAAAAGACGCCAAACTCTGAAATAAAACCACAGTTTTTGATAGAGTATTAAATAAATATTATAAAATATTAATATATTATAATTATTAAATATTAAATTTTTAATATAAATTTAATATTTTATTACACAACTTAAAGAGTAAGTTTTTTTTATACCACTAGGTCGGCAAACAAGCGTACGGTTCACCTGATGGTAAGCGAGTACCGTAGCTTATAGACGTCTGCAACACCAGAAGCATTGCAAGCATGTTGCCGACCCTCACTCCACCCCAATCTCTTCCAGGGGTTCTAGTTACCTTACTCACCACAAGAACAACACTGCTTGCAAGCAGTATTATTTAGCTGTGATCTTCAGAGAAGAGAGAAAAAAACTGGAAAAAAGTTAGTGTATCAAATGCGGAGCCTGAAATGAACTAAATGAGTTTCTAATTGGACCGGTCCACCGTGCAAACGAAAACGAAACAGACAGTTGGAAAGATCGGTCGATGAAATTAAAAAGATACTAGACTGAAATAGTCAAAGATCAAAAAAAATTTGAAAAGCTTCGAAGCAGAGTGCTGGAAATCGTGATGCTTTAAAAAACATATTCTTTATTATATGTCAGAGCTGTTTCTGCTTAGAGAATAAAATTTTCACGGAATAATTTTTAAATCCTGCACAGTTGTAAATTGTTAAACAGTCACGATAGAAATAAGTCGACCAAATTTAATTAACCTTTATCCAACCTTTTACTATATTCTATTTTTTAAATATTAAATTAAAACAAAACAAATATGGTTTACGGACGATAGTTTAACGTGATAACGTCATAACAAAACATCTCCTCGGATGCATAGGCCAATCAAGTGGAAAAGATATAGAGATGGCGCAAGCGTATAATGAGCGTAACGGGACAGTGAGCGTAACGAGGCAATGGGCGCAACGGCACAATGAGAGTAACGGGACAGTGAGTCATCCTTTTTCATGCATGCAGCCGGCGTTCATTAATTTATTAGACGTTGTCACGTCAAAAGATTTTTTAACCGACTTCCAAAAAAGGAGGAGGTTCTCAATTCGACTGTATTTTCTTTTATGTATGTTAACTCAGAACTTTTGAATGGGTGGACCGATTTCGATGAATTTTGTTTTAATTGAAAGGTGTTGCGTATCATGTAGTCCCATTTAAATTTTTTTGAGATCTGACAAGTACTTTTAGAGTTATATCTCATAACGCGTATTTACTTGACTATTTTTTTCGTCTACCTACGTTGTGTTACTTTTCGATGTAATTGAAGTCGGTTTCTTTTTCGTTTGCGAGCAAACACAATTATTTTATCTTATTGTTAAAAGCTTTTTAAATTCAGATTAAAAAAAGCATATAATAAGCTAGGCGTACCAGTGAACGATACAAGTAGTTAAAGTGAATCGATAACTAGTACAATCATCAGTCATCAGATTTTTGGATTATAGTCCAATAAAATGAGGTTTTAAATTGCCATAAAAAGGCACGCCTGCATTTTTCAATATAAGTTTATTTTAGCATACATTTAAAGGATTTACAGTTAAAAATGTTGAATTTTATTCAGGGGGTAGAAAATAATTAAAAACCACCCCGAAAATCATTTTTTTGAAAATATCTAAAAACGTGAAAAGATATAAAAAAAAGGTCCAAACAAAAAATGTAGGGAATAAAATTTTCTATAAAAACGTCCTAAATCACTTTTGACGTATTTGCAATAGAAACCGAGATATTTGCAATAAACGATGTATATAAATAGGCCACCGGACTGAGCAATAAATCTCGATCGTTTATTGCAAATATCTCGGTTTCTATTGCAAAAACGTTAAAAGTGATTCAGGACGTTTTTATAGAAAATTTTATTCCCTACATTTTTGTTTGGACCTTTTTTATATCTTTTCAAGTTTTTGAAATATTTTCAAAAAAGTGATTTTTGGGGTGGTTTTTAATTATTTTCTACCCCCTGAATAAAATTCAACATTTTTTTAACTATGAATCCTTTAAATGTATGCTAAAATAAACTTATATTGAAAAATGCAGGCGTGCCTTTTAGTGGCAATTTAAAACCTCATTTTATTGGACTATTACTCATTAATGTTAGTGTGATTTCTGCCAACTACTGAATGAACCAAAGTTATCGAATAAATTTTTAATGAAATTCCGTTAGGCTTGAAGCAAGGAAGTTTAATTTTTGGCTTTTTATTAGTTTTTAGACTTTTGATTAGGAATTAACATATATTGGGATGCTTGGAGCTTTTTTGGTGAAAGCTGTAGAAATGTGATGTTTTATAAACTTCTAAACATGTTTTAATTATGAAAGTTTCACATATACTTACCTTGCACAGATGTTTTCTTTTGTAGGCTACACCATTTCGAAGCCATTACGCAATACCCATTAATATTTTTATGTCACAAGTCAATGTTTAAAGTTCTGTTCCATTATAGTTGTCTATCATGTTTTATGATATTATTATTTAACAATTTTACATTATATATTTTTATATTTTACTAGCTGACCCGGCGAACTTCGTACCGTCTAACAGTCGATTCCTTAATTTTTTTTCAATACTTATTCTGCTATTCGTGACACCGGGTCAGCTAATTAAAAAAAAAGATTTATAAAAATTAAATATTAACAAATATTGACATTAACATTTACATATTGAAAAGTGTTGTTTTTAGACTTTTTCAGGCAATTTTTTAAATTTTTCTCTCCGTATGAACCACCCTCGTACTTAAAGAAATATTATAAAAAAAGAATTAGCGAAATCGGTTCAGTTACTCTCGAGATTTGCGCTTAGCAACACATTCAGGGATTCATTTTTATATTATAGAAAATAAGATACTTTTGCAAAAACCAAGGAATCCAATCCAAAAGAAACGAAAGAATGCAAACCAACGGGAAAATGATGCCTTTATTACCATTTCATGCGATGATTCCTAAACAATGCTTTAACTAATTTGTTATAGTGGAAAATTTGACTTTAATATCAACATTATAATGTAACAACGAACAAATTATTCGTTATACCATATTTTTAGTTTTATATTATTAGTGTATAATATTATAATAATGATATATAATCGTTTATAATACTATATTAATACTGGTATGATACATGCCTGTAAGCTACCCACTGACCCAAATTGGCGAAAAGAAAAGCTTTAACATTAAGTTAAATTACATGTAACAAGATTACTTTCGTTAGTGTTGTATTATTTGTGATTGTTATTTTTTTGGTTTTTACACGTTTTCAGCGTTGTATTGCAACTAGTTTACTACATGGTTATATCTATACTAATATATAAAGCTGAAGAGTTTGTTTGTTTGTTTGTTTGAACGCGGTAATCTCTGGATCTACTGGGCCGATTTGAAAAATTCTTTCAGTGTTAGATAGCCCATTTATCGAGGAAGGCTATAGGCTATGTGTCATCACGCTAAGACCAATAGGAGAGGAGTCCACGCCGACGAAGTCGCGCGCAGAAGCTAGTAGGTTCTAAAGTGTCATTAAAAAGAGCACTACGTATCGCATTCCGTATTACTTAGGGTGGATTTAGACCAAACGAACAAAGAGCTAGAGCTAGAACAAGAGCATTCTTTCTTGATCTTCGAACACTCTACGCCTGTTTACACTAAAAGAATTTGATAAGAATTTGATGTAGTGGGGATAGAATGAGCATTTGCTCGTCTGATGTAAATCGACCATTACACAATAGGTACTTTTACACAATATTTGTACACAGTTCATATTTATAATTTATATTCATAATTCATATATAATTAATAAAATAATTATTATGGATCATAATATCTTAAGGATACAATAGTTCGTTTCTCAAAAAAAAGTGTTCTTATAACTAAAATACATTAATTTCTTAGTTGATCGTTAATCGTTAATATAAGGTATTAGTTTTGTTAAATAAAATTACTGTACTTACCGTTAGCTGCAGTGGCTTCAGCACCTTCCTCATTGACTTCAATAAATGCTTTTTGAATAGCTGAATCAACATAAAGGTTTCCAACATTTTCCAAAAGGTTATCTAATCTGGCATGTTCTGGTGAAAATAACTTTTTGACATCTATCTGTAAAATAATATGCGATTTGATTATCAACCGACTGGAAATGGAGGAGGTTCTCAATTCGACTGTATTTTTTATGTGTTGATATCATAACTTTTTACTGGGTGTACCGAATTTGATGATTATTTTAATAGAAAACTGAGGCATGTCGTGTGGTCCTGTTTAAAAATAATCGAGGTCTGACGAGAAATTTTTAAGCTATCGCGAATAAAGCGTATTTAATTAACTATTATTTCGACTACACACGATTTATGACTTGTCGAAGTGTACCTACATTATTATACTTTGTTTATTACCTTAGGTAGAATTTCTTTCAAATCTGTTGTAGTTTCGATTTTAAACTTAGGAAGGTAAACTTCAACTTCAACCTCATTCATGTTCTCAGTCACCTTGTCGAGTATTGATGGGTCTTTAAGTTTCTCTTCTAATTCTTGAATACCGTCTATTTCGTGAGGTAGCACAAAAACACATGACGATTCTTCTCCTTCGTAAGGTATTTCAAGAACCTGAAAACGTTAGCAATATTTTTATTTGTTCTTAATCAGTCTATCAGCAGAAAGAGTATCACACTTACCTGAGCATTAAGTTCTTTACTGTCCGTATATTTGTAGTTATCTTTGCTATACATGGTTGGAACTTGTTTCACAATTTCTTTGGTGACATGAAAGTCTCTGTCTGTAGTTTCATGTTTGTTAAAAGGTATTTTCCAAGTTCCCTAAATAAAAAGTTAAATTTAAAATAGATAAAATGAGGTCATAGAAAAAAAAGTACAACTTCATAATTATGCCTGCACTAACCTTAAAATAAATTGCATTGACTAAAAGCGCTCTAGTATCACCGTTCAAGCTATCTGCTGATACTAAATCTTTGATGCGATTATTAGTCTGGTTTTCAACCTGAAAGTATATTTAAATATAATTTCTGAACAAGTTGATATTATGTGTTGTTAACTATAAATGAAATTCCATAAATTAAACAAGTAAAAAACTACCCAAGCATTGATTTCATCGGCGGCTTCTTTTGGCCGATTAAAGTTAATGTTTTGGATTCCTGAACCAAACGTGTCCGTGGTGACGGCAGCAAAGTTCGTATTTATTTTATAATTATCAGCCACGTAGATTTTACTAGCAGTATTCAGCGTAGCTCCTTTTGTTGACCGAAGTTTTGAGTTCACAGATGAAAATGCAGCTTTAGTCTATAAAATTATAAATATTATAACAAACATAAGAACATTTGCAGACGTTTTTTGAACAGTTAAAAAAAATTAAAGACAAAAGAAAATAAACTGTCTTTGTGTATATCAGTATTGTCTTACTATGTTGTCATTAGGCATTCCGATAGCATCGAGCAATTCATCGTGTGATTCTCCGACTGAGGCGAGGGCGAGCTGTGCGAGCGGCGTCATGAGAGAGTAAGCGGACAGAACTATATTCTCATCTGGGTTTGATTTCGCTATTTCCTATGAAATAAAAAAATAAATTTTATTACACATTATTAAAGTGTTTAAAATCTTTCAAATAAAAATGTGTAAGTTTACCACTAATTTTCAAAAACATATAATTTCGAAAATATAATATGCTATACATAAATATTAATATGTTTGACATTTATAGCATCATCGTCAAAGTATCAAACGGAGCTTATATCAAAAATATTACAGGTTTTGAGATACCGCGCTATGGCTTTTAAAAGCTTTTATTTGCAATGTATGTATGTATGTAATTATGTGTATAATGTAAGTATTCTTAAAACTTACGTAGAACAGTTTTGCGGTGAATTTATTGTTGCCATCATGTAGGTAGTTGTCAAGACTTTTCTCCTGAGCCGAAGTAAGGGCTGCCAGAGATAGCACTGAAAACGTTTAATAGAATTAAAGAAATTAGACTCATATTATTACGACCCTAATCGTATATTAATAAATGTATATATAATGTGTAAAATATTAAAAAATAACACATGGATTGACATGGTTTTTTTACTTGATATTACATAGTATTTATAAATTTTTGATGCAACGACATAAGATGAGTAATATCTTACGATGTCAACAATTTATTTTCAGGATTGTTTAGTCAAATTTAAAAGATGTAGGTATGACTCTGGAGTCTTAATGGCAAAATTTGTGTCATAATCTACAGATTTGGGAAATAAGGAATCAATAAAGTTGTTGTCTTTCTTAATCTTCTCTTATTCCAATACTTAACTACGCTGCCACTTGTTATTTGGAGTTGTGGTAGATTTCTATGAATAAACATGAGCGGCCCAAAATCTCTGTATTTGGTTATAGGTATTTGAGCAAATTAAATTTCGCAACTCGGATCAAATTGCTGTTATATATGCAGCAATGGATAGTGTTTTTATCGTATTAAAAAAAACTTTATCATTTTGTGTGTTTAATTAAGTACTAACTACTTATGTAAACCTACCATGACATAAACATTAATTAACGGACGATACGATTTATCTCATTATTTTTATAAGTAACTTTTGATAAGATAGGTGTTGTAATTTTATTTTATAATAAACTTTTGTCGCTTTTTTATTCGGTACCTAATATAGACTTACTAGTCACTATGTGTGTGTGTGAGACAGATTTTTATGTACATCACGTGTATATTTTAGACGTACGCGTGATGAATTTCAAACGTTCAATGAAATAAAACATATTTCGATCATTTTACAAAAGTGTGTAATACCCGGGCTGTTGATTTTCTGTTACCCAGACTTTAAAAAAAACTCGCTCAACAAAAACCTCTCTGGTGTAGTATATATTACGTATAGTCGCCCAAAATTTCGACGGTCGTATAGGCAATTTAATTTTAAACAACTTTTGTAATAACTAACTATTTTTCGTGTATACGAGTTATTCAAGAGACAAAATATAATCCTTTAAATAAAGATGGCGGATGAAGCAACAAGTCCCCTACTTTTTGAATTTAGACTACCGGTGAACCCCCAATGAATTCCGAAGGAAAATTGCTGCTTCCAATTTTTGTAAATCTAAAATACTAATTCAAATGGGCTATAGTATGTTTAAAATTATTATTATTAGCTTTTTAATTTAACAGATCATGCGAAGAAATTAATAAAATAAAAATTAAATCTAATTAAAACAAAAAAAATATATGTCCATTTATAAAAAGTTATTTAGAAGAGTAAAAATTTATTCAATATCTTTCTATATTGTTGGTAATGATCGTTTGTTTATTGATATTGTTTTTTATATTCTGAATGACTTAATATTTACTGGTCCATTTCTTAAATTTTTAAAGTTCTTAAAAAACTTATCGCTAACTCATTTTATTCTTTCCTTGTTGCCAGCTGCTTGTTCACTTGTTTTTTTTTTTGCTTGAAGACTTTAAACGCTTATATGTAGATTGTCTCTTCTCTTATGTCAAGCGAGCACGAAATAAATTGTTAAGTAAATTATTTTTGTATGTGTAAATAATACACATATATTAATTTGTTTATATTTTCATGTAGCATTAAGGTCTTATTAAAGAACAAAACCCTAAACACTTTTATCACAATGTATAAGCTCATTAGTATCTACCTAATAATTTTTGAGAGTTCTACTAGTATATTTACTAATCATAAGTGTACATAAAATATATTGTTCTGGATAACCAAACAAGATAGCGCTTACTACATTATATGCCTAAAACCAGTTTAAAATTATTATAATATACCTAGTTTGATTTTAGCTTTGCTCAAAGTGCTCTTTATGGGTGTTTCCATCATTGTAAATACATACAACGTATTATTTAGATTTACGATGATGTAATCTTAATATATATTGGTCTAAGATCCGAGAAGGTAAATCTTCCCTCAACTGTTAATTAGATGAAACAATTTTTTATAGACTTATTTCAATATTGTGAATTTATAAAAACAACCTCTGCCACCATAAGCCTGCTGCAAATTTTTTTTATCTCTTCCCTCTCATGTTCATTACATGTAGTAAGCTAAAACCGTTAATATTTTACATTATATACCTGACTGTAGTAGGCAGCCATCTCTATGATTGCTACACTTACCTGCAGCCAGGTCAGTAACCTCAGTCAGCAGTAACCTGGCTGCAGGTAAGTATAGCATTCATAGAGATGGGTGCCTACTACAGTCAGGTATATAATGTAAAATATTGACGGTTTTAGCTTACTACATGTAATTAACATGAGAGGGAAAAGATTTTTTAGTGGAATTTTTTTTTTTTTAAGTATTATTATTTGCAGCAGGCTTATGGTGGCAGAGGTTGTTTTTATAAATTCACAATATTGAAATCAGCCTATAAAAAATTGTTTCATCTAATTAACAGATGAGGGAAGATTTTGTTATATTCCGGATCTTAGACCATATAAATAACCTACGCGTCACATTGTTAGTCCGCGATGGACTCATAAACTACTTAGCCGGTTTTTTATCAAATTTGCACACCGTGTGCTGTTTGATCCAACTTGAAAGATAGACTATATTTTATTTTGATATAATATGTAATTATTTAAGAAAAAAAAAGGCGGTACGAAGTTCACCAGGTCAGCTAGTAAAATTTTTATGATAATTTTATTATTGTTGTTTAAGGTTACTTGTTTACAATACAATATTGTTTTGTTTGTAAATCAAATAGATAATCAATAGACATCAACTAATAAAATCTTTACTTTTTGTATACCGATCAAAACGTTGTTTTTAAACTTCATTAATAAAAATTAATGTGTAAAAATATACTATAGTGACGAGACAATAAACAACAAAATAACTAAATCTAGTTAAGTCTATCTCTAATCTAATCAGATATAGAGATAGATTTAACTAGTATTAAATACAATAAACAAATATAATACAGAACTTGGAACTAACCTAACCTTGTTTTATTTAATTTAAAAACGTTATTTTCCTGTATCATAACTCGGCATTTTTATTATTATGTACATATTTCTTTAAAGATACATATCTTTAAAGAAATATGTATTTTTTTGTTAATTGAATTGAACAGTTTTTTTATTATATATATTTACTTTCAACTAATAAATAGATATTAAAATAATATAATACTACTTACAACACAAACACAAAAGGCGCTTCATGATGACGGGACGAGGCACACGGTCGCGGCTCACAAACAAACTAGTATTTTCAAGGTGCTGGTCTTTTAAATAAATCTGAGACAATGTTTTGATGTTACCGTAATAAACAATAAAGGCTGGGTTATCGAAATTTCCAAGAAGTATTTTACTTTAACTATAATAAAATAATTTTATTGTTTTAGATTATTTACGATTTTTCTATTTGCCACTTACGTACTCATGAGTAATGTAAAAGTACAGGTAAAAGAAAATGCACTTTTATATCGAGAATAAAATGTATTATTATTTTATTTATCTATACAAATAAACTAAATTGGAGTGTCTATTTGTAATATTAAAAAAATTGACATTTAAAAGTATAAAATATGAAGAAAAAAAAAACACTTTTGGCAAGAATTAAATTCATACAATTTTCACTGTGCTTTAATTATTCAAATATTACTAGTCTGAGCATTTTTTAACTAGTACAGTGAAGTGCGGGCGTTTTCATATATGAGTAAATGAGTATTTCATAGTAAAATAAAGAAATTACTCTAGAATGACTTAAGTAGACCTTAGGAGAGACTATTTTTCGCACGAATGTACTATGAAGCCTGATTGAAAGCAAGCTCTTGTGACTAGCTTCTACTCACACTATGGAGGGAATACATACCTATAAAGATATTATTTGTTTGGCTCTTGTCCTCTTATTATTTAGGACCCATTTTTCGTTGCCTTAGAGATAACTATGTTCTTTTAGAGCGTCACTTATCATATAGGTAATCATTAAGTTGCTAAAATATTTTGTATTTATTAGAAATATTTATAACAATAGCAAATTGATGTGAATAATTATAAAATCCCAATCTCAATTTATTTTATTAAGAACTTGTAAAGGTTGTTGACAGAAACATCTCTTTCCCATATGTGTGTACATATTTAGTAAAAGAGAAAAAGAGGGGGACGAGGTATAGTGGCCCAACTCTCGCCACTTACAGTAACTTTCGACCATACGTAATTGAACCTTCCTCAACAGATATCGGCAATGTATAGTGTGCCTGCACTTGTTTTATAAACAAAATTAATACAGTGTAGGATCAAAATCCAATAGGTGTGAAAGATGTAACAGCCAAATGTATTTGTGTCAATTTATCTCAACGAAGGAACATTTACTACAACAAGACATTGCGTCTTTCTAGACCTATCTGGAGAGGTCATTAACACACTATCAACGTATACGACAACATAATTATGAGCCGAGTCACCTAGAACATTTATTATTGCTCTTTGAAATACAGCAACATATAAACCATAACCGAACCGAGTGCAAGTAGTCGCCTAAAAGATCTGATGTTTTGCGGGTTCGATTCCCTTCGAGTAATATCTTCCATGAAATACAGCGTCACTAAGTCCACACATCTTTGTTATCTATGTAATCCTGCGCCAAATAAAACGCTTTATCTATTAATTTCTTTTTCATAAACACTTTAGATCAAAAGTTCATATAAATCACATAGAGAAGTCTTCGGCATGTGCATGCAAATGTAGTTAATTGATAACAAGGGTTATGTATTGATAAGAGTTCTCGACCGCGCTATGATAACTTAATTCCGCAAACTAAGAATGACTTAATCAATTAGTGATGATTAAATGAGTGCGTATTGTGCTGTGTGGTTACGGCACTAAAGAATGTAGCCACCCCCACTCTTCCCGTGGGTGTCGTAAGAGGCGACTAAGGGATAACACAGTTCTACTACCACCTTGGAACTTGAAAAGCCGACGGATGGCGGGATAACCATCCATGCTGGCTCTGAAATACACAGGCCGAAGACGGGCAGCAGCGTCTTCGGTGCGACAAAGCCAGCCCTGCGGTCACCAACCCGCCTGCCCAGCGTGGTGGCTATGGGCAAAACACATGAGTTCGCGTCATAATATCGGGTGCGAACTTGTGGAGGCCTATGTCCAACAGTGGACTGTGATAGGCTGAAGTGGTGGTGGTATTTGAACTGAATTACGGCCGTCTTAAAATAATACTACATATTTTATAAATCACGGATAACTTAATTTGGCGATAATCTGTAATTTTTTGTTGAAATTTACCTAGCTTGGCATCAATCATATTGTTTTCAAGATAATTAATTCCGTGACATTCTGGTTTATTTTAAGGTTTGTGTCTAAAAATGACCATTTGGGTTTTTCTACAGTACTACTGACACCGCGATGGTGCAGCGGTCACAGCACTGGTTTCTGTTGCGCTAGCGTGTGTCATGTTCAATGTTGTCGTGTGCGGGGATCAAACCCGCAACCGCCCGCGCAACAGTCACAAACGTATCCATGTAGTTACGAAACTCAAAATTGACTACAATACGATACGAATCGAATACGATACTTGTGTAGCAGGCGTATTACGGTAACCGTTTATTTCATTTATTTCTTGTGGTACTAGTATACTGACACAATCATAGTTAGGTTTCCTCTTATTGTATACAATTCTTTCTTCAGCTTATGAATACATAACAATAATTTTTTTAATATATATTAAATTTTATTGGTGGAAAACACCACTAAACAAGACGTTGTTTCCGTTGTATAAGTAAAATACAAATGGATGGTCTGCTTTAAGCGTCTTGTATCGAGAAGGAGAGATAGCTGGTGACAAATATGTTACCTCGAACGCTGAAAATTAAAAATATATATTAGTGCAATACACGATGATAGTTCCTTGAGTTTAATTTGGACTTTAAATTACTTAGCTATACTTACATTAGTTTAAGAACTTAGTTATTAAGGTTAATTAAAAACTCAACTATTTACAAAAATATATACTTAAATATAGTTTCATTAGGTACTTTAAGAAGTTAGTTATTAAGGTTCAATAAAAAAGGTTTAATATTTTTTGCTTTTCAGTTTTTTAGGCGGTTTAATTTTTGGTTTAAAAGTTTTTATTTCATTTTATAGGCACGATAAATATTTAGAGTAACTAAAAGTCGTAGGATAAACATGTAGGTATGTACGCTTAACATATACATGGACCTATATAGTCTCTAAATGAGACCTATCTATCAGGGATCAATCATAATCAAATCATAGCTCTTTTTGCGAAATACGTAGACGGACTTAATCAAGTTGTTACGAAGAAAATCTTGAAGCCCAGAAAGAGACTATGTTATAAGCTTTCTATATATTATACATTCTTTTATTATTGTAATATACCAAATCCTCTATATATTATTTAAATTATATCTATATATAACTTTAGCTAGTCAAGGTTAGACTAAATATATGTATATGCCATATATTTATACATACACGTACGTAAATCTATATTTTTGTTTAAAAGTATTATTAATTGCAGAGGCGGCCTTACCCATTGCGAGGCTCCGGGCGGCAAGTCTTTGCGAGGCCCTTTGTCTTCTAGTCTAGTCGACAAGTTGAAAATGGTCGCAAATAGAGATACGTGTGATAGCTCATTGGAATCGGAATGGCGCTTAGAAAAATGTTCTAAAAGCGTTCACATAAAAATTGCAAAAGTTATAAACAATTTAAAAAAGGCAAAAAATGGTATTTCGTTTTTTGCCAATATTTCATAAACTATTAATATTTAAGAATTTTCAAAAAAGACAAACTCTATCTCCATTATATAAAATTTTTATTTAATGCTGAAAATCGGTCTCCGCGTGCCATTTTTAAGGCCTATGCAAACCACGTTTTTTAAACGCGCCGTCAACGCGCGTTTGTAGCGATACAGACGCGATGCAAACGCGCCTGTGTATCAATACAGACGCGCCGGTGACTCGCCTTTTAATCGATACAAACGACAACAAATTGCTCTGTAAGATAAAAGCGCGCCTACGACGCGCGTTTCTAAAACGCGCCGTTGACGCGAGTTTAAATATGTGGTTTGCATAGGCCCTTAGTTTACGCGCGCGGCGTCAAAAGCGAATACACATTACATTGGTTAATTGACACATTGGTTAATTTAATGTATTGAATATTTATTTATAAATTTGAGAAAATTATGGTGTATTCTGAACACTATAAAATATTTAATCCCGTTCGATATTTTACTTAAAGTTAATTTTTCAAAAAGTTAAACGATTATGTTTAAAAGGAAATTAAATTTTCTAGAAAAAAAGTTTTCTTAGTAAATTGATGTAAAACAAGCCGTTTCGTGCCTTGAACATTGATGTATTTTTTCAATTTTGCGTTTCGATTTTGGATTTTTGTAACTACCAGAAATATCAATATTTTTATGGTTCAAAATACTTTTTTTCAAAGGAAATTTAATAATCTACAAAATAAGTTTATTAACATTTTTAATTAAATTCACTCCTTTCAAAGTTATTCGACGTTGAGGTTAAATTCAAAGTAATTTATGGTTTTTTTCGCGTTACATATGTAAGTAGGCATTGTAAATATTCATTTTTATATATAAATGAATGAATAAGAATACCTAACTCTTTTTTTCTAATTTTTACTGCAATCTGTCTCCTTCCTAGGGGCATTCAGCACATCCTGTTTATACAACAGTGACTTTACAGTGTCTGGACCAAATCCTGAGGTGTTCTTCTTTTTAGACGATGGACCTGTCGGTCATCGTACATCCGTGACCAGGCAAGGTTCTTTTGATGTTTGTAGAAGCGAAACCTAAAACCTAATTCTTGATAACAACATTTCTAACTTGGAATTTACAGATTTGTAAAATTAAGATAATTAGATAATTACTTGATTAGTCTGGCACTTATTGAAGTAAAACTTCATTATACACGCTTGACTTGGGGAGTAAGCTGGTGAATGCGTGAAGAGAGCGTTACGAAAAGTGTGATCGGGCGAAGCGAATTGAAGTTGAGAGGGAGATATAAGTTAGTGAAGATAGTAAGAGAGAGATTAAGATTATTTACATACTATCTTTTTTATATACTTGAACTCATATTACTAACATGTACGCATGTATTCTGCTTCTTTTGCATAAATTATATTTCAGAAAAACAAAAATATTGTTGTTTAGCGACAAGATTACCAATGCATCATTTCGTGACATAAACCTAGGTACTTTAAAGTCATTTCACATAGATTGCTTTTGATCTCTTGACATGATTTTAATTAACGATTCTAGTATTTAACGGGTTGCTTTAAGATTTGTTTTAAAGACTATGTGTAACTTCCTTGGCTGTACTTGTTCCTTTCTTGGTCTTATGTTGTTAACTACTAATTGATTTTAACTTTCATTTTATAATACGGAGGCCAATGTGGTGCAGATGCTTCATTGCATGTTTTCTTCTGAGAAGTAGTTCAATTCTCTTACAAGCTTGTAAAAAAGTCTTCTCAAAGTTAAACCCCTTGGAATCATTTTCTTACGAGTCATGAATTTATTAGTACTAATTATACATAATTATGATTGTTTTTTATTTTTATTTTTAATCTAAAAATGTAATTTACGTGAGACAGAATTGTCCAAAGTTTCAGTTTTTGGCATTTCAATGATTCAAAATATATTTAAATATTTTTATTTCATACATTTTCATTAGTACAATAGTCTTACTAGTAGATATTTTTACCAACCACTAATTACTATTAAGTTAATATAATATTACTTACGACAAAAACACAAAAGGTGCTTCATGTTGATTGGACGCTACACACCCAAGTAGATATTTTCAAAGGAACTACTCTTTTATACAGCTATATACTATGTTCATATTGTGTAGAGAAAAATTATGGTTTTGCTATGCATCCGTGGAATTGACATTATTTTCAATAAAGAAAACAGTGTTTTCTTTAACTAGAACTAAATGGGTAAATTAAAAACTATCTCACGATTCAGCCTGTAATATCCCACTGTTGGGCATAGGTCTGTTCCCCATGTAGGAGAAGGATTGGAGCTTAATCCACCACGCTACTCCAATGCGGGTTGGTGGATATATTCCCTACTATGAGTAACGATCGCTATCAGGTGTACATGATAACAACCGGGGCCGACGGCTTAACGTGCTCTCCGAGGCACGGTGGGGAGACCCACAAGGACTGCACAAACACCCAGACCACGGCAAACATCTGTATGGCCAATACAAATGTTGTCGTGTGCGGGGATCGAACCCGCAACCGCCCGCGCAACGGCCAATCGCAATCCATTGCTGCAAGCGCTGCGACAACGCGACATCGTCAGTCAGTCAGTCAATGTCGGCGCGTAAAAACTAGTTAAATACAGGAAAATTGCATTTGAAACTAGCTACCTTCTTTTTTTCAAATAACTTTGTTGTACAAAAAAGTGTTTAATATTCAAAATTAAACATATTTTACTCTTCTATTTGGAATACGAAACCAAAAATATTGACTAATTTTGGTGTACCTAGAAAATAACTAACACTAATGTTTATTCAGAGGAAAATTACAATTAAGTAAAACCTGCTCCCAGGTTTGCCCTGTTTTTAAAGCGATTGGAAAAGTGCTTGCGATGCTCTTAATGTTACAAGCGTCGTCTTTAGACTACAGCGCGGCGACCTCTTACAATCAGGTTTTTTTTTTTTTTTTTTTTTTTTATGTTACTAAGTCGACAAACAAGCGTACGGCTCACCTGATGGTAAGTGACTACCGTAGCCTATAGACGCCTGCAACACCAGAAGCGTCGCAAGCGCGTTGCCGACCCTATCCCCAATCCCCCCAGGAGCTCTGGTCACCTTACTCACCAACAGGAACACAATACTGCTTGAAAACAGTATTATTTAGCTGTGGTCTTCTGTAAGGTCGAGGTACTTCCCCAGTCGGGCTGCTCCATATTTTGAGCAGGAAATTTCCTGCTGTGCCCTACCTCAGTTAAAGGTGTTTCTGTACGCTTGTTTATCACCCTAGTGTTATAGAATGTCTTACTATGTAGGTTGTGAGTGGTATTTTGTTCCCTAAATGTATGCTAGAATGGGCATTAAGCGTCAAGAAGCTTAAGTTAATTTGATATCATCATACGTTATTTTATGTTGTATGTAGTCAAGTAACACAGCTGTATAATTTCATGTAGGTACCTTAACAATTAAAATTATAGATTATGGTCTTTCTATAATTATGTGCGTAACCTATACTATTGGACTAGCCCATTGGTGCAGATTGTGTAACCCTGCTTTCTGCTCCGGAGGTCATAGATTCGATTCCTACTACGAGTAATGAAAATCAACGATTAAGCCTTACATTTTTTTGAAGTAGATGAAATTATAATAATACACAGTACAGGCACTTCGTATTTTTATTGTGTAGTGACAATAAATATTTAGAGTAACTAAAAGTCGTAGGATACACATGTAGTTATATACGCTTACCATAAACGTGGACATATATAATCTTTAAATGAGACTGATCTGTCAAGGATCCAAAAATCATAGCTGTTTTTTTGCGATATACGTAGACGGCCTTAATCAAGTACATAGTTACGAAGAAAACCTTGATAGACAGAAAGAAGATGATGCTTTAGCTTTCTATAGGTATATTATGCATGCTTTTATGTGTATATACCCTATACTTATGTATGTCTAGATTTTTGTTTGAAAGCATTTAATTGTGGTAGGTACGTACTATCATGTTAGAGCGTGTCTTTAATTTAGGACACCTTAAAAGTTCTTGCTAAAATTTTTTTTGACCTTAGTCAATATTTCATGACGTTGCGTTGTTGAGAAACGTTTTGTCTTATAAATTATAAACTAATAGTACCTGAGTGACCGAGCCTAGCTCGGTATTTTTTTTGTTTGTTTTTTTTTCTTTTTTCTCCGTATTTTTATATTTTAATTTTTATTTAAAGAATAAATCACGAGTGAAATTTAAAAAAAAAAAGAAAAAATAATAATCTGGGGACTGAGATTTGAACTCGGGTCAACACGATTCGACACCAGTCGATTTTCTAATTAAGCTATTACAGCTATGTTGACAGTGGTGAAATTAAGCTTCGTATTCTAATGATATTTCTTCATTGCCTAAAAACAGGGATAAAACGACATTTTTTTAAAATGAATCCTAGCTAGATCAATTTTTCGCCCCCGAAATCCCCTGCATACTAAATTTCACGAAAATCGTTGGAGCCGATTCCGAGATTCAGATTATATATATATACAAGAATTGCTCGTTTAATAGTATAAGATATTGATTTTTTGTTGTCAATTTTTTCTACTTTAGGCGAAATTGTAAGTAATGTACTATTTATTTGATATCATTTAACATGAAGCCATGATTTATTGATCGATTTATCCTATAATATTACACAGCCAGGCCTTTTTTCCCAACTAGGAGAAGGGTTGGAGCTTAATTCACTACGCATATACAAGGTGGGGATGACAATCCCCACCCTGTATATAGTACAAAAAAAAACTTTTAAACATAGTTAATTTATTTTTAATAATATAATTATAAATTTTTATTAACAACATAAAACATTTTTTTTTAAATATATAATACATTATGTAGGCAAAAATACATTCACACGATAACTGAGAGTTTGTTTAATACGAGTAATACAGTAAACTAACTATACAAGAAATACTTGTGTTTGCTCGCAAACGAAAAAAAAACCGACTTCAATTACATCGACAAATAATACAACGTAGATAGACGAAAAACTAGTCAAGTAAATACGCGTTATCAAAGATTACTCAAAAAGTTGTAATCAGATCTCGATGAAATTTAAATGTCACCGCATGATAAACATCAACTTTCGATTAAATTAAAATTACCAAAATCGGTACACCCAGTAAAAAGTTATGTGGTATAATACAACGTAGGTCGACGAAAAAATAGTTAAGTAAAAACGCATTATTAGATATACATAACTCGAAAAGCACTAATTGTTAGATCTCAGATAAATTTAAATGGGACTAAATGACAAACACCACCTTTCGATTAAAAACAAAATTATCGAAATCAGTCCACTCAGTCAAAAGTTCTGATGTAACATACATAAAAAAAAAATTAATCGAATTGAGAACCTCCTCCTTTTTTGGAAGTCGGTAAAAATAATAATATTATTCTCGCATTATTCCATTAAACAAAACCAACGAATTAGATTTAATGGCAAAGTAGAAAGGTCTGTCGGCTTTGAACACTGGGCTCGGGGCGGTTACCAATGGCGAGCCAAATCCACCAAACTCTGAAATTAAGACGTAGCAAGTTAGGTAAAAATATAAATAAACGGTGTCTATTCTTAAACTAAGTTCAAGCATTTCAGGAACGAAAAAATTTTACGCATTTTCTTTTTTAATTTTTCATTTAAACATTTTTCAAAGCAGTAAAATGCAATTTTGATTGATTGTGACCATGACGTCTGCAACGTTACCGAATTATCGGGAGTTTCAAAATGACAATCATGATAAATCCTTTATTAAAATTATTAAAACTTATTAATTTTGTTAGGATTTGTGTTTAAAATTAGTTATAACATTAAATTAAAGTGTATTTCAGTTTAAGAAACCTTATTTTTAATATCTTCTAATTCAAAACGAAATGTTTTAAATGATAATAAAATTTAATTTACTTATTCAGATATGAGAACCCTTTCATTTTAATATGATTTTTGCAAAAAAACATAACGAGATAAAATTGCCAACCTATTTTAACCAAATAAAAAAAATAGAAGGCTCTCAATTTGATTGTATTTTTATACGAGTATATTACCATATAAATTTTTAATGGGTATACCGATTTTGTTGATCTTTATTAATATCAAAAAAATAATAATAAAAAAATCAAAATAAATAAAAATCGCTACTAATAACTTAACTCTAATAATGCATAAATCAAAGTAGTCTAATGGACTTAGACTACTTTGATTAATTATCTTTTAATTTTATTACTCATCGATGAACATACAGAAGTTGTACTAGTATTATTATATGTATACTTTATTGCGCTCAACAAATACATGTAAAAACATAGTTGAATAGGATAGTTTGGAGTTGGTATAATTTGCGGAAATTATTTTTTAATATTTTAATTATGTTAACATATTACATAGTTTACCAGTTTATTCATTAAAATATAGAGTGACTCGAGAAAAAGGTTTAA
The DNA here is from genome assembly GCA_905220545.2 of Melitaea athalia. Lineage (NCBI taxonomy): Eukaryota > Metazoa > Arthropoda > Insecta > Lepidoptera > Nymphalidae > Melitaea > Melitaea athalia. The sequence continues at coordinate 9,385,990 of HG992180.1, read as the reverse complement.
ATACAAAATTTGTTAATAGAATATTTTGTTAAAAAGCCACCTATTTAAAACACCACTTTTCATTGAAAATGAAAAGATCTCTTGATGGCATATGAGGATACTCGTATGTCCTTTGAGGATAGCTCATTATACTCACTGTAACTTCTGCGATTATCCCATGGCCTTTTTTGCCTCTAAGAATGTTATACTATTCGTGCGAAGTCAGGTTGGGTCGTTAGTCATTAAAACAATTTCGACGTTGGTGTACATCCAAAAATCTTATCAGCAGTGATTCTTACTTTAATTCTCTTTGATCAATATTTGCGCCAAAAATCAACGTAGGCAATGTCGAACACTATCAAAACTGATCAAATTTCCTACATACATACATATTTTTTATACTAAGTAATGTTAATACAGTTAATGTGTTTCTTACGACTATATGGCTGAATTAATAAAAATATATGAACATCACAACAGAAAAAAGTAAACATAAAAATTGTCACGATTGACGTTGCTTTTAATTAGAAAAAAACACTTGTTTACCAGCTTGCTTAATTCTGAGAAAGCATAGTCATGAATAAAACAATAATGTAAATTTCACGTAGTAACATTTTCTTTAATGAATATATTATAAAAAAGTCTACATTATATGAATCGTATCAAAGTTACAAAACAAAAATTTACATTATCCACTTCGGAATACTCCATTAAATAGAGTTAGTGATCCGGATTTTACTGCAAAGTAAAAAGGTCTATCGGCCTTGAACAGTTGGCGAGGGAGTATCTCAACTGAAGATAGAAGGAGAATGTTGAAATCTGAAACAAATCCATAATCATCGATATTTTTTGGAGTTTACTCCTTAAGAATCGATTTTAATATAAGGCCCCCAGTATGAAAAAAATATGAGGACTAAAATCTACTGAACGAATGACCTCGTTACGTTTCTCGTAACGCCATCTATCACGTAAAGTCTAAAGGCGTAACGACGTTTTCTAATAACGCAATCTCGTCTTGGGACACTTTTAGACAATGAAAGTTGTAGAATTGCTGTCGGTCTCCGGTTGGGAACTCCACTGTGCTTTGAACACAGATGTCCGTGCGGAAAGGAGGTTGATTCTTTCGGACTACACGGCCTTTCCTGCAACAAGAGTTCAGGTAGGTTTTCCCGCCACGGTTCCCTAAATGATACCATAAAAAGAGCTCTTGCCACCATCGACGTTCCTGCTCTTATCGAGCCTACTGGAATTAGTCGCGATGATGGCAAGAGACCTGATGGATTGACGTTGGTTCCCTGGGAAAGGGGACGGGCGCTTTTGTGGGACGCAACCTGCGTTGACACACTTGTTCCGTCTCATGTCAGGGAAACAGCCTTAAAAGCGGGAGCCGCGGCGGAGAAAGCTGAATCGACTAAACGGCACAAGTATTCGTCACTAATTCCAAATTACATCTTTGTGCCGTTTGCAGTCGAAACACTTGGACCTTGGAGTAGCAGTGCTAAAAAATTCTTAATTGAGATAACTCCTCGCCTTATTGCCTCCACTGGTGACAAGAGGGCTGGTGCATTTTTTGCCCAGAGAATCGGCATAGCGATTCAACGGGGAAATGCTGCCAGCATTCTTGGCACAATTCCACGCGGACAAGATTTGTATCAAAACTATCTGTAAATATTTATTTCTTAAGTTTTGACTTGTAAATATGTATAATATTTAAATAAAATTTTATTATTATTATCTCGTCGTAATGTATAAACGATAGATGGCGTTATTTGATTCGTTTATTTACCATTTGATATTGTATTAATCTTTTTCTCAGACTAGTAAAGCCTGTTTTGTGCCTATTTAGACAGTCGATCTGAAGAAGTAAATTCTAGTCGTGCGTCGGAGCTGACACACACTTTTTTGTATATAGACTTGACTGAGGTCTCACCTGATGGTAATTAAATGGTATTAGGAACGAGAAACCAAAGCGCTTAGTGCGAGATCGTGGGATTTGAACCACGTAGCTGTGCAGATTCATAAGATGCCTTGCGGTTCGGTGGTAGAAAGGTGTATAATAATTTTGTATAAAGTATTCAACCAAAATATGGTAAAGTAAATGATCACAATTGTTTTATTTTTTAGCATGAAATTGATTTAGTTTGGTAAGTAAAATAAATGAATAATAAATAGTATTTTACATTACTTTCCCCGTATCCAAGTAACAGAGATATTGTAGAAATAGGTATAGTTATATGTAAATACTAGCTGTCCCCGCAAAAGTTGTTTTGTCATATATGTTTCCTGGGGGTGAGCGCCAGGGCATGTTTTGAGCTGACGCTGGACTGACAGAATGCAAACCGTCAGCGGCTCTCTGCTGAGCAGGCGGGTGAGAGTCGGGGGACCCGAAGATAATACAGCCGACCAACGGGATAGGGAGAGGATGGATGATGTTTTGCAGAGTAGGGCTTCGCCCACAAACTCTGTCGGCTCATCTGTATTCACCAAAAATAAAGCAGTAAGTAATAACAAAAGACGCAAGTGGCCAACAGAAGAGCTTGAAGAACTCATGTTCTGTTAATTTAAGGCTAGATCATAATATATATATATATATATATATATATATATATAAGCAAACACACACACGCACACACACACACACACACACACACACACACACATATACATAAATATTTTTTAGATATCCCGAACCAAACACTTGTGATACCAAGTCGTTGATGTGCAGTGTGCACTTTTTATCATTATAAAAATTGTAATCTGGATTTAACGGTGTTGGTGTCACAACTAATAGTTTTTGTATTGTAAGTCTGTATTTTTTAAGTAAAACGTTATTGGGAATACTATTCGTCAACTTAAATTAATAAGATAATTAATAAAGAAATAATAACATTGTCCAGTACATTTACTGGTGCTTGGCCCGACAGCATAAAATGGAAGTTTTTCACTTATGGCGGAAAGAAACGCTGACTGAACCACAAGTAAAAGAAACCAATTCAGCCAAAATTATGTGGGAAATCCCCGTTGAAACTGATGTCACCATAACGCACAATCCAGATTTGCACGAACCGGATTTGATTTACACAAACAAAGATAACAACAAAATTTACCCAATAGATGTAACCGTACCGTCAGATTATTATAGCACCGGAGCTAAAGAAATTGAAAAATTAAGCAAATACTACCTACTCGAAACTGAATTCAGCCGTTTGTGGGACACGCAAACGATTATCATCCCAATAGTAATAAGAGCAACCCGAGTAGTAGCTAAAAGCATAAAAAAGTACTTAGAACAGCTAGATTCTAACATTGACATTAGAATTCTTCAGAAACAAGCAGTCATACATAAAACAATCATACTCAGTAAAGTAAAAAGTAAAGTACTTGGATATACTGTTCAAGCACGAAATCTTACTTTTTGGACTATTGATTACAAATTAGTATATATTGGGTTTCTTGGAAAGCTATTTCAGTAAAAGCGAAATTCTATTAACACCTAAAAAATCAATGAACGTTAAACGTAAGCTTACCTTAAACACATAAATTCTTTTATTATAAACCAGCAAACGTTCTCGAAGCAATAGCTTGTTATTTATTGATTTCTATGTCATACTAATTTTTAAAGTATCGCTTTTCGATTAAAGTTGCTTATTATTTTAGTATAAATAACAATATTTTTGTTCATTTCAATTTATGTTTAATGTATAGAGGAATTAATCGTTATATCATATTTTTTTGTATATTATTAATATGTAATATTTTACAATACGAGTAAAATTATTATTACCCGACACAATGATTTCAGAATTTGTTAATTAGTGTCAAGATTAAAGTTAAATTACATTTCACAAGGTTACACTCACTAGTTTAGTAATAACTGAAATATTTTTTGTTGCTGTTTTTGCTTGTTTTCAGCAAAGTATCGCAAGTTTACTCGCGGTTAGCCTTATATGAAGTTGAATATTATGAAGTGACTTTAAATAAATGGATTGGTTTCTGGTCTACTTTCAATAATTTTTGTCAAAAGTGCACGTTAATATGGAAAAAAATACAAGATATTCCTATTTTGTTATAAGTTATAATCGTTGATCTTTGATAACAATTTAGTAAAATAAAATAGCTGCACGTACCATTAGCTGCAGCCGCTTCTGCACCTTCCTCATTGACTTCAATAAATGCTTTTTGAATAGCTGTATCTATGTATAAATCTCCAGTATTTTCTATAAGATTATCTAATCTAGCTTCTTGTGATGAAAACAGCCTTTTGACGTTCATCTATAAAATAAATATATATTTTGATTTACAATGACACCTCTTTATTATTCAATTCAAGTTTAATAGTAAATTCCACAAGTATTTTATAATGTTTGATTACTGATATATTGTTTATTACCTTACGTAAAGTTTCTTTCAAATCTGTTGTAGTCTCGATTTTAAACTTAGGAAGGAAAACTTCAACTGTATCTTCATTCATATTCTCACGGACTTTGTCGAGTGTTGATGGGTCTTTAAGTTTTTCTTCTAATTCGTGAATACCATCTATTTCATGGGGTAGTACAAAAACACACGACGACTCATCTCCTTCGTAAGCAATTTCAAGAAGCTGAAAATTTTCACAACATTTTTGAAGTGAAACTTCTTTAAGCGCATGAGGGGTAAAATTTGAGCAACCGCTAACGCAGCAACGTTGGGCGCGATCGGTACTTGGATGGATAACCGCCCGGAAACACCGCGTGACGTCACACACGTGGCTTTCTGGTTTTTTTCACTTACTTTTTTTTCAATTAGTTTATTTTTGTATTTTCAATTAGTTTTTTTTTCAAGTACTTTTTAATTATGATACCGTCTACTTTTTCAATTAGTTTGCTAAAGAAGTTTCTTTTCTGACGTGTGTACTTTGTTAAAACTTCTTTAGGCGCATGAGGGGTAAAATTTGAGCGACTGGTAACGCGGCAGCGTCAGGGACGGTCAGTACTTGAATGAGTGATCGCTTGGGAACACCGCGTGAAGTTTGCTTTTTGTTTTTTTTTCAATTAGTTTTTTTTTGTATTTTAAATTCGTTTTTTTAAATTCGATTTTTTGAATTGGTTTTTTAAATTAGTTTGCCAAAGAAGTTTCACTTCTGACATGTGTACATTGTGCGCAAGCAATTTTTTATTTGTTCTGAATCAGCCTCTCAGTACTTAAATAGAGTATCATACTAACTTGAGCATTAAGTTCATCACTGTCCGTATATTTGTAAAGATCTTTACTATACATGGTTGGAACTTGTTTCACAACATCTTTGGTGACATGAAATTCTCTATCTTTAGTTGCATGTTTGTTGAAAGGATTTTTCCAAGTTCCCTAAATAAAAAGTGTAAATTAAAAATAAATGAAATAATCCAGCATCACACATTGAAAATAAACAAAGTACAACTACTAGTTAGTTACCTTAAAGTAAATGGCATTGACTAAAAGCGCTCGAGTGTCACCGCTTAAAGTATCTGGTGATACTAAATCTTTAATGCGATTATTAGTCCGATTTTCAACCTGAAAGTATATTTAACGATAATAACCATATATATGTATAAACAAGATGTTATAATTGTAGTAATAACTTTTTATAAGTTAAGATGTATCAATAATTAAGAAATTTTAAAAGAATGAAAATAATTAATCAAGTAAAAGATTACCCAAGCATTGACTTCATCAGCGGCCTTTTGTTGCTGATTAAAGTTAATGTTTTGGACTTCTGAACCAAACGTGTCTCGGGTGACGGCAGCAAATTTCGCATTTATTTTATAATTATCAGCCACATAGATTTTACTAGCAGTATTCAGCGTAACTCCTTTTGTTGACCGAAGTTTTGAGTTCACAGATGAAAATGCAGCTTTTGTCTATAACATTGTACATGCAACTTCCAAATAAAAAAGGCAAATAAGAAAGAAATTAAACTGTTTTTATAAATAATATTGTCGTTTTACTATGTTATCGTTAGGCATTCCGATAGCATCGAGCAGTTCATCATGGGATTCTCCGACTGAGGCCAGCGCGAGCTGTGCGAGAGGCGTCATTACAGAGAAAGCGGAGAGAACTATATTCTCATCTGGCTTGGATTTCGCTATTTCCTAGAATATAAAAAATTTGATTATACATTATAACAGTTTAAAGTGAAAAAGCTGGATCTAATATAAATAGGCATATAACAGTTATATTACCATAAGAAAATGCAAAATTATAATTTTTATTGATCAGATACAAAGATCGTTCAACTAAACGTTAGTATGTTTATTAAAATTTTTATTATGATATTTTATAATAAATAAATTTTTATAAGTCTAAAATTATTCAAATAATAGTATGTACTTATGTTACCGATTCTCTTCAAAGCAAAATTTCGAAAGTGATTTGTAATATTTTTAATATTTGTAATAACATCGTCAAAGTATCTAACAGTGATTATAACAAAAATGTTTCAAGTTTTGGGGTTACCGTACTAAGGTTTTAGTTGCTTAGCGTGAAAGGTTATCACTTGACATGTTTAAAACTTACGTAGAACAATTTTGCGGCGAATTTATTGTTGCCATCTTGTAGGTATTTGTCAAGATTTTTCCCTTGAGCCGTGGTAAGGACAGCTAGAAAAAGTACTGAAAAAAATTGTTATATTGAAAGCATTTAGACTTATATTGTTTACAAGCATAACATTCATAGAGCTGAAGATTACGTAAACTTTATTATCTGTAGGTGCCTATTTTATTTTATATGATTAATTATGTATAAAAATAGGCTTTTGGTAATTTTTAATTTTGTAACGAATTTTAATCTCACCTTATTACGAATGAGTTTTCTATTACTATTTGATATATGTAAAAATTGTAACATTAAAAAAAAACTTTTGCGTACAAAGTACACATGTCAGACGTGAAACTTCTTTGGAAAACTAATTAAAAAAACTAAGTAAAAAAAAACGTATTGAAAAAAAAAACAAGCCAATTAAAAATCACAAAACCGCTGAATAACGCCATCTATTACGCGCAGAAACAGTCTTCGCAGAACTAGTCCTTTGAAACAAACCCAACGTCACGCGATTCTTATTGCTTACATTAGATGTCACTTTAAGTATTTTTTATATTACAACCTGAAAACAATTTACATGAATATTATTTACTTTTCGTAATTAATTTTTAATTGAAAATACAAAAAAAAAAAAAAATTGAAAAAAGTTATTGGAAAACACAAACAAAAAGCCAACGTCACGCGGTGTTCTCAGGCGGTCAACCATCCAAGTTCTGACCGTCCCTGACGCTGCCGCGTTAGTAGTCACTCAAATTTTACCCTCATGTGCCTAAAGAAGTTTCACTTCAAAAATATTAAAAAAAAGAAAGGTTTAAAAAATCAACAAGCTTTTAATGTATTTATTTATTTATACTTTATTGTACACCACAACTACATTTTAAACATTAGACACATTTAAAGACATTTACAGACTGTGAAGTACAATGGGCGGATATTTAGCCATTTCTTCCAGACAACCCATAATGTAATATATTTTTCCTTAAGTCCTTATTCATTATACTCATACATCACTCATTTTTTATTTAGACTTAAGAAACTCTTCACAAACATGTGCAGCTCCGAAATCTCTGTAGGTATTTGTATATATTATATTTTCGATTTTACTATTTTCGATTTTACTATTGACCACAACCCTGAATTCGGATCAAGTGATGATGTACATAAGATTATTTCCATACAAAATTTTTATATAATTTTACTGATAGTACTAACATGTAGGTATTTACGTGTAGCATAACTGGTATATATACAATTTTTAATAAATTGTTACCATGACATTTAAAAATTAACCAGGGCACATACTGAATGACTTGTTGTCATATTTGAAGATAAACTTATCGCTTTTTGTATTCGGTAATAAAAATTCAAATAGGTATAGTTATGTACATGTTATGTAATCTATACATATAATAAAATGATAGGAAAGTCAATGTATGTCCGGGATAAACTCAAAAAGTACTGCATGGAATTACTTCAAATTTGGCACGAATGTTATTAAGAAGTCGGGTCAGAACATAGGCTACTTATTATCACGCTATCACCTACGGGGAACGAGCGGTGAACGCACGCAGACGATGTCGCGGGCAGCAGCTAGTACATAATATATATATTTAAGTGGTGCATTTAAAATTTGTCAAACGTACTTCTTAGGATTATTTTTGTACCTTTCGTGTTTTTTTTTCACACGATTATTGTCATATTATAAAATAGATTTGAATAGTTTGTTTTCGGTTTTAATTTTTTTTGTAAAACTTCTTTAGGCGCATGAGGGGTGAAATTTGAGCGACCGGTAATGCGGCAACATGGCAACGTGGTCAGTACTTGCCTGGGAATATCGCGTGACGATGGCTTTTTGTTTTTTTTAATACAAATTTTTTTTTGTGTTTTTAATTCGTTTTTTTATTAGTTTTTTTGAGTTAGTTTTTTTTTTTAAATTAGTTTGTCAAAGAAGTTTTACTTCTGATGTACTTACTTTATACGCACGCAATTTTTGTTACACTTAGTTTAATTAATTTTAAGAGTATTTAAACGGTATCAAAAATTATAACACTGCACATAAAAATCGACCACATTTAGGTTTATATTTGGCAAGAATATCGGAGAACATAGTTGTAATATATATTTTAATACTTTTTTGTTACAATGCTATGTACAACTTTCTTGGCTGTAATTTCTGTGGTTTGTTGACTTCATCTAAATAATCATAATTATATAGATTTAAATTTTATGGATATACAATTACATATTGTTTATAGGCTTATTATATTACAAAACCCAAAACAATTTTATTACAATGCTTAAAAACCTAGTTAGTTATACCTTTTGGGAATTTTACTAGTAACGTAATATGTACTGATTTTAATCAGTGTACAATTTTTTTTCTGCTGGATACAAGAAAGACATAGAGCAATCTATGTATACCTAAAACCAGTTTGAGATTATAATAATAGTGTTTGATTTTAGCTTTGCGCAAAGTGCTCTTTGTTGGTCTTTCCACCGACGCCGACGTTGTAAATACATAACGATGTATTGTTCGGTACAGTGATGATGTAATGAAATGATTTCTGTTGCTAACCTTAAGGTTACGCTTTTGTGATTCTGTTGTTTTGTTTTAAAAAAATGATCATTTATTTATTATTTATTTACACTTTATTGTACACCACAACTACACTTTAAACATTAAACACATTTAAAGACATTTACAGACTGTGAAGTAAAATGGGCGGACTTATGGCTATTTAGCCATTTCTTCCAGACAACCCTAAAATTTAACCCGTGTTCTTTACGAGATAAAAAGTAAAACATTTACTTTTAACATAAGTAAAAGTTTATTTAGTTACAAAAATATTGTGTGATAAGTAAAATAATGTTAATGTAAAAAAATAAATAATCATATTGATAAGAAAACAAATTCATGACACCAAGATCTTATCTATACTTTGTATTTAAAATTTATATTTTAGTATAAATTTATTTACACTTAACGTCTCTATGTAGTCTTATCTAATCTCGTAAGTATTTAATAATTTTTTTTTTAAATAAAAAGCGTAATTTTCCTTAATCGTAAATAGACAGCGTCCAGCGATTTCGTTATTTACCTATAACAATATATAAAATTGAAGTGTTGGGATAGCACAAGCAGTCGGTTTTCACACACTTACTACGACTTTCAAGGTGCTGGTCTTTATAATAAATCACATATAATGTTTTGATGTTACCATAGCCAACAAAAAATACCGGGTTATCGAAGTTTCGAAGAAACTAACGCTTTTCTAATTGTTTTTCCTATTTACCAATTACGTACTCATAAGTAGTTCAAAATTACAGGAAATACAAAAACCATACATAGCTTGAACGTAAGAGGAAAACTTTTAATACAATAATAATTTGAACTAACATCTGTGATATTTTAAATGTAAAAAACAAGTAAGTATAAAACATAGGAAAAATGTTGTTTTAAGAAAACATTTAATAAAACTACTATTATTTATGCAAAATCAACGAGTACAATTTCACCTATAGCTTCTAATTGAGCAGTAGCATCATTACAGTAAACAGAGTATTATGTATGTAAGTATAGAAAATTGCGAAAGAAGACTTAAAAACTTAATTTAGTCGATGAATCCGCTACTTATTAGTAGAAAATTTGAACGGGAGTGTAGCATTTCTGAGGATTGCACAATTTTTGAGGAATGCTCTATTGCTCTCGACATATTCACAACAACAATAAAACTATTTCTTTTTTATATTTCGTGTATCGGATTTTTAAATAAATTTAATTTAGTCTTATCCAATTAATGAAGTAAGGAATGATTTCTTGTAATAGAATTATTATAGATTTAATAACATTCTAATATTAAATATCGGGTTTTACTTCTGCAACCTTGACAGGTGTTTATAGTTCGTTGACAAAGACAACATTTTGTTGTCAAGCTAAAACCGGTTTGAAGTGTTGTTTAAATTTAGAAACGACTGCACAATATCTTTTAAAAGAATTTAAAAAATATTTTACCTATACACATATTTTCCTTTCGTTTATATTTAAGGATAGTCCAATTGATGGTTTTGTGATACAAAATAAATAACTGATTCTATGGGTAACATATACGCCGCATAGAGTCGCGTTGGCGCAGCGGTTACAGCACTGGATTGCGATTGGCTGTTGCGCGGGCGGTTGCGGGTTCGATTCCCGCACACGACAACATTTGTATTGGCCATACAGATGTTTGCCGTGGTCTGGGTGTTTGTGCAGTCCTTGTGGGTTACCCCACCGTGCCTCGGAGAGCACGTTAAGCCATCGGTCCCGGTTGTTATCATTACACGTGATAGCGATCGTTACTCATAGTAAGGAATATATCCGCCAACCCGCATTGGAGCAGCGTGGTGGATTAAGCCCCGATTCTTCTCCTACATGGAGAAGAGGCCTATGCTCAACAGTGGGATATTACAGGCTGTATCGTGATCGTGATCGTGATGGGTAACATATTACATTCGTTATTTTATTAAAGAAAAATACCGATTTGGATTTTAGCAAAGCGACATCGTCATTTTGGTCAATTCTTTTTAATTTATAATTTTGTTTTAATATGTGATTGATGTGATTGATTGTGATTTTAAATCATCAATAAAGCTGTATTACACACGGTTATGGATTATTCGATTTTGATTTGATTTAATAAATATACATAATTATAGAATTGCCTCTATAAATGTGTAATTGAAGAAATTATGTGTGGTCTAATTCAACATGAATTTTTTGGAAGTAGGATATCCCAAATTTATCTCTCTCTATCTTCATGTTCATTATCATAATTATTACCTATAAATCGAAACTTTTCCAATCTTTTCAATCTTTGACTATTTCAGTCTAGTATCTTTTTAATTTCATCGACCGATCTTTCCAATTGTCTGCTTCATTTTAGTTTGCACGGTTGACCAATCCAATTAGCAACTTAATAATGTCGGCTCCTCATTCTAATATAATATAGAATGTTTAAGCTGTGATAATTTATTTATCAGTATTTTATTTTTTTTCTTTCGACATAGCCCACAGAATCAGCAAGTTGAAGTGGCAGTGGGCTGGTCATCTTTGTCGCAGGACCGATGGCCGTTGGAGCAGACGTGTCCTGAAGTGGAGACCGCGTACCTACTGGCAAACGCAGTGTAGGGCGCCCTCCGGCCCGCTGGACCGACGATCTACGTAAGATTGCCGGTGTAGGCTGGATGGGAATTGCGGAAAACCGGGATGTCTGGCGCGAGCTTGGGGAGGCCTATGTCCAGCAGTGGACTGCAATAGGCTGATTTGATTGATTGATTGATTGATATTTTATTTTTATAAAATAATTTCTTCTACATTTTGACTAAGGTAGGGCATAACAGGGAATATTCTGCTCAAACTAATAAAGTACCTCGATCCTACAGAATATCACAGCTAACTAATACTGCTTTTAAGCAGTGTTCAGTTCCTGTGGTGAGTAAGGTGACCAGAGCTCCTAGGAGGGATTGGGGGTACGATCGGCAACGCACTTGCGATTTTCGTGTTGAACTCGTCTATAAGTTAAGGTAAGCGCTTACTGTCAGGTTAGCCGTACACTTGTTTACCGACCTAGTTGTTTAAAAAAAATCAATACTTATTGTATATATTTAATTATTTACTAGGATATCATTGACGCCGCGTTGGCGCAGCGGTCACAGCACTGGATTGCGATTGGCTGTTGCGCGGGCGGTTGCGGTTTCGATACCCGCACACGACATCATTTGTATTGGCCATACAGATGTTTGCCGTGGTCTGGGTGTTTGTGCAGTCTTTGTGGGTCACTCTACCGTGCCTCGGAGAGCACGTTAAGCCGTCGGTCCCGGTTGTTATCATGTACACCTGATAGCTTATATCATCGCCCGAAGTCGCTGAATCGTTGCTTAAACAAAATGTAAATGCGTGCAAAGGTGATTTTATTTTCAGACCTATAGATGCTAATGAAATTGTTAAAACTTTTAAAACTTTAGAAATTAAGAACACTGCTGACCTCTGGGGTATATCTGTTAAAATTATTGGTACAATTATTGATATCATAGCACCCCACTTAGCGATTATATTTAATGAATGTATTATAAGTGGTGAGTTTCCTGATCTAATGAAACATAGTAAAGTTATACCTTTGTTTAAGTCCGGTTGTCATACTGATCCAACGAATTACAGGCCCATTTCTATTCTACCTGCCTGTAGTAAACTTTTTGAAAAAGTAATTCTCGGTCAGCTTTTAAGTCATTTCTCAAGAAATAAACTTTTACATAATAAGCAATTCGGTTTTACTAGAGGACGCTCCACAACTGATGCCGGTGTAGAGCTTTTTACTTCGATAGTCAATGCTTGGGAGGAGTCACGTGATGCTTTAGGTGTATTCTGTGATTTATCCAAGGCATTTGACTGTGTCCATCATGACACTTTAATCAGGAAACTTAGTCACTATGGCATTAAAAATACCGCACTAAAACTTCTGAGTTCTTATCTTAGTGATAGAACTCAGAGGGTTGAAGTAGATGGTACTAAGTCATCTGGGTCTTGTATACAGATGGGGGTCCCACAAGGCTCAATTCTTGGTCCATTTTTATTTTTGATATATATTAACGACCTACCATATTTAGTAGAGAAGAGGCATGAGATTGTATTGTTTGCTGATGATACTTCATTAATATTTAAATTGCGTAGACAAGAAACAAACTATGACGATGTAAACAATGCTCTCTCTGAACTGGTTCATTGGTTTAGCGTAAATAACTTGCTTCTCAATAGTAAAAAAACTAATTGTATTAAATTTTCTGCACCAAATGTTAAACAAGTTGATATGCAACCAGAACTCAATGGTGATAAACTCAACTTAATTAACTCAACCGTTTTCCTTGGAATCACCATTGATTCAAAGTTACAGTGGGGACCCCATATCTGTACATTGGCGGATAGACTGAGTTCTGCAGCATACGCGATTAAAAGAATACGATTATTAACGGATATCGATACAGCCCGATTAGTTTATTTCAGCTACTTCCATAGCATAATGTCCTATGGCATTTTGCTATGGGGCAATGCGGCTGATATTAACGTCATTTTTATTCTGCAGAAAAGGGCTATCCGTTATATTTATAAAATGGGATGTAAAGAATCTCTGAGAGAGAAATTTAAAGAGATCAACATCCTGACCTTTGCATCGCAGTATATTTATGAAAATATAATGTACATACGGAAAAATAGGCATTTATTTGTTAGTCGTAGTGATCGAAATGCCTCAAATGATGTAACACTCAGGAACGACCACAAATTAATTTTTCCTAAATGCCGGCTCAAGAAAAAAAGTAGTTCCTTTATAGGAATGTCTATCTTAATATATAATAAGATTCCGGCTGCGCTTCAATCTCTGCCTTTACTAAAGTTTAAAAAAATTATTAAGCGAGCATTATGCAATAAAGCCTATTATACAATCAATGAATACCTTAATGATGAAAAGGCATGGGATTGAATAAAGCTCGACCAGGCTATGTCTATGACCCGCCTTGTAAATTAGATAGTTACAAATATTGTGAGCAGGTGGCATGGGATGGTCTCGGCACGCACGATTGGCTGTCTCGTGTTTGTCCTGATCATTTCATGGTCCACTACTGCGTTTTTATCTTGTATCGGACTTTGAATCTTTTAAAAGAGTACCGAGAGTTTTTTTTCCTCCGGCTTTTTTTCTCTCGGCCTACACTAGGGCCATTATTATTTATTGTAATATTTAATAAAGCCGAGGATAAAGTAGGTAGGTAATGTCTACCGAGACATTATAGCTTAATATTTTGACTAAGTTAAGGCGGCAAATACTGGGTACATTACGTAAGTTTGTAATGTACCTAGTGTTAAGATATAAATTTTTATTTTATTGTTTGATTTTTTTGCTGCCTTAACTTTCTGTTATTATTGTTTAGTTTTTTTTGTAAATCATTTTTGTTTTGACTTTCGTTAAGTGTATTACATATACCTTATGACGAAATAAATGATTTGAATTTGAATTTGAATTTACTCATAGTAGGGAATATATCCGCCAACCCGCATTGGAGCAGCGCGGTGGATTAAGCTCCGATTCTTCTCCTACATGGGGAAGAGGCCTATGCCCAACAGTAGGATATTACAGACTGAATCGTATCGTAATCGTAGGATATCATTATACTTTACCCGTTATCTATAGTACGGTTGAGATTGAGACCATATCATTTGCCGTACTATAATAGAGGTGACGTATTTCTAAGACCGCGTTGCTCTTTAAATCGAGTAACTTCGTGATGGATGTGTTGTAATAGCCAAAGATATTTTTCCAAATCAAATAGACGATATTGTCGACATTAACGATTATTTATCGGAGCAAAATAAAACTTAGTTCTTCGAGCTGTATGATTAATTCTTTTTCTGCTATTTCATTATTTTTTATTTTTTACACATGAAGTTAATTAAATACGATTCGCATGACGCCTAATTACATGGTGAATAGAATTTTCATTTCATTTATTCAAGTACATTACATTTGTATATAAAAAATATAGTTTAAAAAAAACAAATACGCTTTAATAGCAATCCAACTAAAAAGTAGAAAATATTTTTTGTTTAAGAGAGTTTGTGTTACTGCAATATAAAATCCAACAATCAATTATCATAATTAATTCAGAATAAGATTAATATGAATATTAAGATATTAACAAAAATTCTAATAAAGTGAAAAAGTGTGGGGTGCTTGGTATCGAATGTATCATTTTATTAGTTACTGTTTGCAATATTATAATTACTATAATAATATGATTAATCTCGAATACCATTAATCATAATATAGTTTTTTATACAGTACCTCTCCATAAACCTAAGTATTTTATAAACATTTCATATAGATTGCGTTTAATCTCTTGACATGATTTAATTAACTATCCTAGTATTTAACGGGTTGCTTTAAGATTTGTTTTAAAGACTGCGCGTAACTTCCTTGCCTGTACTTATTCCTTTCTTGTTCTTATGATGTTAACTACTAATTAATTTTAACTTCCGTTTCATAATACGGAGGCCAATGTGGTGCAGATGCTTCATTGCATGTTTCATCTAAGAAGTAGTTAAATTTTCTCACAAGCTTGTAAAATGTCTTCTCAAAGTTAAACCTCTTGGATTCTTTTACTTACTAGTCAGTTGTTACTCGTATTAAGTTTAAGAAACAAGGATTGATTAATTAGTATTATAATATATATCATTAAGTTTTTTTTAAGTCTATTATCGTAATTTGCGTGAGACATGCATTTCGATGAGTCAAAAATATTGAAATATTATTTATATTTTTATTTTCACCAACCACTAATTAATATTAAGTTAATATAATATCACTTACGACAAAAATATAAAATGTGCTTCATGTTGATGGGACTCCACACACGCTCGTTGTTCACGCATTTACTAGTAAATATTTTCAAAGGAACTTGCTCTTTTATACAGCTATAATAGTTCATTAACAACATGTTCATATTGTGTAGAGAAAAATTACAGTTTTGCTATGCATCCGTGGCATTGACATTATTTTCAATAAAGAAAACAGTGTTTATTTTAACTAGAACTAAATGGGCAAATTAAAAACTATTGAAAATACAAGAAAATTGTATTTGAAACTAGCTACCTTATTTGTGTAAATAACTTTGTTGTGCATAAGAGTGTTTAATATTTAAATTTAAATATATTTTAACTTCTATTTGGAATACGAAACCAAAAAGATTGACTAATTTTGGTGAACCCAGAAAATAACTAAAGTTTATTCAGAAGAAAATCACAATTAAGTAATATACTGCTCCCAAGGTTTGGCCTATGTTTAAGCGGTTGGAATAGCGCTTTCTATGCTTCTAGTGTGACTCTTACAATCGGGTGTTTTGTACACCCCAGAGGTATAGAATGTCTGTCATTTTCTGATTTTATAGTACTATTTACAAGGTTGTGAGTGGTATTTTGGTCCTTAAATGTATCCTAGGGCCTAAGGGCCTAATGCTTAATGGCTTTAATCATTACCTAAAATTTTTTGATAAATGATTTTAACAATCAGAAAAAATTTTAGACTTGGTATTTTTTTACAATTTTAAAATATGTTTGGCACGTTATTGTCAAAAAATTCTTTATTTTTTTTTTAGCGGCGACGTTATCTTTCCTCTGTACTCTGTACCTAATAAGCAATAGTAAAATCTTGTTTTTTAACATCGATCGTTGCCATTGTGAAATGTAGAGTTTAATAGAAAAGCAAATACACTTTGTACATATTTTTATTTATGACAAAGCATAGTCATATTATCATGTTATATTGCTTACATTACATAATAACAACATTACATTTGCTTATAATTTCATGAGACACATACAAATTAAACAACACGATTTAAGTATTTATTTATGAGTATAAAAATGCCTTATTTGTAAATGTCTACTTAAACACTCAGGAGTACTCCATTAAATAGAGTCAATGATTTGGACTTCACTGCAAAGTAAAATGGTCTGTCAGCCTTGAAGACAGGTGGGGGGGTGTAGTTTGTCAATATAGTTTCGACCTTAGCAACGAACACTGTAATAAAACATACATAATTAATAAAATACAAGAAAAAGAAAAAAATACATGAATATGTATATGAATTAGTAAGTTAAACATTATTTGATAAAAAAAAGCGTTGACGCCATAATTTTTTTGAACTAATGGAAAATAAAGATCACCATTATATTTAAAAATATAATTATATAAGCATGCAAAATTACACTTTCAATAAATTCGGCTTAGTTTGTGAGTATATCTCACATTTGAGTTAAAGTTAGCATATCTATTATATATAACTAACTATCTATTATATTCAGGGATATGATTTTCAAAGCATTAATGCTTTATAGTGTCTATACGCAAGTTTTCAAGTATCAAAATTTTAATAACATAGAGCTACGTTGATCGCTAACATTTTGCCATGACCAGTGTCAGCTCTAGACGTACAATAGTGTCTTCCAAGGGTTAGCATTGGCTTCATATTGTCTTTAATGTTTACTTTTTATTTCGTATTCATCTTATTTTTAAAGGACAATCGCTCGAAGAGCTCTCTGAAAAAACTTTACTAGAATTACACAGCTTTGGTTGCCCTTGTCCGACTTTTAAAATTATTTTATTACTAGCTGACCCGGCGAACTTAGTACCGCCTAACAATCGATTCTTTATCTCGGAACCCCTCCAATAACACTTAAACTTTATGGTATGGTATTAAAGTTCAAACTGACTTTTAAGTATTATTACGAATCTTTTGTATGGGAATATAGAAAAGTGTTGTTTTTAAACTTTTTCGGGAATTTTTCTTAAATTTTCTCACCGTAAGAACCATCTTCGTACTTCAAAAAATATTATAAAAAAAGAATTATCTAAATCGGTTCAGCCGCTCTCGAGATTTGCGCTTAGCAACACATTTAGCGATTCATTTTTATATATATAGAGATAATAAAAAATAAAAAATAAATAAACGCTCAACGGCCCCCAGTAGGATTTTCTCCAGTGTCGGGTGTCCGGAAACACACACGACACACAATACACAATAAACAAGCACAAACGCCCAGACCACGACAAACATCTATATGTCCAATAAATATGTCTCTCTGTGAGCGGGGATCGAACCTGCGACCATCAGCGCAAAAGCACATGCTTGTGACCGCTGCGCCAACGCGTCGTAATAACTATAATTATGATAACTACAATATGCATCGCTAAATGTAAAAGAATAATACGTCATGTCGTTTTAAACATAAGTACCTGGGTGACCGAGCCTAGCTCGGTATTTTTTTTGTTTGTTTTTTTATTTCTCGGTATTTTTATATTTTAATTTTATTTAAAGAATAAATCACGAGTGAAATTTAAAAAAAGAAAAAAGAAAAAAAGAAGTAAATCATTGTATCGTGTCAACGCAATGGCAAGCCGAAAGGACATTGAAGTTAAAAATGATACTTTCGTGGAACACACGCATATTTTAGAGAAAGGAATACTGAATAAAACCAAAGTTATTGATATTATATGTTATAATATTAAAAAAAACACAGTAAAAATAACAATACAAAAGAAAAAAACCTATGATATAATTATGTAAATTACAGTATTGACTAATACTTACTTTATAAAATATATATTATAGTATTGATCGGATAATAGTTATCTCGACTTACGTAGTTTTATGTTTAGATACAGTTTATAAAGACAAAGTGATTGTACAAAACATTTATACATTTTTATATTACGGTTACATGGACATAATTTCAGGATCTTCAAATTTCTAAATTGATGAAAAAGTTCTCGAGAAATTTGTGCCAACTACTAATTATAATATATTAAAACCATATACTTATAGGTACATTACTTAAGAACATTAAATAATTCAAGGACAAAACTGTTGTGAAATATATATTTTTGTAAATCTCCAGAATTCTAGTCGAATAAATTTGAAATCTGGTATAATTAGAGAAATACATTCACCAAATTTCAAATTTTAATATTAATAACGTAGTGGAAGATTATACACCAAGCAATACTCCATTAAATACAGTCAATGATTTGTATTTCACTGCAAAGTAAAATGGTCTGTCGGCCTTGAAGACTTTAGGTGGGATGTAATCTAGAATTGCACTTGCAGCGAAAGCAACGCCGAATACTGTAATAAAACGTAGTTAATTGTTTAGACATAAAGATACCATTAGGAAAATATTAAAAACATACATAATTCTCACTTGTATAAATTGATAAAATAATCATGCTATATAATCATGCATATAAATCGTTTAACTGCATTTAATACGAGTTTGCAGTTAAGTGAAATCAAAAACAAACGCCTACTATTCCTTAAACGTTTTTCTTTTTTTTTTCCAAAATGTTAACACTCGCAGGACGTTGTACAGGTCGTAATAAGTAGCTTTATTTGCCATTCATCGCCTTTTAAGTCAGCCAAATCAGAAGATTAGATAGCTTTTTTTCTAGTCTTGTCTTATTCTTATAATTAAAGTTTACATAAACAAACACATATATTGCGGTATATTTTTCGATATACAGATAGTTTATTGGTATTTATAAGTTGAAACATTCAAAACTAAATATACAAAAAATAATTCTGTTTGCTCGCGAACGAAAAAATAACCGACTAAAGAAGAACTAAGACGAAAACATAGTTAAGTATAACCGCATTATCAAAGATTACTCAAAAAGTAGTTAGGTATTACATTTCGTTCACATTTAAATAGAACGACAAGCATCATTAAGATCATTAGATAAAAACATCAAAATCAGTACACAGTTACAAGTAAACAGTTACAAGGTAGTAACTATATACGAGTAATACAACGTACAAGAAAAACCAGTTAAGTAAATACGCATTATTGGATATGACTCGAAAATAGCTTGTCAGATCTCGATAAAATTTAAATTAGACCACAAGGCAAGAACCACCTTTCTATTAAAAAAAGAGTCATCAAAATCGGTCCACTCAGTAAAAAGTTCTGAGGTATCATACATAAATAAATACAATCGAATTGAGAATGTCGTCCTTTTTTGAAAGTCGGTTAAAAATAAGATTTTTTTATCAATAAGATGTTTTAGGGTAAAGACAAACTTGTTTTAACTATGGGTTATTATTAATTAGATTTCTTATTATTGTTACAAGTAAGATTTGTTGAAAATTGAAAGAAAATAACGTATGTTTTCTAGCTGATTTATTTTAAATTGTCCCGCACTAATTACTAATGAACATTTATATATGCATCGCATAATGGACGTACATTGTAGTGTGTTTGAAGTATTAATGAGTATAACATTAAATATACTCGAAGATCCGAACTAGACATAATCTTCGCCCATTTGCTTATTGGATAAAAATTTTGTTCTGTACTATGTCTGGTTGGTTGGAAATATTCCTGGCCAGGTTATATTCAACAACCACCATTCAAACCAAACTTTAGCAGGCAATTCTATATCATCGTATTAGCAATGAAACAGCGCTTATTTTGATGTAAGATTTATTTATTAAACATGTAGGTGAAAGTAACTAGAAAAATATATATTAATGTACCTGTTTATACCTGCTAACCCAGTAGTTTTATAGACAACCCCGCGATTGCATTTCCTACAGGCTTCATACTGTATTTTAGGTATTTTTATTATTAAAAATAAATTTTTCGATTTTGAATTAAATTTGGCCTGGCCAGGAATTTGCAGTCAACCCTTTCTCGATTATTTTTCTAATATTCTAAAATAAATTTAAAATAGTTTTCACCATTAAGCGGATGGGTAAAATTCATCTCAAGTTCGGATCCCCTCCTAATAGCTCAAGAACAAAATAATATATACATAGATTGTTATTACATTTAATGTTATCTAAATGTAGTAATAAACAAATAAAACAAATAAATTAGGTATCTATTGATCAAATAAGAAATCATTAACACTAATTATAATATCTATACTAATATTACAAAGAGGAAAGATTTGATTGTTTGTTTGCATTGAATAGGCTCCGAAACTACTTGATAATGAAGTTTCACTATCCGCGAGTGACATAGGCTTTATTATATTTTCAAAAAAATTAAGAAAAAAATATCGCGCGAAGCCGGGGCGTGCCGCTAGTATAAAATATAGTCATTATCAATCTCGAGTCTAGTGATATCTTCTCTTGACATATTGATTACTATTGGTATACCAGTAATTGGAATTTAATAGGAATATAAATATAGTATTGTTTATACACCCAGCATTACTCCATTAAAAAGAGTCATTGATTTGGATTTCACAGCAAAGTAAAATGGTCTATCGGCCTTGAAGACCTTAGGTGGGGTGAACACTGCTATACTTTCAGAGATAGCAACGTCGAACACTGTAATAGGTAATTATAACATTATAATATCATAATATACAAAATGAGTATACGAGTATAAGTTGTATGCGCGGCGTATGCTCATGTTTTTGTGTAAATATATTGTCTTCTCGTTTTAAGTACACTTACGGGTATGCTGATAGAATCTAATCATAACGTTCAAAGCAATACGGTTGTCTGGCAGAAATCTATATCTATATATATAAAAGAGATTTCCACCCATATACACATCACGATATCTCAGGAACCATAAGGCGTTGAGACTTGAAATTTGGTAGGAATATTCCTTTCGCCAAGTAGAGGTCATCTAAGAACGGATTTTACGAAATTCCACCCACAAGAGGGGGTTGGGGGGGTTAATAACATATATGGCAAAACAACGTTTGCGGGGTCAGCTAGTTTAACTATATTTACTTACTTATAATATTATGTGCTGGTTGATTTAGTTTCAAGATTTTAACGCTGTATTAATTACCTATCAAATGAAAATTCAAAATGTAAATGTACTCACCATTTGCTGCAGAAGCTTCAGCGCCTTCCTCGTTTACTTCAATGAAGGCTTTTTGAAGAGCTGAGTCTATGTATAGGTTTTCATTAGTATCCAAAAGATTATAAAGTCTAGCATGTTCAGCTGAAAACATTCTTTTGATGTTCATCTAAAAAATAAACGAATAATAACGATTAAAATTGAAGACGAAAAATGTTGTTTGTCATATTATATTGTCATTCAATCATGTTTTATTTATTTTACCTTTTGCAGAATTTCTTTTAAATTTGTTGTAGTTTCGATTTTAAACTTAGGTAGGAAAATTTCTACTTCCTGTTCATGTATATCCTGAGTGATCCTGTCAAGTACTGTCGGGTCTTTAAGTTTTTCTTCTAATTGTTTAATACCGTCTATTTCACGGGGTAATACAAAAACGCATGAAGATTCGTCTCCTTCATATGGTATTTCAAGAATCTGAAATCATATTATATAAAATTTTGTTTAACGATTGCTTTAATTCTGCGTATCAAAGTAAATATAAAACGGCACTTACTTGAGCATTAAGTTCATCACTGTCCGCATATTTGTAATAGCCTGAGTTGTACATGGTTGGGACTTTTTTTACAGTATCTTTGGTGACATAAAAATCTTTGTCTGAAGTTGCATCTTTGGCGAAAGGTGTTTTCCAAGTTCCCTTAGTAAGAAATATAAAATTAAAATAAGCTCCGAATGTTTAATTAAAACAAAGAAAGCGTAATTTAGTACTAACCTTAAAGTAAATCGCATTGACTAAAAGCGCTCGAGTATCACTGTCTAAGCTATCTGGTGATACCAAATTTTTAATGCGATTATTAGTCTGCTTTTCGACCTGAAATTGAATTTAAAGATTATTGAGAGTGTAGTGAAATAATTCATAAATTTCTATTAGTCTATAATAAATAAGTCGTAAACGCTTTTATATTCATTAGTCTAGTAAAATATTACCCAAGTATTGACTTCATCGGCCGCTTTCTGTTGCTGATTAAAATTAATATTTTGTATTTCTGAACCAAACGTGTCTCGGGTGACGGACGCAAATTCAGCATTTAATTTGTAGTTTTCAGCCACAAAGATTTTATTAGCAGTATTCAGAATTATTCCTTTTGTTGATCTTAGATTTGAACTCGCTAACAAAAACGCAGCTTTGGTCTAAAAAAGAATACACTAACATTAAAAGATTTCTAAATTATTTTTACTTTTATAAATATTTATGTAATAATAAAATGCAACATTTTAGGTATATATAATAAATTATGGAAAATCATTTTCTGTGAATATATTAGTAGTCTTACTATGTTGTCATTAGGCATTCCGATAGCATCGAGCAGTTCATCGTGTGATTCTCCGACAGAGGCCAGGGCGAGCTGTGCGAGCGGCGTCATGACAGAGTATGCGGACAGAACCACGCTTTCATCAGGCTTGGATTTAACTATTTCCTATGAAACAAAATTTAAATATTATATTTGTTATATTTTATATAGTTATTATAATAGAACATGAAGAAACTGAATTTGAATTAAGAAGGAAATATTTTTGAGTGCGAGATTGAAAAAAAATCACAAATGTCTTTTTGAGTTTTACACTTAATATCAATAAATTTATATGTAAGTATTTAATTAATTTTAAGAATTTTCAAGCAAAGACAAATAATTTTTACTAGTATTTTTTTTTTTTAACATGTAATGTTCTTCATATCAGACTATTTGCTGATTATAATAATCATCTTAAAGGACTTAAAACTTACGTAAAACATTTTTGCAGTGAGTTTATTGCTTCCATCGTGAAGATAATTTTCGAGACTTTTTTCCTGTGCTGTAGCAATTACAGCCAGAGATAACACTGAAAACATTCAAAACATCTGAATAAATTAGATTGACATTGTTAATTGGAGCCAACCCGCATTGGAGCAGCGTGGTGGATTAAAGCTCCGATCCTTCTCCTACATGGGGAAGAGGCCTATGCCCAGCTGTGGGATATTACAGGCTGAATCGTGTTAATTGGAAAATATTAACTTAAAAGCGTTGAGGTTCAACATACTGTACTTAATTCCCTGTAATTTTGTCGTAATGTAATTTCAGACTTATATGCAAAATTTTCACTTTGTGTAGGTATAAATTAATTATTAACCGACTTCCAAAACAGGAGGAGGTTTTCAATTCGATTGTATTTTTTTTATGTACTATGTTACTTCAGAACTTTTGACTGGGTGGACCAATTTCGATAATTTTTTCTTTAATCGAAAGGTGATGTTGTCATTTGGTTCCATTTAAATTTATTTGAGATCTAAAAAGTACTTTTTGAGTTATATCTAGTAATGCGTATTTTTTTTTTGTTTTTTTTTTTTTTTAGGGGAGGTACTACCCCTGTCGGGCTGCTCCATATTTTGAACAGGAAATTTCCTGTTGTGCCCTACCTCAGTTCTACCAGAGATATTTTTAAGAATGCCTATTTACCTGACTATTTTTTCGTCCACCTACGTTGTATATAACTTATCGAAGTCACTGGCTTTTTTTCGTTTGCGAGCAAACACAATTATGTAATAATAAGTTATTATGATAACCTTCATGATAGATAATAATTTTGTTTTTATAGATTTGTATCGTATTTCAGATGTGTTTATTGAGATATAAGTAAACAAGTAGTAATAAAAGAATAGAAAAATGTTGGAAATTAATCGCTAAAATAATACCTATAATTATATAGTTGTTACATGTATACGTTTTTCAATTTGTTTTAGCTAAAACCAGCACATATGTATACCTAGATGAATTTACGGCATCCTAGGTGCTTAAAGTTTTATATATATACTGTAGTATGTAATTGTACACAATTATAATATTTCGATTTCTTATCACTCGTGCGTAAGCGTAAGTTAAACTGCAATGACCTGGATCTCAATTCTGATAATCCAATTTATTTAAATGATCATCTCACAAGTACAAATAAATCACTCTTACACTCGGTTAAGAAAATTGCTAAAGAAAAATGTTATCAATATGTATGGGTTAAAAAATGCTGTATTATGGTTCGTCGCACAAGTTCCAGCCCGGTCATGCATATAACTTCGCTTACTGATTTAAAAAAGATTGTATAAGAACTACTTTTATGTTTAAGGGAACTGTTGTCTGTTTTTCGTTTTTGTTATTAATTTTGAATTTGATTTTTATCGCATTCATGATTTTGATATTAATTTTAATATTGCTTTTGCTTTTTTATTGTGATTGCAATTTTTATTTTTATTATATTTTGGATTTTATGGATTTTATTTTGAATTTGATTATGATTTTTATTTTAATAGCGAATTTGATTTTAATTGATATAATGATTTTATATTTTATCTTTATTGTGAACATGGTTTTAATTATGATTTTTAATTTTATTTGTTTAATGAATTTGATTATTGTTTCTATTTTTTATTATGTTTGCGATTTTTATTTTTATTATATTTTTGATTTTATGGATTTTATTTTGAACTTGATTATGATTTTTATTTTGATTTTTATTTTAATGGCGAATTTGATTTTAATTGACATAATGATTTTGAATTTAATCTTTATTGTGAACTTGGTTTTAGTTATGATTTTAAATTTTATTTTATTTTTGAATTTGATTCTTATTTCTATTTTTAATTGCATTTTAATAATCTTTAATGTATTGATTAATGTTCAGTGCTTATTATATTTTATTGTTTTGTTATTGATTATTTTTTACATTTTAAATAATTATGTTTTGAATGGGCATATTATAATAATCTTTACTAGTTTTAGTTCAGTAGGTATGGGTGAATTTTATTTTATGAATAAACTTGGGTTTTTGAGGGTAATTAAGGGTAAAACTGTGAGTATTATATGTATTTGTTATCTTTGCTTTCCATCATGATTAATACGCTTAATATATATTACCAGAATGTTCGCGGACTTAGAACTAAAACGAACACCATTTTTAGAAACTTGTTGCAACAGGATAATGATATAGTTTGTTTTACTGAGACCTGGTTGCATGGAGGTATTTTTGATACTGAAATATTTGATTCCCGGTACACCGTATACAGAAGTGATAGGTGCTATGATTTGCGAGGTGATAGTATGGGTGGAGGAGTTTTAATCGCTGTTAACTCTAACCTCGCTGTTTATTCTTCCTCGCAAATTATGTTAACAAATAAGGCGGCTGACGTTATAAAAGTTTCAATAAGGACTACATCTGCTCCCGTTTTGAGACTCCTTCATGTATATTGTGGCTATTTTCCACATTGCAGGTCTCAGTACGAAGTACAATGTGAACTATACGAAATCATTTCACAGGAGTGTCTCTGTCGGGTTGATGATATTTTTTTGTTGGTAGGGGATTTCAATATATCTGAAGCAACTTGGTCAGAGGAAGGTGGACATATGAAAATTTGTAATTATGGCTCTGGAAGTGATTTGGTAAATTGCTTGTACAATTTTCTTCAATTTAATGATTTGAAACAATTTAATTCAATTTCTAATAATAACGGTCGGTTTCTAGATCTTGTTATTGGTAATTATGACTGCATAGTCGATAAATGTATTGTTCCCTTGACGAGCGAGGATGCGCACCATCCATCTTTGCAGATAAAATTAGTGATACCCACGCAAAAGCGTAATAAAACAGTATCTCGTTCAATACGTTTATTCCGACAAGCAAACTATGATGCCATTAACCTTGCTCTGGGAAGTGTTGATTGGTATGATATTCTTAATGACTGTGACATATCCCAGGCAGTTGATGTTTTCTATCAGACCATAGATTCCATTATTTCTGATATGGTTCCCACTAAGGTTTTAAAGTCTTTTGGAAACTATCCCTCTTGGTATACCCCGGCCTTAAAAAAAATTATTGCTGAAAAGTTAAAATACCATAAAAAATGGAAGATTTATAATAGGGTATCGGATTACCACACGTTTGTTCTTTTGCGAGAACGACAAAAATTAGTACAAGTTCAGTGTTATGACGATTATATTCATAGGGCGGAGGTCAGTATACGCAACAACAGTAAACTCTTTTGGTCTTTTGTTAAGAGTAAAAGATCATCCTCTGGCCTTCCTGACAGTGTGTTTTGGTTAGATAAAACTGCTAGTGACGAGGAAGAGATCTGTTCATTGTTTAATGACTATTTTAAATCAGTGTACAGCGATGGATCGGCAAACGTAACATTTAAGAAACAAACTCATAGCTGTGGTGGTTTGGATATCGGCCATATAGATTTGACAGTTTCTACTGTTAAAAAATATTTAAAATCACTGAATGTTAATAAAGGATATGGTCCCGATTATATACCACCTATATTTTTAAAGAACTGTTGTAACTCATTAGCCAACCCTATTTTTCTTCTCTTTAATAAGTCATTAAGGTCTGGTTCTATGCCTATTGTTTGGAAGCGCTCGTTCGTGGTACCGGTATTCAAATCAGGCGATAAACATAACGTTCAGAACTATAGGCCGATATCCAAATTATGTACCATAGCTAAAATGTTCGAAAAAATTATCTACGATAACATCTATCCATTTATACGGGGTATTCTGATTGAGGAACAACATGGATTTGTCGATAGAAGATCCGTTGAAACTAATGTGTGTGAGCTTATTCATCGTGTACTGAAAGTTATGGATGGTGGGGGCCAGGTGGACGTCGTGTATACCGACTTCTCGAAGGCTTTCGATAAAATATCCCATAACATACTTTTTAATAAACTGGAGCAAGTTGGTATACACGGTGACCTACTTAGGTGGTTATCGTCTTATCTTCGTCACAGAAGTCAGGCAGTGACAATAAGAGGCTTTTGTTCATCTTTTACTCCTGTTTCATCTGGTGTACCGCAGGGCTCTCACCTTGGTCCGTTACTCTTTAATATCTTTATAAACGATATTTGTAAGGCTTTTGAGCACTCTTCGATATTATTATTTGCAGATGACTTGAAGGTTTTTAGAAGGGTATCTGGGCTGTCGGATTGTTTGCTATTACAAGAAGACCTAAATAAATTATGCAAGTATTGTGAGGATAATCAGCTATCTCTTAACGTTAAGAAATGCAGCGTTATCTCATTTACACGTAAAAAAACGCCGATTGCTTGTAACTACCATCTAAATGACAAAATTATTGACCGCGTTTCTGGGGTGAGAGACCTGGGTATTTACTTGGATAATAAGTTAACATTTGGGAGCCATATAGATCAAATTGTTGCTAAAGCTTATCGGATGCTTGGTTTTATACTGAGGGTTGGAAACGAGTTTAAAAACTGTGATACTCTTATTATTCTATATAATAGCCTGGTGCGCTCTTTATTGGAATTTGGGTCTACTGTCTGGAACCCTCAATATAAAATATATATTGAGTCCATTGAAAAAATTCAAGCTAAATTCCTTAAACATTTGAAATATAGGTTTCATCACTCATGTCAAAGCTTGCCTAGTATCAATTCGCTGGAAGTTCGCCGTACATTGAAAGATCAAATTTTTCTGTATAAACTGGTTAATAATGTTGATGATAGTCCTTATTTACTAAGTTGTTTGAACTTCAACGTCCCTAAATTTTTTAAACGTAAAAATGATCTTTTTTATTTGCCCTGTACTAGAACTAAATATGCCCAAAATGATTTTATTCGTCGTTCCTGTAATATGTATAATAAAAATTTTCATAGTATGGATATATTCTCATGTTCACTGATAAGTTTTAAACGTAACATTAATCAATTAATGAACCAATGAATTTTAATTACTTTATATTTTATTTCCTTTTTATTATTTATTTGATACTCAATTTTATTTATTAACAGTCGTCTTGTAATTTTTTTAAGTTTAATTTTGAATTAATTTTGATTTGTTTTAATTTTATTTTATTTAATTTAATCTTGATTTAATTTTAATTTGATTTTATTTTGATTTAATTTTAATTTTGTATTTGTATTTTGTCTCTTGTTTTAGTTATTTTATTTCTATTTATACACTTTGTCATTTTATTATTGCACTCTGCTTCTTATATGTGTTAGTTGTTAGTGGAAACTTGACTGGTATATGCACTAGCTTGTTGTAATTTTTACTTTACTATGTGTTATATTGTACTGTTTGTTTCCCAAATACAAATAAATAAATAAATAAATAAATAAATAAATAAATTACTAAGCTATTAGTCGCCTTTTCGTCGATTGCTCTTCGAGATTTTTGAATTAATATTTATTATTATTTATTTAATGTGGTTCAGGGAATTTTACTACATGCGGGAACAACACGGCCTGTGTTGTATAATTATAATTTTGTTTTTTTCTAGTTACATCTCATGTACTGATAACGAGCACTAACAATAATATGTTATTAAAAAACGAGATTACGAGAAAAAAATATGACCTTGACATTTTAAATTAATCAGTGGACGATGATTTTATTTACAAGTGTTTTATGATAATAAATCTTATGTCTGCTTCTTTTTTTTATTCAATATCGAATTTAGACTAAATTTTAGTCCAGTTAAAAAAGTTAGGCAAATAAACTATCTATTTTAGAGAATTTTTTACTTTTCAGTTGAATACTTTTTGTTTTAATATTAAACCTGGGTTGATTGACGTGTGAGACTAGAATCCCATTTTTACATGTAGAGTAACGAAATTTATTTTTTCATTTTTTTGTTTTTTATTTGTTTATTGTACACACACGGTCGACTATTCCTAAGTTTAACATACCACCTTCAGTATTCTGATACTTCACACTTTACATTAAAATAGGTAGCATAATAACTAAGAAGTAAAGCTGATTATCACGGAATATACCTACATAATAAATACCTAATCTATATTTTTACGTGTCAATATTACATATTAATCGAATAAAAATTTAGCCGGATTCAGCTACTCTATTTACTAGATAGAAATAATTTTATACGTAACGTGTTAAAATAAATAAAACAGTTTAAGTTAAATTTAATTAATATAATCGAATATTCTAAAGCAGCAAATATAAATATAAATAATTTCAGATTACAACTGAGAGATCAATTTTATCATAATATCTAAGCTCCTTAGATTTTTTTTTCTGAAATCGACTATTAATAAAAAAGTATTTTTACAAATGTACAAAAAACCGTTTGTATACTAAAAACCCGTTTAAGTGTTAAATATTAATAGGGTGTGATTTTATCATCGCATGAATACTCTTCACGGGTATTTCCATCCACATTGTAAATATATACACGAAATCATGTTTGGATTCATAATGATGTAATACATATTAATGTATTTAAACGTTTTCTGTTGCTAACCTCAGTCACGTGACCAATTTTTTTAAATACTGGCCGTTATTCTTATGTTTATAGATAGGCATTAGGCAGTATCTGAAACACTTTTAATACTTTAATTGTCATTATAATGCTTCAATCATAATTATTATAAATCATATACTATGTTTTCTCTCTATCACTCTATCACACAATGTAAGCCCAGTCAAATTAGCTCAAAAACGGACTGAGATTTACAAAAATTGGAAGCAGCAATTTTATCATAATATATCGAAAAATATCAATCCTAAAAAAAAATTGATAAGAACCAAAATTGTAGGAAATTTTATTTTAAACCACTTTTGAAATAACTATTTTTCGTGTGAAATTGAAAATAAACGAGTTATTCAAGATACAAAAAATAACCCTTTAAATCAAGATGGCGCATGAAGCAACAAGTCTGGATTCCCTACTTTTTGAATTTAGGCTACCAGTGACAACGAATTCCGAAGGAAAATTGCTGCTTCCAATTTTTGTAAATCTAAAATACTAATTTGACTGGGCTACTAATGTTTCTTGGAAAGAAAATAAAAAACTTTTTTTATGACGTAAATTAATGTTTTCTTTACAATTTGTCATAACTTTAATTTATATGTAACGGTATCCCGTTTTACATATAAAATTAAAATCGTAATATTAGTTACCATAAAAGTTTAAAAACTTATTGTCGGATCTTTTTACAAGATTTTATATTTATATTCTCTCGAGTACTCACTGTTTTAGTTGATTTTTTTTTTTTGTAAAAATTATGTTAAAATTATTTATTTTGGTTTTTAGTTTTTGACCCTATGATCTATGATTGTGATGACATTTTTAATGTTTTTTATTATTAATTTTTGTGTAAGTGTAGTATACTTTCCGGTGGTGTTTCAAAGTAAATACATTAATAAAATAAATATTACATTCCTAAAGCTGATAACTAAAAAAATTAGGAAATGAATATTAACTAAACGATAATACGATAACAATTGTGTTTTAATATTATTTTAATGTCAAAACGCAATGAGGCAAATTAATTTGATCTATAGTTTTTATTTGGAGCTAGAAGTAACCGGTATTGAATACTTTATAACTTAAAAAGACATTATACATCAACGATATTTGTAAAAATTATTCCTATGTTAAAATACAACAAAGGTTGTACATAGCTTAGCCATTTAAGAATGTAATTAAAAGCAAAAAAAAAAAAAAAAGAAACATCATCTGAACTTGACACAATATTTTTTTATAACACTAAATTTTAAACGATTTTGTAATAATTATAATAAAGATAAAAGTCGTTTTTAGATTTACTTAGGATGTATTATACGATATTATTAAAAAAAAAAAAAAATCATCATGCTGAACTTGACACAATATTTTTATAATAACACTAAATTTTAAACGATTTTGTAATAATTATAATAAAGATAAAAGTCGTTTTTAGATTTACTTAGGATGTATTATTAATATGATATTACTTACGACACAAAGATAAAATACGCTTCATATTGAGAGTACAGTGCACGCGGTCGCCGGTCACACACTGGCTAGTTTTTCAAGGTGCTAATCTTAAATAGTTTTGACAAAGACAATATTTGATGTTACCATGATAGCAAGCTATAAACGCTGGGTAATCGAAGATTCGGAGAAGTGTTTTTATGAATACCAAATCATTCTTTGAATTATTTATAGTTAACAATAAGTAAATATTATTAAAATAATAAAGAGGTAAATAATATTATTATTTGGCGGGCTTCGCCAAGTCTTCACTTCGAAGATTCCGCAATGCATAAAGACAAAAGTCTTCGAGCAATGTGTCCTGCCTGTGTTAACATATGGCGCCGAGACGTGGACACTGATGAAGGGACTGGTCCACAAGCTTAAAGTCGCTCAACGTGCAATGGGACGGGCTATACTTGGGGTTTTTCTCAAAGATAGAATTAGAAATGAGGTTATCCGCGAGAGAACGAAAGTAACCGACATAGCCCACAGAATTAGCAAGTTGAAGTGGCAGTGGGCAGAGTGGGCTGGTCACTTGTGTCACAGGACCGATGGCCGTTGGAGCAGACGTGTCCTGGAGTGGCGACCACGTCTTGGTAAACGCAGTGTGGGACGTCCTTCAGCCCGTTGGACCGAAAATCTACGTAAGATTGCCGGTGTAGGTTGAAAAAGGATTGCGGAAAACCGGGATGTCTAGCGCGAACTTGGGGAGGCCTACGTCCAGCAGTGGACTGCAATAGGCTGAAGTGATGATGATGATGTGATGAAATAATATGATATAAGTAGGAAAGTAGAAAAAAGAAAAAAAAAACTTTTAATAGGATGACAATGTTAATCTGGAATGTTGGAAACAGGAAATATGATGAAATAAGATAGTACCCAAGAGGCTGATAAATAGATAGATCAAGATATTAAGTAGGTATATCGTTAATAAAATATTGTAAGTTACAGAATCATACGCAGCCGACCGATGGCGGGATAACCATCCAACTGCTGGCTTTGAATTACACAGGCCGAAGACGGGCAGCAGCGTCTTCGGTGCGACAAAGCCAGCCTTGCGGTCACCAACCCGCCTGCCCAGCGTGGTGACTATGGGCAAAACACATGAGTTCACGTCATTTTTGGTGCGAACTTGTGTAGGCCTATGTCCAGCAGTGGACAGCGATAGGCTGAAATGATGATGAATGATGATGATGACAGAATCATATTTAAATTTTTTCTTCATACGACTAGGTCAGCAAACAAGCGTACGGCCCACCTAATAGTAAGCAGCTACCGTAGCCACTAGCCATATAGTCTGCAATATCAGAATCATTGAAAGCGCGTTGCAGACTTTTACCCCGATTCTCCTCAGGAGCTATGTCTACCTAACACACCACAATACTTACTATACGAGAGCAATATTATTTAGCTGTGATCTTCTGTAAAGTTGTTGTATGTCCTTAGATAAATTGCTCCAGATTTGAGCAAAATATTCTGTGCTGTGTCCCATCTCAGTGAAATATCTAATATTTAACTCTCCTTTAATCCTATAATGTTTTCATTTCAAAATGGTTTCCATGGAGATTACCTACATCATGCAAGAACAAAAGTGTCTCAATTTTCTTTTTTTATTACACCAAATCTTAAATTTAAATAAAAAATATAAATGAATTAAATTAAACTGGTTGGTCGGTCTATCGGCAGACAGCGTTTAACCGATTGATGTGTGACGATTATTATATTATGTAATTAATAAGTGCTGTGATAGTAGAATAATGTACTTTAGCATTAAGTCGAATATGTACCTGCTGATAATGTCGACAACACTGATGTCCGGTTAAAGTCGAATGAGTTTAAGTGACATCTTACTATTAGTGATAATTGTAGTTAAAAAGAAATAGGTACTCAAGCGCGTCAGATATTAATAATAGTATACGCGCTCTACGTGTTTCTGATAACTGAAAATTATTAATCTGCCTGTTTCAAGGTTGTTCTGATCGTCATAATAATCATAATAATAACAAATGCATGTTTACTTGATTATTTTTATGTACGGTCTACGTTGTATTACTTGTCGATGTAATTGAAGTTAGTTTTTTTTTCGTTTAAGAGCAAACACCATTACTTTGGCTCTCGATAAATATGAGTGTTATAGTTTTGTCGTGTATTTGTGTGTTTGGCTACGACATAATTTTTATGATATTTTTATCTTTATTTAAAAAACACTATATTTTCATATGTATACCTACTCATTTCTAGATCGTCTTTTCCCTACTTTAGGGAGTGAGATATGGAAACTATCACTGATTTATTCTTGAATTGGTGTTCACTAATTTTCACCACTAGACAGCGATTTATCAGATCTGTAGGTACAATTGGTTTAGTATTGTGTAAATTAGTTGAAATTTTACAACAATTCTTGAATATGTCGAAATAAGTCGAGCCGCCTGGGAGCTATCATCGAAAACATTGATATACTTGTTGGTAGCCGTGGCTTCTCCCGCATGGATGTTAGTAATTTTTTCTAAAAGTTTAAAATTTTCATTTCATTAAACAAAGTATTAGAAATTTAGAATTATTGGCGTGATCAAGGGAAATAGGGATTCATCTTTATATATCTATAGGTTGTTCGACTCCCAACTACGTTTCTTCAAATGGGTGGTTCTGTATGTTTTATAAATCAGGTTACATAATATGGTTATAAATATATTGCGACGCAATTGTTAATATGTCTACCTTATGAAAAACATCCCGTAGGGAGACTCAAGCTCCAAGATCATAAATGCCACGAATAGGCGTTATTTGCAAAAAATACATCTCACCCCACAGTAACAAATCGTGAGACAAAACACTATGGAAATAGCTAAAATACGTGCTAGTAAACGTGCAGTAGCAACGCCAACGCATATTGTATATAACACCATACAATTTTATGACATGTGTTTGATGAGCTCGTAGATTGCTTGTAGAATTTGACTTTGTAAATAATTGTTGGAGATGCGGAGATAAAATAAAATAGTCAATAACTCAAACTGTGTATTAAATTTCACAAAGATTTTCGGTTACAAGTTGTTGCTGTGCACGACGATAGGACGAATGAAAAGAAGGAAGGGTCCGTACTAACACACTCGCGGCTTTTATAATAATCGACGTCACTTTTGAATGTTGGCACACTTCGCGACACGGATACGAGTATATTGAGTTTAATGTTCACTCCACACGTTGTGTCACAAAATTGTTCATAGATAAGATGATTGCGCCTTAACATACTCCCCCCGTTGAAGAATCCAACTTCTTCAACTCTATGTCTTCATCGTTGAGTAGGGGGCAGAGACGAACCAGAGGGCGACGATAGCATCCCGTAGAGGTCCGCACATCAGCAACACGAGCAATCCCGTCCGGCCCTGGATACTTGAGCAGGGGCAGGGGCAACCAGAGGATGGCGATAGAACCCGTCTGGCCCTGGCTGCAGCCTGGCTCCACGTT
The DNA here is from genome assembly GCA_905220545.2 of Melitaea athalia. Taxonomy (NCBI): domain Eukaryota; kingdom Metazoa; phylum Arthropoda; class Insecta; order Lepidoptera; family Nymphalidae; genus Melitaea; species Melitaea athalia. The sequence goes on along the minus strand of HG992180.1, from coordinate 9,350,784 downwards.
TGATGCTCCAACACAACGGAGGCAGAGAGCCTTCGCTTAGAAGCACAAGTCTCCAACCCTCAGTCTTGATTTGTTGTGAGGCGTGCGTGACGCCTGGTTCCTTTTCGTTCACCGGAGCACGGACCAGCAGTGCATGTAGTGGTCTTCCGATTGAGAAGTGCCCTGGGAAGAGGAAAAGGAAATTGTCAAAGGATGTGGATAATGGGCACAAGGGAAGATTGATGAAAATAGCTTCCACTTGTGCAAGTAAAGTTAGAATTTCTTCGAAGTATGAATTTGTTTAATTATAGCAAAATAAAAATGTTTTAATTGTTTTAAAAATGAATTTAATATTGTGCCGATTTAACACCGGCCTCCCATATGCCGCCGAAGTGAGGAGCGTAAGACAAGAGTAAAAAAAAAAAAAATATATAATATTTTGTCGAGCTGAAAACTATATGTGATGTTAAATTATATGTGATGTTTTGTATAACAACGAAATTATTGAGCCCCTTGCCGCTCCTACAAAATTGTACTAAAACTTTAAATAAAGATTATAGATAGCGATGTGAATTTTGTATTGTTTATAGAATAAAATAAAATAAAAACCATTCGACTTTATATATAGGTTAGGCTATCTATAATTTCTATGACGATTATTGTAGCGGTGACTATTGGTAAATACTATGCTATTGAAACCTGTGTATATTTCACCGAGACTATCAGCTGACTCGGGCAATGGTAGTCCCACATTAAACCTTCGGGGAGGGAATCGTAAAGTATTAGACTGACAACTTAATTTTGTTTGAATTAATCTTTGAGGGAATTTTCTTGGATTTCGAAATTTTGTTGATAAATTGTCAAATTTGTTATTGTTTTTGAAATTTTTATTAATTGAATAATTGCAAAGTACTTGTTTAGTTTGATATGGTATAGGACCACCAATTAACCAACCGAAACTAGAATATTGTAAAATAGGCTTGTTTGCACCTAAATAAATGCGATTTTTTTTTATAAGTCGCCAGAATAAATCGGCTCCTATTAATAGGTCAACAGGAGCTGGCTGATTAAAATCGGGGTCAGCTAAATGCAAATGCGTTGGTATATTTAAATTTTGTGTATTTATAGGTGCTTTAGGCAGATCTCCAGTCAGCCTGTCAAGCACAAGACAATTTAATTTAGTCTTATAATTGTTATATATAGATTGTAATTGGATCACACAGCTTTCTTTAATTTTATTGTCTGAGTGACCGATACCAACTGCTTTAATAGAGACTGGATTTGAATTTATTGCGAGTTTTTCTTGAAGAGATTTTGTAATGAATGATGACTGACTGCCTGAATCCAATAAGGCCCGTACCTTAAGAGGCTCTCTAGTTATTGGATTCAAAATGTATACTTGGGCAGTAGACAGTATGACTTGACTTGAATCCTTGTTTGAATAATTTGCTAAAGTCTCAGAGACATCACCGGAGGCATTGTTGACCTCGGGTGTGTCATCTGGATGCAATAAAGTATTGTGTGGTTTTTCGCATATCTTGCAGGGCCCTAACCTACATTCGTTTAAAGAGTGACCCCGCCTTAAACAGTTAATGCATAATTTATGTTTTGAAATATCGATTAATTTATCCTTTCTAGACTTAGATTTGAATATTTGGCAATCATAAATCCGGTGATTTTGATTGCAGACAATACACTTAAATGAACTACTATTATCGTTTTGATTTGAAGCAACAAATGATTTTGAAGTTAATCGATCATGCTGATTATGATGATGATAGCTGACAGGCCTTGAATGTTGAAATCTGCTATTGCTATTTGTTGAAATGTTACTAGGACCTTGGTCAGCTTTATTGTGACGCGTACATTCCAGAATGTAAGCACGGTCAATTAAAAATTTATTGAATTCATTTAAACTAGGAATTTCACCTAAACTATTGCGTTGCTCTTCCCACTTAACAAGTGTCTGCGTATCGAGTTTAGATGAAACTAGATGTATAATTAAAGTATCCCAGTGATCAGTAGGTTGACCTAGGTTAGCTAAAGCACGTAAATTTTTTGAGACATGATCGACTAAAGAACGTAATGAAGTGTCCGATTCACGATTTATTTTTTCAATATTGAATAATGATTTAATGTGATAATTTATAAGTAACCTTTTATTATTGTAACGATCATAAAGTAATTGATAAGCGCTATTATAGTTGGCTGCGGAAACCTCAATATTTGAAATTACACGAGCTGCATCGCCTTCTAAATAAGAAACTAAATAATGAAACTTTTGAATTAATGGAATGCGACTATTGTTATGAACTAAATTATTAAAAGTATCACGGAACTCTAACCAGCGAAAGAACGAACCGTCAAACTTAGCAATTTGTATTTGCGGCAAGGTTATACAATTTTCATTATTGTGATCGCGACCACATTGAGCATCCTGGAACAAGGATTCACGACGTTTCTTATCCTGTTCAAAGTTCTTTAACTCATTTTGTTCTTCAATGATATTTTTTGCCATAGCCGTGCACATAATAAAGTCTTGCTCAATGCGTTCACGTTCATCGAGCTCATCATCTAGGTTGTCAGCATTTGCTAGTTCAATTTGAGTTTGCAGCTCGTCATATTTAGTAGACAGATTCTCAAAGCGACTGATCTTTAGTGAAAGCTCAGCCACCTCGATACCCGTCAGTTGAGGTTGCTTTGTAATATTGTCTAAATAATTTTTAAATTTAGTAATTTGTCCCTTTATAGAACTGCGCTTCACTATCAAAACTTTTAAATTGGATTCTTTGTACCTACATAGTTGCTGTAGGTTCGGACATTGTGAGCAATATAGAAAGTATAAACTTTATGTAATTAATTAATTATAGTAATATAGTAATAGTAGAAAAAATTAAAAAATAGAAAACTGTATGAACTAGGATATTACTAAATTTAAAAATAGAAAAACTGTATTAATTAGAATAGTACTAAAGTTATTTGAATATAAATGTAAACTAGAATTATAATATTGCTAAATAGAAAAGCTGTATTATTATTAGAATAGTACTTGAATATAAATGTAAACTAGAATTGTGATATTACTAAATTTAAAAATAGAAAAGCTGTATTAATTAGAATAGTACCTACTAAAGTTATTCGAATATAAATGCAAACTAGAATTATGTAAACTTCAATAGAATTTAAGTTAATTAATTACAAGAAACCTCAACAAAAAATTGAAATAAAATGAAATAATGTAATGTCTTATTCTTATCTGACACTCGCTCCCCAATCGACGACACACCGGAGGCCGACTCGTGTCACGACAAAATGGCCGACACGATGCACGCGGCGCGCTCTAACAGGAACGCTGAAATTGGTCGGCGAGATTGCTTAAGCATCGCACGAAAAAATGGGATTGAGGCATAGCATCACGTTAGACTTGAATTAATTTTGAAATGAATTGAATTAAGTTGTTAACTTAATGTAATTTAATGTATTTTAGATTAAAAAAAAATAAAAAATTTTATGCTGTTGACTCTAAAGCTAATATAATAAACGTTAAGTTAAGTTTGTTGCAAAGAAATTTGAAGTTAAATGGATTTAAATTGAATGAATGTTTGTATAAATATTTGTATTAGGCGTGATAACGCATTTGTATTGAGAAAAAAATATATAATAAAGAAGTACAAAATCTTATGCGGATAAACTAGTATTATAAAACATTAAATTTAATTTAAGTAAATTTGGAATAAAAATTAAATGCAAGTAAATTGAAAACTACTGTTATAAAATTATTAAATTTAATGTTTTAATGAAAGAAATTGAAAAATAGGTTATTGTGACATATTATTTGTATTGCATTAAGCAAGGAAATTTAGAACAAAGTTAAATAAACTGAAGCTAATGTTATAAAATATTATGCAATGTATTATGTATTGAAATAATTTTAGAATAAATGACACGTGGTTAAATAGAAAAATGTTATTATGAAATATTAAATGTGATATATGTATTATGTATTATGTATTATGAAAATAAATTTAGAGGTTAAATTGAAAAATATTAATGTTTTAAATGAAGAAATTCGAACAAGAAAATTTTGCTTAATGTAATACGGAAATTAAAAAGTTGAACCGAAAATCTTTGTGAAATTTGCAATAGCGGAATGCTAATTTTGAAATAAAAATGGATTTAGGAAAAAAATGAATATCGATGTATGAGATTATGATGGATTGAAATTTAGAATTGAATCATGATTATTGTGAATAGGGAAAAAATTTGAAAATGGATTGGATTATTGGATTAATAAGGCATGGCAAGGGTTGATTATAGGGCACTTATCTCGTGTTTTGCGCTGCGAGGTGAAGCTCCTGGGTCTTCACTGCCCGGCGTGGTTGAGATGGCCGCCATGTCCTCGGTTTTGTTGTTTGTTCGTCTTGATGTCTTGTTTTTGTTCGGGCGCCATTTGTTTGATGAGCTCGTAGATTGCTTGTAGAATTTGACTTTGTAAATAATTGTTGGAGATGCGGAGATAAAATAAAATAGTCAATAACTCAAACTGTGTATTAAATTTCACAAAGATTTTCGGTTACAAGTTGTTGCTGTGCACGACGATAGGACGAATGAAAAGAAGGAAGGGTCCGTACTAACACACTCGCGGCTTTTATAATAATCGACGTCACTTTTGAATGTTGGCACACTTCGCGACACGGATACGAGTATATTGAGTTTAATGTTCACTCCACACGTTGTGTCACAAAATTGTTCATAGATAAGATGATTGCGCCTTAACAACATGTATACATTCTGATATCTCAGGAGTTATCGCTAAATAAACTTACAACTTACAAACTTGCCATGTAAAATCCCGGGGCTGCATAATAAATCAAGTTAAAATGGAAACAACGCGCGCAAAAGCGCGATGGCGCCCACCTAGAGGACACCGGACATTAAGTAAGTAATTAAGTGAAAAAGAAACAACAAGTTATACAGCAGCATAGGCACTTTCATGGCGAACTTTTTGACATTCTTTACGTTAGAGTTTTTTTTTACATTTTCATTGTTCTCTAAAACTGTAAGAATTGTCTTTAAGTACTTCTACTGCTACTACCGCGTCCTAAAAGTACTTCATTATTATGTTGTTACAGAAAACTATATTAATTAAAAACCAGTATTTTTAATTATTTATTGTAGTCTTCACAGCCTTGACAAGTTTTAGTACCTCGCCAAACACATTACAGTTTGTTGCGAAGCTTTAACCGGCTTCAAGTGTTGGTTGAACTCTTTAAATTATTGCACAGGCTCATTTTCATTTTTTTGCGCTTATAATTTTTCTCTAGACTAAATAGTCGAAATATTTTAATGCAATACAGTACTTACTTTATTAGAGGATAACTGTACAATGACTGATTACGAGTACATGATAATATTTTTAATAAGGTAGGCTTACTTACGATTAATTTTTTACGACAATATATTTAGACAAATATTAGGTAGGTATATTATTTACGAAAAGATCGATTATTTTACTATAAAGGTGATAAACGCTTCACAAAAACGAGAAGGAATATGTAAATTGCAACTCCAAGTTTCCGATTGCGCAAAGTACATAAACGTTTTCTCGGATTTCTAAAATAATCCACAAACGTTTTTAATTGTAGGAAAACATTTTTATTTGAAAAAAAAATATATATATAGATCAAGAATCTGTGGACGTCAGACCATCGTTATTCTATAAAAGCTGAAAGTTTTTAAGCTCATGCTTCCAACACTCTTAAAACCAACTTTGAAGTCTGACTCATAGTAGTTTTACCACGGACTAGGTAGCAAAGGCATATAAAATGAAAACTACTTAGTTTTTTTTGGTAGATGTGTGTATTTATGTGTGTATTATTCGATTCAAGATTACATTAACCATTAAGATGTGTGGGTTTAGTAGCGCTGTATTTCATGCATGACTTGACGTAACTAAATTTGTGATGATTGACAGTTTTTTTAAACAGTAATTATGCAGTTTTTTAACCGACTTCAAAAAAGAAGGATTCTCAATTGGACAGTATTTGTTTTTTGCAAATTGTTCTCTGCGATTCTACATTCCGAATCGGTACATCATATATAAACTACATATATAATTATACACATAAACAATATACAGGGTGGAGATTATAATACAACAATAAATTGGACATCGTATGAATAAAAATTGAATGACAAAGCCCACATACAAAAAATCAATAAAATAAATCCAGTAGTTGAGTCACAAATTATGATTTTTCATTTTTTAAAATTTCTCCGTGATGTATAATATTAAAGGCCTGACCTACCCTAACCCGCCGGCTAACGAAGTCAGTCATTTTGATTTTTAAAATCATAGAACAAGAAATGGATATGGGATCGACTGCCACAAAAAAGGCACAATTTTTAATCATTGCCATTTAGTGACAGTTCGCAGACCAAATAATATTATAATAACTAATATTTAAAAAAAAAAAAAACTTATTCAGTATCGGCTACTGATCAGTTATGCATATTTAAAAAAAAAGAATTGATGGTTTAAGAAAATTTAAATCAAATAGTTTTTATTCAATTTAATTTTAAATGCGTAACAATTTAATTTAATTTACTTTTCTAACTTACTACTTTTTATTCAATCAAAATAATGAAGTTTTGTAGGTACAAGCTGTGTCACTTCTGCGCCCCCCGTTAATTTCATAGCACTTAAGACGTTTTAGTTTGCAGCGCAGACCGGAGGTCACGCGTGTAACAGGTCAGTGATCCTATAGTTACAAAAATGATGTAATAAAATTTTATTAAATTTGTCTGAATTAGTTTGTATGAAAAAATCTTTTTTTTTAGATTTTGATGTTAGGACTTATCTGATGGTTTTGAAATCTATTTGATTTCCACCTATTGACTCATCACGATATCTCTGGAACCATTAGGCGTAGAGACTTGAAATTTGGTAGGAATATTCCTTTCGCCGAGTATAGGTCAGCTAAGAACGGATTTTACAAAATTTCACACACAAGAGCGGGTTGCGGGGGTTAATAACATAGCAAAACAACGTTTGCGGGATCAGCTAGTACTCCTGTAAAAGTGTAAACTAGTACCTACTACCTGTGTTATCAATTATCGTCGTATTGTCATCCCCACTCTGTATATTGTAGACAATACACATATAAAATACATATCATAATACTAGATCGTTCAATAAGTCCCGAGACTAACCTGGAAATGGCGCATATATTAAAAACTCTTTTGATTTTTAAAAAGTACTGGCTATCAATACAAGAATATGTGTCAAATTTTTAAAAATGGAACAGTAAAATTATTGATTTTGAAACATTTAAGTGACGCTACGGTTGTAATTTCGATACAATGGAAAAAAACGAGTTTCGCGTGTTGATAAAACATTGTTTTTTAATGGGAAAAAATACCGTTGAAGCACAGGAATGGCTTATAAAATGTTATGCAGGATCAGCTCCCTCTAAAGCAACCATTTGTCGGTGGTATGCTGACTTCAAACGCGGTCGCATGGACACCAATGATGGGGAACACTCAGGTCGTCCAAATGAAGCAGTGACTCAACAAAATATTAACCAAGTCCTCAAAATCGTATTGGAAGATCGGAAGGTAAAAGTGCGAGAGATAGCCGAGATAGTGAAGATTTCAGCTGGTAGTGTTTTCACAATTTTACATAAAAATTTGGCCATGAAAAAGCTTTTTTCTAAGTGGGTGCCGCGTTTGCTTACAACTGATCAAAAGGAACAACGTATTAATGATTCAGAGCGATGTTTGGCGCTGATGAATCATAATAAAAAGGATTTTTTACGTCGGTATGTAACAATGGATGAAACCTGGATATACCATTTCACTCCGGAATCCAATCGGCAGGCAGCGGAGTGGAGAGCGGCTGGTGAAAGCCGCCCGAAGCGTCCAAAGACTCAGAAATCGGCCGGTAAGGTTATGGCGTCTATATTTTGGGATGCGCATGGAATACTTTTCATCGACTACCTTGAAAAGGGGCAAAATATAAATAGTGACTATTACATGTGCTTATTGGAGCGATTGAAGTACGAAATTGCGGATAAGCGGCCTCACATGAACAAAAAGAAAGTGGTGTTTCACCAAGACAACGCGCCTTGTCACAAGTCCGTGAGAACGATGGCCAAAATTAACGAATTGGGCTTCGAATTGCTTCCTCATCCCCCTTATTCGCCAGACTTGGCCCCCAGCGATTATTGGCTGTTTGCAGACCTCAAAAAAAATGCTTCAGGGTAAGAAATTTGACTCAAATAGTGAAGTTATCGCAGCAACGGAGGCTTATTTTGAAGCCAAAGACAAATAGTTCTACACACATGGGATAGAAAAGTTAGAAAAGCGTTGGAGGGACTGTATCGCTCTTGGAGGAGACTATGTTGATGAATAAAAATTAATTTTATAAAAAAGACCTTTTTTTAGTACTTAGTCTCGGGACTTATTGAACCACGTGTTAGGTATTAAGAAAATAAAAATTTATTAATTAATATCTGTATTCTATTTTAATAATCTATACGAATAAATAAAATTGGAGTGTCTGTTTGTAATATTAATATAACTGGTTTTTACTAAATGCATATTATGGATGTATACACGGTATATGTACCAAAATAACATTTTTTATAATTTTTGTCTGTCTGTCTGCTCTCTGCTTGTTTGTTCCGGCTAATCTCTGAAATGGCTGAACCGATTTTGTTGGGAATTTTACTGACAGATAGCTGATGTAATAAGGAGTAACTTAGGCTACTTTTATTTTAGAAAGTTTATTTTGTAACTCTGCGTACTGAACAATATTTTTTTTTAATTCCACGCGGACGAAGTCGCGGGCACAGCTAGTCTTTTAATATTTATGATAACTTTAAATTGGTATGGTATTTCAATGCGAATATGTGTATATCGATAATGTATTTGTTACATTTATAAGAGACTCTCCCAAGGGCTCTCAAATGTAAGTACAGCTCTTACTTTAATAAAGGTATTCTTATTGTTATTTACTGGGTTTTATCCCGAAGGAATATTGCTTCGAAATGACTCTGATAAAATATATTGAACGTAAATATAAGTAAACATGTGACAAAGTACTTGGGTTATATTTATCTTTGTTAGATGTGGGTGTTATTACCCGACTTATATTGGAGGTTGGGAATGTTATACGTATATTTGTCCTATTTTGTCTATTTTAAATAAGTTATATGGGACGTTCTTCTTTTTTTACGACAATGACTTGTCTCCTCCTTAAAAAAAATAAATATATTGCTCCTAAATACCAAATTTCTTATATATTTTTTTATAATAATAAACTTGATAAGGCAATAATTATAATATCTTCAAAATAAAATTTTAATTAATCATATTTTTTACAAAATTAGTGTGTCATAGTATACGAAAAGCGTGACGGAGGTGTTTTACATACAAATAAAGTGTGTCCCTCTATGAGCACTAATGTAAACAAACTGCTGTCGTAAAAAAAACACATTGAAAGTTTCTATCCAAAAATATTTACTGAACTATTTAACCTTTGTTATCAAATTAATAAGAAGAAATAATTTTTAATTTTAATATCTGTCACGACTCACGAAGCACCTCTGTCCCAAAAATGTGACAAGGTGTTAGACCTCGTGACGGAGTGGTCATTTTTGTATGGAGCTTAGAGCCTTAGTTAATTTTAATAATAGATGATTGTTACTTTTCTTACGGTGGTTATTATATCGTCGATTAATTTGATAATTTAAAGTGTTACCATCAGATAAATTGAAAAATTGCATTATCTACGGCTGAAAGACAGGACAGTGTCGTGAAACAAGGAAACTTAACCCTGAAATCAACACAAAATTAAAAAGTAGAGTAAGTGAAAAGATATTGTAAGACTAAATTAATATATCTACCGAAGAATGGTTATTGTTTTCTAAAATTAAACATTGTTATAAGGTTAACTTCGTTCGGCGGGTAAACATAATTTACCACTCCGTCACTTCGTAAACAACTCTGTCACAATTGTCCACCTTATAATTTAATTTCAAAGTAATGTATGAACCACTCCACTGGCAAAATTTACAAAAATAACGTTTTCTAGTATTACATCGATCGATCACGATTCAGCCTGTAATATCCCGCTGTTGGGCATAGGCCTCTTCCCCATGTAGGAGAAGGATCGGAGCTTATCCACCACGCTGCTCCAATGCGGGTTGGCGGATATATTCCCTACTATAAGTAACGATCGCTATCAGGTGTACATGATAACAACCGGGACCAACGGCTTAACGTGCTCTCCGAGGCACGGTGGGGAGACCCACAAGGACTGCACAAACACCCAGACCATGGCAAACATCTGTATGGTCAATACAAATGTTGTCGTGTGCGGGGATCGAACCCGCAACCGCCCGCGCAACAGCCAATCGCAATCCAGTGCGGAGACCGCTGCGCCAACGCGGCGTATTACATGCTAAACAATAAAGGTATTCACTAGATTTTCAAGTTATTTTATTTGGTGACTTTCATAATATTAAACAGTTTTTTGTCTTAAGAAGCAAAAATGTCACAGAGTGGTATTGGATATATATTTTTTAATGTTTATTTTAAAAATTCCTTCCAATGGAGCTAGATACAAATAAATGTTTATATTCTTGATAAAAAAAGTAATAAGAAACTGAAGATCTGATTTTAAATGAGAAAATTAAAAAAATAAACAATTTGTGACTGAGGTGTTATTTTTTGATACCATTCCTACGTGAAATAAAACAAAAATTACAAATAATACTTCGATGCATTATATATTTTTGAAATCTACAATAACGAGGAAATGATTTAAATCACATTTTACTAAACAAATCACATGTTTATTATTTTTAACAAATATAAAAATTTGCCGATCTGATGTCGATAAAAAAGAAGAACGTTCCATATAGCAATAGCTTGATAAAATAGAACATATAAGGCCTCATCTCATTAGCATTTTACGGACCTCACTTTTTAATACATATAAATAAATTAAATAATTTAATTATTATAAAAAATTTAATTATTAATCGACGTCAAAAAAAGGAGAAGGTTCTGAATTCGATTGTATTTTTTTATGTGTGTTACCTAAGAACTTTTGACTGAATGGAAGGATTTCGATGATTATTTGTTGTTATCGAAAGGTGGTACGTGTCACGTGGTTCCATTCAAATTTAATTGACATCTGACAAGAACTTTTTGAGTTATCGCTAATAATGCGTATTTACTCGACTACTTTTTTTGTCCATCTACGTTGTATTATGCCTCATAGCTTTTTACTGGGTGAACCGATTTCGATAATTCTTTTTAATCGAAAGCTGATGCTTATTATGTGTTTTCATTAAAATTTTGTCGACATCTGCTGAGTACTTTTTGAGTTATCTTTAATAGTGCGTGTTTACTTACTAATATTTTCGTATATCTACGTTGTATACTGGTCGATGTAATTGAAGTTGGTTTTTTATGTCGTTTACAAGCAAACACAATTATAAAAAATAATATTGTAAAAACGATACAAAATAATTCTAATACTTATTGATTACTAGCGACCCGCTCCGGCTTCGGACGGGTACAATGCTGATACTAAATCTATACTAATATATAAAGCTGAAGAGTTTTGTTTGTTTGATTGATTGTTTGTTTGTTTGTTTGTTTGTTTGTTTGTTTGTTTGAACGCGGTAATCTCTGGAACTACTGGGCCGATTCGAAAAAGTCTTTCAGTGTTAGATAGCCCATTTACTGAGGAAGGCTATAGGCTATGTATCATCACGCTAAGACCAATAGGAGCGGAGTCCACGCAGACGAAGTCGCGCGCAGAAGCTAGTATAAAATATAAAATAAATATTTGCAATCTAAGCGCAAAAAATGTGTTTATTTACGACATCACATTAGAAAACTTTAAAACTATCAGTGTTCCTCTACTATATTACCTATCCATGTATTATACATATAAACCTTCCTCTGGAACCACTCTATTTATTAAAGAAAACCGCATCAAAATCTGTTGCGTAGTTTTAAAGATCTAAGCATATATACAGACAGACAGACAGACAGCGGGAAGAGACTTTGTTTTATAATATGTAGTGATTTGTTCATTTATGATATACTGAACAATGAATCAATCTTTCTAGCGATTAATTTACAATTTTTAGACGAAAGGCGTTTTAATTTATTCAGCCAGTCTATAAATTACTTAAGAATTGTAATTTTTTTTTTTTGCAATATACCTATTTGTAATTTGAATTAATTTAGGAATTGATAAAAATTGTTGAAACTTGTATAATTGACATGAACTGTCGTCAAAAGTGCTAAGTTGCAGAAGTAATTATTTCAGTCTCTTGTTAACAAATGATTGAAATATCAGTTATTTTAATACAAAATTTTGTGTTAAATTTAATATTTTATTTAAAAACAAAACATGCATTTAATTAAAGTGACACCGTATAGTCTGTTATAGTTAACAAACGTAAATCAGTTGGAACGTATGTGTTGTTGTGCACGTTATGTGTGTAATGTGTATGGTAAAATAGTATAGATAGTGATATTTAATTGTGTTAAGTAAATTTTTGATTTATCAAAACCTAATATGACATGTTTTTTTAAACTTGTTTGACAATTTTTTCAAATCGGGAACATTTTTTATTTATGCTTTTTGTATTGTAAGTTTTATCCAAATGTAAGTTACTAATAACAAGTTGATAATTCTTTGTTTTTCAAAAGAGAACTGATATCAAGTTACATATTGCTCCGATGTGTTTACACAACTAAATACAATTTATGCAAACATAATTATCGTAAAAGGAATGAAACATCGTGTTCTCGAAAATAAAATAAGTCACGTCTACCGACTTCAATGAATATATTTTTCGTCAAAAATAATAAGAACTAGTGGTCGCCCAGAGGTCAAAATTCGACCATAATAATTGAAAATTTAAATCAACGAAAACGAAAAAAAATATGAAAATAAAGAACCTTTTTATAAATTTTTCAATTTGACTTTTGAAACTTTTGAGACTTTGACAATCAACAAAAGAGTATATATAATATGCGTATGTTCTCTATCTATCACATAAATTTGCTGAGTCCTTCAAACTATGTGCTGAACTCAGATTTTCTTTAGGTCTATGCTGCAATTCCGAGTTGTATTTTTTTTGTATATTTTTTATTTGGTGATTAATTCACGTTTCGGGTTACCAAGGTAACAGAGTAACATGGTTGATAGTCAGTTATTACTTGTCGAAGTTTCTCAAAAATAATATTTTTAGTTTATTGTATACCTACATCCAATTGAAATACTACTAGTTTACAAACATAAAAAATCTGGACTATAACTGACTATCTATAGACACGTATAATATATAAATTTTTGTGTAAGGAAAGGAGAACAAAATGGTATAGAAAGATAAGTAAGAATCGGAAAATTTGACGGTATAGAAAATGAATTAGAGTATAGAATGTAACATAAAATTAATTTGATTTAGTCATGTCAATCAAACCACATTTAACGCTGATATGAAACAGGCTAGTAAATTTTACCATACGAATAACTAATACATGTTTGTATTCCAACCCTCGAAAACTTTTTACTACATCTACCAAAACCGCTCATTTTACTAAACACAAGAACTACTCCAAACTCACACATTCAATACAAGAACTACGATTTTGCGGTCGATCTAAAAAGGCTGATAAAAATTGAAAAATTGTAAGTCGAAAATAAAATTCCAGCCATCAGCAGACGCGTTCACCCATTACTATATATTGATAATCTTTCTGAGTTGATAATTTTGAAATTTGCAAACAAATAAACAGTAATTCACATTGTTTTTACTTAAAAAAAACAATGAAATTGATTCAGATTTTTTGGCGGAATTTAGGTATCGTCATGTTTTTTGTTGTCATGTCATCTGCAAAGTGAGGTTAGAGAGATTATCGCTACATACGTAGTTCAAACAAAAATGTAAAATATTTTACTAAATTTAGATTTATGATATCAGAAACAAAAAACAAAAAGTAATAATCATTAGTCGTCTCTCTCATAATTAACATTTTTTTATTCATTCTTAAATTCAGTTTTAATTTACTTGTTATAAATATTTACCTTTCTAACGTATAAATCCTGCTGTTGATGTCTTGTAAATATGTTTGTATGAATAAACATATTTAGGAAAGTTTAGTTTAACTATATACAAAATCTCAATCACTCAACGTGACAATGATGGCAGATAATTATGACGCGCCACTTGAATACGACCAACAAACTTCCTGGCGTGGCTACAATTTTAAAATAAAAACGTTGAGAGGTAAATAAATTAATAAAAATGTAAGCACCTTTTCCGGCACATCTAGAAGAAATTGGATAAAATACAGATTAATGCCTCGTTTCCACTAGGGGACAAATGAGGAACATTTGTCCCTCAACAATGTTGCGGGACAGATGTTTCGAACATTGTGTAGGCTACACTAGGGGACAAATGCAGCAACATGTTCCTCATAGAGATAAAGAAACACCTCCATCATTTGTGAAGTTATTTTTATTTATTCATTTATTTAATTAAATTAATAATATGCTCATGAAAAATACGTCAAATGCCAATGAACTTGTTGGCACAATTTTTGTTGCAATACCTGCTGAATTAAACAGTATTTAGATCAACCAAATATTTCAAGGTCATTAAACGCACTAAAATTTTGGATTGATAGTAAATATTGAAATATTATCACTCAGGTGCTCTCAGAAATAGCTGTTAAATATTTGATTTCTTCTGTAGCATCTTAACGAATTGCTTCTGTAATCAATCTTTTAGTGCCTAATAATAGTAATAGTTGTTTGACAACTGAACATATAAAACAACGAATATTTTTAAAATCTTACTGAATATTGGTACGCATTATTGTTTTATTAAAATTGAACAATAATTACTGAGAACCTTACATTTTAATAAATCACTGATAATTTAATTTGTTTAACAAATATTATACTGAATTATAAACTGTGTAAATTATTTTTTTAAATCGACACGATTGTTTTTTTAATTATCAAAATCGGACCACTCTGTAAAAAGTTATGCGTGGTCATACATAAAAAATATACGCGTCGAATACATAACCTCCTCCGTTTGTACATCGGTTGAAAAAAAGGCGATGAAATAAAATTGATAAATTGTGTTTGCTAGCAAACGAAAAAAACCGACTTCAATTACATCGACAAATAATACAACGTAAGTAGACGAAAGAAATTTAGTAACGCACTTGTCGTCACTACGACTTTCGAAGGTTCCCCTCGATTTTTCTGGGATTCCATCATCAGATCCTGGTTTCCTTATCATGGTACCACCCTTGGGATATCTCCTTTCCAACAAAAAAAAAGAATGATCAAAATCGGTTCGTAAACGACGAAGTTATCCCCGAATATACATTAAAATCGAATTGAGTAATCTCCTCCTTTTTTGAAGTCGGTTAAAAAATATCGATATATAGATTTTTTTTCGATATCTCTAACTCCGATATTGATTATGTATTTAAAAATATCGATACATCGAGAATCCGATATTTTAAAAAATATCAAAAGCCCCTACCATGCGACATTGACGCGAAACAAATGTTTTCGATCTCGAAGCGGGAACAAGCAACATGTCCCTAAACACGTACACACTGTGGGACATGTTGCGGGACATGTTGCGGGACACTGTGCAACATGTGTGTGGACGTGTCCCCCAACATGTCGCGGGACAAAATGTTCCCTAGTGTAGACGGGGCTGACGCGGAACAATTGTCCCATGTTGCGGTAATGCCTCGTCTTCACTAGGGGACATTTTGTCCCGCGACATGTCGCGGGACAAAATGTCCCCTAGTGGAAACGAGGCATAAAGTTAGCTATTCTGTATGAAAATTCGCGAAAAATACGGCGTTCACATGAGGTTATTAGTGATTATCTTGATGATTGAATGAATGAATGAATGAATGAATAATGATGATGTTGTTGTAAATAATGATGATTGAATAATGGTAAGAAATTCAAAGGCCACACTAAATTCGGTACTACTATTCTAGGCTAAAAACTGGACAGACTGGATAGCAGCTCATAGTTTTGGAACTAAAGTAATCGTGAGGACCATTCAAAGGATTTTACACAATTCTACGCTTACATTATTAGCTTATATAATGTAAACTATAATTATATCAGCATCATATTTTAAACTCTTGATAATAAAGAGGAAGTCATGATTAAAAGAATATCATTTTGCAGAACGTATGCCTTCGGTTTGCTTGAAACAAAAAGACAAGGATTAAACTTATGGTAAGTTACGTAAATAAATATATTATTCGATTGGGATTCTATTTCTATTTTTAAGAATTACGAAATAATTAAGAAGTTTTATTGCGTCGGCGAAATGATGCCGATTTAGTAACAGTGTGGGATGCGATAATCATAGAACGAGCTGATTGAATTAGCCATGATATAAGGAAGACGATATTCTGAAAGTTAAAGTCTGAAGTAATATCAACATGTCGTATAAAGACACTGATTTTTTATAAGTATTTTATATTTCAAATATTTCTTTAAAAAAAATCATTACAAATTAATACATGGTACAATTGTGATAAGAATACCTACGTTATTTTATTTTGATATTGAACTCGTTTTTTTAATATTTTCTCTTTTTTAGAGTCAAATTTATGGTTTTTTATAAGGCAAACGCAAAAAATTTACTTAATTGTCCGCAGAGATTTCATTAAACAATAATACATTACATTAGAAAATAAATCGTTTATCCACACATTATTTCATTAAAACATAATTAAATTTAACAAACAAAAATTGTTTTATTTGACCTCATAACTTTCAAAAAGATTATGGATTCTCTGTTTGCCTTCGTATCATTTGTTTATTCAAGGTTATTAAAATTCTGTGATATTCGAACCTCTACTAGAAGTATTTTAGTCTATTAATACACAACAATTGAAAGATAGGTATGTTCTACTTATGAATCATATTTGTATTTGCGATTCGGTCTGAAATAATAGCGTTGTCGCTTCAGTATAAAGACAAAATAATTCTAAAATGAGGTACATACAGACGAATAGATGCACTTGTGCAACAGAATACGCAAGCTGATTTCGACTAGCTTTCCAACCGAAATGGAGCAAAATTACCATTTTCAGCTGAGAGCCTCATAATTTGCGGAAAGATGTGTTCTGGCAAGTTTGACTAATGATCTGTTTTCCATTGCTTAATCGTCTGACTGTGCAAGTTATATTGAGCCCTGGGTATATTATCATTATACTAATATTTGCTCAAACAAATTATTCTATAATTTGTGCCTTTTGCGGAAACAATTCATTGTTTAATCAAAAGATACAAGTACGAGTTTAATCAAAAGAGAAACAACTTAAAAATTATAAAATACCACTTCCATATTTGTACGAATATAGGTAATATAAGTAACAGAGAAAAATTAAATTAAAGCTAAGTATAAAGCAATCATCAAATGGGACAAAAATTTTAAAGGTGTACATTGTAATGTAAAATGTAATATTATTAATAATGGAAGTTCCTTACTAGAAATCAGAAAAATTGAATCATAGAATTATCACAATTTATATTATGTTGACATGTTTTATCGATAAACTGAGTCATCCTATTTCGAATAGCAAAAAATATATACAATAGAAAGAACATACACGTATATTTATACGACGAACGTATACGACGTACTCTGAATTTTCTACAAATCCTTTTATATGATGACTTGTTTGCTGCTTCAGAATATAGCGTCCACGACTGTTTCTAGATTCTCATATACTAAGTGCTTGGAACTCGACAAAGCTCAGATTTTGTGCAACGATAAAGTTAAATACCGACAGATTTAACTGTTAGGTTTCGATTTATGTTTGTTTGTATATTGTACTCTTACAAAATGATTTTAAATTTCTATCGAAGTAATATATATGTATGTATGTATCGATTTCAGTTCGACTAAGGTCAATATTGCATTTCTTAGATATAAACTTTAGAGTCATTTTGAAATTATCACAACGCAATCCTTCGACAATGCTCAAAGTGCTACTGATGTTCTTTCTTAACATAATGTTTGCAGGTATGTCAACCATTGTGGTATTTCAAGGTACTCGAGTTGTATTATCCCGTTGTGTCTTTTGTAAAAAAATATTATATGGTTAGTTACTAGTTGATAGACTAATTTGAAATATACGATATAATTTTTTAGACCACCTGAAGAGCTAAATTGGTTGCTAAGAAGCTTGGGATTCTAAACAAGATAAGACAATACGTTACATCGAGACATTGGTTTCTGAATTTTGCTTCACAAAACTAAAGTCGTCCCCATGTATTGAACGCATTTTGTATGCAGTATTTCATACTGTCGACGATTCCAAACTTACTGACGATTTAGAACTTTTACGTATAAGACTAGATGTTAGCTCTATTGCGTTTCTACCGTCTGTAAAATGAGGAGTGTTCTAAAGTACTCTTTCACATGGTGTATGAAATTGTAACGTCTTTATCATCACATTCACCGCCGCAGGACTCTGCACTAAACGTCGTCACTGAAAATTCTGGTTTGCATAATAACTTTTCTCGTAAAAGTAATCTGGATGTTTATAATTTGGGTACATTCAAGCGACGAGTATGCTGTTTTCTTTTAGTTGAAAACAGTCAATATGTCTATAACTCATATAATTTGATGAACATGATGTTGATCAGATTACTGTTTGTTGGTTTGCCCCTTTATTACCAAGAAAAGCTCAATATTTAGGTGCCACAAATTTCATTCTATTATATACCAACATTTGGATATTTTAACTTACTGCAAATGCACATTTAGTTTTTCTATATAAAATGACTTTTCTTTACACGAAACAGACCCTAATCCTTGGATAATAATCTGATGAATATATAAATCATTTAATTGATGTATAGAATATGAGAATATTATTGTTATTACCCTTTGTTTATCTATTTAGAGTTATATTGAAATTACTTGGATAAATTTATATAGTTTGTACCTAAAATTAAAAACAAATATTAACAAGCTCAATTTGTGTAAAGCGATGAATCATATTAATAAATAGTAATTTAAATTGGACCAAAAGTAAAATGTATGTTGGTTGCACGCTCAGACATTGAGAGTTAAATAAAAGGGCTGTCAGTAGAATAAACAGTTTGAAATATTCATTTACATTTATCTCTTACAGTGGTAATGAATCTTAATCAAAGAGGATGTATGTGCAGCGACAGGCCACGGTGACTAACGCGTACTCAGTCGGTTTAGCGGCTGGTAATAACGTGGCCGTCAGTTGCATATGTTTGTTGTCTATGTGGCAAAGATTAAACTCCGAGAAGTGACAGGTACTTAGAGCTATACGAGTACAATTATTCTAATTAATAATAATTGTGTTTGCTCGCAAACGAAAAATAAAAGCGACTTCAATTACATTGACATGCAATACAACGTAATAAGACGAAAAAATAGTCAAGTAAATACGCGCTATTAAAGATTACTCAAAAATTTGTCATGATCATGATCTCGATGTAATTTAAACAAGACTATATGACAAGTATTAGCTTTCGATTAAAGTAAGAATCATAAAAATCGGTACACCGAGTAAAAAGGTATGCGCTATTATACAACGTAGGTCGACGAAAAAGTAGTCAAGTAAATACGCATTATTAGATATAACTCTCAGTGCTTGTCAGATCTCAATTAAATTTAAATGGGACCACATGACATGCAACACCTTTCATTTAAAACAAAATTGATCGAAATTGGTCCACCCAGTCAAAAGTTCCGAGTTAACATACATAAAAAAAATACGAAGTCGAATTGAGAACCTCCTCCTTTTTTGGAAGTTGGTTAAAAATCTGTGGATCTACGATGCTATAAACCAACAAATTTAAAGTGAAGTTACTTTTTGTCTTAGAAAATCAGTTCTTTCTCTTCGCCGTAAAATGACTCTATTACCATAATTATAAACTTGCATGCATGCAAAGCATATGCATTTCATATGAAAATAAAATATAATTATGAAACGAAAATTAATGCTACAAATAAAAAAATATTACTTATTTTATTTGATTAGGAAAGCGAACAGAAAAAAAGAAGTATAAATAACAATAAATATAAAAATCACCATTTAGATGCTCTCGTATGTAAATATTTAGAATAGATGATGTAATTAATATACATGCCACACGATTTATCTCAAAAAAAACAACATAGTATTTTTGTAATGTACACAGTCATGCAAAAGTCATGTTTGAGAATAAAATCATGATATAATGTGATCAACTTATATAATAGTGAAAAGGGAAAAAGAAGAATCAATTACAATATAAATAAATATAAATAAGAAAAAAATAAACATAAAAACTCTTTAGATTTCTTAAAACCAGTTCTTAGTTATGTTGAACAAGTCAAAACCGAGCATGTCATACAATTTATTTACAAAGATGGCAGGGCGAATGCCAAATGATTTTTTTATACATATATTTAGTTGAACAATGAGGGGCACATAATAACTAAAAGGATGTCTTACATACTACCTTGCGGGCATTTTTAAGTTTATTTTACGAAGCAAGTAATAGGAGTCAATTTGTCCCTGTGCAATTTTTTACAAAAGACCTACGTCTCCTATTTGGCATGTTACATGTAACGGTAAAATGTGGTGTCTCTGACATCCTATTTGATAGGAACCGTTATTGTTATTGCACTTTAGCTTGATGTGCTTTAAAAATTTAAATATGTTGAATCGACACTAATCTCGCCGCGTTGGCGCAACGGTTACAGCACTGGTTTGTAGCTGTTGCGATGACGGTTGCGGGTTCGATCCCCGCACATTGTATTGGCCATACAGATGTTTGCCGTGGTCTGGATGTTTGTGCAGTCCTTGTGGGTCTCCCCACCGTGCCTCGGAGAGGAGAGCACGTTAAGCCGTCGGTCCCGGTTATCATCATGTACACCTTATAACGTTCGTTGTATAGTAGGGATTATATCCGTCAACTCGCATTGCACAGCGTGGTGGATTAAGCTCTGATCCTTCTTCTACACGGGGAAAGAGGCTATGCCCAACAGTGCAGTGGGATGTAACAGGCTGAAGCGACTATAATCTATCCTTATAAATGTGGTAATGTGGGTTCCATAATTGAAAACAATACTCGAGGGTACTGCGTACATACAAACAGTAGATGATCTTAAGAACCGTTGCGCTTTTAAATAGTAAACTTTACCGAAAGATGAATCCAATTTATTTTAACCCATTTACTTATGAATAGAAAGGTAAATAGGTAATTTTTTTTTGTATATAACTGAGATAGGGCACAGAAACTGAGGTAGGGAACAGCAGAAAATTTCCTGCTCAAAATATGGAGCAGCCCGACTGCGGTAGTACCTCGACCTTACAGAAGACCACAGATAAATAATACTTTTTTCAAGCAGTATTGTGTTCCTGTTGGTGAGTAAGGTGACCAGAGCTCCTGGGGGGATTGGGGATAGGGTCTTACCACCAGGTGAGCCGTACGCTTGTTTGCCAACCTAGTTGCATAAAAAAAATTATTGCAAAAAAGAAAACGATATTAATTTATTCTATTGAAAATAACAGTAAAAACAAATTATTTAAAATATATAAAAATATACATATTTAAGAAATTAAATAAGAATGTCTGAGAAATACTTATTCTTTACAGTAACTGACTTGAACAGAACACGCGACGAACTCGAGCAGGACGAGCTATATGGGATATCTGCATTTTACGACTTCATACTACGCTTTGCTGAACCGAATGGCTTATGAATAAATGCTACAAATTGATGACGAGTATTTATGATCTGTATGAACTGAGCCTTCAGTTTATTAATTATTATAAATAATTTTGATACATTACACCATTTATATGATAGGTATAAAAGCTTATCACGAAATTTATCTACGTAAATGAACAAGTAAATTAAATAACTTAATCCAATATTGATTTCAATTTTGATAATTTTAAAACTATATAAATATAAACACGAGTAGGTACTTGGATCTCGCGCGACAAGTTTTTATATTATATACATAAATTGTGTAATTTGAAAGTTTATTTTATTCTTTTTAGCGTATTTGAAATAATAGCTTGTTTTTTTAATTTACTTGAATTTACCTGTGTGTGCGTTTAATATAATTAAATATAATAATCGAATAGATATAGAATCGAGAAATATAACAAATTATAAATATTTTGGTGTTTTTTAAAGATATTTCTGATACGACTGACGCCTTACAAAAATAAGATACTAAGTTCTGTTTCGTTCGGTTCAGCTATTTCAATTGCAAAAATAAGGAACTAAAAATATTTGCTCAAAACATTTTTATTTATATTATAATGTTTTTGAATTTTTACATATTTTATAGATGACTTTTGTAGTTGTTTACTCGTATTTGTTTTAATATATTATAGTTTTATATAATATTTGAATATGTTTAATAATGACATGTAAAATTATATCAGGCACTCTTCAAAATTGTAGTCAAATTACTAATGTATTTGTGATAGTAATGATAGCGAATTACTTATTGCGATTTTTTGTTAGTCTTCATTATGAATTCAATCAGGTAATTACTGTAATCTAGATTATCTAGAGCTTATACTGTAATCTAGAATTACTATAATCTAGAGCAAATCAATATTATTTAATATTTTTCTTACTTCATGCAAAAAATTGTCTCTATAATCTTTATTTCCATATTTTTTTTATAGCCCTGAGTCGGTAAACAAGCTCTACATAGAGCTGCTAAACAGGCTCACCTGATAGTAAGCAATTACCGTAGCCTTTAAACGCCTGCAACACCAGAAGTACCGCAAGCCAGTTGCTGACCTACCTCCAGAAGATCTGGTCACCTTACTCACCAACAGGAACACAACACTGCTTGAAAGCACTATTATTTAGCTGTGATCTTCTGTAAGGTCGAGGTACTTCCCAAGTCGGGATGCTTCATTTTTTGAGCAGGAAATTTCCTGCTGTGCCCTGCCTCGGTTAAACATATACGAAGAATTATCTTTTTTTTTTATAGACACATAGCTAACGTAATATATAAAGTTGACTTTTGAATTCTACACATTGAGTGTGAGATATTAATTTGGTATTAGTAGTAGTATTAGTTATCAACTAAAAATTATGTCCATAAACTAAAGCCTTCACAGATAACTATATTACAAAAAAAAAATCTTCACCGGTTTACAAGTAGGGATTGCAATCCGGTGTCGTTTTCAATCCGGCCGGATCCGGTCGAATTTTTATCAATCCGGCCGGATCCGGGCCGGATTCGAGCCGGATTTATCAAACCATAATAACCTAACTTTTCTTTTTAATTCAAACGTATGTTGACCGTTAATGAAGTGAAAAAATTGTACATTTTAATTAAATTATTTTTTAAATTAAATCTCAGTTTCAAAACAAATTATATAAAAAAGAAAAGCTAAATATATTTAAATCAACTTATATTAGAGCTATAAATGTAGCCGTAGGAGTTATTTCTCAGTATTCATATTATGTTGAATTTATTCATACAAATTGAACTAAGCCAAGTTACAATTTCGACCACGTGCTAGTACACATGGTGAGACGGATCAAAGAGCTAGATTTGTAATTTTACTTAGTCCAGTAATATTAAATTTTTCAGTGATTGTAGATCTTCTCTACTTTTTCTTTCACAAGCTTCACGCTATCTGTCAAGTTATTACTTGGTTAAAGCTTCAGTTACGGATATATATACGAATATTTAAGGATAATTATGATATGGTTCCAAATATAAGATTTAGCCTGTAATATCTCACTCCTGGGCATAGGCCTCTTTCTCCACGTAGGAGAAGGAATGGAGCTTAATCAACGGATATGTTCCCTACTATGAGTAAGGATAGCTATCAGGTATTTATGATAACAATCGACCCACAAGAACAGACATCCACCCTGGAAAGAAATATTTGTACAAATATAAATATCCACCCCGCGCGAGACTTCAACTAGCAAACCGTCGATTTGGTTACAGATATTAAATTGTTTC
Organism: Melitaea athalia; assembly: GCA_905220545.2. NCBI lineage: Eukaryota > Metazoa > Arthropoda > Insecta > Lepidoptera > Nymphalidae > Melitaea > Melitaea athalia. Next base: position 9,326,724 of record HG992180.1, on the reverse strand, counting down.
GGATTATATTTTAGTTTCGGTTACAGATATTCTATTTTAGAGGAAATGCCAAAATACTTACTACTTACTTACTATAATTTAGTACTTTTTTACATCCAATGATAAGTTAATAATTAATATTTATTGTATTAGTTAGTGTTACAAATTCTGAGTAGGTACTCTATGTTAAACGGCGATGACTCCCACGATGATTTAGTTGCAAAATTGACTGACTTTATGATAATGAAGAACGCGCTCGGCTAATGTTATTTGAGCGGGAAAATGTAAAAACAGCAAACAATTTAGTATTGAAATTCCCTCTGCGATAGATCCCTGCGAAATCATCCGAAACTTTTATATAGGTTAATGGAACGGTTACGGATAAATTTTTATTTCGTATATGTATATCCAATAGTTTGGTTACGATAAAATAACATCCCTAGTTTGAATCTTAATATTTCTAGGTAGTATTCTGCAAGTAACTGCAATGTGAAGTTATTTAATACTCGCAAAATAAGTCAAGCAAAATCAGTGTTTTTTTCAGCTGTAAATAAAGTTGAATACCTTCACAATAACGCATCTATAACTAATTCAAATGGCAAAAATCTATCAATCAAGTCTTTAGTCTTAGCGTCAAAGGACTCGAATCTTTAAGAACCACGCTCTATCTTTTAAAAAGAGGCAATTTTCTTAAAAAACCGCCAACACCGGATCCGGCGACCGGATTGGCATTTGTCACCGGATCCGGTAACTGTAAAATGATGCCGGATCCGCCGGATTTCCGGATCCGGTTTTCCGGATTGCAATCCCTATTTACAAGTGTAACCAGTTATCGATTCTTTTTTCGTCTTATAATGTTATTTTTTCGATTGGACAACTGGAACCTTCGTATACAAAAAGACACTGAATGTTTCCTATTTATACCATTAATAATAGGATTAAAGGGTTCGTTTGGCAGGAACTTTATAAAGTTACAAAATTGTTATATATACGGAATTATAAAGGATACGTATCGAATTTCTCAGTTCAACAAGTGGATAGACAGATTATAATGGGACGGAGAATCCAACTTGACCCGGAATTTCTCATTACAGAATACAATAAACGGATAATAGAAAAACAAGTTGGATTGAGCTACAATGATTCAACGTAAAATACAAGTTTATACATTTATATTTATATTTCTCTTTATATTTATATTATCTCTTTATATTTCTCTTTTTTTATATTTTATACATTTATATTTCTCTAAATACAGTGATATATTTTCATAAATAGGAAATGTTCATTATATTATTACCAAGGACTTTCATCAAGTCTACAATGCTATAATCTTAGACATGTTTAGTAAGCCTTTGAACATTGAATTACATTAAAACTCTAGTAATTGTGTTTGCTCGCAAACGAAAAAAAACCGACTTCAATTACATCGACAAGTAATACAAAATAATAAGACCAAAAACAGTCAAATAAATACACGTTATAGAAGATTACTCAAAAAGTAGTTATCAGATCTCGATCAAATTTAAAAAAGTTATGCGGTTTAATACAACGTAGGTGGACGAAAAAGTAGTCAAGTAATTAATACGCATTATTAGATATAACTCTAAAAATACTTGTCAGATCTCAATTAAATTTAAATGGGACCACATGACACGCAACAACCTTTTAATTAAAACAAAATTCATCGAAATCGATCCACCCAGTCAAAAGTCCTGAGTTAACATACATAAAAAATACAACCGAATTGAGAACCTCCACTTTTTTTGGAAGTCGGTTAAAAAAATACAAACGAGGACGGGTTCGTTAGTGTATTATCTAAGAAGCTATTAAACAACCTTCGTTAATGATTATAAATAATACTTTATCCTATAAAATATTTAATTAGTGGTGACTGGACGTGTAGACCAATATTTCATACCATATTCCACATAGATTAGACATTTTGTTCATTTAGAATATCCTAATGTCTCATCAGTGATGTCTATTGATGAACATTAAATTTTACTGTGATATCTATTTAGTTGATTTTTAGGTTTTTCAACCCTATCGCACGCTCTCGACTCAGGAGCTCTACATGTTGCGGGTTCGATCCCCGCACATGACAAACATTTGTATTGGCCATACAGATGTTTGCCGTGGTCTGGGTGTATGTGCAGTCCTTGTGGGTCTCACCACCGTGCCTCGGAGAGCACGTTAAGCTGTCGGTCCCGATTGTTATAATGTACACCTGATAGCGGTCGTTACACATAGTAGGGAATATATCCGCCAACCCGCATTGGAGCAGCGTGGTGGATTAAGCTCTGATCCTTCTCCTACATGGGGAATTAAGCCTACGCCCAGCAGTGGGAAATTACAGGCTGTAGCGAATATCTGTCGGGTCAGCTGGTATCGTATTGAAAGTAAGTTCAATATTTGATATTAATACTCTTTTCAATATAATTCTTAATTTGAATAATCGGACCTAGCAAAAAACTGCTAAACTAATGATTTTTTATTTATTTTGTGATAGTAAAAAATCTACCTTTCGGAAGTACCTACTTAGATCACACTTGAATCGAGTACATAGAGTAAAGTATGTGCTTCAAACACAGACATACCTCTGTAAAAACAATAGTATATATATAATACCTATGTGTAAAATAACTTGCTTTTTTCATTCATTCACTGACTAGCTGATGCATCATCAACGAACGTAAACCATTAAAGTTAGGTACTTGAGTTTTGGTAAGCACGGTTACTTCATTGAATAGACAATTACAAAGGAAAGATTTTTAGACAATTTACCCTTCGAGGGTTGAAATAGCAGTTTAAAGTTCTATGGATGTTGGTAATTATTTAGAGTTACAAACATGACATTTTGTTTTGGACTACTGATTAAAGTAAGTAAATAATAATAGTCATTATACCCCTAAGAGGGTAAAATGGAGGTTTACAGTTCCGGAGGTTACAGGTTAATATAAAAGTCCGCCAATTTTCGACTTCAAGGATGAAACTTTATTCTTTGGACCTCTTTGTAAATATAATCAATTTATACGCAAGAAAAGCCGCGAGAAACAAATAGTAGAGTATATAATACTTGAAAGGTACAACTATCGCATTCATTCGGTCATTAGCGTCGACACAAAACATTAATGGACACTACATTTGTCACCCGATAATGAAGCCGACGTATAAGATATACGACAATATGATTTGCTTCTAGTAAATCAAGCGATAGAAATAAATATGGTGTCTGATTACATATTTTTTCAGTATCAAGTAGTTTGAGGTAGGTCTATTTATAAGAAGAAGGTGTGACTTAATATAAATATAGTGTTGAAAAAATTGAATAATAAACTAACCTAATATTATGACATTAACTTTAATTATAACAAAAAACCAACTTAAGTTTTTATTTTTTTTTTTTTAAATATTAACTACGTATTAACAAGTAATACAAAAATTTACCGCTAATTTACAAATTAAAAGTAATTTAATCAAAAAAGTCTTTCTGAATGTGTCCAGGTATTTTAATTTTTATTTCATCGATGTCACAAACACATGACATGATAATATGACAGACAAAAACACAGTCGTACCGTGGTAGTGTACTCCATGTTTGATGAAAGGGTCTTGAAATGATTCCTTTAGCGTTTTGTGGTAGTAATTTTTCTGAAAACCAGTGGTAGAATAATAGATAACATGTTGTCAGACCTGTCACAAACAGAACCAATAAATCATCAGCATGTTCATTTCATGATTCCGTTTCCGATAATAATGATTGATTGTGTACAAGCGTAACAAATGATAAGCAATGTTTCGAAAAAAAAAAATCATTTTTGTAATTGTTTTTTTTTTTTATAATAATAAATTCAGATTCAGATTAGATAATACTAGAGTCGTGGTTTTATCAATTTTGAAGTTCACAGTTACTGCTCATAAATTTGAATAATTAAAAGGCTCTATAAGTAAAATATTTTTAAAAATTAAATTCCTGAGAAATTTTAGCGACAATTCTGCTGAGCTGAATATATTATACTTAGAACCAAGCATTAAAAGCAGCGTGCAATATAACGTGCCTTATTATATAATATGTGCTGTGTGGTTACGGCACTAAAGAATGTAGCCACCCCCTCTCTTCCCGTGGGTGTCGTAAGAGGCGACTAAGGGATAACACAGTTCCACTACTACCTTGGAACTTAAAAAAGCCGACGGATGGTGGGATAACCATCCATGCTGGCTTTGAAATACACAGGCCAAAGACGGGCAGCAGCGTCTTCGGTGCGACAAAGCCAGCCCTGCGGTCACCAACCCGCCTGCCCAGCGTGGTGACTATGGGCAAAACACATGAGTTCGCGTCATAATGTCGGGCGCGAACTTGTGGAGGCCTATGTCCAACAGTGGACTGTGATAGGCTGTAGTGGTAGTAGTATTATATAATAAGAAATTTGAAACTCTACCGAGATTTTCAATTAGATACCAAGATAACTTTTTACCTAATATTGACTAAATGAATAAAAATGCTTATAATGATCGAGTAAAATTGCTTCATTAGAAGTAATTCTAATTATGGCAACTATTTCGCCTGCAAAACTACTTTATGTTTGGGAGTTGGGACTAAGCGTATAGAGAGGAAGTGGTTAGAGGCATAAGCTCGAATGATGGTATAAATTTTATTGATTTGTACTCTCTAAAACACGCAGATTTATTGACTTAGTGCTTATTCATAAGATATTAAATATTTTGTCCTCAATATAAGTTTCTTAAATATAACGCGATCGGAACAATGTCGCTACCATTTCGTTGTATCACATCTCTGTTATATGTACCTGTATAAAAGTTACTTCATTGGTGCAGTGGGATAATCTTTGTCCTTTCTAACTCTCATATTTTTCAAATGAAAATCTGTAACTTTATTTCATACAATCTCGGAAATAGTTGAATGATAGCGCCATCGACACATTTGTTAATAGAATTTCTCACGATAGTTTTATTTTTGACGGGTGATAAGGATAGTGGTCTAAGATCCGGGATATAACAAAATATTCCCTCATCTGTAATTAATTAGATGAAACAATTTTTTTATAGGCTGATTTCAATATTGTGAATTTATAAAAACAACGTCTGCCACCATAAGCCTGCTGCAAATATATATTTTTCTTAATCTTTTCCCTCTCATGTTAATTACACGTAGTAAGCTAAAACCGTCAATATTTTACATTATATACCTGACTATAGTAGGCACCCATCTCTATGATTGCTATACTTACCTGCAGCCAGGTTACTCTGGCTGAGGTTACTGACCTGGCTGCAGATAAGTGTAGCAATCATAGAGATGGCTGCCTACTACAGTCAGGTATATAATGTAAAATATTAACGGTTTTAGCTTACTACATGTAATTAACATGAGAGGGAAAAGCTAAAAAAAAAAAAAAATTTGCAGCACGCTTATGGTGGCAGAGGTTGTTTTTATAAACTCACAATATTTAAATAAGCCTATAAAAAATTGTTTCATCTAATTAACAGATGAGGGAAGATTTACCTTCTCGGATCTTAGACCATATTATAACCAACATAAATTAGACAATAGACGGTACATAATTTGCAGCTGGACAGGCAAAATGATTATAAAATTATATTAATGAATGTATTCTAATCGGTTAACCGTCAAATATATATACCGTATTCACGTTCCAATACCGCAAGCGCTAAAATGGCTAAAATGGTTGAAATATGCAGACACTAATATTCACTTAATCCCCACAAAACTAATACAATTTATATTATAGTAAATATTTCATTTCATTTATAAAATATAACTAGATTTACTTTACGATTTCGCGTGGATAAATGGAGGTGATAACTATTTAGATGATCTGTCTCAGCAGACAACGTAATTATTTGCATAACAAAAATTGTATAGCTTGTGGCATATTAAAGAATGACGGTAATGGGACATGTTTATGATACCTAGTGGAGATAAATTGATGTTGCCATGGAGAGCTAATTTATAATTAGTAGATAGTTATTACCGTAAATATTACGAATTTTAATTTACATGTAAAAACAATATTAAATTCTTGAGTCAGGTTAAAGTAGTATTTAATAATTAATTACATTAATAGTGGTGCTACATCTGTTATTTATTAAATGTTACACGAATAAGCATTTGTTTTTTAGTTGTTATAGTTAATGTACGAATTGGCAACTGCAATCTGTTTATTCAGCAATTACTGATTAATATCCGAAGGCTTTTCGGGGCTACTAATGATACGTTCGATATCGCAGATGAGAAAGCGAAAATGTAAAGGGCGGAAAATCGTAAGTAATTAATGAATGCAGCATTATTTGCTCCAAGACAGATCGCTGGTTTAGTAATATTAAATTTCATGAAACATCTTGAAGGAAAATAAACTAAAATGTTTTACTCTCTGGAATATTTTAAGTTTCACTTCCAGTTATTTGATATTTTAATAAACAGATTAAATCAACTTGGCTTACAGCTGTATGTGTGCGTGGACTTTAAATATAAAGCTTTGATTTGATTATAGCTAGGTCACTGTATTCAAATACAATCGCATAAAAATAACTTATAGTAGGAGATACGAACTAGAGATGAACTCATCCATCTGCTTAATGGACGATAATTATTTTATATTTATTTTAGTATATTAGAAAAATAATCGCGAAAGGGTTGCCTGAAAAATTCTAGCCAACCTATATTTATTCATAAATTGAAATATTTATTTTTATTAAACGTTAAAATGAGCGCTGTTTCATTGCAAATACGATGACATAGGGTTGCCTATTAAGAGTCTGGTTTGAATGGCGGTAGCCTGATATAATATAGCCTAGCTAGCAATTTTCCACTCCACTTTTTCGCAGTTTATCTGTTACGTACTAAAGAGGATAATTATTTAATTTTTATCCATTACTATCACCGATAATTCTACGTAGATCGTCGGTCCAGCGGGCCAGAGGAACTCCGTGACGAAGTTTGCCAAGAAACGGTTTCCACACCAGGACACATCTGTTCCAACGGCCATCAGTTATGCGACTCTGGTGACCAGCCCATTGCCACTTCAAGTTATTAATTCTGTAGGCTATGCCAGTTAATTTCAAGAGCCATACGTTTATTTGCCTACCTAGTTACATTAAAAAAAAAAAACTACAACACATATACTGCAAGTCCTTGCAACGGTAAAAGAAGAAAAAAAATACAATGTTAAAAAAATTAAGATGTCAATGAAGCTAATTTTTAAAACATTTTAACATGTCTTTTTTAATTTTTTTTAATTTTTTTTCAGTTTTTTTCGAATCCAGTATCGACACCAGTATTGTTATGCTAAAAAAATTTCATTTTAAGAGCTAAAGGCAATTGAAAACTGGGCGACTTGTCGCCGCGACAAGACGCAACGACAGATAACTCCCAAACAGCAGGACACACTTCGACAAGCGAATTCAACATATCGATATCGAACGTATCTATGTTGAGATTCTTAAAACAAACACGTACAGTTTTCTCAGCGAGACTGATGGCATACTGTCGCGCGACTGTCGTCGTGTGTGCACAGTGCGCGCGACTGCCCTAGCTTCTTGTCGTGACTAAGGGGTTCTGAGGCCAAAAATGGCTGCAGCCTGTCGTCGCGACTAGCCTCCCCCCCCCCCCCGCGTCATATACATCGTGCCTCTTATAATTCGTCACGAATAAATAATACATGCAGAATGAGATAGTTTTACACGATAGCGTGAAGATTTTAGAAACACAAAAAAGAAGGTGTGAAGGAAGATTTGACACAAAAATATTTCAGTTTCTTATTTTCTTTTAAATCCTAATGAATCAATAAGATATTTAATTTTTTTTTCAATTTGTAGTCGTATTTTCCCAATGCTTAGCTGTAAATGCCTGTAATTGAGAAGGTAGATACTTAAAACGATATTTATAAATTTTTTTTAAAGTTTTGTGCACTTTCAGTGGCTATCACTATGCACTTTTAGTGATTCTTAATAAATTGATAGATAGACGTAAATATTCTTATTAAAAAGGGGATAACAAATAAGTTCTCTAACATAAAGTATTTACTAGGCCAACTAAATTCTTGTTGAGAAGAGAATCTTTTTAGAAGTTCCTTAAAAATAATACATATTTTGCTACTATTTGAAATTCTTAAGCTAGTCCATAATCCATTGAACTAGAACCCGTAATCACGAATGGCGTGCTTAAGTGCAGATGTCGTAAAATTAGCTTTATGCATCGTCGACTTAATTACGTTCCTATTAAACGGAGTTCAGAAAAACAAGAGATGGAAAGTGTTCATTGAGGTTTGAAATCGAAAAAAAAAATGTACGTCAAATTCCGAAAATTATACGGTTTTCGATTGTAGGCGAGAGTGACGAGTCACGTGAGTACATTACGCTGTCACGAGGAAGATTCCAATTGCTCACCAGATGTGAGACGTGTCACGATTAATACGCAAACAATGAGACAATTGACTGCCTGATCCCATGTGTCGTTAAGCAGTTAGATCATATGTCACGATTTAATGTATGAAATATTAGGTAACCATTATCACATTTTAACGAGAATTGAATGATACAAAGTACCTAATGATCAAATATCTATTAATATCAATACATTGTTATGTATTAATTAAGCTCAACGAATGTCTGAATTAATGAAATAACAAACTTACCAGTAGATACTTTAATAACATTCAATACAATATTATCTAAAACGTTAATACTAAATAACTTGTTTGTTTAGTTAATTAGCAAGATATACAACTAAATTAATACACGATACATACGCTGATATAAAGCTAGTTAGATACATATGTATGATAAGTTAAATAATAATTGATTTGAGTGCTGTAATTATAGTCGAGTAAAATTGAAATATGTATCTGTTTGTAGGGTCCAAACAATTTTTTGTTAAATTAATATGAATATTTAATAAATGATACGTTTACTAGTGTAGTGACGATAAAACGATAAAAAAGCCTGTCTATTAATTTCAGATTTTTGTTAAACGGCTTGACCAAATTAAGTTAGATCTGGACTCGCACAGATATTAGAAGACTAGGGGCCTGTTTGACTGGTTGCCATTAACGCTATCTGACGTATCACAGCATCCAACAGATAAATGCTTATGAATATTTTTTTTCTCTTTCGACATTGAATTACTGATTGAATTTATTCTTGGGATATATTGTATTTATAATTGTGAATCTAAAAGTTATAAATTACTAATTGAAAAGAAACAGGCCCTAATGGCCTAGCTCCTGTTGTTAAGGTCTATTCGTAACTTATGTGTAAGAAAAACATTATCCACAATTGGTTAGACAGGCCCTAAGTGACTGATGCTTTTAAATCAGAAAAAAATGACGCAAATAATATTGAGGTAGGTAAGTATATATAGAACTAGTTCAATGTAAAATATTTGCCACTTTTAACTAATTTAATTATATACCTATACTAGCCGATCCGTGCCCACTTCGTTGGGCGTTAATTATTTTTGTGTTGCAATTATAATATAGTAAAGTTTTCATCTCGCTCGCATTTCTCCGACTCGATTTACATATACTATTATTTTTTGTTCGATAAAAATAAAATATAGCCTATGTCACTCCTGAATAGTGTAGTTTTGTGTTGGTGAAAGAATTTTCATGATCGGATCAGTATTTGCGAAGATTACTCCCTACAAAATATAAACAAAGTTAGAAACTTTTCCTCTTTATAATAATAGTATAGATAAGCAGCCTGAGTGGAGAAGTACATTGATCTTACAGAAGATTGCAGTTAAATAATAATGCCATCAGGCAGTGTTGTATTCCTGTGGTGAGTAAGGTGACCAGAGTTTCTGGGGGGATTTGGTTGTAGGGTTGGCATCGCGCTTACAGTGCTTCTGGTATTGCAGGCATCTATAAGCCACTGTAATCGCTTACCATCAGGTGAGCACTACACTTGTTTGCCAACCCATTGTATCTATATATATATATAATTATATATATCTCTATATATATATATATAAATGAATCGCTGAATGTGTTGCTAAGCGCAAATCTCGAGAGTGACTGAACCGATTTTGCTAATTCTTTTTTTATAATATTCCTTGAAGTACGGGGATGGTTCTTACGGAAAGAAAAATTTAAAAAATTGCCTGAAAAAGTCTAAAAACAAGACTTTTCTATATTCCCATACAAAAGATTCGTAATAGTACTTAAAAGTCAATTTGAACTTTAATACCAATCGACTGTTAGGCGGTACGAAGTTCGCCGGGTCAGCTAGTTATATATAAAAATGAATCGCTAAATGTGTTGGTAAGCGCAAATTTCGCAAATTTTTTTTTTATAATATTCATTGAAGTACGAGGATGGTCCTTACGGAGAGAAAAATTAAAAAAAAGCCCTGAAAAAGTTTTAAAACACCACTTTTCTATATTCCCATACAAAAGTTAAGACAGGACAACGTCTGTCGGGTCAGCTAGTAAAAAATATAAAAATATATATAGGTGGAAAATATATGTGGGTGGAATCTTTTCCGTTATTTTGTAATATTAAATTTAAAATTGATTGCTATCAAAACCTTTAAAAAAAATTAAAAATTTTAACAGGTAAATATTTTAAATACATGGAACCTGACGAGCTCATTTTTTTATTTTTGACGTTCAAATTATCCTATATAATTTTTTTATAGTTAAGTATTAAAATTTAATCGTAGAGAAACGGACCTCTAATGAATTTTAATTTTGCTAGACGGAGCATTGTTTCATTAAATTGTTTAGTGTTGTTATATTCAAAGCCTGCCTTTATTAACAAAGTTTCAGATTTAATTAATCCTTTTATTCACTAAATTAGATAAGATATTATGATCAAGTTTAGGCAGACTAACCCCTTTGAAGTCAATTTGATTGTTTCATTGTGTAATTTCTTAGAATAAGTCGATAATGTCTCTTCACGTTTGTATAGTTTCAATACTACTGAACACGTTAATTGGTTTATTTGTATAATCATGTATGTATTTTTTTAAATATATTATTTTAAACGGGTATATATAGTACCTAACACTTAAAATAGATATCTGACAAATAAATATGAAATACTATACATAATTATATGAAATTTATCAGAGATCACAAAAGTTAGTATTTAACTATTTAATGACCACATGGAATATTTATGATATAATCTTATCTGATTGATCGCATTTAGTTTTTCAGAAATTAATTTTGAGAAAAGCACCTTTTCCTCAAGAATGATGGCTAAATTATTTAAGTACTGAAATATTATGAGCAAGACAATATATACCTATTGCATTCTTGGCACAATTCCACGCGGACATGATTTGTATCATAACTATCTGTAAATATTTAGTTCTTAAGTTGTGACTTGTAAATATGTATAAATAAATTGTAAAAAGCTTACAAAAAAATTATAGAAGAGACGACAATATATATGAGTAAATATAGTAGTAAAAAACCTTATAAAAACTTGACTGTGCTTGTTTGATCACTGAACTGCGTTTTTTATAAATGTTAAACTTTGTTATAAGTTTTTCTTTCATCCAATATTAATTAAAGCTTAATGCATTTAACTGATTATAGATTTAATAACGTAATTAATAAATAAAGTTAAAGAGTATGTTTGTTTAAATGCACTTTAAGTAATTGGAGACCTGAGTTTTGAAATACGGCTCCTTGCTAAATTAATAAAATAAATACCTGTTTATTGAAAGATTCTTCGAAATAAGACGATAAATAGAAATGACTTTAGTCATGAAATGAATGAATGAGCAATTAGTTTAAAATTATCTGACGAGCGTCGATTTTACAGGAGGATTTGTAATAAATAGTAAATATTTTAATACAAGCTATCCAATTTTATTTGTGTTAAATCTATGCCCTCTTACTATACTACGTTTCACATGTTAAAATATCGAATTATTGAAAATAATTTTAAGTTATTTAAATTAAAATTGTAGCTAAAAAAAAATATTTTTAGTAGAAGTAAACTTAAGCTAAAGTTAGTGTGTCTGTTTTAACATACGGTGCCAAGACGTGGTCCAGTCCATAAGTTAAAAGTCGCTCAACGTGCAATGGAACGGGCTATGCTTAGGATCTCTCTCAAAGATAGGATTAGAAATGAGACTATTCACGTAAGGACCAAAGTAACCGACATAGCTCACAGAACTAGCAAGTTGATGTGGCAGTGGGTTGGTCACCTGTGTCGCAGGATCGATGGCCGCTCAAGCAGGCATGTCCTGGAGTGGAGATCACGTGTAAGCAAACGCAGTGTGAGACGTCCTCCGGGTCGCCGAACCGACGATCTACGAAAGATTGCCGGTGGAGGCTGGATGAGGATTGCGTAAAACCGGGATGTTTGGCGCGAACTAGACTTTGAATAGCTCGTTGGCGTAGTTTGTAGTGACCCTGCTTTCTGCTCCGGGGGCTGTGGGGTCGATTCCCTCCTAGAGTCTGGGTGTAATATATATTTATTTATATAATGTGGTATTTATATGTATGTTTATCGAAAACAAAATTGTAGCTATACCAGTCGGCTGTTACCTAGTGGCTTACTTTAGGAACAGACGACCGTGTAGGTATGTGTGTTGTAGATATTTATATATTTATATTTATAAATTATGTAGTTTTTTGTACTTAAATATTATATAAAGAACTGAAACCTTTTTTATACAACTCTCACGAAGAAAAGACATATACAATAATACAGTTAATAACGAATTGTGTTTTTGATTTGAACGAGTTTGATTGAAATCAAAACGCAGACCGGGTGGATTGTGTGTGGAAAGAACAAAATTACATTATATATAATACATATATACTAGATACACAAAAATTGTAAAAGTATATAATAAAATTTAAAACTTTTTTTTTTATCATACAGAAGCAAGAATTTATCCGACTATGTGGCGTGGCTTATATGGAATCTATACCTTTACTCAACGCTCTATAGCAGTGGTCGGCAACCTTTTGGTAGGTAAGGGCCACGAAGTGGCCAAATAAATTAAAGGCGGGCCGCGCTTATGATTTAAACCCTAGACTCTACCTGATACCTACAATATAATTGGTCATATCCCATAGAAAAAATGAAAATGCTATTAAAATTTTTAAAACATATGGAATTTAATACGTACACGTAATACTTACATTATACAGCACAACAGCATTTTTGTTGTATGGAATTTTTTTATGGATCTAGCTGCATTTTCTACCCTAATTCTAAATCTGTAGATACTCAGATTTTTGCTAGCAGCTCTACATTTTGAGATATGAAGGGTAGCTATTTTTGTCAAAAAAACATGGTTTCCCGTCATATAACAATTTATTTAAACAACATTTTCTTTTATGTAACTTTCTTGAATAAGTTGGAGTTTTACAACTATTCTGGATAATCCAACAGTAGTCAGCCATCATACTTTCACTCCAATAGCCCTGGTAGCGCTCCTCCATGAAGTGAATATCCTGATGAAAGCGTTCTCCCTGCTTCTCGCTTAAATGTCCAAGATTTACAGAAAATCGATCAAGGTGGCTATAAATGAAATGCATCTTAATGCTCATGTTGTATCCAAGGTGCTGAACGTATAATGGTAACTGCTTGACGTGGTCAGGAAAGTCGACGGACTTCTTATTTCCCGAAAAGTTTTTTACAAGCCAAAAAAACTAATTCCAGGTATTTTTTCAGTAGTTGTCATACTTTCAGTAAAATTTACATCGTTTATTAATTTTCTAATTTGTGGTCCTTTGAAAATTCCAGCTTTTAAATTCTCAGCACTCAATTTTGGAAACGATCTGGATATACACTGGCGTGTAAAAGTTTTGGGCCACCCTGTTTTTTCCATATAACTGACAAAATATTTTTTTCTTTCACTTGTTCTTTGTCGAGTTGTTTGAGAGGACCATATTAAAGATTATAACGTTAATAATTATATAAAATATAATATTGTACAACGGTAAATGACTTTCAACAGTGTGCAAAAGTATTGGGCCACCGCAATTCACGAATTTGCCGGACCTTACTGCACAAGATTTTTTGATATTTTTTTCTCACTGGTTTCTAAAAACGCTATGCACAAGGTATATGTTAATAATTACTATTATTTCTGCCTCAATGCCGAAAATTTTTAACAATAAAACTTGAAATATGAAAACATTAAGCTCTGTGAAATTTTGTTCAAACCACCTTCAAACTTTATTCAGAAAAAAAATTCACACGTTTTACACACTATATTGGGTATCCAGTGCTTGTTGTTTGTTTCCGATGGCCGTTGATAGTACTCCATGTAAGCATTTTTAACGAAGTCTGACACATTTAAACAGAATTTTTTGAATGTATATTTGCCACAAATGTAACAAAATCTATTTGGATTGTTTACACAGGTCTTTCTAGACGCATGTTGTAAATGACTCGGTACTTCCTGAATATCACAGGAAAAAGGGTTTGCAAAAATCTTCTTTGCTTGAAACTTTTCAAACTCACCAAATCTGTCGCTGAATGAAAAATGTCACATCATATATCTGCCAGTTTCGTTTTAATTCTACGTGTTACGCGATCGCGGTTCGTTCATGCATTTATGTTGATATTTATAACTTATTTACAAAACATTCGCGGGCCGCAAGTAAGACCTCCGCGGGCCGCACGCGGCCCGCGGGCCGCGCGTTGCCGACCACTGCTCTATAGTGTTGAGTTCGGGTATACCATAAAAATATGTACCACCTTGTTGGGGATTTTAAAATATACCTGACTGCAACATTCGTTTTGGGGATACTTTAAAAATATGAACTGTTGTGTTAAGGATTTCAAAATATACCCGACCGCAACATCCGTTTGGGGTAGGTATCAGATAAAGGGACGTGTATTTTATAGGTTAGGGATTGAGGTAAATTATACGAGAACAAAAGTGGATAAAAAACGTTTATTAGTTACTATAAAAATAAGTAGGTAAGTATAAAATTAACAATAATAATTTAGCGGGCATTATGGACATTCATTTTAACATTCTGGCCTAAGTTATGCTTTCGTTTAGTTCTGCGTTCTGTGTTGGACGGCCGCCCAGCTTGAATCCTAGACTTGGTCTTTCCTATTCCTCTGTCTTTACGTCTGCTCAGCGCTGTACTTTGAACTTTAATTTTCCTTGGTACACGCCTTGTTTTTATCTGATTTAAAATAAAGTTTTGTCCTTGCTCTGATGTATTGATTTTTTTTATTATATTTGTGAATTTTCCTAGTGCTCTAAGATTGTGGACAGTGGGGTTTGTTTCAAATAACTTTGTGAAGCGTTGTACTTCAGTCTGAAACTCTGCGAGTGCATTTTTATATTGGTGCGGGAATTCTACAACAACCTGTTGCTTGTAAGACGAAGAATTGGCCACATCCTGTATCGGCTCTTGTGTATCGGAGGAAGAGCACTGTGGTACTACCTGTATCAGCTCTTGTGTATTAGAGGTAGAGCACTGCGGTCCTATCGAGTCCAAATCATTGTTCGATGTTTGATCCAAATCTAGCATATTCATGTAGAAATTTTCATTAATCTTATCCCCTGTCGCAATTCTTGCGAGTGACATTCTATCTTGAATAGACAGCCGAGGCGAATTGGGAAATATAACTCCAAAGTTTTGCTCAATGCTACACAGGTGCTTGCAAAATTTTCCACATTTTCCAGCGTCACAGTCGCAAACGGCTAAATCGGCTCTCACAGTGTAAAATGTATTTGGGCTTGTCTCTGATTCCACACTGTACTCATTATCGTTGACTTTAGATATATTTTTAATATTTCGAGAAGTCTTAATGAACATTGCATATATGGAATCCTTGGTTTTTCGCGTGTTGGCGTAAGAAACGATGCGCCGCATAAAATAATTTTCAAAAATGGACGTCATGAAATCTACTAATGCGCAAGCATTAAATGCTTTACAGCGCTGGAGTATCACGTCTTTAAGAATGCGTATAGATGCTTCTGTTATGTTGTTGGTGTTGTTTCCTCGCGTAAGTAAATCCAACCTTTCAGAGACACACCATTCAAGCCGGCGTTTCCATAAGTTACTCAGATGATTTAATAGAGCTGGCATCGTCTTAGCATACTCGTCACCTGTCAATTCCTCATACAATTTTACTGCTTCTTCTGGATCAGTTGCAAAAAGAATATTTCGAAATCGTGTCATGATTGACTGTCTTTTCATTATGTCAATCTGATGATCTGCAACGCAAAGCCAACGCCAAAAGGCTTGGCAAACATGGAATGCGCACAATAGTAATCGAGCATTTGGAAAAATAGTTCTCAGAGCATTTCGTTCGGCAGTAGAATCGTCCGTCATAACAATATCAGGCTCAAATATTTTACCCACCTCGTTCTTTTCTACAGCTTCTTTAATAGCGGCAAAAACCATCGTGTAATTGGACTCATTTTGCTCAGTATGTATAGCACATGCCAAAGGAAGACCACCGATTTTGTGATGTGTAAAAACTAGAGTAATCGCAGAACTGGTCTGGTCACACGATGATGTTGTGTCTACGAAAATCATATTCTCATATGCAGTAGACAAAAAGACTCGTTTCATAATAGGAGTAATTATCACGATAATCCTGGGATTTTGTTTTAACAGTATCAAGTAGCCTTTTTCATTTAAACTCTCAATTTTCCCCTGCATGATTTCGGGGAGATTGCATTCATTACGGTCGCCATACTTTTCAGTACGCCATTTATTGTACATGTAGTACACATGATTTTCGGAAGGATTTATTTGAGAGTTCGATAACATCTCTATTCCATTTAGATCAGTATCTTGAAACGAGTCCAGTATGTTCAATTCGTTGTAATTTATTGCTGCGCAAGGTGTCATTCCACTATCAAAATATTTCTTAAAAGTTTCTTCGGTTTCCTGGCTGCATTTTAGTAAATTCAAGGCTTCGGCAACGTAAACGCGATGAGAGTGTTCAAAAACCATGGTCACTAACACATTATACCCTTCCGACAACAGTTTGTCGTTTCGAATAGTGTCCTTGTTAACTTTTTTGATAACAAAGTCTATTTTAGCCTTACAGTTTTGTCCACGAGACGACTTCTCAGATTTTTTATTGAACGATGAATGTTGACATGTATAGGTTTTTCGAAATAAGAAGCGCTTCAACGAAGGATATGACTTTCGAACTATCCAGTTAGTGTTCGTAAAATTTGATATTTTTTGAACAAACTCGTCGATATACTTAACATATCGTTCTTGTTCTTCATTTTGATCAGTCTTCAGTCTAAATCGCATGGAGTACTTTTCCTCCGATTCAAAATCCAGATTCTCGATAAGTCCACATTGTTCGGTTATGAAACCCTCTATACTGGCTTTATCTATCATTATTCGTACTTTTTACGCTAAAAGGATCACAAACTCTATAGTTATTACTTTATAATACCTAATCTTCGCAACGTACTATGCACTTATGACAATTGTTTTAAATAAAAACACTTGAAATCACAATCTTCGATCACATTTTAAACAGTACTGACTCGCACGTGGTCACAAAATGATGTAACAAACAAAATATTGCGTCAGCCAGCGGGTGAAAAGGATAGAACGATTGAAATAGTAACGTGCCAAAAGACGACCGAACGATGGCTTCGTTGCGGTCGGGTATGTTTTAAAATACGCGGGGCGTATACTAAATCTCAATGTATACCCGATATCAACACGCGACCGTGACGTCACAAATGTTAGATAAAGGTACGCTTTATTGAAATGATTTTAGTTTACTGGTTTTGAAAATATACCCGACGGCAACGCGGTCTCTGACGTCATGAGAGTTGTGTGAAGGTATAGTTTCCATATAAGCTGTGGCGTGCGTCCGGCCCTTTCGCGTGGTTTCCTCACCGGAGGAGCTCATAAAACGTTGAATATGAAAATTCCTCCACTTTTCAAATAAAAAGCTAAGAGTTCATAAGCGATTACGTCATAGCGAGTGAAAAATGACTTTTAAAATCCGGCCACCACTCTGAACTGTTACCGCCCCCGCACTCAAGAAAAATTGTTAAAAATTGACGTGAAGATTACTTATTATAAACGAAAAAAATAGACTTTCCAAATGCGTTATTTTGATTTAACTACTTCGATTTTAGAATTTTAGCCACATCAGTGAATTTTTTTTTATATACGTGTAATTTGTTTTGTTCTTAAACTATACCTCGTATATGAGCGTCACTAGTGTGCCAATTACAAAGGAAAATATTTATATTTCTTTTGTGATTATAATATACCTAGTTATATTATTAATTATTAGATATATTGCTACTCAAAACTGCATAAGTATCAAATATCAATTTATTAACAGTTACAATGACTTTCGAGTTTATTGAAGATTTCATTGTCAGAGTTAAATTATGAAAATTAAAAACGGTAAACTGGATGAATAAATTTGAAATTTAAGGACAGTTTATTATACTTTTAGCACAAGAAAATATTATTCCGAGGCGCTTTATTACACTTGCGATAAATTACAATAACTGGCAATAAATGTGTTCTTTTGCTTAAGCTCTCATTATTTAAATATACGTTATGAATTTTCTGTTTATGAGACATGGAAGATAATGAAGATGTTTTAATTTTATCAGAGTAGCGTCCAATGCAAAAATATGCCTTAAAAGTATATACATTTTTCGTTTTATTTAAAGATCTTTTGAATAAATTTATTTATATTAACTTTTAAATTGTTTTTAGTGTTTTATAGTTTTGTGTAATTCTATTGTTTCTATTTGGACAAAGATTATTTTCTTACATTAATATGGGAACTAATTGAAAATTATCCTCTATTCATCGTTTTAGCTCGTCGTATGAATTTAAATCTTGCCCAGTTTCGTTCAAATTCGTTCACTAGTTTTGCTGTGTTTTACTGTCATAGTACAGACGTTAAAGGCAGAAAGAAGTAAAAAGAAAACTTTTTTGGTTTCAGTATTTTTTGGTTTCAGTATTTCAGTATGAGAGCTCTAGACGCAGCTACTCAGTGCTTAGAGATACTCTGCTATAATCTTTGTCTTCTGACCAAAGATTTGATATCATAGCTTTAAATGCGTAAATTATTATCGAACTTATATAGGCGACGCATTACAATTTAATTTTATAAAATCTAATTCAACGCTGATTTTTGTTTTGGTACGTCTTGGTTGATTATTAGACAAAGATGTATGGTTTTAAGACTGCTTTTTGCGCAATATATTATGTGTAGTTGTTTAAAAAAACAGGTGTAAGTATGTAAGAAAAAGTGTGTGCTAATTAAGATATAATCGAACATTGAAAATATATTACTAAAATATTTTATTGAAGACTATAAATTAAAGGCTTTTCGGCTTTAATTATTCTCACTTATTTCAAAATTAAATTAAAAGCTCACTGTGATTTAATTATTCTAACTTATTTCAAAATGTTCAGTTACGCAAATTCGATCCAGACAAATAATCAAAAACGGCTCCTAGTTTCTCTCGGATTCAAAGACTACAAAATTCTTCTCTTATTGACTCGTGGGTTGGAAGAAATTACTGAACAGTTAAACTTGCATATCGAATGTTCTTTAGCAACATCTCACATTCAACGGCTCCCTCTATTTTTTACTCCTGTGATGGGTCCGGAAACACACAATACATAAGCACAAACTCCCAGACCACGCCAGAGACATAAAAAGTTCACGCTGCTATTTTCTGTTTTCTCAAGTTGTGTCATAGCAACGCCAAACTATAGTAATAATGGACATAATGAGTACCTACTCCTAAAGTAATGTCATGAAAGTACTTGAGAATTATCGGATTCGTCTTAAGATAACTCTATTATATTATACAAACATTACATTAAGACTGACTAGAAGAGATAAGCGCACCTTAATATACGTACGGCCGACGATTAGGTCACGTACGCATTTATCTCGTAATACATTGACCAACTAAGCTTTTACTATGGTTTTTTTATTATATTTGCAATTATATTATTAAGTATTGTATATGAGCGTTAATTTCAACAGAGACTTTTTCTCGATAATAAATGGCTAAAATAAAGTAAGGCTTTTTTATTTGTACAACATTTTTTTAAGATGGGAACTATTTATACATACAATTTATGTAGACAAAGTTGTGGCACAGGATGAAAGGACATATACTTTTATTTTAGTAGAGAAGGAAGCTGTGGTCTGTGCTTATAACTTAAAAATAATATAATGTGTTATAAGACGCACACGCACCATTACTTACATTTTAAACAGTTATGATAAAAAATCTTATGGTAGGTAACTTAATATTAATTTATTATGATAAGTAATCTTAGGGTTACTATTGATTGTTTATATTTAACAGCAAGTTTTGTTAACAATTTGTAACGAGCAGTTTTTAAAAACATTTTTAATAGCTTTTCCACCTACTTGTTTATAACACTTTTAAGGACACATTTACAATGCTACTTTTAATTGAGCCTTAAATGTTTTTATGAGCGTTCATTGTGAGAAAAACCAAGATTAACCTAGAATGTAACTTCATTATAATGTTAAGTAACACATGACGTGTAGACAATTTGAAAAAAAATTGTAGTTAAAACTCCCACTACTTTTTTAACCGTCCAAAAGTCACGTATACCTGCAAGTTTATTTAACGGTACAGGTGACTATTCGAACTAAGTTCTAGAAAATTCAGCAGTGTAGTCTTAACGGTTAAGACCCAGTGAGTCATAGTAGCGCAGTTTACTGACCCATTTTAACTTAAAGCTCTGATTGAATTTTCTTAATATTAAAACATTGTACCATTAGAAAGAAAGAATATCCAATATATTTGATTTTCGCAATACTTTAATAAAAAGCCCGTGTCGTTTTTTTTTCTTTGATATTATTTGAACAGAATAAAAATTGATTAACGTTGATAGAATTCGAAACATTTGCTTTAGACAGTGTGGAATTTATATTAAGTAAAAGATAAATCGGCCAAGTGCGAGTCGGACTCGCGCACGAAGGGTTCCGTACCATTGACTAAACTAAATATAAGTAAATTTTCTGTAAAACATTTATTTAATTGTAACGTCATCTATGCCGCTATTGGAAAACTTATTAGTCTATCGACGAAGTTTTCCAAATTTCTAATAGATGGCGTTGGAGAGTAATATATAATTAAATAATTATCGCCCCCCCTTAAATATTTATTTTATTTTGTTTTTAGTATTTGTTGTTATAGCGGCAACAGAAATACATAATTTGTGAAAATTTCACCTGTCTAGCTATCGCCGCTCTTGAGATACAGCCTGGTGACAGACGGACGGACGGACGGACGGACGGACGGACGGCCGGACGGACAGCGAAGTCTTAGTAATAGGGTCCCGATTTTACCCTTTGGGTACGGAACCCTAAAATTAAATGATTAAATTGAACTTAGTTCAATTTTATTAATTCCAAATAGTAGAAATATTTTCAAACTGAAATATTTCATATCTATATCAATACAAATTTTAAAGCTTTGCACTTGTTTTATGAAGACTTAATCAAGGTTAGACAGAATAAGTGACACACAATGTACACATTCGAGCTATATACAAAAGTCTCCAGCTATATCTATACTAACATTATAAAAAGGAAAGATTTGTATTTTTGTGTGTATGTTTGTATTGAATAAACTCAAAAGCCGCTGGACCGATTTAAATATTTTTTTTACCATTTGAAAGCTTAGTTATCCTTGTGTAACATAGGCTACTTTTTATCCCAAAACTTTCCCAACAAAGCGGCCCTTTACAGTACAAATTGACTTTGTTAACTTACTTATTTAAAAATACACTTATGTATTTCTTGCAAGAAAACTTACGTGGTAAAACGTCACTCTCAGGGCTGGTCGTGTACTCAGTTACCGTTTCAGACGATTTCAGTCTCTCCATTTTTTTCATATCACGAGCCTTATATCGTTTCTTAAGGAGTGAACTCCGAAAACTTTTAACTTATTAGAAATTTTACTCATCCATGATTTTTAATACAAGATTTAAATTTATGGAGAAGGAACTTAAACATTATTTTAGTGGAATTTACTACACGTAGGATATTGATTTATGCATATAAATTTAATATTAATTACATAACAAAAATACAATACAAATAATATTTATTGACTATTTTTAAACGTGAAAAAATGTAGTCACTGGGTTATTTTATTTCCTGTATTCATACAATAACTTTCCATTTTTAGAAAATTTATAAACGTCGATTTATATCAGACGAGCGAATGCTCATTCTATCCCCACTATATCAAATTCTTTTAGTGTAAACAGGCGTAGAGCATTCTTTCGTTGTCATATATATGAATACGAGTTTTTGTTTACACATAATATACATATATAAGATTAAGATAGAATGCTCTTGTTTTAGCTCTATCTCTTTGTTCGTTTGGTCTGATAAGGGTGGGTTTAGACCAGTGGGGATAGAATGAGCATTCGCTCGTCTAATGTAAATCGACCTTAACATAAACATAATCTAAGCCTTTTGATAGATATTTACCAAGCAATCTCTAGCTGTCTATTTACAGCAAATAACGCAGACTCCTTATGTTTCGTATTTTTGCATGTGTGACCAAGCTGTGTGTTTACAATGTCGTATCTGTCATCCTATGAAACTGAAATAACAAGGAGCACATAATACAATACATCAAATTACCAAATGTAAAGAACAATTACTTATTACTAGCTTCTGCGCGCGACTTCTTCGGCGTGGACTCCACTCCTGTTGGTCTTAGCGTGATCATATATAGCCTATAGCCTTCCTCGATAAATGGGCTATCTAACACTGAAAGAATTTTTCAAATCGGACCAGTAGATCCTGAGATTAGCGCGTTCAAACAAACAAACAAACAAACAAACAAACAAACAAACAAACAATAAAACAAACAAACTCTTCAGCTTTATTATATTAGTATAGATGTATTTTATATTACGTTTACTTTTAATTTTGAAATCTGATGTCGTACATAATGTTAACCTAGATGATGTTGAATGATGTATAGAAATTTAAGATTACGGTCACATTTCGGCGTTATTATATTCAAATTTTTCTAATAGGTACATAGACAAGTCCATAGTTAAAGAATTCATTGTAATATGAAACTTTGAATAGTTGGGTGCTGTAAACGACTCGCTATAGACGGCACCACGGTTGCTTAAAACCGAATAAAATCATATCAAAAATTTCGATTCGGCGATACATCGTTCCATAGCTTAATTGCCTAGAGCACTGACACGGTATGTCGGGGGTGCGGGTTCGAACCCCGCTGGATCGAAATTTTGATATGAAAATATTTAACATTTTACATAGACATGCTATACTATATAGCAGCTTAGTAGCCATAAAATATTCTTCTAATACATAAATTATATACAAATGTGTAGAGTAACCCGTTAATCGCGCTCATCAATACCCCACTCACGTTCACAGCCAGCGCCGAAGCTACTAAACTGACTGAAATATGCAGTTGCCAATATTCACTCGTCAGGAAACAGAAATACAACTTCAGAATTTCTCTAATATTTATGAAATTTAATGTAAAATCTGTAATATGTAGAAATAACATATTTTTTTAAATAGCATTAAAAATAAATTATAAACTCTTATATATTACGATTATCTTATTCATATTACGATTAAAATAGTTAAGCTTTATGTAAAAAAAATAATAGTGAACACAATAATACAAATTAAACGATTGAGACAGATTACAGATCTGCTCTTGAGATGTGACCTTTGCATTATGTTTCATACCTACCTCTGCAGAATTTGATCACATTTTCTTTACTTTCATTATTTAATAACGTAAACTTACTCTTTTCACACAACAAGCGTGGTGTTTTCTAATTCGTATTTGTTTGAGAACTATTGGGTTAATTGGAAAATAATTACGTTTTTTCTAACAAATTACTAAGTTGTATTTTTTCATAGCCAATTTAGGCTTAAACCGCACTACTGTTATATATTTAAAAGGCAACATAATAAGGCTTTCTTGTAAAAAAAATATCGTTTTCAATTGACAGCACTGCAGTACTTTAGGCACATATCACTTTTTTACTATGGAAATAATAAAATATATGTAGATTCTAGCAATTATCAATTTATGTAATATGTAAGGATAAGATGTATAGCAATTTTAGCAATTTTGATGTAGAAGGATGCATCACATTCTTGAAGGTGATAAAGATAAATAAAACGAACTTTCTTATGCGTAAACCACCAATTAATAACTTGCAAGATGGCTCAGAGTTCAGATTTGTTTTCACGAATTCGAACGTCTGTGGTACCATAAATGTCGTCATTTAATTCAACATTTTCTCGAACGAAATTTGCATTAATGACTTTAATTGGCTTTTCAAAAGTCAAGACGGTGATTCATGAAGCAAGTCATTACTGGAGACGAGAAATGAGTTATTCACAAAAAAGTTTAGCGCAAGTGGTTATAATCATGCCACTTATTTAGTAGGATTACAAGATGATTGTTGTTGATGACCAATAATAATTCGGAAGTATATTGTGATTACGTAGAAAAATTAAATGATTCACTCAAACTGGAAATACCAGAATTGATACATAAAAAAATAGAAGAAGAAGAAGTTCCGACCCCGATAATACGAGCCCTCATATCAATTTAAATCTCAACAAAACCTGCTTGAATGTGATGCACTACCATACCACCCATACTTTCCAGATTTGACACAAAATTATATAGAAAGACACAGATTTCCTTCAAATCGGACAATATCACTTGAACTATGATGAATATGCGTATCAATCTCCAAACCCGAATATTTGACAAAAATGCAGAATATGTCATTCAATAAAATGTTTATGTATTACAAAAATGTGTTTAATTTTTGCCAAAAACAACGAAGTTACATTAAATTACTTTATGCATTCGTGTACCTGTTCACTGAAATCAATGAATATATTAGTTTTACTACGATAAAGCTAAAAAAGTTTGTTCCAGCAATTTTCAAATTGCAGATGTAATGATTTACGATGTTATAACAAATTCAAGTTTTTTATTTTTTTTATTTTCATGCAAGTCTACTACTACTACTACTACTACAAGTGGAATTATAAATAACTAGCATCCCGCCCCGGCTTCGCACGGGTATTTAACAAAAATTTTAAAATAATTGTTTCCCCTAATTTTTTGAAAATATAATCTATACTAATATAATAAAGCTGAAGAGTTTGTTTGTTTGTTTGTTTGTTTGTTTGTTTGTTTGTTTGAACGCGCTAATCTCAGGATCTACTGGTCCGATTTGAAAAATTCTTTCAGTGTTAGATAGCCCATTTATCGAGGAAGGCTATAGGCTATATATCATCACGCTAAGTCCAATAGGAGCGGAGTCCACGCCGACAAAGTCGCGCGCAGAAGCTAGTATAAAATAATAATAAATTAAAACGCTTCACAGTCAACGGCCCGCAGTAGGATTATATCCTGTGTCAGACCACGACAAACATCTATATGGTCAATACAAATGTCTGTCGTGAGCGGGGATCGAACCCGCAAAGACCAGCGAAACAGCCAGTGCTGTGACCGCTACGCCAACGCGTCGTCAATATAGCCTATGTCACTCGCGAATAGTGTAGCTTCCCAACAGTGAAAGAATTTTTCAAATCGGTTCATTAGTTTCGGAGCATATTCAATGCAAACAAACAAACAATCAAATCTTTCCTCTTTATAATATTAGTCTAGAATTCTAGATAACAAAAATTATAGCCCTAAAACCTGAGTCTGAAGTTAAGGATATATGTTTGTACATATTTTTATTTCTTTAACTTTTTACTCCGTCCTTACTTATGTAACTATGTAGATTTAAATATATTGTACTAATTGTAAATCTTTCTGTTAAATATACTTAACAGCTAATTTATTAATACTAATTATGTTTCTCACTTACTACATAATATAATGTACCACCTTCCATTCTTTCAGTTCCTTTCATTCAATTTAAATTACCTTACGGCAGTACGCCATACTATTCCTCTCTGCTTTGCCACTGTTTATAAATTACCAGTCGCTACTTTTTAATTTTCAACTTGCCTGGACCTGCAATGCTGTTAGGAAATTTAAATAACAGATTTTTAGAAAAACTTTCTTATCACGTAATGTTTTACGCACTTACGTACTTTCCAGTATTGATTAAAATCGTTCATTACTATTCATAATTCAATATAAATTTAGTCGTTTAACTTTAGGATATAAATTTTAATTTATCTCATCACAATTCTAAAATATTTTGATGAAAATTTGGGAAGCTGTGTCTTTAAGAACAAAATTAAAAATATGACGAAAGATACAATTGCTTTTTTCCATTTCCCTGGGTTTTGACATTTATTTTATTTGTTTTTATTAAAGCTCATTTATAAGGAAAACCTCAAGTTATTGTGCTTTATGAAAATCCCTTTTCAGATTTCAACGCGATATAAAAGTGATGAATAATAAACCTTGATATTGTTTCTTTACGAAGCGGACCTTAAGCATGTTTTCAGAAAATGAGTTTTTTCTTTTTTTAAGGGGTAGTAATGTTTAATTTTTTTTGCGGGGAGTTAGTTACTTAACGTTAAATGCTTATTGTAGATATGTAGTTTCCTAAACATTTTGATGATAAGCTTTTAAAAAAAATTACGTTTAGAAAATGTAACTTCACTGAATATTTTAGAATCTATGAAACATAGCTTAAATGAAAATTTATTAAATATTTAACCTTTTTCAGTGATTAAACTATATTAGTACATACTTGAATAAAATTTGCATTATTATGTAAAGTTGAGTGCCGAACGACAAGATGTGTATAAAAAAGAAAGTGCCGCGTCAGAATTTTCGGGACGGCAGATTTCACTACATCATCTACATTAGATTTAGAAACTTTGTCACTTCAATAAAAAATTTTTTACATAATTTTATAAATTTCATATTTATGTACATCCATATAATTATATCTCTATATATATAAAAATGAATCGCGAAATATGTTGCTAAGCGCAAATATCGAGAGCAGCTGAACCGATTTCGCTAATTCTTCTTCTAAAATATTCCTTGAAGTACGAAGGTGGTTCTTACGGAGAGAAATTTTTTAAAAAATGCTTGAAAAAGTCTAAAAACAACACTTCTATATCCCCATACAAAAGATTCGTAATAATACTTAAAAGTCAATTTGAACTTTAATACCATACCATAAAGTTTGTGTTAGTGGAGGGGTTCCGGGAAGGACAAGTATTAAAAAAAAAATTAAAGAATCGACTGTTAGGCGGCACGAAGTTCGCCGGGTCAGCTAGTTTTTAATGATACTAAATAGAAACTGCCACATAATTCTTGTAATTATTATTTAATATGTTTCCGATATTTTCCCATGTTTCCGACACACTTAAAAACTTTTTACGAAATTGAAAAAAAAAATCAATAAAAGGCTCGACTTAATAAATACTTTAATTTGTAGGGTACAATTGAATTATGAGTATAAATAAAATTTTAATGAAAGAAGCATCGAATCAACACGCAAATGAACGATTAGTCTATTAACGAATGCATGTTTAATCTGTAATCAATGGCCGTCGATCACAAGATGATTAATACGAGCAAAACATGACCTGGAAAAGTCTTTTATAATAAATGACAGCGGCTTCATTTAGTTTATTGTAAAGTCGTGTAGTTTTTGTTCAATATCGTTTTTAACCGACTTCAATAATGAGGAGGTTTCTCAATTCGAACGTATGTATATAATTTTTGTGTGTTCGCGGATAACTTCGTCGTTTACGGACAAATTTTGATGATTCTTTTTTTATTACAAAGGAGATAAAACAAGGATTATTGTACTCAATAAAGAAAACAGGATCTGATGATGGCATTCCAGAGAAATCGAGGGGAAACTTCGAAAATACTAGTGGCGACTAGTGCGTTTGTTAATTTTTCTCGTCTAGTTACTTTATATTACTTGTCAATATGATTGAAGTCAGTTTGTTTTTTCGTTTGCTTCTAATGGCTTTGTTGACAGTAAGATTTGAGTCAGTATTTTACTTACAAATAAGCATTTAGTTAAATTGGCGATTATTTACACTTGCAAAATTGAGCAAAAGAAATTTACGAGGGAAATTCAAACAAAGATCAAACCTGAGTGCAAAAGAGATTCTTCCCATTTTCCTTTGATATAGTGAAAGAAAGGAAATTCAGACGTGAAATTTGGACGTTGCGTTTCTAAGAATTAGTATAAAAAATTTGTTTAGAATGTCTGTAAAACGTAAGAAAAAAAGTTTCCCTTCGAAGGATAGGGACAATAAAAGTAAATTGAAGTCGGATAGAATTTTCGCTTCGCGAGTTTTAGTGGCCGATTTGGCGTAACGAGTTTTTACCGCCCTTACAACTTTTTGAGTTGTAAAGCAAAGTTCATTCAAACAATTTGTTTATTCAATTGTCACAATTCAATCAAATTGTAAATAATAAGGTGATAATAAATTGCAGCAAGTCAATTCAGTGATACTGTTCACATTTTGGCTATGCTTTTCGGACGAAGTTGTCTGTTTGTGTGTAAAACATTTATTGACAACTGAATTGAATAAAAAATCGTTTTCGCCCGTGGTTCGCCCTATTAGTCCATTGAAAAGCTACATTTGGCGTTGCGTTTGTCAGAGGACGCAATTTTATTTTTTGAATATGAAGGGGGGGTTAATCTAACGTTAAATCCAAGTTTGTGGGGTTGTAACCCTTGTCCCACGGCTGCCATCTTGGAAAAAGAGGTTCAAATGGTTTTTATCGTTTATCTGCCAAACTAGTCTCACAAAAAATTATTTAACAAATTTTGTTGCAAATAAAATTATCTACAATTCTTGTTATTTTTGTCGTAAAATCATAAATAAAAAAGTATAAGCGAAAATCCATAACAATGATTAGAAAAGAAGTTTTATCGACAAATAGATTTTTTCTCTCAAATTTTTATGGATTTTCGCTTACAGTTTTTATAGGCACGAGGAACTTACATTACTGTTACAGGCCGGAATATTTACAATTATCTGCTGACTTTAGCGGTACTATAATAAGGAGCCATATCCAGGAATCGTCTTCGATGCCCCAGACGTTACAGGCATTCAATACAAGGCAGAGGAAAATCAGGAGTGGGCCATTTACTCTAGACCAAGTCGCTTGTCGGTACTCTTCGGTAAGAGTAACAGCGTTGAGAGAACTGAGTCTAGGCTATCGACTCGCACCACAAACGAGCCCGTACATGTAATGGATTTAGATACAGCATTGTTTTACGACATATGTTTGAAAGTAAAAGTTTTTACAAAATATTTTATTAACACATATACTTATAAAGAAAATATTGTAGTATATTTGTTGATATACTTGACTTTAGTATGTTTAAGGTGGTGAATGCTTGCGCGATTTTTCCCAAAAATATATGTTACCTATATGTTTTGTAACCATTACTACAGCGGATTTTGAAGGATTTTGTTATATCTAGATGACAATGACTTAGCCGTAGGTTGCCCCTGTCCCTGTGTTTGTTGGATAGTCAAAAAATGGGACCCTTCACCGGTTAC
Source organism: Melitaea athalia (assembly GCA_905220545.2). Classification (NCBI taxonomy): domain Eukaryota; kingdom Metazoa; phylum Arthropoda; class Insecta; order Lepidoptera; family Nymphalidae; genus Melitaea; species Melitaea athalia. The sequence continues at coordinate 9,297,208 of HG992180.1, read as the reverse complement.
ATTTCTCCGGTCTATGATTAGTTCCTTCTCTTTCAATTTAGCAAGTTTATAAAATTTCTCACTTGAAATTAGGTATTTTCGCCAGAATGATAGGAAATAAAAAGGTGAATTGTCTAGCAAGTGTTTTTTAATATTAAAAACGGGTTGCCTGCCGATACTAATGTGAATTCTGATTTAATATACTGCACATGTAGAATCAGAAGCAATAACAAAAACAATGGTGTATTTATAACTTTTAGTACCTAGAAATCATTTATTTTGACTACTCTTATACTACTAATCACTTATTTCACTGTAATTGATATATTGAAAACGTTGTGTAAAAAAAAAAGAAATTTAAAGAAAGACACTGGATTGTATTTTGAATTAATACGATTATATCATTTTTATGCCTTTGTTACTTAACTTTAAAAATTAAAATAACATTTTTTTTTTGTGTCAGTGTTCAAAGATCCCGACAGGCAGCAAAGGCTTAGTAAAAAGGGGCTCTCTTATCGTCCTTCGGATGTAGAAACGTTCAGTATTTAAAGATATGCATCAGTTTTTTACCCAAACCATACATCAAAACAAGCCACAAGATAGATTATGTTACGTTATTGTAATTTTAGATAGATTTTTTTTTTTTTTTTTTTATACCACGACGGTAGCAATCAAGCATACGGCCCGCCTGATGGTAAGCGGCTACCGTAGCCTATGGACGCCTGCAACACCAGGGGCATCACATGCGCGTTGCCGACCCTTCAAAAACCTATAAATAGAATATACTTTATTGCTCACCACAAAAGATTTACATAAAACAGTTATTTACAATTGTATTTACAATTGTGTAATTTTGTATGTAATCAAAAACATTTTTCTTAAAAATGTACTCAAATATATGTAGGGTTTGTCTACTTTAAATAAGTTTATCATGTTTTTGACTTTTATTTAATTTAATATTTAGGAGAGCCCTATAGTAAATATTAATTTAGGAGTAGTAATAAATTAACGAATATTCTACAAAATAAATGCACGACCTAATTGGACACCGGGGTCGGTGAGAGGTTATCTCTGCTACCTCAGAACTGAAAATAAAATGTTTATTAGAAATGGCATTTAACCTAATTTTCGCTATAAAATAGTTATTATTATTTATCATTTATTTCATAAAGTCTTTCAATTATTTCACTTGCAATATTACAATTTACACTGTACAATTTTAATTTTTATTTTCTTTAATTTAATATTGTTTGCTGTGAAAAAAGTAATCAACTAGTGATATTCTAGGAAGGTACTATCTATATGCCAGTAAATAAACTTTTAGACGATTTTTTACCAACGTGCTATAGTAGCAAAGCGAATAAAGCAATACCTTTTAATTCAAAGGTTGTTACGTTATAGTATTGTATTATTTTATATTTATATTCACTAGTGTTTTTAACAGAAGGTTCAGTAACCTGGTCATTGTATATAGATATATTAGTATAGGATGTTTTAATGTTGTATATTGTATACTTATTCAAATTTTGCTGTACGTATTTTTTACACGAATCCCAATTCATGCTAAATTTTTAATTTATGAGCTTATAATAAATAATAGAATAGCTTTCCGTCATTTTTAACAAGTAGATAAGAAATCTTAATAGCAATTTGTATTTCTACCTTGTAGATAGGAGTTTTGTTGTTTATTATAACTCTGAGGTGTTAACGAGTGAATGGGGCAGGCTGCCCGCACAGCCGCATATTCGTCTCACTTGCATTATATTGATCCATTTTTAATAAAACTAGGCCTACTCGTCTCGTATATTAATTAAATGCAAGTATTCCCCATTAAGAGCTCCTTGTAAATCATTGATGTTATTCATTCGCTGATTGCGATGCTTTCAAATTTTATCTTTTATTAATTAATTATATAAATAAAACTAAGGGGTGTTTAATCAGTCGTTAAAATGTTGTTTATCTCATTTCTTAGCGCTGATATCTTCCCCTCCGTATTTATCTCTTTGAGCTTAAGCTTGCATTGAAATAAATACGGCTCGTTAAGCTATTGAGATGGAGTTGAATCTTGATTAGCAGGAATAACTCAAAAATTTAATCAATAAAAGTATGTAGCTATTTTGGCTAGTATTTGAAATTACTTTATTTAGATATTATTTAGATCATCGAGTGATCGACATTATTTATATAGTTACCTATTATTCTGTTGATCGTAGCTTAAGGTTATCGTCTATAATCTTAATGTAACTAAAGGGTCGTAGTAACAGGTAAACTAATGCAAAAAAGTAATTTACTACACCAGACTTGACTTAAGACATCTTAAGTCAATCTTGTGTAACAAAAACGCTCTCTTCAATACCTTCAACTATTGACATTAAATAAAATACCCTGTAAATAGCTCACTGCTGGGTAAAAAAGTAAGTTAAAGTTATCTTTGTTTAGTAGAGCACGCCAAGGATTACAACATTTTTTTTTTTTTTTTTTTTTTTTTTTTTTTTTTTTTTTTTTTTTTTTTTTTTAATGGAAACAAACAGTATATAATATCCCTTATAAATAGCACATACTTCGATAATCATCACCAGAACAGTTTCCAAAGATTTTTAACACATAATAAGTACAGGAGTAGATGCACCTTACGAAACCAAGCAAACTCAAATACATTAGTGAGATTACAGAGAGTGTGAAAATCATTCAATTTAACGATTACAATAAAAATAATAACAATAAATAACTAACAAATTGTATCGATCAATAATACCTTTAGATTATTAACTAAAATTTAAATTAAAAAGATTATAAAATGATAGTAATTATTATAATTTTTAATTTTAATTAACATTACCGTTAGCTAATGTATTTTTAATATGGCAATTAAATTTGGTTAATGAAAGATCAAATATATCACAGTCTAGAAATAACTTGTTGTACTTATAACAACTTCTATTAATAAATACATTTCGTGCGAAATTAGTTCTGGTTGCAGGAACGCAGAATGTCTCCTTACGTCTAGCACTAATTCGTGGACAATGGAAAAACAATCTCGACAGCAGATAAGGCGAATCAACATTACTTTTTATGATTTTATACAGTAGTGTTTGATCTCGTTGAACACGTCGGTCAGCGGCCGTCATCATTGTAACAAAATTGTTCTGGTTATAAGTTGTGGTAGCCTTAAGGGCCCTGACAAAACGATTATGAATACGTTCTATTCTAGATATGTGATTCTTATACTGAGGATTCCAAACAGATGAAGCATACTCTAAAGTCGATCTTACAAAAGCATTATATAATAATATAAGCGTAGATGAATGTTTAAATTCTTTTGAAATCCTCAGCACAAAACCAAGCATTCGGTAAGCCTTATCAGATATGTAACCAATGTGATAATCGAAAAGCAGCTTAGAATCGATGTAGACACCAAGATCCTTGATAATGTTAACTCTAGAAACGACCTCCCCGCACAATTTGTACTCAAAATCTATAACTAATCTTTTTCTAGTAAACGTTATTACGTTACATTTTTTCAAATTTAGAAATAAGGAATTATTTGAACAATAGGAACTGAAACTGTCAAGATCTTCCTGGAAACACAAGCAGTCCTCAGGGCTTTTGATTTTTTTTAAATATTTTATTGTCATCAGCATACAGTAAAAACTTTGAATGTTTGAAGACTGAATTGACATCATTAATGTAAATATTGAAAAGCAACGGGCCCAAGTGTGATCCTTGTGGTACCCCAGATGGCACGGGAATGAAAGATGAACAAAAACCCTTAATTGTAACTGCTTGGCTTCTATTAGACAAATAGGATTCAATCCAACGCAGGAGGTCGCCGTGTACACCAATAAATCTTAATTTTTCAAGGAGGATAGAATGTGAGATTTTGTCAAAAGCTTTAGAGAAATCAGTGTACACGGCGTCCACCTGGTAACCCTCATCCATGGCATTCGCGACAAAGTCAGTAAATTCACATAAATTTGTTTCAGTAGATCTTCTGTTAATAAATCCATGCTGCTGGTCTATAATAATAGGTCTTAAAATAGGTTGTAAATAGTCATATATGATCTTTTCGAACAATTTTGGGATGCAACTCAGTTTTGAGATAGGACGATAATTTTTGACATCATGCTTATCCCCGTTTTTGAAGACAGGAACTACATACGACCTTTTCCAACTAGTAGGCATTATGCATTTTTTTAAGGATAAGTTAAATAAAATGTATAACGGAAAACAAATAGTACTAGAGCAGTTTTTTAAGAATATTGCTGGTATACCGTCTGGACCACTACTTTTAAATGTGTTTAAAGATTTTAAGTACTTTTCTACAGCATACATGGAAATATTAACAGAAGACAAATTAACACTAGTATTAGTAGGCATAGCGACAACTTCATTACTAGAAAAATTCTTAAGTGGACTAAGTTCAAACGACGAATGAAAATAACTATTAAAAAGGTTAGCTATTCCCTGACCTTCAGTAGCAGAAACACCGTCCAAATAAACCACTCCAGGCAAATCCAAACATTTCCTTTTAGATTTAACATACGACCAAAAGAACCTAGAGTTTCTCATAATTAATGTTTCCGCGTCATCAATATACCGCTTGTAGCATTCATTCTCAACTTTCTTCTGCCTCTTACGGAGAATTCTAAATGTACAATAGTCACTATAGTTTTTATATATTTTCCATTTCCTATGAAATTTTAATTTTTCTTTGATAATTTTTTTGAGTGATGAAGAATACCAAACAGGATACTTACTGCTATCAATAACCACCCTTGTAGAAACAAAGGCATCGATAACACTATTTACAATTTCATAAAATACCTCAACTGAATCCTCAATGTCCAAACTACCAAAACGAGCCAACCAGTCAATTTCCGATAGTTTTTGATTTATGTCAGTGTAATTAGCCTTATGAAAAAGTTTCACAGTTCGTGGAATACCAGATATGTATCTAGTATATAGCCCTGAAAGTTCAATATCTAAGGCAGGATGATGAAGATCTTCTGGAACTAAAGGATCTTTACTATGCTTCACCAATAAGTCCCTAGAATTGCTAATAATCAAATCCAAAAAACGATCATTATGGTTAGGTACCGAGTTATACTGGCTTAAGTTATTGATATGTAAGAATGCCGACATAATGCTCACCTGATTATAAGTGTTTCCATCTGAATTCGCGATCTTAAAAGCATGCTTGTTATCGTCCCGAGTCCATTTAGCAGTAGGTACATTGAAATCACCAACCAGCAACAACATGTCCTTAGGATTGGATATAATAGTTTCCGAAACTAACTCATAAAATTCAATTTGATTTTCACATTGCAGTAAACATTGTGGAAAGTAACAACAAAACACCCGACAAAATACAAATTTTCCACAGGATTGAATACCAATACATATAGAGATAGCATCATAACTACGAGAATCAGATGATGGTTGAACCATTACATCCTTAACAGTAAAACCCTTGCGACAAGCGATCAGAACTCCACCTCCCAGTTTATCACCGCGAGAAGCGTAATCGCGGTCGCAACGATAAACAGTGTATCTACAATCAAAAAGTTCCGAATCATAAATTCCCGGCAGTAACCACGTCTCAGTCAGACAAATGATATCATAATCGGCAGACAATAAATTCGAAAAAAAGGTAGAAGTTTTAGAACGTAATCCGCGTACATTTTGGTAATAAACCGCAAGACAGGTATCCATTAAAGAAACATTAAACTAAAATTAATATAAATAAAGATTATAAATAAATAAGATCCCACGTTCGAGCAACCAAAACAAATGAAAATTACAAAGAAACGTTTCTGTGATACTTTACTTAATAATTTCATTTCAAGTGCCATAATTTCAAATAAACAAACAAAAAATAGATTTAGGTAAATAATTATATAATAAAAAGTACAAGCGCATAAGTACAAATAAATAAAATTATAATCAATAACAGTAACACACTCTCTCACATAACAGTAATAAATATCAATAATAATGGAAATTATAATAAATTGTAAAAAAGATTTTATAAAAGGAAAATTAGCACACAATATGAAATTCACCAGCATAAGAATTACAAGTAGGATTAAACAAAACATTAAATTAACAATAAAATTCAAAATGCTTATGAATGAAATATTAAATATAAAAATTAATTTTGAACATGCAGAATTATTAAGATTAAGTACATGCATATTAATGAAGTTGTAGGAATACACAACATAAAAAATTCCTATAACATTTTTTTTAAATCACTTTCCGAATGTATATGTAAAACAGGACTCGTGTCATTTTTTCTAGCCATAACTGAACAGTTTTTAACCCACACAAATCTATAGCTTTTTTCTTTCGCCAGGTCCTTAGTTTTACGAAGGAGGGTTTTATTAAAGCTGGTCAAGTGATCATTAAAGTAAACTCTATTGTTATTCCCATTATAGTCAATATCACCACATATCAAACTTTTTTCTCTCACTCTAGCCAAAAAATTGTCTTTCTTGTATCTGGCGAGAAAACGGACTATAATGGGCCTAGACTTATTTGAGTTATTTTGCTTCGGAGTAACTCGAGTTACAAAATCAATATCCGACTCTGTTATAGTATTAATGTTGGCTGCACATGAGATCTTAGTTATAATATTCAACAAATTCTCGTTTTTTGTCTCGGGAACTCCAATTATTTCAATATTTGAACGTCGAGCCCACTGTTCCTTATTATTGAGGTCTGACTCAAGCGATGACACAACTCTTTTCATGTCCGAAAAATCCGATTTAACCGAATCCAATAATTTTATTTTAGTTTCTAGGTTGTCCACCTTTTTAGTGATTCTATCATAATTGTCACTAATAAATTGCAGGGAGTTATGCAAAGTTGATATCTCGGCCTTAATATCATCAAAGTTATTTTGAAACGCACTGAATGCCTGACTTATTTCTGCTTTGATTATAGACCGTATTTCATCGATTGTAATCTGTGCCGACATCGGGATGGCAGACTCTTGTACTATTTCGGCCGCTTTAACAGTTGCAATAGACGTCACCTTCTCGCATTTTTTCTTAGATCGCTTTGTTATGCGACAAGGAGTATCGTCGTTGTTACCACGCGGAGAAGTGCCACAACAAGCTGGGCACAGCCACGTTAGCTTCAAGTCGTCATCCGGTTCCCACTCCGAAGATCTCGAAGGTAGCACACAAGCAACATGGAAGCATTGCCGACATGATGAACATAATAAAGGATCATATGCGTCCGATGTGGTTTTTTTACAACATGCAAATTCCATAATTATATAAATTGTTTATAAATAAATCACTAAACAATATTTGAAAAGGAAAAAGACTCGAGCGATTGCGAGGACTGAACTCGGATCTCGACCGATCACTTGTTGATTCCGTCGTTGTCACCGTTCGGCCAACACAACTTAGTCTGTATTGGCGAAAATACAATATATATATTTCTTGTATTTTTGTTCAAATGAATATGAATGAGTGTCCTTAAAGCAAAGGTCATTCGCATCACACACTATTACCCGCACTAAGCCTGCTTGTTTATTAAAAAATGATATTAAATATAACCAATATCTTAATCAGAACTTGCACTTAATGTAATAAAACGCCAATTCAACTATTTTTTAAAAGAAAATTGATGAAATACGCACTTTAAACTACTTTTAAGAATTATTAAACTGGACAACAACGAAAGCACATCCACAGCTGACTTTATCGCACAGCGAACTGATTATCTCAATTTAGCTTTTGAATATTGATCGGAGCTAGTTTAGATTTAAATGTTTCGATTAAGATTTGAGAGTTCTCTCCGCTGTGCTATCGCGAGTAGGTAATTAACTTTGTGTATAGTATAGATAAATTAAATACAGTACAATTACGTAATATAACAATTTCTATAATTTAAATATTATAGGATGAATAATTTTAATTTTTAATTAATCTTATCCTCTATTTTAAAGTTGAAAAATAAAATTTCAGTGATTATAGAGACTCAAAAATACTTTAGATGTTTTCTTGTTTTTAATGTGCGTATGAATATAAATATTAATTGAGGCATTAAAAACTTTTTATTTCACGACTTCAGTTTGTGTTTAATTTTTGTATTAGAAAAAATTGCATTTATTTCCGAATAAAATCGAGTGACATGCTATAAAAACGAATGAATAATTTTGTAACTTTGGATATTTTTTTAAATACACACTTTGAAATACACAGGCCGAAGACGGGCAGCAGCGTCTTCGGTGCGACAAAGCCAGCCCTGCGGTCACCAACCCGCCTGCCCAGCGTAGTGACTATTGGCAAAACACATGAGTTCGCGTCATAATGTCGGGCGCGAACTTGTGGAGGCCTATGTCCAACAGTGGACTGTGATAGGCTGTAGTGGTGGTGGTGGTGGATATTTTTTACATCAATAATTACAACATTGTCAAGTATAAGTCACTTGTCATATTTAATTACTCGAACGAACACACGTCGAAGCTGGTATAAGTTTTATCACATGATTCTAATACTTTTAATACAATTTATAAATAAACTTAATTTATAAAATGAGTAACATAGTTTGTAACAATATGATATATATGTCATTAGAAATATATACACAATAGAAATATACCCTTAATATACAATTTTGGTCAGACTTATTTTGATAGAATACAATAATCTAAAATAAATGTAATCTCTGATAGCCAATAGACGTTATCTTCATAACTATCAAATCTCGTTCGTTAAGTTGTAATCAAGAAATTGAAAGATATTGTAGCAGGAGCACTATGTTTATAGTCATTATTTTTCTCTATTTTGTAGTGGTTATACGGTTGCACAACTGAGTAAATTTTGTGATGAAATGACGATATGTAACTAATAGAATATAGGGAAGGATTTATTCTATATTATGATAAGTGGTTACTTTTAATATAACGGGACTTTCTGTTTTGTGATACAAAACGTAAAGTGGTAAAATTTCTCTTGGACTAAATCGCGTGTGTCGATTAGAAGAAAATACAGGAGTATATTGAGTTTAAACATGAACGGAATCAGAGAAATAACTAATTAATATAAACGTTGATGTTCTGATTCATGTCAGTTTTAGAAGCCACCGTACCTAATGTGTATAATGCCTTTGGCAATTTCATTTCGGGGCGTTGCAACTGACTGAACATGACCGAGGCTCTGATAATTTGCGTTGAGAGATATTGCGTTCAAAATGAATGAATAAACAAAATTCTGTTTGATATTATATTACGGCCTGGATTTTGTCTTTTATTTTTAGTGTGATGAGTAGTAATTATTTTTTTAAATTATGTAATACAAATAGTAAGCGTTTCTTTCGTATTATTTTAATTAAATAAAATACTACCGTTAATTTACGATATTTATCAAGATAACAAAAAAGCGTATTTTTAAGCTTCCTTTTTATTAGGAGTTTACTCCTTAAGAAATTTTGTAAGATCGGTGGTATAAATAAAACTATCTGAACCCGCATACGTTGTTTTGCCGTATATGTTATTAACCTCCGCAACCCCCTCTTGTTGTTGGAATTTCGTAAAATCCGTTCTTAGCTGACCTCTACTTGGCGAAAGGAATATTCCTACCAAAATTCAAGTCTCTACGCCTTATGGTTCCAGAGATATCGTGATGAGTCAATGGGTGGAAATCTATATATAGATATGGGGAGTAAAACCGTTGACACAACTGAAGCGTTACAGCAACGGCTTACAGCACTGTTATCTGTGCAAGTAATGGGTATGATAGTACCAGTCGCCAGGGTTACTTTTCCGCAATGTACCTATTTTTAGTTTTGTAGTACTTTTCCTTGTTTCATTTTTAGTAGGAAGACGCTTATGAATTGCTATCAGTGTCTAAGGAACATAAATACCTATTGTAAAAACAAGGAGAAGAAAAGCACTACGTCTAAAACTTTACTGTGTGAATATTTATAATTTAATGAAGCTATTCATTGCGAGGTACAGGTCGCCTTCGGCGATTCTATTTCTTTAAATATCTGGTTCTTTGGTGACGCTGAGTTCTTAGAGTATACAGAATGTAATGAATGCCCGACTATGAAATTACGTTAAAATTGTAGTGGATGGATGCGTTAAATTTCTACATTTACAGCAAAGAATATCAACAGAAGCCTAAAACTTTCGGTGCATCTTCGTTCTTATTTCAAATCTTATAATATTAAGTTTATATGGAATTTTACTATGTTTTGTTATATTTTACAAGTTAGTTTTTATATTTTACATGTCATTTTCAAATATAAAAACATGTAGGTATACGACGATGTTATTAAAATGTAAAGGTTTCGTAATTAATATAATCTAATTGAAACGAATAAATACAAAGTTTAAACATGCACGTACTTAATTAAATTATTTGTTGAGAGTTTTAATGAGGATCTAGAAACAAGTTACGAATTCCATTGTATAATTTTAATATTATTGTACAATCAAACTAAAATTTATTACAAAACAGAAACATTCCAAAATTTTAAAGCGAAATTATTAAAGCGTATAATTTACATTTTATACTTCGCCATGATGTACGAATTACTGTGATATTATTTTCTAAAATCGGACACATACCCGTAAATATCTTTTTAGTTTTTTACTAGTTTGGTTTAATCTTTTTAGTTTATTTCTGGAACATGTATTTCAAATCCAGTTTAGGCCTAAACATTCTATGAAGGTGTGCATTTGTGTGTAGTCCGATGTAGTCTAATGTCGTATTTACGCCGCCTACACTGCCGGACCACGATAAAAGGTTTAAAGCTATGTAGCTCTATTTCGGACGTTCTAATCTGCAATTTGTTCTGGAACACCGGCTGTTTTATAGCTACTTAATGTGAATACATTCATGGTTGCGTAACGAAATAACTAATATGGCAATTTGTTTTGTGGTTTTAGTCGCCTAAATTCACTCTATTTTATAGCGCGAATTAAAAAATGTTTTTACATGACCACAATCGAAATCAGTATTCTCCGTGGGCCGTTGTATGGCACGGGTCTAATTTGTTTTTAATGAATGCTCTTAACTACGGTATACGTTCAGATAAATAAAATTCTTGATAGAACACTTAATATATTTTTAGTTCGAAAAGTTTACCTATTAAGAGCTCGATGAAACTACGTCAAAAATGTTTTCGATGGAAAAAGTTACAGAGCGCTGGGAATATTCTGGTAGAACTTTAAGATTGCTTTATTTAAAATATTCGTTTCCGTATTATATACGGATTCAATTAAATATAAATTTGTTAAATAATATAATCTATAAAATAATTTTATGTACATACGCGACGTTTTAATCAAACAAAAAAATATTTAATAATTTTTGTTGCTCTCTCTTTTTATGTTTTTGATAATATATTTAAAGTACGTATCTATAAAATCAACGTTGTTATATATACACAATTAAAGTCCTTCAATATATTAAATTATTTAACTCTTTCACTGTAACGATTATGTGACTGTTAACGCTGGATTACAAAACGTCTGGAGAAGTCAATTAATTTACTTATTTTAAATGAATAACAACATGATATACGAGAGTATGTTTCATTTAATGTATTCTGATAAATATTCTTGAAACACTATAAAAAATTATTGTCAGTATATATTTTAGAATCTATGGAAAATGTACAAATTATTTGCTAATGACATCCTCCCACAATTTAAAAGAACTTTGACCAGTAACAAGAGTCGGAGGTAGACAGCCTTTGTTTTACAGGCGTGTTCATTATTAAAGGTATTTTTGTCGTTGTCCATTAGAGTACGTCGTGCTGCCATTAGCGCAAGATTAATGATGCGAATAGTGAACATCTAACGGCACTTGAAACATTTTTACTCAATAGAGCCAGACTGGTAATACGATCACGTCGAGTCAAATTTTAAGTCTCGTTAATGGTAAAATACGAGGTGGATTATTTATTCTTACGTCTTTCGTATAACACTCATTTATTTTAGGAAGTGCGTAACACGTCACGACATTTGCTTAAAAGAATTTTTGAGACAGGAATATAATTTGTAATTCAAAAAGCGAAATTTTAGTGGATTAAAGATCTAAAGGAATATCTTCAGAATTAGTAGATTTTTATGCTTTGTAAATTAAGTTAAAAAAAGCACAGCTGATGAGTATTGGAATTTTGAAAATCTTATATTATTTTAAGCTACTTATTTGTATTACAAATAATCTTTTATTATTATTATTTTTAACAGAATTTATTGTTTTACGTCGCATTTACAACTAAATCCATCTTTATAACAAAATGCTCAAGCCAAATTTGAGAATTTCATCTTAAAATAAATTTTTTTTCATTAAACTCCCATTAACGAACGATGTATCATACGGCTGTTAATAACATCTGTATAAACCAAACTGAGAGTTTTTTTTTAATTTCAAAGGCGGCATTCATTACGAACGAGTACTTGTAACTGTACCTAGCGTAGCGTAGTAGAAGACGCTCTCTTCTCTTTGTGTAGCTGCGCTTATCAGGTGTCGATAGTCTACTTGTTAGTTAAAAAAAGCAACGATTATGTAACACTTTTATTGAAAAAATTCTCTCAATTTATGTTATCTCAACATAATTATTATAAAACAAACTCTTTTGTTTGCTTTTCTGTCCACTCAAAAAAAAAACCTGAACATATTTTTATGTGGTAATGACTAATAGATTAAATGTATAATGAGAAAGGTTTTAGTTTAAAATTGAGTTATAATACATAATTATAAATGTATTATACCTCAATTTTAAATATATATTAGGTATAATACATTTATATGTATTATAACTCAATTTTAAACTAAAACCTAAAATTTTGAACTAAAATTGAGGTATAATATAACAGTAGGTATATGTAATAATCATTTCTTTTTAAAGTGTATAAAAATTTATGTTTTACTTACTTTCATGCATATTATTATACACTCGTACTATTAAATTATATAAATTAAAATATCTTTGGGAATATCGCCAAATAATCAAAAACTAAAATAGCAATCAATGACGAGACTGGTTGTAGGCACCCTTTTTCCCTTCTCATCTCAAACAGACGTGCGCTCCTCCTGATGGTAAGCAATTATCGTAGTCCATGGACACCTCCAACACAGCGAGCACTACAAGCGTCCACGGCCATTCTCCAATTCGGCGTTATTTGCCTAATTACCGTGACGTTTTTTATTTTTCACTGATTTGAATTAAACACATTAAAATATGAAACAAATCAAAGATACGAATTCAATAATTAATTAGGCATGTAACAATTAATTGTAGTTTTCTAGATAATGAGACTTAAAAAATTTATGAGTACGGTAATTAGAATTTTTTTTTATATTTAATGTAACGGTAATTAGAAAATTACATAAAGTCTATGTAAAATATGATAAATGATAATAACACATATTAATAATTCGTTCACATATAATTATAATCAAAGCGAAAGAATTAACGATGTCCCTCATAACCATAACCTACCAATAGTGAAAAAAGACATTTTATCATTGCTATAATAAAAAAAAAAATTAGAACAGTTTTGATGAATTTCTTGTTATCTCTTTGTTATGAACCAAATTGAAATTATCAGCTGTCAACACTAAAAGTACTAACAATAAATAGTTTATATAATCTATGTTGCATAGGGCAATACTATTTCCGGTAAAACTTGACGGCTCTCTCGTAAAATCGGCGTGTGCGTCTCGACGCCTCTCTCGACATCGCGCTCGAATAATTAAAATATTATTGGTTATAAGTTGCTTTCGCCTTTTGTATCGCGTCGCGCGTTCACAATTGATATTAGATAATCATTTATGTAAATATAAGTTAACATTGCAAGTGTATCTGTGAATTGTGCACAACGCCGCCGAGGACATCCTGCAACGGCCAGTTCGTCGCGTTGGCTGATCAGATAAGCTCACCATCCTAATTATCATTAAAACTGCATGTGGCCATATGTGTTTTTGTGCTAATCTAGGTTGGTGTTAGCTGGCCAGGCCAGGACAACGCATCTTTAAAAGCAAGGTAAATAATTAGTATTACATAAAACGCTGTGTACCGCAGCAAAGTATGTTGGATATTAAAAGGACCTGAAGTTTTAATACGCTTCCACTCGTTTCTATAAATTCATCCCAGGTCATATCTAACACTCTTCTATTGACATAACGAGAAGGGTATCACGTGCACGCATATTAGCTACTGTAGACATAGAGAGATAATACGAGTAAAGGGGTAGACAAAATTTTGTTTTGGCGCGCATGCTAGGCCTACTGACCAACGATACCATTTGCAGTTCTTTTTATCGTTGCTCCTACGCCATCTGCTGAGCTTTTGCCATGACCACTCTCTGTATAGTTCCATTCAACCACTCTTAGATTAGGAAAGTGCCACTGAAGTTATGAGATGATAGATATAAAACATTTTTTTATTTCGATATTGGCCAGTCGGAGAATCTGATATAAAATGGATGACATTTACATGAGGAGCTTCATTTTCAATGAAATTTAAGACAGGTATGCAATGACCTTCTATAAGGTCATTGCACGTATGAGATGAGTCCATACTGCAACTGCGTCATGTCTATGAGTGAAGGACTCAAAGTGCAAGACTCTGGAATCACGACCCAAAATGGTTGCATCTTGGAAAATAACCAGTTGCTGATTTTATAAGAGTGAGTAAGTTTATCAGTGTGTGACGTGTGTGTGAGTAATTTTATACGTATGTGTGAGTTTTCTTCCGGTTGTTTGGTGACATTTCGCAGACAGGTAGTATTTTTTTATCTCTTTTACTTTTATGCAGTCAGTCAGACAGTTCAGCCTATTGCAGTCCACTGCTTGGTCATAGGCCTCCCCATGTTCGCGCCAGACATCCTGAATTTCCGCAATCCTCATCTCCAGCCTACACCGGCAATCTTACGTAGATCGTCGGTCTAACGTGCCGGAGGACGTCCCACACTGCGTTTGCCAAGACGCGGTCTTCCCTCCAGGACCCGTCTGCTCCAACGGCCATCGGTCCTGCGATACAGATGACCAGCCCACTACCACTTCAACTTGCTTATTCTGTGGCCTATGTCGGTTACTTTTGTCTCTCACGGATAGTCTCATTTCTAATTCTAACTTTCGAGAGAAACCTCAAGCATAGCCCGTTCCCATTGCACGTTGAGCGACTTTAAGCTTGTGGACCAGTCCCTTCGTCAGTGTCCATGTCTCTGCTCCGTATGTCAACACAGGCAGGACGCATTGCTCGAAGACTTTTGTCTTCAAGCATTGCGGATTTTCTTTTATTGTACCTTTCTTTCTCCTTTTATTTTGATTGCTGATACAAAAAGGGTCATTTTTAATTCGTTGTCGGCGTTGGTTGCGGTTCCAGTTAGTAAACAAGTATTATTTTTTCATACAACGGTAATTATAAACATATGGTAATTAGTATACGGTAATTAGAAAACGATAGATTTTCTTAAAAATGTCGAAAACCGACACAGTATGCAAATACTAGCTTATTACAACGTACGGAGGCCAAAGTACTGTCTTCATTTACATTATCAACTTGGGTCTATCTTAAAAATCAAGTATTAAACTAAGAACAATGGTAATTAGAAAAGTTTTTAACCAAGGCTACGGTAATTATATACTCACGTGCTTCATTGGAGGTACACTAACCTTATAGACATTCAGATGCTGATGGGCCTTGACCCACACTGGGGAGACGCGACGCGTACGGTAGTGATGGTCCAAATACTTTTATTTAGGGATGTACACCCGAGAACAGCAAATGTTACGGGAATTATAACTTTCCAATGGACATGCGATTACTTAATGATAATTATTTGTAGACTGGTTCTAGTGAGTCGATATTTTTTTGTGCGATACACGTTACTTAATATCATTTAAAACGTTGAATGAATCAAAGTAAATCTTTACGTTATAAAAATTACAAGCAATTTTTAAGATTAAGTTGGTGTGCGGACACGCCACGGTAATTAGAGAACAGAGGTTCTTTGAACATAAGTTAAATTAATTTAGTCTTAATTACTTAAAACAGAAGCCAATATTTTTTTACAGCTAGATACGGATGCTTTCTAATATATGTATATAAAAAAAATTATGATTGAATATGATAATATGACGGATTATACAAGCCCGGACACCTAAAATTTGCTACTCGGCAACTCTACCCTCACTGTCAACGGAGTAAATTTGTAGGAGCTTTCATTAAAAACCTAGGAAAGAATTTAAAAAATTAACAGACTAGAAGTGGAATTACTCAAATCATCAAATTATTACAAACCATATTATCCTAATCGTAATGAAGTTTTTTTTTTAAATAACAAATGCCGCTGTCAGTCAGTCAGTTCAGCCTATTGCCGTCTACTGCTGGACATAGGAATCCCCAAGTTCACGCCAGACATCCCAGTTTTCCGCAATCCTCATCCAGTCTACACCGGCAATCTTCTGGCAAAATGCCGCTGACTTTACTATAAATGTAAAACGGAAATCAACAATAAAAATATTTGTGTATACCTATGTCCTGATATTGTGGAGTGATAGATTTATAAGTAGGAAAACTGTCATCAATTTCAACGTAGTTAAAGGCACAATTCACATACTATTTATACAACACAATAAGATGTATATTTATAGGATGTTTCATCTGTTATATCTATAAATAGAGCTGTATGTATAATAATAAAAAAAAATTAATATAACGCTAAGAAATTACAAAGTTAAGCGTTTACAAGTACATATAATTTATTATTCCCGAACATATTTGTATCATTATTGTATAGAATACAACTATACGCGACAGCCTTAAAGACTAACGATATATCGTTTATCAAAATAAGTGGGTGTTTTGCTTTGGAGTTGAAGAGAAATTATATTATAAAACTAGCTGCTGTGCCCGCGACTTCGTCCGCGTGGAATTTAACAAGAAAGATATTGTTCAGTTCACAATTATAAAAAAAAAATCTGAAATAAAAGTAGCCTAAGTTACATCTTATTACATCAGCTATCTGCCAGTGAAAGTCCCGTCAAAATCGGCCCAGACCTTTCAGAAATTAGCCGGAACAAACAGACAGATAGATAGACAAAAATTCAAAAAAATGTTATTTACGTATATGTACCGTATATAGATCCATATGCATTTAGTAAAAAGTGGTTATTTTAATATTACAAACAGACACTCCGATTTTATTTATTTGTATAGATGAAGTACGTGAATCTACTAAATATTTATATCAATTGAAACGTTCAGCGATGTTAGCAGATATCTAAGTTATTATACAGTTTTAACAATACAATTCCATTTTCGATTTTACTATATCCAAACAATCGAGCTTGCATGTGCAATTGTACACTCGATCGTAAAAGTACAACCGGACATTCTCCGTTATAAAGGACGCTTTCAATTGCAAATGGGTCGTTAGAACACTGTGACGTAAACCTTTCTATACTGATAACTGAAAATATATATTAAACAAAATATGAAAAAGGTGCAGAAGAAATATTTAGACATTTTTTTTTCTTTTTTGTAACTATTATCGCGTCAAATTTACATGCAGTTAAAATTACAGATGCTATGAAAGCAATAGTAAACTAATGGTTAAGTCAGTTAATTCAGCTATTATAGTCCACTGCTGCTGCCCAAGTTCGTGCCAGACATTCCAGTTTTCCGCAATCCTTATCCAGCCTACACCGCCAATGTTACGTAGATCGTTATCCAACGAGCTGGAGGACGTCCTAAACTTCGTTTCCCAATACGTGGTCTCCACTCCGGGACACATCTGCTCTAACGGCCATCGATCCTATGATACAGGTGACCCAGCAGCGGGATGTTAGAGGTTGAATGCGTATAAAAAAACGAGTGCGTCACCACACGCCTGAAGTAAAACTTCTTTAGCTCCTACAATAATAATTATACGAAACGTAACTAACTCTCTCTCTTTCTATCTTCACTAACTTATATCTCCCTCTCAACTTCCGTTTGCCTAATCCAATCACACTTTTCGTAACGCTCTCGTCACGCATTCACAAGCTTACTCCCCAAATCAAGTGTGCGTAAAGAAGTTTTACTTCAAAAACAATTTTGACAAAACGTAATCACTTTATCTATAGCGCTTAAACGAGTAAAAACGGGTAAAAACGAGTAAAAACGTAACAATTGTTGTTGAATGTTTAAAATCCTCTTCATTAATTTCGGCTAATGGCGCTGAAATATACTATAGCGAACATTGGCAAAAACACACATATTCGAAACCACAGCCTTAATAAGCCCACCGCTGTAACAAAGCTAACAATCATTTTCAGTTCTGTTTTCGATATGTCGGAACATTTATTCATTCAACGATAACGGATACTGACATACAAAATCTTATTTCCAGTTTAAATAAAAAGAAAAAAGAAATATTTGTAATTTTAAGATTTTATCCTAATGCAATTTATGCAAATAAGTTTCATTAGTAGGTATGCTGCATACACAGCATACTTATTATATATAGGGGTTTTCGATAAGCCCGGGTAGATTTTGGTTGTTCATGGCATGGCATGTTCATTAAAAAATGGTTTTCTTTACACCTATATATTAATATATATTTGTCGCAGATCAGAAGTAGGTAGGAGAAGAACGGACGGATGACCGAACTGGTTTATTAACAATGTAAGTTTAACACAAGATAGTTCTAACTATTTAGTATTCAATGGACTCACCGAGCGGGTACCGTCTATCGCGTGGCAGAGAGACAACTCGACGCAGTGCCCGGGACTTGTGACCCGAGTGTTGGTTTACGGCGGCGCCGCCTAACAATGCGCATTGGCACTCACCACCACCGGTCGAGTTGCCCAATCAGTAACAATTAATTCGTGTACACAAACTAACTATTAGAAGAGTCGAGGTTAAGCTACTAGCAGGATACACAAGTGCACCGCGCCACGCCAGAGCCGAGACTGCCTGAGCTGCGGTTGCATCCGTCTTTTATGCACGAAGGAATGACTCGAATAATAGAATGAGTGAGGGTAGATGAATAATAATAACAACACAGGTACCGTCATTAATAACTATCTGTATTGACTCTCCGACACGGCCATCCTGACAAGTCACACGTCCCCGTGTGATGCCGTAAAAAGCAAAAAGGTACTGCGATATCAAAGTTTCGTCTCGGCCTATCCTGACCCACACTTAACCAAGGATAAAGCGATAGTACAACCACTTTTTGTTGACACACCATACAACCATACGCCAATCTACCATTAAATCAAAATTGACCAATCGTTTTGGTATAAACATTACTCCATTATTGATTTCCACATATTAGTCACCACTGTTACCTAAATCGAGTGACAGCAGCTCATGCCACCTCCATCGAGTGACAATAACCAACCAAAAGAGTCGCTACTGTCACCTAAATCGAGCGACAGTAGCTCATGCCACCTCCATCGAGTGACGATAACCACTAAGTCGCCACTGTCACCTAAATCGAGCGACAGCAGCTCATGCCACCTCCATCGAGTGACGATAACCAACCAAAAGAGTCGCTACTGTCACCTAAATCGAGCGTCAGTAGCTCATGCCACCTACATCGAGTGACGATAACCACTAAAGTCGCCACTGTCACCTAAATCGAGTGACAGCAGTTCATGCCACCTCCATCGAGTGACGATAACCAACCAACTAAAAGAGTCGCTAGTGTCACCTAAATCGAGCGACAGTAGCTCATGCCACCTCCATCGAGTGACGATAACCACATGTATTGCCTCCATCGAGCAATACAATCAAAACATGTTTCCATGCCACCTCCATCGAGTGACGAGATTGCCTCCATCGAGCAATACAACCAAAACATGTTTCTCATGCCACCTCCATCGAGTGACGATATTGCCTCCATTGAGCAATACAATCAAAACATGTTTCCATGCCACCTCCATCGAGTGACGATATTGCCTCCATCGAGCAATACAATCAAAACATGTTTCTCACGCCACCTCCATCGAGTGACGATAATGCCTCCATTGAGCAATACAATCAAAACATGTTTCCACGCCACCTCCATCGAGTGACGATATTGCCTCCATCGAGCAATACAATCAAAACATGTTTCTCATGCCACCTCCATCGAGTGACGATAATGCCTCCATTGAGCAATACAATCAAAACATGTTTCCATGCCACCTCCATCGAGTGACGATACTGCCTCCATCGAGCAATACAACCAAAACATGTTTCTCATGCCACCTCCATCGAGTGACGATATTGCCTCCATTGAGCAATACAATCGAAACATGTTTCCATGCCACCTCCATCGAGTGACGATATTGCCTCCATCGAGCAATACAACCAAAACATGTTTCTCATGCCACCTCCATCAAGTGACGATAACCAACTAAAAGAGTCGCTACTGTCACCTAAATCGAGCGACAGTAGCTCATGTCACCTCCATCGAGTGACGATAATGCCTCCATTGAGCAATACAATCAAAACATGTTTCCATGCCACCTCCATCGAGTGACGATACTGCCTCCATCGAGCAATACAACCAAAACATGTTTCTCATGCCACCTCCATCGAGTGACGATATTGCCTCCATTGAGCAATACAATCGAAACATGTTTCCATGCCACCTCCATCGAGTGACGATATTGCCTCCATCGAGCAATACAACCAAAACATGTTTCTCATGCCACCTCCATCAAGTGACGATAACCAACTAAAAGAGTCACTACTGTCACCTAAATCGAGCGACAGTAGCTCATGTCACCTCCATCGAGTGACGATAACCACTAAAGTCGCCACTGTCACCTAAATCGAGTGACAGCAGCTCATGCCACCTCCATCGAGTGACGATAACCAACTAAAAGAATCGCTACTGTCACCTAAATCGAGCGACAGTAGCTCATGCCACCTCCATCGAGTGACGATAACCACTAAAGTCGCCACTGTCACCTAAATCGAGTGACAGCAGCTCATGCCACCTCCATCGAGTGACGATAACCAACCAAAAGAGTCGCTACTGTCACCTAAATCGAGCGACAGTAGCTCACGGCCCGACTGCCTCAGCAGCTAGTGACAACTACTATTGCCACACATATCGTCATCACCTCATGTGAAACGACCAACATATATCGTCATCACCTCATGTGATACGACCAAATTAGCATCAACAACATTAAACAAATCTAATTCAGCAGCTACATCAGTAAGAGAAATCCTTCGTAAACGATCGTGAACATACCTATAGGTTCTATTATTATTTCAAGAACTTTACAATAATCCGAATCATAAATGTCGTTAAACCAATTTTATTATAACTAATCACTTCACACAATTACCACAGCCATGTACCATCGACGTCATCAAAACCAAAACTATAGACCGTACGTCTACTTCTACAACAAGCTACAACCAAAAATCCTCGAGTAAAGACCTCTAACACCACGGCTCTCTAGACGAAGAGCAATCACAGTACATGTGTCAGTCACATACATCTCAGTACACATATCCACCGAATGAATCGCCCGTGTCAGTCATCCCTGTGACTATACGCTACGCTCTCAATAGACCACGACCACGATCTCCGCCAGAGTTAAACGCACGCCGCGCACCCTGGACTCCTGGGTTACCCCAAGAGACAATTCTACCGGGCTACGACTACGGATAACTACACTGGTACGGTTGAACACATTACGGTCGATAGAGTCATTCACTCGAGTCTTTCCATCTACTTAAACTTGAACATCATCATTATCAACAAGATCATAAACTTCATCAACATCGTCTGGTACATGACGTGCTGGCGTTTTTCTTAACCTTTCGTGAGCAAATATGTAGGTACGTTTACAATTTAAAGCTTTAAGGGTATACCGATTACCTTCGAGAACTTCTATTACGCGAAAAGGGCCTCGATATTTCGGATCAAGTTTTATTTGATTACGCTCCTCATTTTGTAACAAAACAAATTTTAACAGTCGTTGTAAACGACTACCGTAATGGGCCCATGCTTGTACCAAGGTGTTATAAATTAACCTTCTTAATTTAAACTTTTTTAAACAGAAAAACTAAATAACTTTTAAACAGTTTAAACAAATCACTCAAAGGTAGAGAAAGACTGAAAACCCTCGATACTACAAAAATACTCGTTACAGAGGGTAATCGGAAATACTCAAACTAAGACGATATTAACACTTTATCACCAACAAGTCGGTAACCACAACCTCTTGATGACTACACACTACAGTCTTTAGAGTGCTTACATCAGTTTTCTGTCACATCATTAAGATGTTCACCATTATGATCGTTATCCACATTAAACTCAATTAGTACACGACCTTCTGGCATCTTCCTTAATCGAATTTGTAAGCAAAAACAAAATAACGCTCGTCTATCCTGACAAAATCGCGACGGCTCGTACTAAGATTACGCTCACGATCTGACATTGTAACTGAATCGAAACAAAAACTGAATCGCAAAATCTATTAACAAAATTAAACACTACACAACTACCTACGTATCACAATAAAACTAAATTCAACAAATAAACCGGTAAATCGAATTACGCAATCGAACACTGAACAAAAATCACTTGTACACCGATAAGAATACAACAAAACAACCGTCCTATCAGAAACTTCACGCTCCCTCGGCACTTCAATAAACAACACAAAAATATCCGTTACAGAGGGTAATCGGAAATACTCAAACTAAGGCGATATTAAAACGTTATCACAAACAAGTGGGTAACCACAAAAACTTAACAAACAACCTAAATACCACGACTATGCTCGCGACATTGAATATTTTAACCTATCAGTTTAAATGATGTCGACTCGACTTGCTCTTCGATCGCACGATAATTTAACGGGACTACGCGAACGCGATTCTCGTGGCATCGTGAAATAAATTACTCACTAGTAACACTCTTAGTGGGCACGAGAACAGTATCCCACTTCTGATGTCACAGATCAGAAGTAGGTAGGAGAAGAACGGACGAATGACCGAACTGGTTTATTAACAATGTAAGTTTAACACAAGATAGTTCTAACTATTTAGTATTCAATGGACTCACCGAGCGGGTACCGTCTATCGCGTGGCAGAGAGACAACTCGACGCAGTGCCCGGGACTTGTGACCCGAGTGTTGGTTTACGGCGGCGCCGCCTAACAATGCGCATTGGCACTCACCACCACCGGTCGAGTTGCCCAATCAGTAACAATTAATTCGTGTACACAAACTAACTATTAGAAGAGTCGAGGTTAAGCTACTAGCAGGATACACAAGTGCACCGCGCCACGCCAGAGCCGAGACTGCCTGAGCTGCGGTTGCATCCGTCTTTTATGCACGAAGGAATGACTCGAATAATAGAATGAGTGAGGGTAGATGAATAATAATAACAACACAGGTACCGTCATTAATAACTATCTGTATTGACTCTCCGACATATTTATATAATTATATATGTATATATATAGATGTATATAGCTAATGTTAATAGATATTTAAGTTTCTGTTGATACTAGTATAGTAAGTTTATTTG
Source organism: Melitaea athalia (assembly GCA_905220545.2). Classification (NCBI taxonomy): domain Eukaryota; kingdom Metazoa; phylum Arthropoda; class Insecta; order Lepidoptera; family Nymphalidae; genus Melitaea; species Melitaea athalia. The sequence continues at coordinate 9,273,718 of HG992180.1, read as the reverse complement.
TTCGTTCAAACCTATCGTATCGATTTCGAAAACTTAGTATGTTAGTTACAGTACAGACGGTTATAAAACACCGCGCTACGAATCTCAGGAGCGGGAAGAAACTATAAATGTCAAATAATTTGACCGGTGCCGGAATATTGCACGGGTTATACAACTCGGACGTCTAGTAAATCGATACAGACTCGTTCCTCTTACTGGAACGTAATATCTCATAACATAGATGTTTGCTGGTTTTTGTGATGTACATTTACTTGGTTTGTTGATGGCTTACCACACTCGCTAGCACGTCATCTTTTATAGGTTAATTAATTAAGAATATTAAGTGTATTTCGCTGTTTTTTCAAATTTTTAGTCTACTAATATTCTCAACAACAAAAAATTGCGTGCGTACAAAGTACACATGGGAGACTCAGGAGTGAAACTTCTTTGGCAAACTAATTAAAAAAAAACTAATTGAAAAAATACATCGCATTCTACGGTACGCGCTCATCGTAGTCGTACGTGTTTGCTCGAAGCCAATAATTAAAACTAGTGACAAAAAATTTAGTGATGGGAAACACGCTCCTCGATATCGATACTTTTGATTAGTTTATTGTTATCATGGAGCGTTTTCTTCAAAGATCGAATTCACTTGGGAAACGACCCAACGATTTTCCCAGTGACACCTCGCATTGGGAAATACCAAAGAGACCTGCACGTCCAGCGGAAGCAAATGCATCGGTCCCAACAAATACCACAAATCGGTTCACCCCTTTGGAAACCAATAACTCATCGGCAGATAACCCAAACAAACGACTACAAGAGGTTACTACTGTCCGTAAGAATATACATAAGACCCCACCTATTGTAATAGAACTCAAAAAAGAATGGAGTCATGAAGATATTCGGGTTCTTATCAGTAGATATAGCACAACCTTTCATTTACAATATAGAGGAAATAACAGAGTTGCAGTTTGTTGCTACTCCCCGGAAAGTCACGAAGCCGTTAAAAAGGGTCTCAAGTCGGAAAATGTTCCCTACCACACTTTCTCACGCAAAGATGAGAGAACTTCTAAAGCAGTGATTTTTGGACTACCAGCTTACGTTGAGCCGTACTTACAAGAAGAGCTCAACTCTCTTGGTTTTGCTGATGTCATTGTTCGCAAAATGAAAACACCGAATGGAAGTAATACCACATGTCCACCTTATTTTGTTCAACTCCCTCCTGGTAGTGATATTAAGCGCTTCAAGCAAATAAAATACATTAGTAATTGTGTAATTCAAATACGTAAATACCAATCTAAAAACCTCTACGGAACTCAATGTTTTCGTTGCCAGGGATTTGGACACTCATCGAAGAACTGCAATCTTACTCCCCGGTGCGTCAAATGTAAGGAACAACATCTTACTAATGACTGCCCAAAAAAGGATCGCACACAACCAGCTCAGTGTTGTAATTGTGGAGAAAGTCACCCTGCAAATTATCGACAGTGCAGTGTACGAATGAATTACCTTCGATCTATCCAGGAGAAAAATTTAAAATCTCAAGCTACCAAAATTTTACCTAAACCATTGATAGGTGGACAAGTTGATGGTCGCCCCTGGAATGAAGTAGCAGCCTTAAACAACCAAAAACATCCCACTTGTAGTCAATTCTCCAATAAAGATGATCAAGCAACCTTAGATATGCTAATAATTTTTAAGGCAATTAAATCAATTAAAAATGAATTTGTCGCATGTACGAACATGATGGATAAGGTTATTCTTATCCTAACCCATCTAGGCCAATATGTTTAGTGCGAATACATTACGCCTACTAGTTTGGAATGCTGATGGCATTCGTAGAAAGATTACTGAGCTCTGGGATTTGGTAAGTACTCTTAAAATAGACATTATTGCCTTATGCGAGACCAGAATATCACCCAATGTTAATCTTAAAACACCTGGGTTTCATTGTTACCGACAGGACAAGACAGACGAAGGGAGGGGGCAGGGGGTGGCCATTTTAATAAAGACCGATATTCCTCACACTCCAATAAAAATCCCCCAAATAAACAATCTAGAGTGCATAGGACTACAGTTACAGCTTTCTTGTGGCCAGGTGACCTTTATTGCTGCTTATCAGTCTCCGAACCTCCCGTTGTTGTGTAGTGACCTGGATGCTATAATGAATTCTTATACTTCAGTGGTTCTAATGGGTGATTTAAATACAAAGCATCCTTACTGGAGCTGTTCTACGGCGAATTTGCATGGCGATATTTTATTTAATCATATGATTAATAATGAATATGACATCTTTGCACCTAACACTCCAACTTTAGTTCATTATAATGCTTCATACAGCCAATCAACACCAGACGTAATTGTGGTTAAAGGCGTTCAAGATATATCTGAAGTAAAAGCCTACACCTCCTTATCATCGAACCATCTTCCTGTCTTCTTTATGATTAATAGCAACTACACTCGAAAATCTCACCTCGCATTTAACTATACTAATGCTAATTGGAATAATTATAGAAATTATATCAATCAAAATATCACTCTTGATAATTCACCATTCAAATCTGTGTCTGAAATAGATTACAACATAGAACATTTGTCTAACACTCTTATCAATGCCCGTAATTTTAGTATTCCTGTAACTAAAGCCCACAGTAAAATCTCGCTTCCTCGTTATATACGAAAACTAATAAAATTCAAGAATGCTTGCCGTAGAGCTTCTCTCAAAGCAGACAACAATGTAATAAGACGATATCTCTTATCTAAATTTAATAACTTGCAATATATAATCGACAAGAAAATAAAGGAGTTTAATGATGGCCTCAGGGACAGGAAATTAGCAAGTGTAGATAATCCCTCATCCGATCTTTGGAGATTTGTCAAATCAATTAACCCTAGACCAAATGTCATACCTCCATTGAAAATAAGCAATAGTCACACTACTTCCACCACACAAGAACAGTGCGAAGCGCTGGCAGATGTATTCCTGGAAAACATGAACCTTACAAAGTCTTGGTACAGTGACTCCGAAACTGAACACAGAGTTGCTGAGTCCGTCAAGGGTCTCGAATCTATCCATAACTTTAAACCTGAGAAACTAGTTACGCCATCACAAATAAAGAGATTACTTAGCAAACTCAAATCTCGTAAGGCCCCTGGTATAGATGATTTGACAAACTATCTGCTAAAAAATATATCACAAAAAGGTCTTGTCTTACTAACTAAAATATTTAATGGATGTTTAATATTGGGTTATTATCCATCTTCTTGGAAAATCGCAAAAATGATACCAATTAAAAAACCGGCGAAAAGCGATTCCTGTCCTAAAAGTTATCGACCTATTAGTTTACTACCTAGCCTTGGCAAATTATTAGAATCAGTAATCCTAATGCACCTTCGAAAATTCACGGATCATTTACTTATATCGGAACAGTTTGGTTTTCGTCGTAATCATTCGACCACGCAACAATTAGCTAGAGTAAGTGAACAAATAACTCATGGTTTGAATCAAAAGAAGTGTACTGGTATGGTCTTATTAGATATTGAGAAGGCTTTTGATACGTTGTGGCATGAAGGACTATTGCATAAGCTATTAATTAACAATGTTCCAACAGGACTTGTAAAACTGGTTCAGTCATATCTGGTCAACCGTTCCTTTTCGGTAGCCATTGGCGATCATAGATCTTCTCTTAAACATATACCAGCTGGTGTACCACAGGGCTCAATTTTGGGTCCATACCTCTTTTCACTGTATATAAACGATATCCCCAAACAGCCACATACACAACTCGCTATTTATGCTGATGACACAGCATCATATACAACATCTGAGGATTGTGATTTGGTAATCGGTCGGCTACAACTTTCCATTGATCTACTCAGCGACTTCTTTACCAAGTGGAAGCTAAAGTTAAACTCCAATAAAACTGAATGTATAATGTTCTCTAGACGACGTTCGGTACCATCTAAGAAAATTAAAATAAATGATCATGTCATCCCTTGGAGTCGTCAAGTCAAATATCTTGGTACAATAATTGACGACAAAGTTAACTGGAGTAAAAACACCGATAATCTGGTTCTTAAGGGTGTCAAGGCTATAAATGCACTACGGCCCATATTTAACAGAAAGACAAAAATTAGCTCGTCCACTAAGATGAAAATGTACTCAATGTTGGTAAGACCATGCTTAACATATGCTGCTCCTGTTTGGTGTAGTATACCAGAGTCAAAATACAATAAATTACAAACCATTCAAAACAAAGCTATTAAAATTGCCTATAATACCCCATTTCGGACTAATCTCAAAAGATTACATAAACATATTAATTATCCAAGTTTAAAAAATTATATACTTAAAATATCTCGCAATTTTTATAAAAATAAAATCCCAGGTCACCCTAATATTCTGGTCTCATCGATTTGTCGTAGCAAATTTCGAACATTACCATATATCGATACATACAATAGGTACAGGTTACCACATCACTACTTTCTTGATGAATCATAACCAAATGAATCAACAAGCGACCGGCTTACGTTGCGTATGTCGATCCAAAGCTCAGTAAATATTTCTACATACCCACATTGATTTATTTTTATTTCTATTATAAAATTGTAAACTAATAAGTATACTTTTGTAAATCTATTCTTTACTTTTTTATTTTTACACTCATTTTCTAAGTGTAATAAGTATTAAGTGTAAATTTTAAAAATGTGCAACGTTTTACAAACGGCACATACCTAAAATTAGGTACTAATTGTACTACTCATACCTGTGAAGTGTTTTTGTGTAAACATGTTATAATTACTTTTTCGTGTTTCAACGTATATGTTTGTAAAGGTGAGTTAGCCTAAAAATGTATTAATAAATATGATGTTAACAATAAGTGATGCTTTTGTTAAACATTTTGTGTACTTGTATGATTTAATAAAGATATTTAAAAATCAATCAATCAATTGAAAAAAAACCTTTGTGGTTTTATGAAACCACGGTAAAAGTGAAACTTTTTTTCACATTATAGACATTTAACTAAAAAATTTTGGAATAACATTCCATTACCTAATGATATAAAAATCGCTTAACAATTTTACCGCGCGGCCGACTGTCATGCGACATGCAACACACAGACGAAAAAGTTTGAGACGATGTAATAAAAGTTTCACTTTAATTTTTAAATTAGTTTTCCAAAGAAGTTTCACTTCTGACGTGTACTTTGTACGCAAGCAATTTTTTTTGAAAGTTTGAAGTGTTACATCTTCTAAAGATCTGGTTTACTTCCTTTGACAAAGCCTTTCATTAATTAATGTGCAAGATAAAATTTATTGGTAACCAGTGAAATATAAAGTACAGAATGGCGTCGGTGTTGGTATGCTAGTGGTGGGTCGATGTGTCTGGAATCTGTCTCGATACAATCTAGCGATTGTCTCGGTACAATCTGACGTCTGTCTCAATACAGTCTGGCGTCTGTCTCGGTACAGTCTGACGTCTGTCTCAATACAGTCTGAAAAGTACAGAAAGGCGTTCGGTGTTGGTGCGCTAGTGGTGGGTCGGTGTGTCTGGTGTCTGTCCCAATACAATCTAGCGACTGTCTCGGTACAGTCTGAAGTCTGTCTCAATACAGTCTGGCGTCTGTCTCGGTACAGTCTGACGTCTGTCTCAATACAGTCTGAAAAGTACAGAATGGCGTTCGGTGTTGGTGCGCTAGTGGTGGGTAGGTGTGTCTGGTGTCTGTCCAAATACAATCTAGCGACTGTCTCGGTACAGTCTGAAGTCTGTCTCAATACAGTCTGGCGTCTGTCTCGGTACAGTCTGACGTCTGTCTCAATACAGTCTGAAAAGTACAGAATGGCGTTCGGTGTTGGTGCGCTAGTGGTGGGTCGGTGTGTCTGGTGTCTGTCCCAATACAATCTAGCGACTGTCTCGGTACAGTCTGAAGTCTGTCTCAATACAGTCTGGCGTCTGTCTCGGTACAGTCTGACGTCTGTCTCAATACAGTCTGAAAAGTACAGAATGGCGTTCGGTGTAGGTGCGCTAGTGGTGGGTCGGTGTGTCTGGTGTCTGTCCCAATACAATCTAGCGACTGTCTCGGTACAGTCTGAAGTCTGTCTCAATATAGTCTGAAAAGTACAGAATGGCGTTCGGTGTTGGTGCGCTAGTGGTGGGCCGGTGTGTCTGGTGTCTGTCCCAATATCATCTAGCGACTGTCTCGGTACAGTCTGAAGTCTGTCTCAATACAGTCTGGCGTCTGTCTCGGTACAGTCTGACGTCTGTCTCAATACAGTCTGAAAAGTACAGAATGGCGTTCGGTGTTGGTGCGCTATTGGTGGGTCGGTGTGTCTGGTGTCTGTCCCAATACAATCTAGCGACTGTCTCGGTACAGTCTGAAGTCTGTCTCAATACAGTCTGGCGTCTGTCTCGGTACAGTCTGACGTCTGTCTCAATACAGTCTGAAAAGTACAGAATGGCGTTCGGTGTTGGTGCGCTAGTGGTGGGTAGGTGTGTCTGGTGTCTGTCCAAATACAATCTAGCGACTGTCTCGGTACAGTCTGAAGTCTGTCTCAATAAAGTCTGGCGACTATCTCGATACAATCTAGCGACTGTCTCGGCACAGTCTGGCGTCTGTTTCGTTACGGTCTGGCATCTGTCTCGGTACAGTCTACAATAATAAAGCACAAAGCTACTTATCCCTAATCTTATACAAAAAAAAAATAAAGATGATAAGCAATTCTAATAAGACCCCTTATTAGAATTGCTTATCATCTTTATTTGTTTATGTTGAACAACTATGATTACATACATTTATTATTAATGTTAAACAATTACTATAATCTCTAGACACTAGTAACAGCGGGAGTATCCACAAATTAAGGGTATAAAAATCGCTTTATCAATCTTACCGCGCGGCCGACCGTCATGCGACATGCAACACACACACGAAAAAGTTTGACACGATGTAATAAAAGTCACTTTAACACTAAAAACAACAACGTCACACGGTGTTCCCAGGCGGTCACCCATCCAAGTACTGACCGCACCCGACGTTGCCGCGTTAGCGGTCGCTTAAATTTTAACCCTCATGCGCATAAAGAAGCTTCACTTCAGTAATTGTCATTTAAAAACTGTAGTATTAGTAAATATTATAGCAAAACACATTGCTGAAGCAGAAACCTAGTTGGCCTTTTCTTTCTTTTTTCGTTTTATGTTATTTTGTATTTGTTACCTACATTTTTGCTTATCGTTTCCTTTTATGTTTCTAATAATTATATTATTTTTTTTATGTTATAATTATTTTTCAAGTCATTTTTTATAATTGTAAACGGAAAGGCTAATAAAAGTGTTTTCTTTCTTTCAAAATTTTATGTACTTCAACGCTAATATGGTAGACTGAGAGACGGTTATATCTACTGCTCCGGATTATTGCAGCTACTGAACATAAATGACGAACAGTCTACTTTAAAGTTATAGGTACAGTTAAAACTTGCAAGTGAGAATTTTAAATTATTAGAATTTTAAATTTATTTACACTTATCTATACTAATATTTATTTATAATAATTATCTATAATAATTTAGAAAGCATGGTTACGAAAAAGTTACAAAGATAGATGTAACTTTATTCACGTTTTCTCCAAGAACTGTCAGAAATCGCATAAGTTTGTACATATTTTTCTTAGAAATTTAAATTTAAACTTACGTCTATTCTTATAAAACTTTTTATACGAGAAAGTCAGTATGATTGTTACTTCCTGGTAAAGAAAATGCTGTTAAGTTCTATTTTGAATACTGCAGTAGTTGTATAACTGTATGTAAAGTTAGCTTTTTATCTATTTTTTTAATCACGTGTTTTTCTTGGGTTAAACATCTAAATCTATAATAAAATACTAATTATCAAATAATAGCTTTAAGGATGTCCAGTAGGGTGATTTCTCTATAGTCCTCGCAATATTATCTGATTTATTCGATTATCTAATATATAATCTAGTACTATTATGTTATTACAGAAATTACTTATGACGTAGACCTAAATCATTTACTTTGTATAATTTATTTATCTATAAAATTTTAAGTATTATATCAGAAAATTTATTTAAATATTTTACAAATAATAAATTTTAACAAAATTTTGCAATTTTACAGTACAATCTGTTTGAAAACTTAATAATTATATTTCTATTGCATAAAAACAATGCGGCAGACGATGGAGTTGCTACGAATACTAGGTACATTAATAATGTTTTAATAATTCTCTGGAAGAGAATTATAATAAATTAGTTCGTTCTCTACTTAGTCGTAATAAATAAAATGTTCCGGTACATTGTTTATGCCGGACTGGACTATTTTTCGATGTACATTCAAACACAAAAATGTATGCTTAGTTTCATTGCTTTTAAATATGTCTTTATTCTAGCTTATAACTCTCAAACAGCGTATTGCTCACTCTTCTGTATAAAAATGTGTACTTTATTTAGATATGTAAGCACAAAACGATGCTTTTGATTTAAAATATTTTATCCGACCGATTAAGAAAAGGAAATTGTCCAGCAGAATTTTAATAATATGTGTATCTTTTTCTTTGTTTTACTTAAGTTTTATACGTACCTATATGCAAGCTGCTAGTATTTTTTTTCTGACTGTAAAGTTTCTTTTACAGACTTATTGTAGCGAGTTTCGTTCGTTGCACTGAACTCGCGCATGTGACGGATGAACTAAAACTTTTGTTATTCAAACTTTAATAATGGTACTTCTTCTCATTGTTTTCTATGAAAAGCATAAGCTTTATACTTACCATTTGTGAACTTAATTTTAACATGTAGTTGGTGTAATAATGGAATACCAACTGAAATATAATTTTCATCCACTAAGCAGATGGCCGTTGGAGCAGACTTGTCCTGTAGTTTTAATTTCAAAACAAAAACAATTCTCTAGAAAAAACTAAAATTAAATAAATGTAATCATTTTAATGAACAGTTACGTTAATTAAATATGTGTAATATGAGTCCATCGATAATAATTCGCTGTTCTAGAGCAATGGGGATTAATTAAATCGCGATTAACCAAACGATTGGTGGATATACTAGTTGTTTAAAGGTTGCAACTTTGTAAACACTATTATTACTTTTGAAATGAATTATTAAGAACAATATATTGTTTTAAATTTTCATGGTTATTAACGTTATTTAAATTCACTTTTTCGGGATTTACACCATGTACCTGTTTATATTTGAGGCTCCGATAATTCGGCGCAGTTGCATGCTCCATGGTCACGGAAGAACTATTACTAACAACTTATTATTAAAAACAGTTTAACAGTTACACAGTTTTTTGATAACTAACAAATACACAGGTGCTTAGCTCCGTTTATACACGAGGGATTAAATTTTATTTTAAAACACATTGAATCATAAACTCTCATCACGTACGTGACTACTATCCCTAATTTTTCTTCGAGGTCTATTCTAGTAGCGTATAATCTTAGAATTCGATTTGCTGTTGTAAGCGTAGGATTTTCTTGCGATCTGCAAAAAACCTGCTTAATTATAAAGCTGCTCTGACTTTAGTTCTTTCATGGCGCAATTTTGATCGTTCAATGACACTACTTAGATCATTTGAATAAACAATACCAACATCTTATAACACAGAAGAAGCTATAATAGCAGTGGCTCTATCAAAGACTAGATTCTAGGAACAAAGTAGCTAAAAGTACGAAGTACACTATACCCACCTGAAGTTTTTCGTAGTAAAAATGGAAAAAAATAACTATTTCTTTACTCTGTCATTCATAGATTACTGGCCTGGTTTTGTACGCAGGGCTTTTATTTATTTAAAATAGAAACGATTAATCTATGACACACCTTTTGTACATGTATCTAGCGTTTTGTTATTTACGTAACAGAAACATGTAGAATACCTACATATATTTTCTAGCATCAATTTGATATATTTATAAAAAATAACCGTTTCAAAACGCGCAACCGCTTTTAGCAGTTGATTGATGCATGCGTTGTGCGAGTCAGGGTATAATACGTTAGTGTTGCGTCACTGACGACCGGGATTGGTTGCGGGATTGGAATGTGTGAAACGGGATCATAGGGATACAACCATCACTCTCAATTGTGAACATTAAGCGCGAAAACCGATAGACTATTATATACGGTTTCTAGTTTAGAAGGGTGATAATTCAACGTTAGCCATTTGCAAATATCTACTGTTATATCGGTACATTTATTAATTAATACTGTCATTTATTTAGTTTAATCATTGGTTATACTGTAATAAATTTATAATATTAACAAATTTCATTAATACTTGATGTTAATACACGGCTGTAGATGGCTGTGATGGATTGTAATTGAACGTACGCTGTGACAATTACTCGTCGGTTTAAAGTGGTTCGTCGCATCAGGATGTAATCAAGGGGGATCCAGGCACGTGGCATACTTTGATGTAAACAGCCAGTTGCATGTAGATGGCCTTTTCTTGTATTATATTAACAACCTGTTTTTATAGGAGGAGGGAAACGGAACACAAAAAATTATAAATGCAAGCATAAATAATCAATGTTCAACATTTTTTAGGAAAAATGTATATTATACGTTTCTTTTCATATCATAAATTTTTTTTACATATTATAATCATTCGAACATATTGTTTTTTTTAATTTTCATTTATATACAAACCTTGTTCTGACAACAACAAACACAAAAAAAGAATTGTCCAATTTGTTGCAGTCGTTCGAACGTGCGTGTATATACATAAATATCGTCGATGCATTTTTACTTATATACAGATATAGATATTAATTTTTACGCCTTTCGGCAATCAATCCGCAGGTGTATTTGTTATTAATATTTAAATGATGACTTGAATTGATGGTGTTTGGGATGTGAAATTATTAACAATCTATATTTATAAATTGTTGTTTTTCTGATTATCTTTTTTAAGTGAACTTTTTGATCGTTTAGAGAAAGTTATTTTTACCTAATTTGCGAATCATCATCAACTCGTACTATGAAAATGATATTATATATTTAGGAATAATTCATGTTTATTGAGCAACATTAGGACGTTATTAGTTCAATAGATTCCAATTAGAATTTTAAGATATTTTGATTGTATTGTCAATGTATATATGTACTGAATAAATATTGAGTGAGGGTGAGTATCCTTCACATTTAATAATATTTGAGAACAAAGACTACACAATCCGATTGTGAAGTAAGTATAAAAGAAAAACCATTTGTATAAAACGCGATGCTCGCATTAATTGAGCTTAAAAGTTTTTGTATCATCGTTACTTACAAATAAAACGTGTAAAGAGAGTTAGAAAGAATAAAGTATCGATTTTTGCACTGACGTTTATGGGTTCGAGTTACGCCGATGATGACTAAACATTTTGTAAAGGCCATACTGCTGTTTGCTGTGGCCTGCATGTTAGTGTATTGAATCTGTTACCGCACCTTGACAAAGGAGTAAATCTTACCGACAATCGACCATTTAACGTGAGGCGTTCATTTATGTATTTTATTAATTTAATATCTATACTAATATAATAAAGCTGAAGAGTTTGTTTGTTTGATTGTTTGTTTGATTGTTTGTTTGTTTGTTTGTTTGTTTGTTTGTTTGTTTGTTTGTTTGTTTGTTTGTTTGTTTGAACGCGCTAATCTTAGGATCTACTGGTCCGATTTGAAAAATTCTTTCAGTGTTAGATAGCCCATTTATCGAGGAAGGCTATAGGCTATATAGCATCACGCTAAAACCAATAGGAGCGGAGTCCACGCCGACGAAGTCGCGCGCAGAAGCTAGTATCCTTATACAGTCAAGATAAATGAAATGTAATTTAAAAGTTAGTTACACTTTAATTTAATAATAATTATGTATACAACTGTTACCTACTTACCTTACATAAGAAATATAATTACTCAATAAAAATAATATAAAAAGACTATAAATACCTACATGCGAGTAACTTTAGAACAAAGAAGAATTATATGAAGTTAAAATTAGAAATATTTATTTCATACATAATTTATTACAATAATTATGTCCATTAATTAAAATAATTTAAAATCAATCAACCATTTTAAGATTTTTAGACAGTAAAATAATTATAATAAAAAACATTAAAACATTGAATTTCGACGAAAAACAATAATTTATATCTTCGTTTAGACGAAACGAAAGATAACAGGAAACGTTATTTTAATATATTAAGATAACAAGAAAAGAAAACTGGTTAACTTTTCATATTTTACATTAAAAGCTATAACAGTCTTAATTTATATTTTTAATCAACTACCTGACCCAGCTTCGTAATGTATTTTTTTTTACGTAAATATATATCAATAAGCAAATTGTAATATATATTACAGTTCAGTCTCGTGAACAAGACATTTGCAGTTAATGTCGAAATGTCGAGCTCCGAAAAATGAAAATAAAAAACATTATGAATAGTTATAACACGTGGTTCAATAAGTCCCGAGACTAAGTACTAAAAAAAGGTCTTTTTTATATAATTAATTTTTATTCATCAACATAGTCTCCTCCAAGAGCGATATAGTCCCTCCAACGCTTTTCTAACTTTTCTATCCCATGTGTGTAGAACGATTTGTCTTTGGCTTCAAAATACCGCCTCCGTTGCTGCGATAACTTCACTATTTGAGTCAAACTTCTTACCCTGAAGCATTTTTGAGGTCTGCAAACAGCCAGTAATCGCTGGGGGCCAAGTCTGGCGAATAAGGGGGATGAGGAAGCAATTCGAAGCCCAATTCGTTAATTTTGGCCATCGTTCTCACGGACTTGTGACAAGGCGCGTTGTCCTGGTGAAACACCACTTTCTTTTTGTTCATGTGAGGCCGTTTATGCGCAATTTCGTACTTCAATCGCTCCAATAAGCACATGTAAGTCACTATTTATATTTTGCCCCTTTTCAAGGTAGTCGATGAAAAGTATTCCATGCGCATCCGAAAATATAGACGACATAACCTTACCGGCCGATTTATGGCTTTCACCAGCCGCTCTCCACTCCGATGCCTGCCGATTGGATTCCGGAGTGAAATGGTATATCCAGGTTTCATCAATTGTTACATACCGACGTAAAAAATCCTTTTTATTATGATTCATCAGCGCCAAACATCGCTCTGAATCATTGATACGTTTGACCTTTTGATCAGTTGTAAGCAAACGCGGCACCCACTTAGAAAAAAGCTTTTTCATGGCCAAATTTTTATGTAAAATAGTGAAAACACTACCAGCTGAAATCTTCACTATCTCGGCTATCTCTCGCACTTTTACCTTCCGATCTTCCAATACGATTTTGAGGACTTGGTTAATATTTTGTTGAGTCACTGCTTCATTTGGACGACCTGAGCGTTCCCCATCATTGGTGTCCATGCGACCGCGTTTGAAGTCGGCATACCACCAACAAATGGTTGCTTTAGAGGGAGCTGATCCTGCATAACATTTTATAAGCCATTGCTGTGCTTTAACGGTATTTTTTCCCATTAAAAAACAATATTTTATCAACACGCGAAACTCGTTTTTTTCCATTGTATCGAAATTACAACCGTAGCGTCACTTAAATGTTTCAAAATCAATAATTTTATTGTTCCACTTTTAAAAATTTGACACATATTCTTGTATTTATAGCCAGTACTTTTTTAAAATCAAAAGAGTTTTTAATATATGCGCCATTTCCAGGTTAGTCTCGGGACTTATTGAACGATCTAGTAGTAATAAAATTACTGTCTCTTTAATGACAAATGTGACATAGACATGTACCTAGTAAAGATCAGCGTATAAATTTGAATATGTTACGAGTACAAACACAAATATTTTGTGTTTTTTGGAGTTTACTCCTTAAGAATCGATTTTCATATAGGTAATCCCGGTATGAAAAAAATATGAGGAGTAAAATCTATTGAACGAATGGCCTCTTTACGTTGCTTGTAGCGCCATCTATCGAAACCCAATAGAACTCCAATTGTTTGCTTAACGACGTTTTCTAATAACGCCATCTTAGATAGATAAGTAGATGGCGTTATTTGATTAGTTTATTTACCATTTGATATTGTATTCTTTTTCTTAGAATAGTAGCATTTTTTGTACCTATTTAGACAGTCGATCTGAAAGAGTAACCTCTTAATTCGATGTCACTATACAATACTTGAACAAAGTCGCGAGGCGCATCTAATAAAGTTGTAAAGAGATCGATGATGGGGCGGTAAGGTCAATTTATAAATGAGCGCACAGAATCAGTCACGGAAATCGGTCTTACTCGGCTCACGACCGTGATGCATTGGTTAGTTTTACCTCCTTGACGTTTTTCAAAACGCTTTTTCTCATAATGGCAAGTCGTAGATTGGAAGCAATTTGATGGGTGTCCGGGGAACTTCTGATGATTGCCTTTAAATGGTTTTCAATTTAACTTACAAAATGAATTTGAAGTTTGATAACTTAATTTAACGAAGGTCATAGCGTGTTAATGATTTCAAGTTCCTCACGAACGCAAATCATAAATATAATTAATGAAACTACGTTGATTTATAATATTAACATTTTTTATTTTAAATTCTATAAACATCGTGCGATTAAAATAAAACAATAAACGTTTTTGTTTGTTAAATTTATTTACAGCAACTGTTTTTAATAAAGCTATAAAGATTATTCATTTATTTAAATGTGGTTTCTTGGAATATACGTATATTTTTTTTCCGTGTCCGAATTTAAAAATTATTTCGTGTTAGGAAGCAGAAAGAAGATTGGGAAAAATAACAAAATCTCACGCTACTAGATACTCGTATCGAAATATTAGTAGCCCCGAAAAAGTAGTGCCCGACGACTCATAATAGACGAGAAGTAAGTAACCTTATAAAACATCACAAGACTCATACTGAAGGAGTAGCGAGACGTTTATACTATGATGCAAAAGACGATCATACAAATATTAAAGACTAGTAACCCCTAAACGTCAACTAATTCCGATATAAAAAGCTCGAAGCTTTTATGGCAAAGAAGCGAGTTACGTAGACATCGCACTGAAGACCGCAGAGAAGGATTGGAGCTTAATCCACTACGCTGCTCCACTTCGGGTTGGCGGATATGTTCCCAGCTATTAACTCCCTAGTCTTTACTAGTAACGATCGCTATCAGGTATTAATAATAACAACCAGGACTGACGGCTTAGCGTGCTCTCTGAGGCACGATGGGAAGACCTACAAGGACAGACATACAAACCGGTAATAAATATTTGTACAAATATCTATCCCTAGTGTAATCGAACCCGCAAACCTTCGGTGTTTTGGGCGACTACATGCACCATTACACTAGAGCTGTTGTTATATAATATTTTTATGACAAGAAATATTAGTTGCTATGGGAGTAGAGAGAGCAGCGTGAATGAATCAGTAAACTATCTATCAATGCGGGTGAAAGGGTGATTTATAACTCTATCGCAGTGTTATATAGGATGATAATTTAGAATAAGGTTTTTTTATATTTAAATATAAATCACAAAAGGAAAAGTAGAAACAAAAGCATTAACAAGGCTATAAGGGTGCAAAACAGCCTAGCGCCTCTTAATATAGATTAAAAACATAAAACACCGCTTTCACGACGCTAACCACTCACATGCCGTCTTATCAAGGAGCTAAAGAGCGCGGCGGCCGCAGAGGGCGTGTCACGCGATCAGACGATTAAAACGGCCATTCTAAATTATATCGCTTTTTTAATTATTTGCTTACGAAAGCACGCTTAAAGTTTTAATGCGATAACATTGCTATTTAAATATAGCATTGGTTGTTATTAACCTGTGTGGTCACCGTTCAAGCCATTTAAAGTTAATTGAGCTTGAATTTGGTTTATATGTGAAGTATGATATAAGTTTATCGTGCTCATACATGTGACTCGTATGTTTTAAAATAATGTAATAATTAACGAATAATATCACGATTCAGCCTGTAATCTCCTACATGGGAAGAGGCCTATGGCCTTGCCCTTAAAATACTTTTCTGCAGTGTTCGGGCACAGGAAATTTCTCTACGTGGATAGCATCGAGTACTACTATACGCTTCAGCCTGTAATTTCCCACTGTTGGCCATAGGCCTCTTTAGAGAAGGATCGGAGCTTAATCCACCACGCTGCTCTAATGGGGGTTGGCGGATATATCCCTACTATGAGTAACGATCGCTATCAGGTGTACATGATAACAACCGGGACCAACGGCTGAACGTGCTCTTTGAGGCACGGTGGAGAGCCCCACAAGGACTGCACAAACACCCAGACCACGGCAAACATCTGTATGACCAATACAAGGGTTGTCGTGTGCGGGGATCGAACCCGCAATCCAGTGCTGTGACCGCTGCGCCAACGCGGTGACGAACGAATAATATGTACTTCTTTAATAGATATATATTATTCAGGAAAAATAAATAATTTCCAACGTTACAAAGTTCACAGATATAATGTTGTAGCATGCCGTCTCTCGAGCTTTCTATCCTATTCCGTGTCCAAACTAAGTCGTACCGTTAAACCATGATTGAGTCATTGATTTTACTGAAAGCTATGTTGTAACAAGATATGTTTTAATTCGTTACTTTTTTAATGTATATAGTGAATGAGGAATTCGATACCTAAAATATTTATTGCGTAAACACATTAAGACGAAACAGCTATTAGTAGCGACAGTAACGGAGCAGGAAATTACTGAATAAATTCGATTGACTCCACCTGGGTAGTATTGGTGGCTGATCACCCATTCGCGTGTTCACCTTATTGCGCTGTTGAAAATAAGTACCATGAGGTGACGTTCTAGTTCGCTTAAAATAGCACTGTACATTTATATAGAGTTATGCAAATGAAAAGCAAATATGAGTGTTTCGTGACGACTTTAAACACAATCGGGTTCATTAAGACTTAAGTGATTTTGGGTATTGTGCTTGTTCTATTTGGTATTCGAATATTGGAGTTATTTATTATATTATACATGAAGGTCGTGTCGTATAAGTACGACACGACCTTCATGTATAATATAATAAATAACTCCAATATTTTTATTTATATAATAATTTATACTTAAATTCAATGCACTTGTAGGTACTACGATATAATGTATTTACTAATAACTATTCCACAATATTCTTATCAAATTAATCATTTTTGTTTAATTTCAATACAATTGTGCTACAATAGTTTTAAGTAAAACTAATTTAACTTGCAATACACTCGTTTTCCTAAATGTAAAATCCGCTGCAGTCATGAGCGAAATTCCGAGCAGGTGATTTTCAAATTAAAAAAAGCAAAAATGTTGTTGTATTGAGTTTGCAAATTACCTGTATTATTTATTGTAATGTAGGTAAAATGTTATCAATCAATAAGTAAGTTTTATTACTAGACTGCAATAAAGTTTGTTTAATTTTATATAAATGAACCCATTCAATGTTATAATATTTAAAATATAAACAATTTATATATATGTTTCAAAATAGTTTTCAATAACAAAAATTGTTGGTCAATGTGATATCGAGCGAATTTGCTAAAAGTAAATAATAATATATTAATATTTACATGTTATTTTCATGCAAAGTAGCAAATTGAAGATTCTTCGTGTATATTAAAAGTGTGGAAAAGTGAAAAATAACAACAATATGACCTTTTATTTTGGATGAAAATTTGTGTTGTTGGTTTTGACATTTCATCAATTTTGCCGTCACCAGAATCAACATAAGAAAATTATATCTGCTACAAACTTACTCATTATTTTCTTTAAATAAAATACTAAAACTACTAAAATGATTTGCATAAAAAATATTTCCATAATCGTTTATCTGGATAAATTAATATCGTCATGGTACTCGGAAGATTTTTCAATTTTTGGTTTTGCGAGAAGAGAACTGTTTTGTGTGAATTGAACTTTTACTATTGTGTATATGTGCATTTTAAATTTACTTACCTTATATTTTTTTAGTCTTTTATTACTAGTGTATGCAATTTATAAATAGTAGTAATAATAATGAGTCATTGTTACGGTGCCCCATCTGTGTCGGTGATAGAGTATTTAGAGGCCCAAGAGGTCTTAAGATTCACTGTAGTCGTATGCACGTGCCACGTGTAGACGTCTCAGTGAATCAGACTATATTTTCAGCTGCTGACACAGGTACAGATGGGGATCGAAGCAATGACCCTATACATACGAGGCTCGCATATTTCAAGAAAAATATAAAATTAGTGAAGCGTATCCCTAAGGGAGCACGTTTGACAGTAGCTCGCAGTCTTACTGAGTGCATAGCCAAGGTAGTATCAGAAAACAGTACAACTGCATGGTATGATTTATTAACATTTGCTTATAAAATTTTAAACATTGGAAATAGATCAGCCAAAATTTCCCTGACAAATCTAATAAAACAAAATAGTACAAATAAAATAATTCCTTTAATTCAGACAGCGCCTAAATTTAATAGTAATTTTGAAACAAAAAGTTCTAATAAACTGAAGATAGTAGAAAACAAATTATCAGAAGGTGACACTAAAGGCGCTATAAAGTTATTGTTTTCTGATGATTCTTTGGCTGTGCATTCACCCGACACACTGGGTGCACTGCGCGAAAAGCATCCCACGACTGCAGCTTCGCCCACTCGGGGTACTGACCATAAGCAAATTTCTTTGAGGGTAACCGAGGAAGCCACCGATAGAGCCATTCGTTCTTTCTCCAATGGCTCTGCTGGAGGCTTAGACGGCATTTCCCCACAGCACCTAAAAGACTTAACTGATCCGTTTTTGGGTGATGTGAGGAAAGATCTGTTGAGGGAGCTCACCAGTTTATTAAATTTAATGTTGGCTGGTAGAGTTCCCTCAGATATAACACCTATCCTTTACGGAGCCAACCTTGTAGCTCTCAAAAAGAAAGATGGCGGTATTAGGCCAATTGCTGTGGGATGTACTCTGAGACGATTGGCTTCAAAGCTTTGTTGCCGTGAATACCGCGAGCGCTTGACTCAAAGGTTTAAACCACGACAACTTGGCTTTGGAGTCAATGGGGGTTGTGAGGCTGCAGTGCACGCGGCTCGATCTTTTTTACTACATCAGAACTTTGACGTTTTTGTCAAAATTGATGTTAAAAACGCATTTAATTCGGTAGATAGGGGTGCTCTTCTTTCAGAAATTCAAAAAGAAGTTCCTGAAATTTTCGAATATATGTGGCAATGTTATGGCACCCCTTCAAAATTATTATTTGGTGATAATATTATTGAGTCTTGCGTGGGATGCCAGCAAGGCGACCCTCTTGGCCCTGTTATTTTTAGTTTGGCAATACAACCGATTATCGATGAATTAAATTCAAAATTTAATGTATGGTACCTTGATGATGGTTCTTTGGGAGGCACTGCGTCATCAGTATTGGAGGATCTTGATATCATTATTCGCCGTTTTGATCAAATTGGTCTGAGTCTAAATTTTAATAAATGTGAAATTTTGTTTTCGGACAATTTATCTACAGAAAAAATTACTTCACTATCACAACAGTTTAATATAATAACACCAAACATTTCTATTATGAAAAAAGAAAATTTGTTATTATTGGGTGCTCCAATATTTTTTGAAGCTTTTTCTCCCATTATAAATTCAAAATTACAAAATTTCAATTTGATTTCAGGCCGCCTTTTTGATTTAAAACCTCACATGGCCACCTACATATTACGCCTTTGCCTTTTCGCTCTTAAATTCATGTATTTGCTAAGATGCTGCCCATTTTGGAAATTTATTTCGATCACGAATATTTTAGATTCTTCGTTGAAAGATACTTTGTCAAAAATTCTAAATTTGAAATTTGATGATCGCTCTTGGATGCAGGCAACCCTCCCTATAAACTTCGGGGGTTTAGGTGTCCGCACATCTGCAAGCTTGGCTCTTCCTGCCTTTCTAGCTTCTTGTCACAGTACGCTCACCCTCATCTCATCTATCCTTAATACTCCTATAGAAGATGTTCGGGTGGCATACTTGACGGAAGCTACAGAGTGTTGGAGGGCTTCCTTTCCAGATGAGGACACCAACAATTTAATAAAAAATAAACAGTCTGCCTGGGATATACCCGCAGTTAAATCTGTTTATGCCTGCCTCCTAGAGCAATGTTCAAGCAGCGCTGATAGAGCTCGTTTGCTTGCAGTTGCCGAAAGTGAATCGGGTCACTGGCTGCGAGCTCTTCCTTCTAAAAATATAGGCACCGTGCTAGATCCCACCACATTACGTATCGTGGTGGGTCTCCGGCTCGGCGCTAAAATATGTGAGCCTCATATATGTCCGTGTGGGCAGCAGGTGGACAGGCTTGGCCGACATGGCTTATCCTGTACCAGGAGCGCTGGCAGATTATACCGACACGGTACGCTGAACGATTTAGTTCGTCGGGCTCTTGTCACCGCTTCTTTACCAGCCACGTTAGAACCGTCTGGTTTGTCAAGAAGCGATGGCAAGAGACCTGATGGTATGACCTTAGTACCGTGGCATCTTGGGCGTCCTCTGGTATGGGATGTTACCTGTGTAGATACCTTGGCCCCCTCGCATATTAATAACACTGCGGAGAGGGCCGGGTCTGCCGCCGACCAAGCCCAGATCCTCAAGCGCCGTAAGTATTGTAATTTATCAGACAATTACTTATTTGCGGCGCTTGCTGTGGAGACCTTGGGCCCTTGGTCTTCTGACATGAAAAAATTCATGTCAGAATTGTCGTCCAGGCTTGTTCTTGCATGTGGCGACCTGAGAGCTGGCGAGTATTTCGCCCAAAGGCTCAGCCTCGCTATTCAACGGGGTAATGCCGCCAGCGTCTTAGGCGCCATGCCGAACACGGACATTCTAGAGGAAGTTTTTTATTTATAATTTTATTGTTTTACTTTATTTTTGTAATTGTAGTATTTTAACACAGGTTTTTTTTTAATCTTATTGTATATAGTTAAGTTTTTTTAATATACGTTGTAAAGATAAAATAACAAAAACCGTTGAAACGTGTGTTTGTTTATTTCAAATCTTACTGAAAGAATTTTTCAAATCGGAGCAGTAGTTCCTGAAATTAGCGAACACACAAAAATCAAACTCTTCAGCTTTATAATATTAGTACTTTAGTAGGTATAGATACATACGCTCACACTCACACATGCACACATACATACACACATACTTCAAGATATACGTTTATATTATTGTCTTTATATATATACTTATCCCTTACCTACAGGTTGTACAGCACACACTCCACTCACTCACTCTATTTCATTGGTCTGGACATGTCGCGCTTGTAGATGGTTTTTTTAGCTTGTGCTCCAAGATAGTCTTCGTCGAGGTATAAGTTAGTATGTTATAAAATACCGATGAACACAGATTACAAAATTGTAAAATCTATACACATAAAATATATTTTGTTATCAAAGTTATTTATTTGTCATAAATTTGACGGGCATCATAATTAGAGTTCAACGTTTTATAGTTATACTAGCTTCTGCGCGCGACTTCGTCGGCGTGGACTCCGCTCCTATTGGTCTTAGCGTGACGACACATAGCCTATAGCCTTCCTCAATAAATGGGTTATCTAACAGTGAAAGAATTTTTCAAATCGGCCCAGTAGTTCCAGAGATTACCGCGTTCAAACAAACAAACAAACAAACAAACAAACAACCAAACAACCAAACAACCAAACAACCAAACAAGCAAACTCTTCAGCTTTATATATTAGTATAGATAGGATAATTTTTTTTTTTTTTTTTTATGTAACTAGGTTGGCAAACAAGCATACGGCTCACCTGATGGTAAGACCATAGCCTATAGACGCCTGCAACACCAGAAGCATCGCAAGCGCGTTGCCGACCCTATCCCCAATCCCCCCCAGGAGCTCTGGTCACCTTACTCACCAACAGGAACACAATACTGCTTGAAAACAGTATTATTTAGCTGTGGTCTTCTGTAAGGTCGAGGTACTACCCCAGTCGGGCTGCTCCAATTTTGAGCAGGAAATTTTCTGCTGTGCCCTACCTCAGTTAAATAAAGAAAATATTATAATAATTAATGAGTAAAGTTGAGAGAGGTAGCCCTCACATGTTGTTATGGTGGGTAATTATATGCTTAGGCAGAACAAGTTCGCGTGTAAATGGCGTTGCATTTGCTTTTCAGTTAACTGGGCTTCAAAATTTAATTGTGTTCATTACAATTACACAGGCAGCGAAGTAAAACTGTTTTGTACTTATTTACTTGGAAATTTCAATAATGCTATTTGCGAAATAGCCTTTTTTACCTGCTAAATAATTAGAAATGTATGAATTGTAGCCTGTATAAATATCAACATGTTAATTACCTTCATTTTGCTAGTATTGTTATTTTTGTGTACGTACATACATACAAAAATAACACAGTTATATAGTTTATTACGAATTTACAGCAAAAACACATTCGATTGATAACCAAATTAAAATATAATAAAACATCAATTTCAAAGGGTGACTCTATTCAATTGCTTTTTATATTCCCACGATGTATGATATGCAATAGTTATTTGATTCTCTTATTTATTTATGAACTAAAATAATAAAATCAAAAACCTATTATTTAGGTTTGCTTACAAATGGGAATTGGGTCTTTCAAGTACGTTTCAAAACCGATACGAGTCATATAACATGAAGATAATAAAACACATATTAACTAGCTATTTAAAACAAACAATATAAGCTTTTATCGTCGACACGCTTGCTTCATCTCATATTAGCGAGACATTCTCAAGAGCAGAAAACGCCGAGGATAAGGCTGGAAACGGTTTAAAGTTGCTAATATACGTTACTTATTAAAAAGTATTCCTTTTTGCTTGAAGTTGAAATATTTAGATTGCGAAGTATTATTGCTAAGAAAATCGAAAATATTCAATGCCACTACTAATAGCATCTAGTAGTGGTAGGTATGGAGACTGGTTCATTTAAATAACCAGAAATACGATTCAACGGAGAAATGTCAGCAAACTTGCTGTTATTTCATGTGGAAATTGCTTGCATTGTAAATATGTATAATGCCTTACTAAGTTTTGACATTGGAAATCTTGACATTAATGTTGAGCCAGATTGCACTTGCGACGAAATTGCACTAAATAATAATATGTGGTTCAACACAACTTTCATATTAATATTTTATGTGTATTAAATTTATAATAATAAATATTTGGATTTAATTATGCATTAAATAATTGTTATATAATTCTTCTTTAAATTAAGTAAATACTAACTATTAGCAGCTGTATCGAAAACTTTGGCAGCACAAAGTATTCAAATAGGTTTCGTTAAATAAAAATGTCCAAAGATAGGAAGATATAACGGTACAGATACATTCAGCCATCTCATTACGCTGAAGAGGGGAGACTACTTCACTAGAAAATTAAACGAAAACACTATCTCGGCTGTTTCCCGAACGTCCGGGTAAGGAAAAATATTAGTCTATAGATTATTAAAATTATTACGTCGCGCTACCGTCGAGTTTGTTCAGTGAAAAGATTAATATACGACATACCAGTAGTGTCCTCAAATTGAATGTGAATTTATTATTGAAGTGAAACTTCTTTAGGCGCATGGGGGGTAAAATTTGAGCGGCCGGTAACGCGGCAACGTCATGACGTTCAGTACTATGATGGGTGACCACCTGGGAACACCACGTGACGTTGGCTTTTTGTTTTTTTTCTACTACTTTTTTTATATCCACCACACCACCACCACACGGCACCACGGTTGCTTAAAACCGAATAAAATCATATCAAGATTTTCGATTCCGCGGGGTATAGGCCCATAGCTTAACGGCTAGAGCACCGGACACGGATTGTCGGGAAGGTGCGGGTTCGAATCCCGCTGGGTCGAAAATTTTGATATGATAATAAAAAACATTTTTTTTTATATATTTTAAATTCATTTTAATAAGTAATTTTTATTTTACCTATTTCTTTTTAATTAGTTTTTTTAAATTAGTTTGTCAAAGAAGTTTAACTTCTGATATGTGTACTTTGTACTCACGCATTTTTTTTAATTTTACTATAATATATATAATAATGTTATGATACATGTAAAATCGCCAGCAATACCACCAGCAATACATATAATAATATCTTTAGTTTATCTTAATAAGATCAAAAATCAACAAAACATCTACTTAAAGGTAATTTTAATACTTATACAGTACGTTTTTCTGAGTCAACTTTCGCTTGGGGCAGAATTTGATTTGTTCTTCTGGAATGATGGACGTATTCAATTACTGTACATATTTCATTTTTAATCACAACCATAGGAAGGGTTCAAAATTATCTCCGTCATTTTGACTCTTTAGTAACGCGTATTTGTTGATATGACTCGCTTGACTTTCGAGTAGTTTATAAATTTGTTTCACGTGAATTAAAATTTATTTATCACTCTCACCGAAGCTTGCCATTGAGTCTGATGTAGTTTGTAATAGATTCGTTTCATCGATTAGGTACTTTTGATTCATTATTAGTAACCAAGGTCTTCGGTCGTCCAGAGTGTAATATCTTCAAAAATATTCATTTAAATTATATGCTATAAAGGTCCATATTGATCTATACTAAATGAACAATGCATTTATGATACTTAATTGAATAATAATCAATGCTATATAGCTTAAAATCGCTTCGTAAATAAGCCATTATTTCTCGTAAAAAGTAAAGGACAAAAAATGTTTATTGTGGGTTATCCTTAAGAGATAGACATATACCATCGCCAACTTTTTTGTAGACCTTTTTAAGGTGTACAAAACTGTAGTACATTATTTTGATCTATCTCGTAGGGTTCAGCCATCGTTTGAAATGTATGCGCTAAAATGTGTTTATTTACGACATCACATTAGAAACCCTTAAAATTATCTGTGTTCCTCTTCTATATTATGCATGTATTATACATATAAACCTTCCTTTTGAATCAATCCATCTATTTAAAACCGCATCAAAATCCGTTGCGTAGTTTTTAAATCTAAGCACATATAGGGACAGACAGCGAGAAGCGACTTTGTTTTATAATATTTATTGATTTTATTGATGATGAGTTAATGAACTTTTGTGGTTAAAAAACTTGAGATAAAACTTTTACGTACTCGTAC
This sequence comes from Melitaea athalia, assembly GCA_905220545.2. Lineage (NCBI taxonomy): Eukaryota > Metazoa > Arthropoda > Insecta > Lepidoptera > Nymphalidae > Melitaea > Melitaea athalia. The sequence continues at coordinate 9,248,632 of HG992180.1, read as the reverse complement.
GTAAGTGCAATATGTCACAAGTATATAAAAATTAGTCCTTTATATTTCAAGCTACATGTATTGATTAAATTTTTACTGCAAGTGTAATATTAAGCACATCTGAAACGTTTTTCATTTAAACCATGACAAGTAAAAATGAAGCTCCGCGTTACAAACAAAAAATCCATTGGTTGTGACAAAGAATTTGTTTTAATAAATATGCATGATTGTAAATTTAGAGACCTACAGTAACAGTAATTTGATTTTATGATATAAAAACCAGGGCTATTAACTTTAATTTTTTTGCGTAATTTAAAAACATAATAAAGAATAAATATCTTGAACTAGCTTCTGCGCGCGACTTCGTCAGCGTGGACTCCGCTCCTATTGGTCTTAGCATGATGGTACATACTAAGACCAATAGGGACAGCCTATAGCCTTCCTAGATAAATGGGCTATCTAACAGTGAAAGAATTTTTCAAATCGGCCCAGTAGTTCCAGAGATTACCGCGTTCAAACAAACAAACAAACTCTTCAGCTTTATTATATACTAGCTTCTGCGCGCGACTTCGTCGGCGTGGACTCCGCTCCTATTGATCTTAGCGCGATGATACATAGCCTATAGCCTTCCTCGATAAATGGGCTATCTAACACCGAAAGAATTTTTCAAATCGGACCAGTAGATCCTGAGATTAGCGCGTTCAAACAAACAAACAAACAAACAAACAAACAAACAAACAAACAAACAATCAAACAAACTCTTCAGCTTTATTATATTAGTATAGATGTATATATGATAGCTTTGTTTAAGAATATATTTAGGTATATGTATATGTGTGTATGTTTATGAGTAGGTACGTATGTTTAAGTGTGTAATAAATATAAAGAAGTATACATGTAGGTAATACTTATAACTTATGAGCTATAAGTATATTCGTACATGTACGTGTAGGTATATATTGCATTTGTGTATTGCGAACATCCCTCCCGTTTTTTTGATTTCCTCTACCTGAAGTTGCCTGGAAGAGATTGCTATCTCTTGTACATTTCGCATGAAAATATTGTTACTTTAATATACTTGTTATATTACTTTGTGTGTGCTGTGTGGTTACGGCACTAAAGAATGTAGCAACCCCCTCTCTTCCCGTGGGTGTCGTAAGTGGCGACTAAGGGATAACACAGTTCTGCTACCACCTTGGAACTTAAAAAGCTGACGGATGGCGGGATAACCATCCATGCTGGCTTTGAAATACACAGGCCAAAGACGGGCAGCAGCGTCTTCGGTGCGACAAAGCCAGCCCTGCGGTCACCAACCCGCCTGCCCAGCGTGGTGACTTGGGCAAAACACATGAGTTCGCGTCATAATGTCGGGCGCGAACTTGTGGAGGCCTATGTCCAGCAGTGGACTGTGATAGGCTGAAGTGAGTGTGTGTGTGTGATGATTACTTTGTGTGCAATAAAGAGTACATGTATTGTTTATGCAGGTAATAGATTAAATGAGCATTGTTCCTATCTATACTAGTGGTCGCCCAGAGGTTGAAAATCGACCATAATTAAAAGTTTTAATTTAAAAAAACCAAAAAAAAAATTACGAAAATAAAGAAGCTTTTTAAAAAAATTCAATTTGACTACAGACTTTGACAATCAACAAAAGAGTATGATATGCGTGTGTGTCAAATACATTGTAGTGTGTGTAATGTTTATTTTATTCATTTAATGTACTTTTTATAGATAATAATTGAAAAAAAATATTAGCACTCTACACTTCTTCTCTATATAAACTATAAACGTACTAAATATCATACTCCTCCGACCGCGCAATTTTCGTAAAAAGGGGTACAAACTTTTTGCTTCACGTATTAATAATATATAGAAGATATAGATAGAGATCATAAAAGGTTTTATTCGTTTTCTGTATATTTTAGTCAAGATAATATGGATACAATAGTAATTCATATTTTTTTATGTCATTATAGCATTTAAAACGAAGTACATAAAGTTATATTAATTACAACATTAGTTATATAGACTAACTAAAAATAACTTTTTTACTAAAAAAATTTAATCACTTTGGTAACCTTTTTTTACACTTTAAAAATATTTAAACTATGTTACATTATATTAAGGTAAACACAGAGTTTATAAATAATTTATTTACAAATTCGTATCGTATTACCTATGTATATCTGTTGTCTTTATAATTATGATAACTGTAACTAACACACAGTGCCAACTGCCAACAGATATTGACGATCTCAGTATACTTGTGCCTTGTACTATATACAATATACATATACATATATGTGGACATCGATGTTGGTCTTACGATGCACATGCACGTCACAACAACAACCCCCTAACAATGACATCCACTTTGACACCCCTAAATATCAGCGGTCGTGGGTTCAATTTCCGCTTGAGAAACGTATTTGAATTTGTGCAAATATTTGTAGGGGTACTAAGCTGTCGGTCCCATTTGTTATTATACATGAGAACGATTTTTATTAATGGTAGGAAATATGTCCGCTAACCCACAGTGGAGCAGCGTTGTGGATTAAACTCCAACTCTCTCTATACTTAGCTGGGATGTTACTAAATTAATTAACCAATCAATCACATATGCATATACCTGTTCAATTACATATCTATACGTAATTTATGACTAAAAATTTTACGAAAAATATTCACAGAAAAAAACGCTAATACTTAATAAATACAATAATTCAAAGCAATTCTCCATTCAAGCTAGCTCGCAATTAAAATTGTGAAGATGACCTAATTATTCTCTTTCTTTATTCTGGAAACAATAATAGAAAACGTTTAGCGAATATAATAGATGAGATAAATGAAATAAGACGTAACTTTTAATTAAAAGAAATGCAATGTTTCTTGGTTATTATTAACAAAAGGAACAACGTTGTGTTATTTTTTAATTTATGTCTTTTAATTTATAAATTATATATTGAAAGAGGTTACAGCTCTGAAGCGTCTTTTAAATAATTGCTTATTAACTTTTTGGGCTTTAATTAGGTATATATTTTATACAAGCTAGTGGATTGAAATTGTGATTTCAATTTGTTAACAAAACAAAAAATATACCTAGTACCTATTACAGATAACAAAAAACGATAGGTTATTTTGATCAAAAATACATTTGACAAATACTACGTAAAAAATTACTACTTTAGAAGCAACTGAGAGATTAAAATATAAAAAAAAAAATACTTTCTATATAGGTACGTAGGGGTTATCGGAAATTCTATTCAGAGTTTGTAAACTTTGAATAAAGAGTTTTTAGTTGTCGTGTTATTACTTTGATGATAGTTTTTGCACTTTTCTCTTCTTCAAGAAAAGTAATATTATTACAAGATTTTCTCAATTACATTTAAATGCATTTTTGTCCATTTACTTTCATTTAAATAATACACCATATTCAAAATATCTTATGAATCACCTACTTTCCTCATTACGTAAGTTAAAATAACATCCTACTACATTTTTGTCTTAATAAAGCTGAAAAAGCAAAATGCAGTGTCGCATGCTACGTCGAGATCGTTTTGGAAACTGCGGTTCACCGCAGCGAAATACGTGTAAGTAAATGAATGAAATTGCTGAAAAGAATATTTAAATTTTCAACTCCATGTTGGCCACTCTTTCATAGTCCATAGAGTACAATGTTGACACTGTCAGTATTGGAGCACACTGCAATTTCGTTAAAATTTTACTAGCGTGTCTGTACGTTATATTGTCTATATTTTTCTAACTTTTACCATTTACGTATTGCCTGTCATAAAGAGAAAAGTGGTATAGATGGCATATCGTGTCTTTTATATTATTTTTTGGTTCACTTTCATTAAAGTAAATTTACCTATAACAGCACAGTGTGTGATGAGGCAAAATAAAGTCAACATGATCCAAAAAAGCTCGTACAATTCTCAAATAAAGTGAACATAAAATTTTGTTATTATTCGTATGAACATAAAGGGGAATTCGATATGCGCGAAACGTCTGAGGGCTCCCACTCATCTTTATTTGTTTTAGATTACTTTGGGTTTGAAGAAGTTGGGACGTAGACCGTGAACACATCCGTGGATTTATAAAGAGATTCGCGTATAATAAATTTGTACGATGCTGAAAAAATAATGACTAAGTTTTTCAATTCGCATCGGGCTTTTGTGTACGGCATGTCAACAAATATCTTGAAAATTTAGGTCGCATATGGATGTTTATATTAATATTTTAGAGTCAGCTACCTATATACCAGCGATACCAACAAAAAATGTCATGTCATGTCTCAAACAGTTTTTAGAATTGATAGGGTTTCTAAGTGCGTGAATACATATTATATTCTTTTTATTTGTTTTTATCGCACTTTACTTAGACTGGCTTTTATTTTTTTTTATTTTATGAAAATAATCCACTTATTATAATTATAGTACTGTTTTCATTTTTTATCTTATATTTTATTGTACACCACAAATTCATTACAAACAAAGTTTAATGATATTTACATATTATGAACTAAAATAGGTTGACTTACGGCTAATTAACCATTTGATTCCAGACAACCCAAACCGTTTTCAAATTGATCAGGTTCGTACCTACTTAGCAATGCAACATTGCTTACAAGTTCTTCTTCTTCTTTAAGTTAATGGCTTTCAATAGTGCCAAATGGGTACAGATGATTTTGCCAATGTCACGTAGAGTGTGCTTATAAGTTATGGATAGTAAATATCAATATTTATTATCCACTAGTTGACCCGACAGACGTTGTCCTGTCTTAACTTTTGTATGGGTACCTATATAGAAAAGTGTTGTTTTTAGACTTTTTCAGGGATTTTTTTAATTTTTTCTCTCTGTAACAACCATCCTCGTACTTCAAGGAATATTATAAAAAAGAATTAGCGAAATCGGTTCAGCTGCTCTCGAGATTTGCTAAGCAGCAACACATTCAGAGATTCATTTTTATATATATAGAGATAACTTATAACAATTAAAAAATATATAAATGTCATTTGTTGATTGCGTTAGGTACCTGTGAACTGTTCAACATGATCGATCGAACACTTTTCTACTCCAAGCTGCATTCTGATTTGTATTTAGCCAGTATCACCCCATTGCTGGGAATAGGCCTCTTTCTCCACGTAGGAGAAGGATTGGAGCTTAATCCACCACGCTGCACCACTGCGAGTTGGAGGATATGTTCCCAACTATGAGTAACGATCGCTATCAGGTATTAATAATAACAACCGGGACCGACGGCTTAACGTGCTCTCCGAGGACGGTGGGGTGAACAACAAGGATAGACATCCAAACCGGAAAGGAATATTTGTACATAAACAAATATCCATCCTGAGCGGGATTCGAACCCGCAAACCGTCGGTGTTTTAGGCGACTACTCGCACCACTACACCAGAGCGGTTGCATTCTGATGTAGTCACTGACCTTGTTATTGGTTTTCAAAAATTACGTAAGAAGTTTAGCATTAGATGCAAGTGTGCTAGACGCCGTGTTGGCGCAACGGTCACAGCACTGATTTGTGGCTGTTGCGCTAGCAGTTGCGGGTTCGAACCCCGCACATGACAAACATTTGTATTGGCTATACAGATGTTTGCTGTGGTCTGGATGTTTGTGCAGTTCTTGTGGATCTCCCCACCGTGCCTTCGAGAGCACGTAAACTCTCGGTCCCGGTTGTTATCATATACACCTGATAGCGATCGTTACTCATAGTAGGGGATATATCCGCCAACCCGCATTGGAGCAGCGTGGTGGATTAAGCTCTGATCCTTCTCCTATATGGCGACTTCGCTTGGCGCTTCTCCTATATAAAGAGGCCCATGGGAAACAGTGGGATATTACAGGCTGAAGCGTATAGTAGTACTCGATGCTATCCACGTAGATAAATTTCCGGTCCCCGAACACTACAGAAAAGTATTTTAAGGATTCAAAGGTAAGAAACTAACATTTTATGAGGCAATCACCCTGGAGGATTTTAATAATAAAAAAATAACTATATTCAAAACAACTATATTCACATGTAAATTTATAGAGGGATTTTAAGCCATTAAATCAACAGCCAGTGCTATATTAGGAATCAACGAAACTGTTGCGTTGTATTCGTAAAAAGCTCGAGCACTTATGGGGGAAATCGCGTAATGTGATAGCCGAGGCCGCCGGCGCAGTTCATTTGAATATTTCATAGGTTTGCGGCAGCAGCGTTTGCCGTAGGTGATTACTGAGACCGAGGCGGAGTGATACTCAGATACGTATATATACGTAGTAACGTACGCATTTATCTTTCAGAACAACTTCCTATTTATTATTATGTGTTCAGGTTTACATACCAGATTTATTGCTGGAATATCAAAAAATTTTACCTAGTATCCTAAGTAGCATATTAGTGAAAAACTCATTCTTTATCATACATATTTATAGAAGTAAAACCCAACTTATAATACGATTCCATGTTTAAATTGTATTTTACATTAAAATTTATTCAAGAAATCGATCGAATGAAAAATTGGCACATTGTTCGCTTTTGTGGGTGGTGCGGTATTACAATAAACATTTTCCATCTTATGAATCCCCATGAAAATCCAGTTTATATTGTTACGTTAAACTGGTCTCAATTACACTACACGAACGAATTAAACTGCATGACTGCTAGCACGATGTTTTCACACTCTTATACAGTCTAAATAAGGTTCATTTTTTCTCGACGAAGTGTAGTTTATTTTATCTAATTGGTTCTGAAAATATATGCATACAAAACTTTCAATTTTTGTGATATTTATATTTCATTTTGCGGAATAATAACAACACAGACATACTCCTATATTTGTATAGGTACCAGCTATGAATCATAGCATTTTCTGGAGCAAACCTTATTGTCATCGGTTAATTATAACAGCAGATGATCTTCTGTAATATCTGTGGCTGCTATATTTTCTTGTAAGTCAACAATCAAAAATTTCAATATATTATAATAATAACAACATATGTAATTTATGCACAAATCTGAAAATACTTTGATTTGTTTCAGAAAATCTCAGTTATCATAATAAAAAAGGGTTTATTTCCTTATTATTTAATTTTATTATATTGTAAAGAATTGTTATAATCCTGTTGGATTTTTCACAAATTTCAATTTTATTGTTTTCTTATACTTAAAAATTATTTATCATTAGAATATGTATAAATTTGTTTTCTTTCGATTTGGATAGGCTCGTTATTTGAAAGACTACACGTGTAGTGTTAATAGTAACCATTAAAAAACTGAGATGAGTTTTCTTATGTCATAATATATCTTTAGCGTACTTGCACGCTAAAGACATACTCGTATGACATTAAAACTCATCATAAACTCATCTTTCGGTATTATATATTAGTACTACGAGAATATCAAAAAAGTACCTACTTGTTTCACTTAAATAAAAATAAACCATGAACCTAAACTATACATACCTAATTATATAACATGACCCTTGTGTAAAGCGGTTGGTAATAAAAATACTTTTGTAGTATTTTCACCATAAAAATCTTGATAAAAAGAATAGTCTACCTAACTAAATTACAAGGATAAAAGAGGAATTGATAATCTAATTTTGTGTCTTAGTCGTTCTTACCAATTGTCGTCAATTTGCCTTAAGAGTCCAATGGTCTTCAACTTTAAAATCCTTAATGTCGTTGCTAATTATTGCCAATGTCTAAAAACAATTTTTTAATTAATGGAAACTATTTTAATTGATTAAAAATCGAGTTCTACACTTTGTAAGGAAAACGAAACTTTTCAAATAATACAGTATAGTATGTGTTGATTCTTTAATTTCTTGTATTTTAATATAGTTATTATAATAAACTGTTTTAATTAACGTGTTTACTGTCAAGTGTAGAATAAATATTAATTCTCCTCAATTATTTCAACCATCAATATACATACATAATATGTAACAGATATATTATAATATAACAAATATCAACCTGATCATAATGTGCAATTGAGAGTTGTTACTCGGTCCTCGACAGAACTAAGAGTGGTTTTTTTCGGATTGTTTATTGCTGTTGGTTTTACAGTGTCACCGGGTGGGCTGACCACAGGCCAGGTACTGAGACCCAGCTGTGAAAGAAAAAGGGGAGCCCTTTATTATGAGGGCTCGGGAGGTCCGTTCGTCCTAAGTGTGTCTCCTAGCGAGATCGCACCTCGGCTTAGGACGAAGTCGGTTTGGAACTAAAAGTGGTCGGTCATCAGTCCCTTTTATTTCCATACTCGCTCCAATAATACGGATACTAGTTTGACTAAGTATCAACTACCTGGTCTATCTTTTACTGTAAGTACTAAGCTTACAAAATAAATCTATTAATATACGGAAGAGTAAAAATACAATATAAAATAATTAAATCAATATATATTGAAATCGTAAATAAAAATTTATTAAATACAATCAATAATTAAATTAACGAATATACCTCATATTTTATTAATCGATTGTTATTTATAATCAAATACAAGCTTTCAATCAGTTCAAACTTCAATTGAAACTTTATGTATTTTGTATACAACGATAATATCGCTGGAAATAAATATATTACATTTATCTTAATTTCACTGAATGGATCATTTTTCTCGTTTATCCTTTGTAGGTTTTTTATTTATTTTATTTTAATATTATGTTATTCACATGTTTTTTATTTTCGATTATCAAAAATCACTAGTTGCAGTTGGTATTTGCCCTTGCTCTACTTCAAAATAATAAAAACGATTTCCAAAACATATACCAAAACGAGAATCGACGATATTAAATGTACTTATTTTCCTGTTTTTATGTTATATAGTAGAACGGTAATAAGATTATATACGGATTAATTCAAGTGTCACTGGACAGATACAATTCACTTCGTGTCTCGCACATCTGGAACGTTGGGTCAGATGCATCTGATGCGAAGTGGATGTATGAAGTAATAGTTCTAAATATTGTTTATGTGAACTGCCACTGGCATTGCTTGTGATCGAAATTATTTACAATTTGAAAACAAAGTTGGAAGTCTTACGGATATTCTTTGCAGTCTATTAAAAATAAAGAAGTAAATATAATTATATCTAGTTATTACACTACTAGTAAGTACTAGTTATAGTTATTACGTAGTACTAGTTATTACACGTATTTATTATTATTATAATTTTGTACTTCATATAAAAAATAATTCAGATCAATAATAAAATAAAATGCAACTTCCATTTACACTGATAAAATAAAAATAAAGCAAATAGCAAATAAGCAAATAAAAATAATTGGTAACATTTCTAAATTGTCAAGTAGGTAACAAAATATTTAAACTTTACAATTATCACGTGTTCTGCTTTTACATAGGTATCGTGAGGTATTTTATCGTATTCTGTACATCCTAGGAAAAATTCTGTATGTGTATTTGGTAAGTTCTATTTAGTAAGACGAGAGATCTTTTACCAGTTGTGAATTATTTACAGGATGGTTTAGTACATTATAGTAAAGTCATCGGTCCCAAATTTTATCAGATATGTTTTATAAACGTTCATAGATAAGTTATTCGCCGTTCACCAGTAGAATAGTGAAGTTTATCTTTATCTTGCATATAACCAGAGCTCTAGTCAGTAATGTATATATATAGTATGGTAGTAGTGCCATAAGTTTAATTTAGTTCAGTTATAAAAAGACCACTCTTTGTTAAAGCAGTGTTTTTAATTTCGATCACGATCACGATTCAGCCTGTAATATCCCACTGTTGGGCATAGGCCTCTTCCCCATGTAGGAGAAGGATCGGAGCTTAATCCACCACGCTGCTCCAATGCGGGTTGGCGGATATATTCCCTACTATGAGTAACGATCGCTATCAAGTGTACATGATAACAACCGGGACCGACGGCTTAACGTGCTCTCCGAGGCATGGTGGGAAGACCCACAAGGACTGCACAAACACCCAGACCACGGCAAACATCTGTATGGCCAATACAAATGTTGTCATGTCCGGGGATCGAACCCGCAACCACCCGCGCAACAGCCAATCGCAATCCAGTGCTGTGTCCGCTGCGCCAACGCGGCGTCTTAATTTCACAAACAAAAAAGATATAATACACATAATTTTGGTTTAGTAACGCAGGTAATTAAATTGAAAATACCTTTATAAATATATATATGTTACCGGCCAAACCCGATTTCAGGACAAACTAGTTTTGCCTAGTCCAAACTAGTTTGTCCTAAGCGTGATAGGATAAACTAGTTTAGCCTAGTCCAAACTAGTTTGTCCTAAGCGTAATAGGATAAACTAGTTTTGCCTAGTCCAAACTAGTTTGTCCTAAGCGTGATAGGATAAACTAGTTTAGCCTAGTCCAAACTAGTTTGTCCAAAGCGTAATAGGATAAACTACGAGTAGTTTAGCCTAGTCCATACTAGTTTGCCCTAAGCGTGATAGGATAAACTAGTTTAGGCTTTTCCAAACTAATTTGTCCTGAGCCCGATAGGATAGACCAGTTTAGTTCATATTATTTTTTATTTTTGTGTTACCCACACATGAGGAAATTCTAAATATTTTTAAATCATATCAAAATTTTTTCGATCCAGCGGGGTTCGAACCCGCTCTTTCGACATACCGTGTCGATGCTGTATCCAATTAAGCTATGGAACGATGTACCAGCTAGATCGAAATTCTTGATATGATGATTTTTATTCGGTTTTAACGCAACCGTTGCGAACCCCTCTGGATCGAAAAAAAATTGAAAAAAAAATTTGATATTTATTTTTATATCGTTTGCTTTGGTGGCACAACAATTTTAGTAATTGAGATATGATTATTACTTATATTATAAAACACTTATGGTCTAAGATCCGGGATATAACAAAATATTCCCTCATCTGTTAATTAAATGAAACAATTTTTTTAGGCTGATTTCAATATTGTGAATTTATTAAAACAACCTCTGCCACCATAAGCCTGCTGCAAATAATAATACATAAAAAAAATTTTTTTTCTTCTAAAAAATCTTTTCCCTTTCATGTTAATTACATGTAGTAAGCTAAAACCGTTAATATTTTATATTATATACCTGACTGTAGTAGGCAGCCATCTCTATGATTGCTACACTTACCTGCAGCCAGGTCAGTAGCCTCAGTCAGCAGTAACCTGAGAGGGAAAAGATTAAAAAAAAAAATTTGCAGCAGGCTTATGGTGGCAGAGGTTGTTTTTATAAATTAACAATATTGAAATAAGCCTATAAAAATTGTTTCATCTAATTAACAGATGAGGGAAGATTTAGCTTCTCGGATCTTAGACCATTCAACTTAGACACGGTATGTCGGAGGTGCGGGTTCGAACCCCGCTGAATAGAAAAAAAATTGATATGATTAAAAAATATTTAGAATTTCCTCATGTGTAGGTAACATAAAAATAAAAAATAATATGAACTAAACTGGTCTATCCTATCGGGAACTAACAACTAACCTTGGACTAGCCTCAATTAGTTTATCCTATCACGCTTAGGACAAATTAGTTAGGACTAGGCTAAACTAGTTTATCCTATCACGCTTAGGATAAACTAGTTTGGACTAGGCTAAACTAGTTTATCCTATCACGCTTAGGATAAACTAGTTTGGACTAGGCTAAACTAGTTTATCCTGTCACGCTTAGGATAAACTATTTTGGACTGGGCTAAGCTAGTTTATCCTATCACGCTTAGGATAAACTAGTTTGGACTAGGCAAAACTAGTTTGTCCTTAAATCGGGTTTGGCTGGTAACATATATATATACCTTAAGAAATATATCGTTCGAGTAATAATATTAATCACAACCGAGACTCAGAGCATTGCATAAATCAAGGAAACACATATCGATGTTGTAACGACTTTGAATATCAAATTCCAAGAGAACTAAGAATTGGTCTCCACGGAGATCGGAATTATGCGGCAAATGTGCCAACTGCTAAGCGTTTTACGGCTGAAATGACGCGCCGAATCGAATTTGGATCACGTTCTCGAAGCGAAGACGGTTTGACGTGTTGTCGTCGACTTGCATAAATTTGCAAGATTAAGCAGACCTTACTCGACCTAGACTCCTTTGTAGTTATTTACATAAATGTATTCCCTTTCTGTGTTTCTTGCTTACGCGATCCGCTGATATTTTTCGGTGCTCTAAGAGAAAACTGATTTACATTCAACTTTTTATTCATGACGCTCTAGATATTTTGGATACAGTCGACCATTGTGGTGACAAAAGTTCTATTAACATCGATTTCCACTTTGAGTAGGTATTTCATTTCGTACAAACAAATAATAAATCAATAAATAAATTTTTATTTACCTACTTTGGTCTAAGCTTTGTCTTTATAAGTACAAAAGACCGTATTTCGGAGAACATGTAAAGCAGTCGATACAAATTTTAAACAAAAATAGCAGATAACGATCGTTATTATTGCTACGAAAATTATCTGCCAATTTGCAATGGGTACCTAGGCGGATTAACTTCGAACTCTTCACCTAAACGCAAAAAAGGCTTTTCTTAGCCATGGGATACTTAAAAGTGGTTTCACATGTTTTACATAAATAAATAATATTGTGTAAATACCTGTTAACCTGTAAACAGTATGTTCCGAAAATAGGGAACTCAATGCTTGTATTATATATGACCACCGACTAATACATTCATTTGTTTGAAAAATAAATGTATAAAAGTCATATATGTATAATTAAATATATTACGCCCAGAGTCGATGCGGGGAACTAAAACAGAACCTGGAGCAGAAATTAAGGTCACTGCAAACTGGACAAACAGGCTAGTCATCTGGATAGATATTTATTTAATAGTGTCATAGAACAAAAATATATGCAAGTACCTACAATTACAAGTTACCCTTCGTAATCAACTTTGTAGTTGTTATTCGTAATCTATACAATTCGGTAGGTTATTTGTATTATAAATCCCTTATTCAATAGAACATCTCAAATTCAGTTTGTTACGATATTGTTGTTTTGTTGATTTAAAATAACTATTTGAGATAGATATTGGTATAAGGTCTTGCGTAGACGAGAAATTTGTGTCCGCTGAAGATGAAAACATCTGAGATGTAGATAAATTAATTCCCCTGAGACTTTGTTATCATTGTTCAGGTTGTATTAGGTTGTTTCAAGAAACTGTTCGTACTTTTTCACATTTATAATCGATTTCAAGGTAATAGTGCAAGACAATTTACCCTCGATTGCTCAATGTTGACTTAAATAAGCTATGCGCGTTGAAGCTTATTTATAATTTGTCACATTGTGTTGATGACGTCCTTGTACATACATTATGTTGTGGAAGCTAGTCTTCAACGTTCTCTGTTATGTACACACTTTTAGTGCGCGGTTCTTTGTGATTTTTTTCCCTTGTCTTGGAAAATAATGTTTAAAAAAATATTTCGATTTAGCTTGTGAGATCATGTATTAATTGAGGGTCGTTTTCTCTTTGATTATTACTAAGAGTTTGACCAATGTTGTTATACTTAGAACAGAAAACAGAAGTTCTAGTATTCGAGTAAGTATAATATAAAATAATATATAATATACTCGTAAGTGCAAAAACTGAAGCTAAAGTCGTAACATAAAAAAAATAATCATTGGCACGTCAATTCTTTGACATCAACCTTTTGTATATTTCATAATATCATATATTTTATGTTGACGTAATAACGTTTTTGTATTTCCTTTTGTTATATTTTTCTAACTTTTTTAACATGTTAGATACCATATGTTTTTTTTTTGTATTTATACGCATATCATATTCCGTTCGTCGTTGTTTACGTCCCCTGTTTTTTTACCAAACCTACATAAATTTCGTGGATTAGTTAAGTAATAATAAATTAACGACAACAACATTTTATGTTTTCTTGTTTGTACTTGGTGTCAAAGAGCGAAACTATAAAATTAATAATTCTTCTTTTTTATTGGTTAAGTAAACATATTTTAAATAATATAATGTATAATTATATATTTACTTTTATACATAGTTATATATCACGTGTTGTGATCTAAAGCAAGCAACAGATAAAAGAGAAAACTGGTGTTGTTATTTTTATTCATATTTTTGTATATTGTTGCATATCACGTAGCTTGTGAATTCTATTACACTTCGTTTTCAACTCTTTGTACACTTCCCTACCGCTTCTATTTTCTACGTCCTGTCTTATACCCAAAGGTCGTCTGGAAGAAATCGCTCTTAGATCCCTAAGACAGATAACTATGTTTTGTGTTTCTAATTTTTATTCTCTTAAAAAAATGTGTGAGTGATTAAAATTTCAAAAGAGAAAATGTAATTATTAGGACACACAGGATGTCTGTAAATTTCATTCCGTAATGAATGAATAATCCTGAACGTGCGTGTGCGGAGGGAGAGGTGGGTAACAAAACCAAAAAAAATTTTTTAAATCTCAAACAGTTCGCGGTCTTTGCCATTTTTTGTAAGAAAAATCCCAGTTTTTCTCTCATTGGTGGGCACCACGTCCGCTATTTGAAGCCTAGATAATTTTTTTTCTTTAAAGTGTTCCCTAATAATGCTGTTCCTTAATTAGGTTTCAAAAAACTCAACTTCTATGAATAGTAGTTTACAAGAAGTCGCTAAACTTAAATATTAATTTTGAAATTTACTTAACTGCTAAGTTTGAGCACCTGTGGTGTAAAAAAAATGTATCGGAGTTGTCACGGCCAACTACTAAAAAAAATAGCCTACTTCATAAGGATTTTAAAACAGTACCATACTATCTACTTTATATCGTAAAATTATTGAGCTATAGCCATTAATTAATATGTAAAAATAGGCATTTCATCAAAAAATTGCAAAATTATTTGCAGATATTTTTTTTGAGTTTTTATTAAGTAAATAGAGCTGTTGACCCTAAAAATTAGATGTACAGGTATATGAATAGTGTATCCAAAAAATTAACATTTGGATTGACTGTGGTTCTGGAATTTACTTGTGTCTTCACAGTAGAGTCTTGTTACTCATAACATTTTAAAAATAATGCCGATCAAACAATGAGTCACACGTCATGTCAATTTCATATACTTAATTTAGGGTTATTTATTAATACTCAAATTTACGCGATTTTGATACAATTGGAAGTAAGGAAATTAGTTTCGGTTGCTGGGTTGTGTCAAGAAAAGTCATCTACGAGTATAAAGATATTTAGGTTAAATCTACAAGAAAGTCTGGTTTAGGTTTAAGTTTAGGTCGTTGTGTAACTTTCAATTGTTATGCTTATGAATTTCCTTTGCGTGTCAATAAATAATTAACACGGATAACTAATTAATTAAGAGCTAACATGACAAAAGTTTCGATTAATTTAATTGTTCGTTACACACATTTACTAATTTAGAACATTTATTTTTATTACATTTGTAATAAATAGTAGAAACGAACATTTAAAATTTAGCAATTTTTAAAATAGATATCAATAGTATTATAGCTCGTTTTATATATTTTTTACATTACAGCGGATTCGCTAACAACGAAAGCTGCAATAATAAAATATGAAAAACTGCTTTGTTAAAAATGCGATAGCGCCGAGTGGTATTTCATTTAAATGTCAGGAAGTATTTATTTTTAGTCAGGTGACTTGTTGCGGAATATGAATCAGCTAGCGGAATCCGCCTTATCGTCTGTATCTGCGCTTGACATGACTTCTGATACGTGATCGGAATTCCCACCAAATATGAGAGCTTTAAGGAGTTGATTCGAGTCGGTGAGGGTGGGCGCAAAATATAGGCGGCTAGCGTTTCATTTTTTTTTCTTTTCTAATGTTGGGGGTTTGCTTTGTAATTTTAGTTTTATGCAACAATATATAAAAATATGAAGAAAAATAACAACACAAGTTTTCTCTTTTAGCTGTTGATTTAACTTAAAAATAACGTGTGAGCTTTAGATCAACTGAAGTAAAACTTCTTTAGCTCCATCTAACCTATATCTCCCTCTCAACTTCCGTTCGCCTCGCCCGTCCACACTTTTCATAGCGCTCTCGTCACGCATTCACCAGCTTACTCCCAGTCAAGCGTGCGTAAAGAAGTTTTACTTCAAAAACGTACATAATTATAATGATAATTATGCATGTCGCGGAAGTACAGCTTGTATACGGGTGTTGTGTAATCTATACTAATATTATAAACCTGAAACTTAGTTTGTTGGTTTGTTTGTTTAAACGCGCTAATGTCAAGAACTACTGATTCGAATTGCAAAATTTCTCTGAGGTGCATAGCCTATTTAAAGAGAAAGGTTATGCTTTAAGAAGAAGGAAGGCTATTTTTTCCTCAAGTCAACGCGGGTGAAACCGCGGGCACAGCTAGTCGTCTATAATTCTATATTGTATGAGTGAAATAAGCACTATAAATTACGTTTCCTAGCAACAATGGCTATTACTCTAAATCAATGATATACTCGTATATATTTGTAAATTTCATATCAATAGTCTCGTAATTTATACCATCGAAGCGCCGAATGTGAAAATGTATTCAGTACGCTCGATGTATTCTGTGACAGATGCATTAGCGAGCAAAACACAATAATTTACTTAATAACTTGCTTATTTTTTAAAGACAATCCACTTTTTTCTTTGTTAAAATTTAAAGAATGAATTCCGTCCAAACCACGACATCCATTTTATCCAAATTATGTAATATTACGACGACCAGCAATAAATTACAAATTTTTATAGATTAGTTACCTAATATACTCGAGAAAAGATAATCGCTCCCCTTTTTCATATAGTATAATATTTTTGTCTATATCTCTCTTTATCACTTTCTTAGATTAGACTTTGTTGACATAATATATACATATATACCTATCGATAATGATATATTTCAATTGCCTAAATTCCAAAAGAACTTTTGTATTAAGTTTTCATATATTATTGACTTTGCTACTAACTAGGTACTAATAACATTTAGTTTAAATATAACGTGTGATATAATTACTATACCTTTTTTTATAAATCAACGATTAAGAAGCTATTAAGTATATGTAGTAACGCAATGTTTAAGCGTTTGAGTTTTGATATCTATACTAATATATAAAGCTGAAGAGTTTGTTTGTTTGGTTGTTTGTTTGTTTGTTTGTTTGTTTGAACGCGGTAATCTCTGGAACTACTGGGCCGATTTGAAAAATTCTTTCAGTGTTAGATAGCCCATTTATCGAGGAAGGCTATAGGCTATGTATCACCACGCTAAGACCAATAGGAGCGGAGTCCACGCCGACGAAGTCGCGCGCAGAAGCTAGTAATTCTATAACTGACTTTAAAGTAAATAATAAACCTTTTAAAAAACATTATTAACACAATATGTCTTCATTAGGGATATCATAAAACCGCACCGTTCTGAATTCTATGAACTAACAGAATTATGAGATCATGAAATATTTATCTCAGGATTAATATAAATTTTAATTAACAGTCCTTGATAGTATATTGATGTTGCGAGTTTGTAGAAGTTGTAGATGTATATTTATTTTCAGAAAATTGAGAAAATAGATTAGAAATTTTCGCTGTAATTATATAATTGTGTTTCCTAGGAAACGAAAAAATCCGACTACAATTATAGTTGTATGTAATTATTACACCGACAAGTAATACAACGTAAGTAGACAAAAAAAATTGACAAACGCACTAGTCGCCACTATTATTTTCGATCGATCGATATTATTATATCCTGGTTTCCTTATTATGGCATTACCCTTGGATATTTCCTTTCCAACAAAAAAAAAATCATCAAAATCGGTTCATAAACGACGAAGTTATCCGCGACCACACATTAAAAAAAATATACGGTCGAATTGAGAAACCTCCTCCTTTATGAAGTCGGTTAATAAATAAAAATAGATACTCAAAACAAATGGACATATTATAGATGGTAAAATTGGTAAATTAGTCTTCTTTATCGTTAGATGCTATTTGAAAATATAGAATATAATTTTTCTGCGAAGCAAAGAAATAGCCATGAAATATAAATGTCAACACAGGTAAATCCGTGAGAGATATCGTGTATTTCTATTGAATATAATTTTAATTCAACGAGTAATAATAAAATTATATTTCTAATCTTCACGCTCTCTAGTTTTCAACATTTCACACTCTACTTTTGCAATCGCACAGAAGTAGGGCGAGCACTCACCTTTACACATAGTGTACATATCGAAAGCGTTAACCTATTTAATAGTGAGTTTTGCTACATAAATTTTAAAGAATTAAATAGTATTCATATTTAAAAAAAAAATTGAAATACGACGCTTAAGAGTTATAAAACTGTATTTACAAAGTGTAAATATAGAGTAATAATTAGATTTAGAATTTTTAGAATTATTATTAAACATTTAATGGCCATACAGATGTTTGCCGTGTGTCTGGGTGTTTGTGCAGTCCTTGTGGGTCTCCCCACCGTGCCTCGGAGAGCACGTTAAGCCGTCGGTCCAGGTTGTTATCATGTACACCTGATAGCGATCGTTACTCATAGTAGGGAATATATCCGCCAACCCGCATTGGAGCAGCGTGGTGAATTAAGCTCCGATCCTTCTCCTACATGGGGAAGAGGCCTATGCCCAACAGTGGGATATTACAGGCTGAATCGTGATCGTGATTTAATAGTTATTTTTAACAGTAGGCGTTAGGTATAATATTTTGTTTCGGTGTGCAGAGTGGGGATAAATTGGTTCAGTTGTAGTCACAAGAGACATATTAACAACTTAGGTTAGGAGAGCATTTGCTTACTCACCGCTAGGAGCACTTTGCTAATGTCTATAAACAGAAGTGACCACCTCACATCAGTACCATCCACTTTAATATTAATATAAATATAAATAAATAGTATTTAACATACACACCCGGTCGTCTGTTTCTATGGTAAGCAACTTAATGCTTGTGTTACAGGTAACAGCCGACTGTTATTTCTATAACAAATTTTTTATACATATACATAGAAATAATCTATTACATATATAAAAGAGATTTCCACCCATATATTGACTCATCACGATATCTCTGGAACCAAAAGATGTAGAGACTTGAAATTTGGTAGGAATATTCCTTTCACCGAGTAGAGATCAGCTAAGAACGGGTTTTACGAAATTCCACCCACAAGAGGGGGTTGCGGGGGTTAATAACTTATATGGCAAAACAACGTTTGCGGGGTCAGCTAGTACATATATAAATACAAATATAACCTAGCCTCAGGTGGGAATCGAACCCGCAACCTGCGGAACAGAATGCTGGGCCACCACAAACTGCGCCAACGGGCTAGTCAAATTGTTTCATTGGAGAAAAATATGAAAATAATATTAAACTTATAAAATCTAATTGCGTTTGTTTGCAAAGGATTGTTACTTACTCAAGATTTAAAAATAGAAAGAACAAACAAGACCTTTCAAAATTGTCTGTGTACTACTACTTTGAAAATGATCCTTTTTCATAATAGTCGTTTAAGTTGTTTGCTGTTTATAAATATAATCGTTATTCATTTAAACGGGCTTAAGCCTCTTAATAATATACATGGAAAAGATTTGTTGGTTTGTAATAGGCAAATATAACACTACTATAGTATCTTTTTTTGTAATTCTCCTACTCTTCGAAAGCACTAACATCTAAATAAAAAATAAAAATAAAAACTAACTTATATTTTTTAAACAGACAATGAAATAATTGTATACATATATATAGCTTTGTACTTTGAAATTTTTTAAGTGGATAATTTAAAATTTAATAAGTTTAATTCATTTTAGGAGATGAATCTCACACATTTCTAACAGTAATTTTGTTTTAGTTCTAATAAAATAAAATATTTATTTATTGGAGCAAATAATAAAAAATAGCTAAGTATGAAAAAAAAGTTCATTATACAAGTGACAAGTAAAGTCACGGTCTGTGTAATATATGTATATTAAAAAAAAAAATTAAACCCTTTTTATGCGTAATAATAAAATAGATGTTTTATTTACGATGTAAAATCAAAAAGGAGCTTGCAAAATTTTACTCCAAAGGAAGTTTGAGTTGCTAGATAATAAAAAATATTTTTATAAATAAATACTTAAATTCTTCACAAATTATTAAAAACGTTTAAGACATTTTCAGTTCGGACTATTCGTTTTAAGGGCCCCGTAGACGATCAAATATTTGATCAAACTTCATATTAAATTTCTGTTTGACAAACGTGTTTGTCAAATTATTTGATCGTGTGCGGGGCTGTGGGTTTTTTTGATATGTTTGTTATATGAAACATGAAGTTTGATCAAACATGTTTGATCGTTTACGGGGCCCATTAGTTACGACTATTCCGTGCTTTAGTGATCAAATCGCTTAATATATTTTGTTAGGATTGAAATTATACGTTGTGATTATGAGTTCAATGATTACACACGTAATGTAATTTTTTATGACTTAATATGAAAACTGTGTCAATATATCGTAAATCCATCGAATAGGAGCAGCAAACATTTATAATTGCTTCGAATGCCAACAGCATCTAATTCATCTGATTCACGACGGATTCGCATGGAGACAGTTGCAAATCACATGATCCTTCTTGATTGGACCTCGTTTGATGGTTCTCGTCTCCTGAGATTTATATGTAACTAGCCGACCCGTGCCCACTTCGTGCGCATAATTTATTTTTAATAATTACTTCTAACTACGATATCTCAAAAACCATTCATCTGATTGATTTAGTGTAAAGAGCAATTTTAATCTATATTAAACGACTAAGCTAACTAACATATTCATTTTGATAAGGATTAATACCGAACTAAAGAAAATAGCTTTGAAAATAACGTAATGTTTTTAATTAAAAATTTGAACATAAAAGTGGTTATTGTAGGTCAACCGTAAGAGATAGAGATATGCTATCGCGGACTTTTTTGTAGCAATTTTATAGATTTTGAATTCTCTAGTACATTACTTAACTGTATCTTTGCTAGTTTACGCGGCGTTCGCGTGGAAAGTTCCCAGTTGGCGAGATTTTTTGCGACCTTTAACTGAGGTAGGGCACAGCAGGAAATTTCCTGCTCAAAATATGGAGCAGCCCGACTGGGGAAGTACCTCGACCTTACAGAAGACCACAGCTAAATAATACTGTTTTCAAGCAGTATTGTGTTCCTGTTGGTGAGTAAGGTGACCAGAGCTCCTGGGGGGGATAGGGGATAGGGTCGGCAACGCGCTTGCGACGCTTCTGGTGTTGCAGGCGTCTATAGGCTACGGTAGTCACTTACCATCAGGTGAGCCGTACGCTTGTTTGTCGACTTAGTAACATTAAAAAAAAAAAAAAAAGACCTCTTCAACATTTATCGCCGTATTTCAGCTAATTTACATAAAAGCATAATAAATTATATACCTAAACCTTCCTCAAGAATCACTCTTTCTATTGTTGAAAACCGTATAAAAATCCGTTGCGTAGTTTTCGAGTTTATCGCGTTCAGACAGGAGGACAGACAGACAGACAGGAGGACAGAAAGACGCGGCCGGGGGACTTATTTTTATAATAAGTATAGATTGTCGTTAGTGATGTACATGTATAAATTGCATTTGTTATCAATAACAATCCAATACTTAGAGTTAAATGATTGTGTTTATACTCAAAGAAAAAAAAATCGACTTCATCTTTCATCGACAAGTAATCAAATGAAAACGTCAATTTAGCCAAAGTCAATAAAATGGACATTACAAGGAAGAATTAAAAAACGACGCGTCAGATCTCTTTCGAATTTAAACGTGTTCGCGTGATAAGCACCAGATTTTAAATTGAAGAACCTCTTCTTTTTTTTTTTTGAAGTCGGTAAATTATTGAAAGAAAAGTGATATGTTAAAATAGCGGTCATGCGTGAGACTAGAGAGTGACAAATGTTTGTCTCTGTGTTTTGGTGTAAGTTTTTTGTTTTTAAAGGTTTGACTTAGGATCTTTAATGGAAGTCTTCAATGTTGGGAATTTATTTACTATTCACTTTTCAGTCGGTACTATACATGTTCCTCTGCAGTGTAAAAGCCTTCATCTTTCATCTTGTATTCAGCACAGTACCTACTAAAACTTTGTACACTTCATTGTCAACTGTCTGACGTACCTACGTTTTTCCAGGAAATTCAGGTTTCTCAACGATTTTGTTTTTCCCACCGAGCACGAGATTAAATGAAAATTTAGCGATCCTTGACTTTTAGCACAATATAATAGCACAAATTTTCAAATTAGTCACGTTAACTCAACCTATAAATTGGATAAAGTTTTTTGTTCCATTATTTCAATTTTATTTTCTTTAATTTTAATTATTTTTAACCGACTTCCAAAAAAGGAGGAGATTCTCAATTCGACTGTATTTTTTTTTATGTATGTTAGCTCAGAACTTTTGATTGGGTGGACCGATTTCGATCAATTTTGTTTTAATTGAAAGGAGTTGCGTGTCATGTGGTCCCATTTTTTTTTAAATAAGATCTGACAAGTACTTTTAGAGTTATATCTAATAATGCGTATTTACTTGACTACTTTTTCGTCGACCTACGTTGTATTATACCGCATAACTTTTTACTCGGTGTACCGATTTTGATGATTCTTACTTTAATCGAAAGCTAATACTTGTCATCTAGTCTTCGTGAAATTAGATCGAGATCTGATTACAACTTTTTGAGTAATCTTTAATAGCGCGTATTTACTTGACTATTTTTTCGTCTTATTACGTTGTATTACTTGTCGGTGTAATTGAAGTCGGTTTTTTTTTCGTTTGCGAGCAAACACAATTATATTATTATTATTTTATTTCATTCATTAAACATTTCTTATCATTTTGTAACGTTGCTACATATGTATCACGTACATACTTTACTAAATTACGTAGCTAGGATATTCATCACATCTCGGTATATATGTAGCTATGTGTATGCACTCGTCAGCTGATTTATCTGATTGGCGTGTTGGCAACGAGTTTGAAGAGCTGCCAATATTTTTATTTTCATACTGTATCTATCCAATTAATTTTTACTACGAAGTAAAATTGTAGGATAGAATCATTAAAATAAATGAAATTCAAGTCACTAAGGCAGCTGATGTGTTTCACAAATATTTATTACATAAATTTTCTTTTGTTAAGATAACTTACATTTAAATACAAATATTAAATCATTGTCAACAAAAAATATTTATTTTTCGCAAAAATACTTACTTCCTATTTTGATCGCTTGACCCTTTTTTACATCTTTACCCATCGTAAATCTCGTCCATCTATCGTCTACCATTTCATTTTACACAATTATGAGTAATTATTTACACTGAGATTTAATTAAAATTTTAATAAGATTCCTTTTAAAGCGGGTCTGAGAACAAATGACGCCTCTTAATGACGAGAAAAGTAATCAAACGTTAATGAAACGCATTTTTATGTTAAATCTTACATTATTTATTATGTACCTTACTTGCTACTACGGGTTTATTTGTAGATTCGGATTATCGTTCATGTTAATCAGAAAAATATAATTAATTATGAAAGAATACCTTCGTTGCTGGGAACTTGTATTTTATACAACAAGCACTCTGTTAATTATAAGCACTTCAATATCAACTTTGATTTTGTGGCCGACTTAAAAAATCGGCCAAGTGCGAGTCGGGCTCGCGCACGAAGGGTTCCGTGCCATTGGCTAGGTAAACACCAGTAGGTACAATGATTTTAATATCGGGCAAAAATCGGCAAAAAAGTCATTTTCGTTGTATGAGCCCCCAAATTTTAACTGTAATTTTTAATTTTTTAATATTAAAGTAAATACACAATTAAGTATTTTGTGAATATTTCAAGTGCCTACCTCTTACCATTTATTGATATCGAGCAAAAATAGGCAATAAATCGCATTCGTTGTATGGGAGCCCCCCTTAAATATTTATTTCATTTTGTTTTTAGTATTTGTTGTTATAGCGGCAACCGAAATACATAATTTGTGAAAATTTCAACTGTCTAGCTATCGCCGTTCTTGAGATACAGCCTGGTGACAGACGGACGGACGGACGGACAGCGAAGTCTTAGTAATAGGGTCCCGTTTTTACCCTTTGGGTACAGAATCCTAAAAAAGTAGGTAATTTATTATAGAGTTGTGCTCCATCAAAAGTCATATGTTTTTTTTTGAAAATTTGGTTCTAACTTTTGGGAAAATATTAAACTTGGTTGCCGTGTGATACGTTTACTGTTTTGTTTTATAAACGTCAATTTAGAATATATCGATCTACAAATAATTTTTTTAATTAAAGTATGAGAATTACATAAAGTTGCCGTAGGTTCATAATATATTTTGTTTCGTTATAAATAAAAATAATGTAATGTAAGATGTTGATGATAATGGTGGATTTCGAAAACGTATTTTAATTATTTTATTTTGTTTTCTTTGATGTTTTTGTATTTTTTTTGCTATTTTACTAAAGAATTTTGAATGTTATTATTATTATTATTATTTTCTCAGGTATGCATTTTGAAATTATGTGCATTATTAATATTGTCGCGGCAAAGGTCGGATAATATTTAACTTTCCAAGTTTTTCTTTGATATGCACGAGAAAGACTTTCCGGAGTATTGTAATTTCCTTTGCGGAACCAAAAATAACGATTGAAATATGGTCGATTAGAAATAGTATTTA
Source organism: Melitaea athalia (assembly GCA_905220545.2). NCBI lineage: Eukaryota > Metazoa > Arthropoda > Insecta > Lepidoptera > Nymphalidae > Melitaea > Melitaea athalia. The sequence goes on along the minus strand of HG992180.1, from coordinate 9,224,021 downwards.
ATATTCTTCTGCTGATATATTTTCATAAATTCTTTTTTATATTTAAAATTACAATAATAACAACAAACTGTCTTAATTTTCTTTTAAAATTGGCATACGTATATGATATTTAAGTTCAATCACTTTTGTGTGAATACTGGGTATTCTAAGGTTAATAATCTATTCTATATCTATATCTATACTAATAAATAAAATTAGAGTGTCGGTTTTTAATATAAAATAAACGCTTTTTACTAAATGCATATGGATGTATGACACGGTACATATACCAAAATAACATTTTTTACAATTTTTGTCTGTCTGTCTGTTTGTTCCGGCTAATTTCTGAAACGGCTGGACAGATTTTGACGGGACTTTCACTGGCAGATAGCTGATGTAATAAGGCGTAACTTAGGCTACTTTTATTTTAGTTTTTGTTTTTTTTTTTTTTGTTACAATTCTACGGACTGAATAACAACTTTTTTGTTTAATTCCACGCGGACGAAGTCGCGGGCACAGCAGAAATTTAAAAGTAAATAAGTATTCCAACGATATAAAAATACACCTAAAAGTGCTCTTATCAAATTCTTTCTATTTACAGAACTTTCTGTTAAAAGTAGAATATTAATAGGTTGAGATGATGAAAATGTTTACTTATCTTGATTTTTTTTTTTTTTTTTGTAACAAAATCCCAAATATAAACTTTCACACGTTTATCTTTATTAGCAAACTTTCATGCAAACTTTCATTTGCCTTTTATGGAAGAATTGATTAGAATGATGAAGTAGTTACATATTTATTATAAGTCTTTACACGGGTAATTAAGAAAAAAATAATTTTTCCCCTATTTTTTTTGAAAATATAATATAGCCTATGCCAACCGCCGATAGTGTCGCTACCCAACAGTGAAAGAATTTTTCAAATCGATTCAGTAGTTTCGGACCTGTTCAATGCAAACAAACAAACAATCAAATCTTTCCTCTTTATAATATTATAGATAAAAGCACAGCGATTACATCAAATAATTATTTTAAAACTAATTTAATTATTACAAATTGATAAGGAAAGCTCATATGAAACAATGAAATTTTCTTGTTGTATTTTGTTGTCTACAGGTATGATTTTCGTTAATTGCAGTTTTAAAGGCTTATAATTTTGTAGTGAAACTAGATTAAAATAAAAATCTTATTCACACAACAACAAGTTTATTAATTCTCTTCCCGTTCAGAGTTTTACATGTAATAGTAAAACATTCACCTTTTTTAAATGTTAATTTATTAATAAAATAATAACTGTAGGTAGTGTAAAAATGTAATAAAATTATCTTAATCGGACCACAACTGAAGTATTAATAACACAAACTATAGTTGCATTTTTAAAAAAGTGCAAGTGCGTGTCAACTCGACCCTTTTTTCATTCGTCTTCTCGTCGTGCATAGCAATAACTTTGTCACCGTAAAACCTTTGTGAAATTTAAACTGAAATCTTTAATACATAGTTAAAGCCACTTGAATATTTTATTTATCTCCGATCGATCTTCAACTTCTTCAATCTACGAGCTCATCATCAACATCTTACCTGAATATAATCACAAAGCACTCATATTAATTATACGACACTACAACCAATACTACAGTACGAATTTAGGTTAGGACACTAGGCTTGTATTTTCAATATTATAAAATATTTCAATACCATTTACCGATTGGAACAGATTTATATTTACGCCATAATAATATTATGATAATGGAAGCACAAAGTAGTTCAGGATTTTAGAACTTCATTTTAAAATCGCTATTAACCATTTAGGATTTAACTACTTTAATATTCTAGAAAATAAAAGTAAGTTTAAAGTAATGAATTACAGAGTAGCGGAATAGAGTCACGAGCCTGAACTCCTTAACGCCCAGCAAAGTTTTAATAACACTTTCATACTATTTATTGTTGTATCTACATCGTTAAGTCTCAGACACTAATTTCTATAGATCTTTTAGGCTACCATTAAAAAATCAATGAAAACAATTAAGAGCCAGAGTCACTTAAGGCCAAGTACCTCGTACGAATATAGGTCTGATCAATAAATCAGTTCATAATATTTTTTTCTTCAAAAATATTTTACTTCGATTCAATGTCATAAATTTGGTGTCTCAGCGGTCCCATTTGCAACTGAAAATGTCCTTTATAACAGAATATGTCCGGTCCACTTTTACGAGCGACTACACGGACTACTCGATGCAATAAAACGGCGTGGTTTTATTTTATGTAGCAATAGATTACCTAAGAGTATTTGTTTCTCTTATAAAAAGGGTATTAGAAAATAAAAATATAATATTATTTATTTAACTTAATGACTATATGCCTAGTTAGTAAATTGAATATTAATATAAATAAATATTTCAAATCCACTGTCTATATAAATAACATTATTTAAAAAAATATCAAAAAATAAATAAATCTTTCTAATGCAAAAATCGGATGAGATATTACTTATATTAAATTTAAAGAAATAAAGTGTACAAATCATTGTTAAAGATTTGAAAATGAATGAAGATTTTATTGTAACTATAGCTTTAAAAGCCAAAAGATTTTTTTATTGTACTCGCTAAGTTCAAGACTTAAGAGGCACTAAATATAAATAGTTTGTTAAAAATTTAGCTTAAAGACAATAAAAGATTACGCCAAACCTTAAAAATTATAATAAATTATCTATAGTAGGTAGTTATTCCATGTTCCAACTCTATAAAGTAAGACCAGTTAAAAGGGATTCGAACTCTTAATTTGATTCATATTTCTGAACAGAATATAAATGTACGTTTTTAATAAAGATGATTAAAAAAGAAATGATAAAATATAAGCTTAACTCACTAGTGCTATTTATAAAAACCGAGTACTTAACAAAGCACTAGCTTATTGATAAAAGTTGTCTGACAATTAATCGTTCCTAAGCGTTAACGGTCTTAATTGACGCTGGAATAGCTTAGGATGACGTTACACTGTCATGCATTAATTGTTCGAATATTTTTTGCAGTGATATTTCTTTACAATCGTTGCAATTTGAAAGTATATAAAACGAGAATATGTCAAGATAAAGAAAAAACACATGAATGTACAGGAGAGAATGAAATACTGAAAAATTACATGAAAATAATAAATTCGTAGCATATAGGAAAAAGTTTGCTTATTTCTCTTTTTTTTTAAATAGGATATTTAACCAAACATTTCAAGCAACAAAACCTTTACAGTTTAAAAATAATATTTATTATCAAGATCAAGTCGTCAATAAAACTGACAGAAGAAAAATATGGGTTTTGTTACATTATTGTCAGAAGGAAACCATTTATTTTTTAAGAATATTTTGTTTTCTTGCTTTCGACTATCAAACATGACAACTAATGGTCTAAGATCCGGAATATAACAAAATCTTCCCTCATCTGTTAATTAGATGAAACAATTTTTTATAGGCTGATTTCAATATTGTGAATTTATAAAAACAACCTCTGCCACCATAAGCCTGCTGCAAATAATAATACTTAAAAAAAAATTTTTTTTCTTCTAAAAAATCTTTTCCCTCTCGTGTTAATTACATGTAGTAAGCTAAAACCGTCAATATTTTACATTATCTACCTGACTATAGTAGGCACCCATCTCTATGATTGCTATACTTACCTGCAGCCAGGTTACTCTGACTGAGGTTACTGACCTGGCTGCAGGTAAGTGTAGCAATCATAGAGATGGCTGCCTACTACAGTCAGGTATATAATGTAAAATATTAACGGTTTTAGCTTACTACATGTAATTAACATGAGAGGGAAAAGATTAAAAAAAAAAAAAATTGCAGCAGGCTTATGGTGGCAGAGGTTGTTTTTATAAATTCACAATATTGAAATCAGCCTATAAAAAATTGTTTCATCTAATTAACAGATGAGGGAAGATTTACCTTCTCGGATCTTAGACCATAAAGACGGTATCGTGGTTTTACCTCAAAATATTGCAAAGCAATGTGAATATCGTTACTTTTTAATTTACCCAAAGGTAAAAAATATATATTCGTTTCAAATTGAAATTAACTAATTTTACACAACAAACCCAATATTAACTATTAATTTTTATTAGTTATTATGGAGTTTTTTATTTGACAAAGTCAGCTTTCGGTTCATAATTTGGCATTTTTAATGAGACAATTATATATCTGTACTAATGACGTTCACATTAACACGATTATATGTGAGTATTATTTGAATGCTTTCACAACAAATCCTTTAGTATTATATCATACAAAGAACATTCTGTAAGTGAATAAGTTATTTTAAACATCACTTTACCCAAAAGGTATCAATAAAAGTATAAATCGCTTACATAAAAAGAGGTCCAATATAGAACGCTAATTGCTGATAAGAACGGCCTAAATTCACCCGCATAGCTTTAAACCTTTTATCGTGGTCGGGCAGTGAACAAGCGACACAGATACGATGTGAGGCGACATTGGTACAACAGGAATTACTGCCTAAACTGAATATTCCGATATTACGCGTGAGTTTATTGAAAACATTTATATTTACACAAATCATTTTAAGGCTGTTCGGCTTTACGCTTCGTGGAAGGCATTAAGAAATGAGAAACGTTTATCGCATTCTCAGTAGCCGTGATCCTTCTTTCAACTTTTACAAACTCAAAATGTTTATGTTTTAATATTTAATTACATAATTAGCTCGTCTTAAAATTAGTAGCATGAATAAAAAAGAGTTCTAGGAAACGTGGCGTGGTAATGCAAATTGGCATTTAATCAATAATAATAAGGTAGGTATGACGTTGGTAAAATTAAAATTGTAAAGAATTCTCGCAATCTTTTCTTTAAATCAAAGTTATTGCCACGCGAGGTAGCTATTAGGGGTATTAAAATTGCTCGCACTTTAGACGCGAAAATTATTAAATAAAATACAAATCCAACTTTTGGTCCTTGCTACTGTAGATTTGAGGGATAAAGATGATTTATTACAAATGAAACATTATGTATTTTTAGTTACAGTTTGTTATAGTTGGCAATGTTTTTTTTTTTTTTTTTTGTTATTGTACGTTAAACATAACCCATTAGTTATAATTATTTGTACTTGTTATAGACTTTTTATTTGCTTTTTAAAAACAAGACGCTTTTGAGGTATACATTGTATTATTAAATACTAAATATCAGAATTTGATTTGGATTCATCAACGCCTTTATCAAAATCATAATTACTTATATATATTTTTATAATTTAAAAATTTATTCTATATCTCTATATATATAAAAATAAATCACTGAATGTGTTGCTAAGCGCAAATCTCGAGAGCAGCTGAACCGATTTCGCTAATTCTTTTTTTTATAATATTCCTTGAAGTACAAGGATGGTTCTAACGGAGAGAAAAATTTAAAAAAGATCCCTGAAAAAGTCTAAAAATAACACTTTTCTATATTCCTATACAAAAGATTCGTAATAAAACTTAAAAGTAAATTTGAAACCATACCATAAAGTTTAAGTGTTAGTGGAGGGGTTCCGGGAAGGGTAAGTATTAATAAAGAACCGACTGTTAGGCGGTACGAAGTTCGGCGGGTCAGCTAGTTTATTATAAATATTTCTGAACTACTGGTATTATACATATTTGTGTAGAAAATGAAAATATCTATACATATAATAAAATGGTAGAAAAGTCAAAACTGTACATTGAATATTTTTTTAAAAGAATACTTGGGGTGTGATCTATAATCGATACCGAAGCCAAAAATATAGTTTTTAGAATTTTTGTCTGTTTGTCTGTTTGTCTGTTTGTCTGTATGTATGTCCGGGATAAACTCAAAAAGTACTGCATGGATTTACTTCAAATTTGGCACGAATATTGTTAAGAAGTCGGGTCAGAACATAGGCTATATATTATCACGCTATCACCTACGGGGAAAGAGCAGTGAACCTTTATTTCTTCAAATGTATGTCCGGGATAAACTCAAAAAGTACTGCATGGATTTACTTCAAATTTGGCACGAACATTATTAAGAAGTCGGGTCAGAACATAGGCTACATATTATCACGCTATCACCTACGGGGAACGAGCAGTGAACGCACGCAGACGACGTCGCGGGCAGCAGCTAGTATATAATATGTTTGGCTCATTTAGTTATAACAAATTTTGAAGACTTTTGTAAACTTCATACATTTTTTTTATGTAACTATGTTGGCAAACAAGCGTACGGCTCACCTGGTGGTAAGACCGTAGCCTATAGACGCCTGCAACACCAGAAGCATCGCAAGCGCGTTGCCGACCCTATCCCCAATCCCCTCCAGGAGCATTTATCTATACATATAATAAAATGGTAGAAAAGTCAAAACTGTACATTGAATATTTTTTTAAAAGAATACTTGGGGTGTGATCTACAATCGATACCGAAGCCAAAAATATAGTTTTTAGAATTTTTGTCTGTTTGTCTGTTTGTCTGTATGTATGTCCGGGATAAACTCAAAAAGTACTGCATGGATTTACTTCAAATTTGGCACGAATATTGTTAAGAAGTCGGGTCAGAACATAGGCTATATATTATCACGCTATCACCTACGGGGAACGAGCAGTGAACCTTTATTTCTTCAAATGTATGTCCGGGATAAACTCAAAAAGTACTGCATGGATTTACTTCAAATTTGGCACGAATATTATTAAGAAGTCGGGTCAGAACATAGGCTACATATTATCACGCTATCACCTACGGGGAACGAGCAGTGAACGCACGCAGACGACGTCGCGGGCAGCAGCTAGTTAAAAATAATACTTTCAACGACGACCGCTCTGGTGTAATAGTGCATGTGCCGTGTCGGTGGCACCTAAATACCGGAGTTCGCGGGTACGATTCCCGCTCGGAGTGTAAATTTGTGTTTATACAAATACTTTTTTCCGGTCAGGTTGTATGTCCTTATGGGCCCCGGTTGTTATCATGTACACAAAAGCGATCGTTACTCATAATAAGGAATATATCTGCCAACCCGCAGTGGAGCTGCGTGAAGAGGCCTATGCCCAGCAGTGGGATATTACAGGCTGAATCGTATTTCCAATAATATTCTTATTTTTTTTTATATTTTTTTATTAAAAAGCTCATACACATGTTGCGTGTCATTGCGAATTCTGCTTCAACCTTTTGAAATGTGTCTTTCGTAGGTAGCAGGTTTTACTGAAATATTCAGATTCTACCTGTGTCCCTTTCTCTAATAATAATAAATTAAATACCTCTTTAAAATTTAAAGCGATTAACGTCTAGTTTAGTTGTGTAGGAACCTGTAGTTTTATATATTTCCGTGTACATCGCGAATTTTTCAATAGAATAATAATAATAATATTTCTTTATTTGAGACACAGTCCACTTGTTAGGTAGGTTAGACATTACAAACTTACAACTAAGTAAAACTTATTGTATAATTAGCTGACCCCACAAACGTTGTTTTGCCACATGTATGTTATTAACCCCCTTAACCCCCCCCCCTTATGACTTAGGGGTGTGAAAAATAGATGCTGACCTATTCTCAGACCTACCCGATATGCACATAAAATTTCATAAAAATCGGCCCAGCTGTTTCAGAGGAGTATTGTAACTAACGTTGTGATACGATAATTTTATATATAAGATAGTATAATATTTTTTTTTTACAAAAATACACGCATAAAACACACACACAAAAATCGGCAACTTACAGGGTAATTCAATAATAATTTCAACAAAATATTTAATTTGTAGATGAACAGAAAATCTGCGGTTCCTAATAACAAAATCAAAGATAGGATTAAAAATTAGACAATCCGCGAGATAACGAAAGTAACAGACATAGCCCACAAAATTAGTAAGTTGAAGTGGCAGTGGGCTGGTCACGTGTGTCGCAGGACCGATGGCCGTTGAAGAAGACGTGTCCTGAAGTGGACACCGCGACTCGGCAAACGCAGTGTGGGACGTCCTTCAGCCCGCTGTACCGACGATCTACGAAGATTGCCGGTGTAGGCTGTATGAGGGCGGAAAACTACGATGTCTGGGAGCTTGGAAGCCTACTCGTATGTCCTGCAGTATACTGCAAATAAGCTGAATTATAACTGTAATAACAAAATCCTTAGATCATTTGCCCAATAAATCCTAAGAGTATTGACCTAAATCAAACTATAGTACCGAAAGTTTCGTGAATAATAATTCGATAGAAAATAAATAAACCATTCCAAAGTTTTATATTTATGCTTTTTAAACTGGCTAAAATTGTGGTGTTAAAACGTTTGCCTTAAATAATAAAGTGACGGGTGTCATTTAATAGGCAAAGCTTCATTGGGTGAACAATTAGTCTGTCCCTTTTCTACCCTTCCCTTGAATGATTTTTTCAATTTAAAATTGGATTAATTAATTCTTTCACGACTAATAAGAAAATCGTCAACCTCATAACCTAATTTCTATTGAAACCTTGACTTGGTAACTTTTATTAAATAAAAGGTTTATTAAAGTATATATAATAAAATAAAAACAATTATTGGCAATATATTTGCTATTAATTGTTTATATTTTATTTGACGTAATAAATATGACTTTCTTTTAATCTGTGGAATAGTTGTTGAAAAAAAAAATCGTTCACTATCATAAACCATTACTCATCATATTAAATAATTATAGCTACTGCTTAACATTTTTTTCCTGAAAAAACATTTAACATTTTAATCAAATGTAGAACTCTGTGAATCCTAAAATTGAGTAACATTATAAATACTGTAGGCTGAGGATGTAATGTATAACATCATAATATAAAGAAAAATAAATTATACTTCGGGTGATGTAAAATGTAAAGTGCTGTGTGGCTACGGCACTTATGAATGTAGCCACCCCCTCTCTTCCCGTGGGTGTCGTAAGAGGGACTAAGGGATAACACAGTTCCACTACCACCTTGGAACTTAAAAAGCCGACGGATGGCGGGATAACTATCCATGCTGGCTTTGAAATACACAGGAAAAAGACGGGCAGCAGCGTCTTCGGTGCGACAAAGCCAGCCCTGCGGTCACCAACCCGCCTGCACAGCGTGGTGACTATGGGCAAAACACATGAGTTCGCGTCATAATGTCGGGCGCGAACTTGTGGAGGCCTATGTCCAACAGTGGACTGTGATAGGCTGTAGTGGTGATGTAAAATACGAAATATTATGAGCATACAATTAACTCGTATCGAAGTAACAAAAGGACGGCACGTACAAACTGTCGACTGAATGCTTTCTTTCCCAAAAGAGTACGAGTATCTATGTATATAATGTAGCTTGTCTTGGTTGTGATGTGACGTGTCTTAGTATAATGCGTGAGCTTTGTAATATATTATACCTTTTAGTATATCTATATATGTTTGGAAGTCCCTTTAATTGCATGTAATTAACTTGTAAGTTCTAATTTAAGTAAGATAGATAGATAGATAGAATATACTTTATTGCAAACCACTCAGAAAAGATTTACACAAAACAGTTATTTACACATAGAGATTGTAATGTACAAAGGCGGTCTTATCGCTTAATAGCGATCTCTTCCAGACAACCTTTAGAAATAGGAAAACATGCAATGAAGATATGTATTTTTTCTTATATAAAAAGTCTCGTTTATTCTGTTCCTATGTCTTGTACTCACAGTGGTACACACGTCACAGCAGTGACTGTTGCGATGACGGGCTGTTCGACTCTCGCTCATGGTAAACATTTATTTTGTATTGGCCGTACAAATGTTTACGGTGTTCTGGAAATTTGTACTTGTGTAATCTGTGTGCTGTTGTGTGTTGCTGGACTCAAGACATAGGGAAAGAATTTCTAGTCAGGCCCGTTAAATGAGTGTTAAGTGAATGTGAGTCGATTTGTACATACTCGTATAACTTGGTAAAATTTATAAGTTAATATTCTATGTAAATTTATTTTTGTACATATTTAAATAAAGTGATATACGTATGTATATTATATACATATTTGTCGTATATTTTATAAAAAAAAAAATCTCGCACAGTCAGTCAGTTCAGCCTATTGTAGTCAACTGCTAGGAATAGGCTTCCTCAAGTAAGCGCCAGACAGCCCATACCGGCAATCTTGAGTAGATTGTCGGTCCAGCAGGCTGAAGCACGTCTTATACTGCCTTTCCCAACACCCAGTCTCCACTCCAGGACACGTCTGCTGCAACGGCCATTGCTCCTGCGACAGAGGTGACCAGCCCACTGCCACTTCAACTTGCTTATTCTGTGGACTATGTTAGTTATATTCGTTTTCTCGCGGAAAGTTTCAAAATTACGCACGTACGAATATATTAAAAAAACACATTTGACATTGGCAACGACATAAAGAATATTAAAATAAACCTAAATTAAAATATCTTTAATGTAATTTAGTAAATTGCCAACGAAATCTTTTATTTTCTTAGCAAAGGTAAAACTTTTTAGTTTGCAATACAAAGGAGGATGGTTGTGGAAGCCGTAGCGATGCGGCTTTAATCCGACGCAGTACGTGACGCTTGTGTCAATATAATTTAAAGCATGAGTGTGTCAGGCGTACAGTTAACGCTGTAGGATAGGAACACGGGATAGGAAATTGCAGTCACGTTTTAAAAGGAAGAAGGCTCAAATTTTAACTTGAATTCGAATTTTAATAATAATAATAACAATTAATGTGACTGTTTCGACTTTTGGTTATTTTAAAGTTTTGTGACTCGGTTGTTATAAACTTAAAATTAAAATAGTATTGTTGGTTTTGATGTAGGAGTTTTAAATTCAGGTATTTGTTTTAAAATTTATTATAAAATATAAAATGTACCCAAAAAAAAATTCAAAAAATGTACCCAACATTTGTTTATTATTCGTTATACTCAGATCGCTTAGGATTAGAATAGAGAATGTTTAGGGGTTTAATGGCATTGTTACTGTTGAAATATGTAAGTAATATGTAATTGATATGTCTTAAATAAATAAATAAATAAATAAAATAAAGGTATGCGCAGACGTACTCCACTGACGTTGAAGCATTTATGTATATTCCGAATTCTGACTGACGTGACGCAACAATATTATTATATGACTATAATAATATATCTAAGCTTTACAATATTATATATAGAATTTTTTTAAATGTTACTCAGTCGACAAACAAGCGTACGGCTCACCTGATGGTAAGTGACTACCGTAGCCTATAGACGCTTGCAACACCAGAAGCGTCGCAAGCGCGTTGCCGACCCTATCCCCAGGAGCTCTGGTCACATTACTCAGCAACAGGAACACAATACTGGTTGAAAACAGTATTATTTAGCTGTGGTCTTCTGTAAGGTCGAGGTAAGGTAGTAAAAAGAGATTAAAAATATTTTATACTCTAGTAATTGATGCTAGTTTTTAAGATAAAGTGTATACTTATATTTAATTTTATCGTATTTGTTAATTAAAACTAGAAAATAAGAACGTACCTTTAAATAACTCGACAAAGGAGTTCGCATGAAATAAACATTGATAAACTTCGTATTCGATTAATTATCCACTTTAAGGCGACCCTCTTGATTAGATCAAATATCTTGGTATCAAATAATTCACAGTAAGCAGAAAGTTACTCTGAATTTTGTTTTATAGTTTAAGCAATTAATGTCGTTATTTGTATATTGACTCGTAATAACGAAGAGGAAACTTTTATTTTTGACCGATTTCAATCCGTTTAACATTAACACTATAATAAGACAGGTAGAACACCTACGTAGGGATAATTAATTTGTAAAATTTTCTTCTTTCTCTATTGAACTCTTGACGGTGAGGGTAAAGCACCACTTTCCGCTAAGTATTCCTTGATGCGAGCAAACGATGGGTAATGTGCGCTTTGAGCAAAGTGCCGTTCATCGTGTTCTGCATTCCGTCGAAATCAAGAAATTTGTTTTCGGTTCTAACGCGTGTATTCTCACTCTCTTACACCACTGGTATAGTAGCGTCTTCGTGGAAAGTAGCAATTGTGCACCCTAAGCCCAAAAAGGGTATAGCATAGACACATTTAATTACCGGCCAATTACGATTACCTCCTTGCTTTTTAAAGTGATGGAGCGGGTTTTTAATACTCAGCTCCTTGGTTACCTAAAAGATTGCCAGCTAAAAAGTGAATGACAATAATTTCGTCGTAGTCTCAGCGCTGGAGATCTTCTAGTCTTGATATTCTAGTTTTTGGCTTTTTACCGTCTTTTTTTACCGTCTTTATAATGGTGAGTGTTCTGAAAAACTCTTTGATGTATTTTTAGTGCAACCGTCACGTTTTTTCCATCGCGCTATTCGTCGAAGGACTAGTTTTATCCACACCATTTGGATGCTTGGTTTGCAGCCAATGTGCGAGCTTCACGGGCATTTTTTCTGCGTACATGCAAACTGTGGAATGACGTTCCTTCTGAGGTTTTCCTTGAGCGCTCTAATTTCGGGGTTTGCAAGTGTCGAGTGAACAGAAATCTTTTCTCTGAAGGCCAGAAACGCACCTGTAACTCCTCTTATGATGCGGATGTCCATGGGCGACGGTAGTGCAGTAGTAACGGTAGTAGCTATTTAACATCAGATGGCTTCATCCACTCAGTAGAAAATTAATTAATGGCAGAGGAGACGAAAAATCTTAGTGCAACGATTTTTTTTTCTATGAATATTGATCCATTAAAAAATAAATTCATTTTATTTTAGATGAAGATAGATTGTATTTATATTTCTTGTAAATTGGTTTTATGTCACAGGTGTTGAAAGCAAAAGTGTCTCATTTGAGGCTTCGTACGTGAAAATGTTTCACAGTCCTATAAGTTTTTCTATGAAATTTTCTTAATAGTAAAGAACCGACAAATTTTAAACAAAAGGTAACTAAAATTTTTGCTAAAAATAATTGGTCTTAAGTATTTTTTGGGTTTGTTTTATGTATACCATAATATTTAAAAATAAAAAATTACATACATATGTATATGTATATGTATAATTATATAATAAAACGAAATTATGTATTGTAATACTACTTATTTTACATGTTTTGTAATATTATTCTTCATAATAATTAATAAAAATAAAAGCGATGTTTGTTTTAAAATAGCAGAAAATTAAATGAAAACAACAATTTAGGTAGGTTTTCTACGTAAAAAGCTAGAGAAGAAAAACAAATCATATTACGAAACCGATTGAAGCCTTAATGTATTACGCTGGCATCAAAAGCAAAAATGTGAATTTCGATACTTCCTGCGAATATTGCATTTTTGCGTTTCTAAATATTTTCTGATACTTTCATCCTTCGGGGGATAAAAATAAAATATTTGTTTAAAGCCTTTAACTAATGTCTGTATCCTGTACGTTAAATATGGGTCGGGTATAAAATGAATAGCTAGGCGCTAACCGCTGACTCGGAATGAATACTCCGTAACGAAGCGATGTTATAAGCTGAATACGAAATTTTCAACTAAGTAAAATGCTCACTTTTAATCTTGATTACTTTAGCTCGTTTACTTATTTACTTGAATGTATTCAGAAAGAAAAATGCGGGTAATACGCAAAAAACGACTCGTGTTTGGATTGAAAATACATAATTATGTGATTCAAGCTTATTGTTAACTTAATTTCATCAAATGTGATAATTTAAAGTAGAGTAGTAGAGCACAGCAGGAAATATTCTGCTCTAAATCTGGAGTAGTCCGACTGAGGATGAACCTCGACCTGACAGAAGATAACAGCTTAATAATATTGTTGCAAACCTAGTTGTATAAAAAAAAAAGCTAAAATAATTTATCGCTTAATTGAAGTATGACTAAATGTTGCTACTGATTTGTTAATTGGTATTTTAGACACCAATTTCAACACAATCATAATTTACAATCGTACATGTGTGAGAAGTATTAAAATCAATTTATCGTACTTTTTATTATCCTATTTTTGTTTAAGACCCCTTTTAATTTTCGAATTTAATGAAAGCAATGTAAGGTTATGTATCTATAAAGGGACGATTGCGCAAACAAATTAAGCAATAAGAGCAGTGAAGAGGTCATTTGATTTGCTCAACGTGTACCGTCACCATGTATCCAGTGCGTTCGATATTACATTAAGCGCAGTTTTTGTCAGTGCACGCTGTCGGTTTGATTAAAGCAATAAATCGAGTCGGAGCGGTTATCTGGCAGCTCTGTGGAATTAAAGCGGCGACGGAACGGGATTTGGCCGTAAATTGTCCCTCAAGCGGCTTTCTTCTCTAACCACCTTACGAGCATACCTTAAAAAGTTTGATAATAATTTTCACGGCATATAAAAACTTGTGAAGTATGTTCACGAAGTCTTTTGCAACAATATGAAAATTGTATTATTATTTTATTTTAAATAAGAATGTTTACTTTTATATTGTATGCAATTAGTTACTCATTTGCGTCCTGGTATATCGTACGCGTACCTATTAGTTTATTTCGTTGATAAAGGTCGCAATAATATTTTTTCTCATATATCTTCCATGTACAGATAGCGATCCCTTACGTTTTTATTATTTTTATTATTTTATTAATATAGGTATGATAGTTTATAAGTATTTACTGTACTGATACAGAGAGTAAATCTCAAATTATACTTGTAGTCCGGTCAATTTAGACATCCAAGGTTACAATAATTCACACTTGGCTGAAAATTGGTAGAATTGTTCAAAACACTATTATAAATGAAATGTGAAAAGTCCTCATCGATCCGACAACTGGAAAAAAATTTATTCGGGGTCAAAGGTTACAAAACAGGTTTTTCGCGATTTTCAGCAAAACGGTAAGTTTTATCATAAAATTAGCTTTGACAAAAAATTTAGATAAGATAATTATCAATAAAAAATGTCTCAATACTTTTTTCCTTAAGAGCCACCGTTTTTGAGATATAACAATTCAAAAAGTTGAAAGAGTTGTAATCGTCATAAAATGCACACTCACACGTATGTTACTTCAGAACTTTTGACTGGTTGGACCGATTTCGATGATTTTTTTTTAAATCAAAAGGTGTTGCGTGTCATTTGATGCTATTTAAATTTAATTGAGATCTGACAAGTAATTTTTGAGTTATATCTAATAATGCGTATTTACTTGACTAGTTTTTCATCGACCTACGTTGTATTAAACCGTATAACTTTTTACTGGGTTTACCGATTTTAATGATTCTTACTTTAATCGAAAGCTAATGCTTATCATGTAGTTTCATTTCAAAATTTTTTGAGTACCTAATCTTTGATAGCGCGTATTTCCTTCACTGTTTATTTGTCTACTTATGTTGTATTACTTGTCGATGTAATTGAAGTCAGTTTTTTTTCGTTTGCGAGCAAACAATTATAATTTCTTTTATTGAAGCAGCAAACTCCCTTTTTTTTCTACCGTGTGCATATTATAACGATTTCGACTCTTTCAACTTTTTGAATCGTTATACCTATCTCAAAAACGGTGTCTCTTAGGAAAAAAAGTATTTAGACATTTTTTTATAGACAATTATCTGATTTAAAACTTTTGTTTTAGCTAATTTTATGATAAAACTCACCGTTTTGTTGAAAATCGCGAAGAACCAGTTTTTGTGACCTTTGAACCCGAATAATTTTTTTTCCAGGTGATGGATCGATGAGGACTTTTCACATTTCATTTATAATAGTGTTTTGAACAATCCTACCAATTTTCAGCCAAGTGTGAATTATTGTAACCTTAACCCAATTATTTGGTCTAATTTGACCGGACTATCGAGTTTGTTATTATTTTATCTATATAATAGAACATTTTAATTTTTTCGATTCAGCCTGTTATATCCCATTGTTGGGCATAGGCCTTTTCCTCATGTAGGAGAAGGACCGGAGCTTAATCCACCACGCTGCTCCAATGCGGGTTGGCGGATATATTCTCTACTATGAGTAACGATCGCTATCAGGTGTACATGATAACAACCGGGACCGACGGCTTAACGTGCTCTCCGAGGCACGGTGGGGAGACCCACAAGGACTGCACAAACACCCAGACCACGACAAACATCTGTATGGCCAATACAAATGCTGTCGTGTGCGGGGATCGAACCCGCAACCGCTCGCGCAACAGCCAATCGCAATCCATTGCTGTGACCGCTACGCCAACGCGGCGTCTTTAATTTTTTAATACCACGTTATCATTCTTAAGAAATAAGCTTCTGACGCGTGTGGTAGTTGCTACATACATTTTCTTTTTGTATAATCTTATATTGCGAGTCCTTTTTAGACTTTTGTTATATCATTAAATAAATACAAAAATAGCTGACCTGATTGATAGTCCTGTTAAAAAAAATCTCAGAGCTCAAATGTTTCGTCATATCGCTTGTTGGTGAAAAATAAAAAATAAAAACTTATTTTTAAAAATATTTTATTCAATATTAATTTATAACAGGTACTTTGGAAATTCGCTGTTTACACGAATAAAATAATAAAAAAAGTGTTGAACATTCAGATGAAAGAAGCTTCAATGTAATGGTTACAAAAATTTTTAACGAATGAACTTGTTTTGATAGAGAATCGAAAATTTATTTTTCTCACCTGTAGATACTACATAAATATACATAAATATGAATTGTTGTTCATCTATTTTGCAAAACAAACAACCTTTTTTTTCCTCATTTTAATTGGAGTAGGGTAAAAAATCAAACTTCCGTTGTTGGTGTGGAAAAAATATTTCCAGCCCTTCTTGGCTTTATTTTATTATACGGAACTCTTGAAAGGGGAATATCTTACAAATAGCTACTGAGAAGAAAACTTTTTTAGTGTACGTTTTATTAAAATAATGCTGACTGCTCTTTTTGAATATTCGATCAGGGAGTGACACTAATGCTTGAAGACGTCGCATCGTTTTTATTTTCAAATGTATCATTATACACTTTGATAAAGATATCGATCAATTTTCAAGAATCTGAATAACTATAACCAAATCGTAATGATCTAGCGATTGATAAATTACCTTCAGTTTTAAGTAATTAGTAAGTAAGCTAGAATATCGATTTTATCTGAATAATTAATATTCACAAAAATATTTCAATTTTGCTGAGCGATTACAATTATAAAATTAATGGACGACGATCTTTTTTTTTATGTAACTAGGTCGGCAAACAAGCGTACGGTTCACCTGATAGTAAGCGATAACCGTAGCCTATAGACATCTGCAACACTAGAAGCATCGCAAACGCGTTGCCAACCCTATCCCCAATTCCCCTCTGGAGCTCTGGTCATCTTACTCACCAACAGGAACACAACACTTCTTGAAAGCAGTATTATTTAGCTGTGATCTTCTGTAAGGTCGAGGTACTACCCCAGTCGGGCCGTTCGATATTTTGAGCAGGATATTTTTTTCTGCTATGCCCTACCTCAGTTAAATCTAGGTATTGCATATTTGTTAAAACTGAGGTAAAAAAGCAGGTATATTTATTTTTTTGTAATTATAATACGCAATCAGTAAAAATTCAAATATCTTAGTGATGTGGTTTTTAAGATTTTGGATAAATAGAAGGTTGTACAAAATCTTTTGTAAAGCGCATGCATAGTTTTCGGATGGAACCCTGAAAATTCTAAAAGTGATTATATAAATACGACCTTAAAGAAAATTAATTTTCTGCCAGGTCATATGTATATATATATATATCGTTAAGTGGTCGCATATGCTACGAATAAACATCTAACGCCACCTGTTATGTGGATAATAAAAGTTGCTGGTCGGTAATAAATTTTTAATAAAAATATTAATATAAGAATAAAATATACGTCCCTCGCAGTTTCAACCGATTTGTTTTTCGGTACCCATCGATGTGTTGATTTTTATAGTCACGAAATCGTTTAACGCTTTCTTTTTACTAATGACTTGTTTTCATATTAATTATTATTTACCTTAATTCTATTTATTATACATAGATACTCATTTCGCCATATTTCGTTATTAAACAGGTTTCAGCTAGCGCTTCGACGTAATAAGAGATGCTTCTATAATAGCACGAGATATGAGGAAAATATAAATTATTCTCTTGAATATGCAACGTATAAACTAAGAAAGGAGAGTGGTAAGTTTAAATTATAATATTCTATGCAAAACTTTAAGTCGACAACTGCAAATGGTAACAAATGTGAATTTTGTAGGTAGCCCGCGAATGAACATTCAAATATACATACGAGTACACAATACATGGGCACACATTATTTTGGAGACAGGCTAGTGAAGTTTCCACATAAATCAGTAGGCTAACTTTATTCAAACGACTCTCTGGCGACATTCGTTCGGAATCCACGTCATGTGTAACTTTGTACGAAGCAGCTTCTTTGTAAAAGAGTTACGAGTTGTTATGTTTTCAACCTTCTTTGGACTTTATCTATCACAGTCATAAATAAAAAAGGTCATAGTTATAAATTTAATATAGGATTGAATTTAACGGAATAAAGTTTAAAACGTAATACATTTTTTTAGTAACAATAGTCGTTCGACTAGCCCGTTGGCGCATTTTGCACGCTGCTTCCTGTTTTGTAGGCTATGCATTTAATTGCCACCCTGAGTCTGGGTGTGTCATTATATATTTTTATACGTAGTATTTTTATGCATATTTATCAAAAATATAGCTGTATTGCTGGCTGTTTAACTAAAACATAGGCAATAATTTGTCTACCTTAGGAACAGACGACCGAGTGTGTATGTTGAAAATAAGTCTATTTCGTCGTAACCGTAAAGTCATAAATGTAATACACCTTACTACTTAATTAGCAAGACTATTTTTATCATAAATAATCTAAAATTAACGATTTATTATTAAACATACTATAACGTCATCAATTACAATTGGTTTTTAATTAATATTAAAATCAAAGCATAACATATATATTATATCTCCAAATGTTACTGATTATTTTGCGACTTAGATACATGCATACAAATAAACGTAAATATAAAAAAGGTTTAACTGTATATAAACCCCTTGCTAATATCAAGCTGCTACACCCACTCCCGTTAAAATCAATGAAACAATGGTATTTGCTATCGTTCTATATCAATATGAATAAAGTAACGAACAGAGATAAGTTAAAAGAAGATACACTAGCAATATGTATTGAAAAGGGTGAGTTGAGTGATAAAAATAGACAAGTTACGAAATGAAATGTCGGATGAGATATATGCTTAGATAAGAAAGCTTTTGAGATTTACGTGCTTATAAAAATATACTATAGGTATAGGTTCGTCGATAAGCTCCGATCCTTCTTCTACATGAGCAAGAGGCCTATGCCCAACAGTGGGATAATACAGGCTGAATCGTATTCGTGATAGGTTCGTCGACGATAACATGCAAAAATAATTCTAGTGCAGTAGTTCGAGTAGTTAACGCAGGTCGATGCGGCTTCGATTCCAGTTTGGGTGATATAATTATGTTTAGACAAAATATATTTGTTTCTTGTATGGGTCCTTCTGAACACGTAAAGAAAAGACATTGCTCTTGGTTGTTGACATTGATAGACATAGCAGTCATGCGTTCGTTACTCATAAATCATCCCCTGCTAACTCACTGTTGAGTAGCTTGTTGGATTCCCCTCCTTTTTATATGGTGAGGTCAATTTTCTTTGTTCCAACACAACAAGCATACGCCTTTACGTAAAGTAAAGATAAAAAGGCATGGGGCAGCCCCCGGATTAATTTAGATATACGCAAAGCCATGGCATAAAGTTATAGTGCATTTCGAAAATTTAAGTTAGAACGATCGGAAATTATTAAACATAGGCAAAGGTTCTAACTGTAATAACAATATTTCTGTACACATTAGTGAACTTAATCGTGACTTTAATTCATAGCAAATTATGAACTTGATGACAACACCAAACATGACACTTTTTATGAAGCGATATACAGAAACGTGTTTTGTCGATTATTAAAAATCTTTTTACCCATTAAGGCTAAGGTTGAACTGGTAAACTGTTTCCTTTTAACTATTATTGATTGCGGTGATGCTTGCTAACCAGAATTAACCGAAGAGATTCTGACCAAGTTGCAAATATTGCAAAAAAACTTGTATACCCTTCATTTACGGTATGCGCACATACGACCATATTACATCTAACTGATCCAAAATCCGAAACATGTACATGTGTTCATTCTTGTATGGATGTTTTATTTTGCTATGTATATATGTTTGTATTTATGTATGTATGTAATATTTATTTATATATGTTTGTATGTGTATTTGTGGGTGTTAATAAACATGTTCTATATGTCAAACAGACCTTTATATTTTGTTTTGAAATTTTTGATCTATCAGTTTTTTTTTTTGTTAAAACTTCCATTTGTATATATTTTCTTGTTTTTTATTATTATATAAGAGTGCTTTAACGCTGTTTCATGATTTTGTAAGTTTTAAGGTTGACTGTAGATAAGGTTGTGAAAGGCTTTAAGTTAAGTGGTGTAGGTAATACATTTTATAAATAAATAAATATATGAAGAGTAGGTCTCTTCCTAGCAGTTAGAAGTTTTTTTTTACTTAAAGTTTTAATTGGCAGATATACATGAAACAGCCATAGTTTTATTAAATTTATTCGATGCACAAAATTAACAACTTTAATACAGATATACATTTACTAATTTATACATATTATGTTATGTTGTGTTAGAGTGCAAATAACCGTATTAACTAATCTCCGAATCGTTGGCAACTATTTTGAATGACGTGTATCAGGGAAATGTTCAATTAAATTTAATCTGATATACACGTTTTCATATTGCAATTGAAACCATGCAATCGTACCGTATTGCATTAAAATCAATATGTTTTTAATTAGAAACGTGTGGGAGATTCGTTTTTTTATTTACAGCGCTTTAATTGCTGTTTACGTAATGTGTTATAAAAACTCATTAGAATTAATTTAAATTTGGGTTGTCTGGAAGAAATGGCTAAATAGCCATAAGTCCGCCCATTGTACTTCACAGTCTGTAAATGATATTTGTAGTTGTGATGTACAATTAAGTATAAATAAAATCATAAATTAAGGATTACCTTAAAAATTTTGCGTTTTTTTGTCTAATCTAAGAAAACATATGAACAGTAAAGTAAAGAAATTCAACCTATAAATTATAATACTATAAATAAAATCTTAATAATTACGATCTAATATTATATCATACCATATATAACTACGTACATCTTGTTTACCAAA
This sequence comes from Melitaea athalia, assembly GCA_905220545.2. Classification (NCBI taxonomy): domain Eukaryota; kingdom Metazoa; phylum Arthropoda; class Insecta; order Lepidoptera; family Nymphalidae; genus Melitaea; species Melitaea athalia. The sequence continues at coordinate 9,202,879 of HG992180.1, read as the reverse complement.
ACTATATGAACTAATATATTCTAGGTACGTAATACGACTCTATAGTACTTCTGTATGAATGTATTCCGCTATTAATATTATTATTTTTCAAATAAGTAAGTAAATCGAATAAAAGCCCCGGATGGCGGATGCGCCCACAAACAGGATTTTAATAAAAGTTAATTTATTCAATAAAAGCTGGCAGCCTGCTGGACTTATATTCGGTATGGATTTAGATCTCGAATTCATTTTGAATTCGCTGACAATTGATGGATATTATTTGCTTTTTTTCGTCTAGGAATACGTAATTGATCATTTGGACCATATTTTTAAATTAAAAAATTATATTAATTCCTATACAATCTTACTTTTTAAACATTATTTATATTGAGATTTAAGTTGTAGTAAATAATTAAAATAAAATTACAGTTTTTAGTCTTTATGGTATAGACTATAGAGATGTTACTAATAGATATTGCAAACCGGGCCCGGCCGGGCCGGGCCCGCCCGGGCCCGGTGCCCTTTTAGACACCCACCGGGCCCGGCCATTCTTACCGAGCCCGGTCACCGGACCCGGTACGTAAACCGCGACTATACAAGTTTGGTTGTTTACAGTTACAGTACACCTATCATATAAGATTTCGCTATTTAGTCAATTAGTAATAGTAACACTCACTGGTCTAAACTCTTAATAGCCAAAGTTTAAGAAAAAACATACTTTACTTTTAGCAAACAAGTATTTGTTTTGTTTATAACAATTAACAAAGCTACTAAAGTTTATCTATCTATCTAATCTAAGTCTTTATGACAGGTTTAGTACCTTAAGCTGCATTATTAGTTTATTATTAACCGACGTCCAAAAAGGCCTCCTCCTTTTTGGACGTCGGTTAATAATATTCTAAATTTGATTGTATGTTAGATCAGAACTTTTGACTTGGTGGACCGATTTGGATGAACTTTATTTTAACTGAAAGGTGGTGCGTGTCATGTGATCTCATTTAATTAAAATCTGACAAGTACTTAGAGTTATCTAATAATGCGTATTTACTTGACTACTTTTTCGTCGAGTACCGTATATCGTATCTCGTATTAAACCGCATAACTTTTCACTCGATTTGTCTATTTTCATGATTCTTACTTTAATCGAAGGCTTGTCATGTAGCCTTGTTTAAATTTGATCGAGATCTGATTACTACTTTTTGAGTAATCTTTGTTAGCGCGTATTTATTTGACTATTTTTTCGTCTTATTACGTTGTATTAGACTGTACTGTGTCTACTTGTCGATGTAATTGAAGTCGGTTTTTTTTTTGTTTGCGAGCACACACAATTATTTAAATACATGTTTTCAAATAGACACTATAAGGAGTAAAGAGAAAAACCTGCTTATTTAAACTTATTAAAATGAATAATTACTAATACCTACTAATGTTACTTTTCCGTCCATAAGTAAAAGTAATAAATTCTGTATTAAGTGCGATTTTGAGACTTGAGTGAGGCTGATTATTGTGATAATTGTTCTTAAGCCAGTTTGAAATAAATATTAACCTTGAATCATTGTGTTTTTTCATTCATATAGAGAAAATTTTCATAAAATACTTAGGTTTCATTGCTAACACATAACCCGGCCGGACCCGGCGGGCCCGGCCGAGTTGGCGACGAATGCCACCGGGCCCGGCCGCGTTGAAAAACATACCGGGTTGCAATCTCTAGTTACTAAGCTTATTCTAAGGCTAAGCTTCTATAAGGTATAACGATGCAATAAATCCGTCCGGTCCGAGATATAATTTAATTAAATCTATACTAATATAATAAAGCTGAAGAGTTTGTTTGTTTGATTGTTTGTTTGTTTGTTTGTTTGAATGCGCTAATCTCGGGATCTACTGGTCCGATTTGAAAAATTCTTTCAGTGTTAGATAGCCCATTTATCGAGGAAGGCTATAGGCTATATATCATCACGCTAAGACCAATAGGAGCGGAATCCACGCCGACGAAGTCGCGCGCAGAAGCTAGTTGTAAATAATTATCGAGACACGCGGCAGCGTGTCAAGCCAAGTTCAAGCAAAAGAACTGGCGACTCAGCGCCGTGTGTATATTTACACGAACCATTTCGAGCGACTTTTGACCCCTCCATAACTCAAAACCTATTCAACAGAAACAGATCAAATTACATATATTAATTTATATCACTAAGGACAACTAGAACCCCAAATTTCATTAACCTAGTTGAAACGGTTACAAAAATATGAAGGTTCAAAAGTCGCGAATTTTCCACTGACTGACTGACTCATCAAAAACCTAACCCACTTCCAGATGACCTAGGAAGTCGAAATTTGGCATCTAGCTAGGTAATTACGTGTAAGTGCAGGAAAAAATCTGAAAACAAAAGAAAGTTAAAAAATAGAGGGGGTCCCCATACAAAAAAAAATGTTTTTTAATTGTAGCGTCTGAACCGTTATAAGTGGATATTTGAAACTTGCACAAAATATGAATTGATACATTTGCTATATAAAACAAGTATAAAAATAAAATGAAGTCAAAAAATAAAGAGTGTCCCCATACAAAAAACTTGTAATACGCGCTAAACAAACGGCCAACGGCGTGTGTCGGCGCGGCGGCTGGCGGGCGTGGCGCCACAATACACAGATCGACGGTGCCGTAGAATAACGTACTATCTGCAAAATAGTCGTTTTACAGTAGAGCCGTTCAAAGTTTTCAATTGTTATATTTCGGAAACGGAAAAACCTGGCGCTTTTATACTTTGGAAAAATTTACATTAAGCCTGTGATTATCTATCAGTATTATTAATTATTTTGAAACAGTTTTATTTAAAAAGATAGTAGGGTCGATGTTTATATATAACGTTTTATATTGGACTTGTTGCTGTCACATTTACACATGTGACGTTATTCACCGGAGGCTCTAAGGATCCAGATGCAAATGGAACGTTTTTTTATGAAACTTAAGCTAGTTATTTCGTCCTATATGCATATTCCAGATTTATTTTGAGCAGTCATTTTCATAAGTAGCGTGTCATAAATAGTATTTATTATTTTTTGTATAAAATCGATTAAAAATAAAACATTTTAAAAACAAAATCAGTCGTTTATTTTAAAAGTACCAAATTTATAATAATTAAACATAAAAAATATCTTCACTTCTTTAAATCAATCAACGTTTCTTAAACTCACATAAAATACTAAAATTATCAGTCTCCAACATCACATTTTGTTCTTTCTTTGTATTTATTATAATTAGAACCGGTTAACACCAGCAGCGACCACCGGCTATTACGGGGCACTCTGAATACGCGCTTGATGAAATCTACTCTCTGACCTACGCCACTCCAAATACTATGTGGCTCCGAGCAGTTCCAACTGAAGCTCCAAAACCGATTTGATTCGCTGGCGAAGTGGACGAGATGACAGACAACATGGTGAAGATGGTGTGTACACTGGGTCGCAAACACTTTCCGCCGAGGTAGTCAACGAAGCAGTCTAAACTTTCTCCCGAAGCCTTGGATCTGATGCGGCGGAGGTGCGAGTTGCCCGCTGCCCAAGCAGCTTCGCCAGAACGGAAGGCTTTGTCTAAGAGGATACGGAAACTTGTACGCCGAGACCTCCGCTGCTCAAATACGAGAGAGATTACTACTCTGATTGAGCAGAATAGAAATATAAACTTTTTAACGCCGTCATCCACCGAGGTACCACGCCGGAGGCGTGGTCCAGGAGTGTGGTGGTGCTTCTTTAAGAGAGGCGACAAGCCTTTGTTGAAGAATTACAGACCAATCTCACTTTTGAGCCACGTCTATAAGCTGTTTTCAAGGGTTGTTACGTTTCCACCCACCGGAGCAGGCTGTGCATTTTCCTCCGGCGCGGTGTGGGGTAAGACAGGGAGATGTAATATCACCGAAACTGTTTGCCACTGTGCTGGAGGATGTCTTTATGACCTTGGATTGAGAGGAACGAGGCATCAACGTCAACGGCGAATTCATCTCGCACCTTCGTTTTACCGACGATTTCGTAATCTTTGTGGAGACGTCGGATGAGCTAGGCCGAATGCTGGCCGGCCTAAACGAGTCCTCCCGACGAGTGGGTCTCGGTATGAACTTAGATAAAACTAAAGTTATGTTTAACAACCAAGTGATACCGAGACCGGTATCGGTTGACGGTATCCTTTTCGAAGTTGTTCAGGATTATGTCTACCTTGGCCACACCATTCAACCAGGTTGAAACAACTCGAGAAGGAGGCTGATAGGATGGTTTGGTTGGGCTGGGCGGCGTTGGGCAGGCTTCGTCGAGTCTTGCCTTCGAAGATTCCACAATGCTTGAAGACAAAAGTCTTCGAGCAATGCGTCCTGGTTGTGTTGACATACGGAGCCGAGACATGGACACTGACGGACTGGTCCACTAGTTTAAAGTCGCTCAACGTGCAATGGAAGGGGCTATGCTTGGGGTTTCTTTCAAAGATAGGATTAGAAATGAGACTATCCGCGAGCGAAAGTAATCGACATAGCCCACAGAATTAGCAAGTTTAAGTGGCAGTGGGCTGGTCATCTGTGTCGCAGAACCGATGGCTGTTGGAGCAGACGGATCCTGGAGTGGAGACCGCATCTTGGCAAACGCATTGTGGGACGTCCTCTGGCCCGTTGGACCGACGATCTACGTAAGATGGCCGGCAACCTACAACGCCTTCATCGGGATGTCTGGCGCGAACTTGGGGAGGGTGTGTCCAGCAGTGAACTACAATAGGCTGAACTGACTGACTAATACGTCTTTTAGCTCTAAAGCAATGTTTTCTGAACCCGGATGTAATGGTGACGATGATGGGCTTACAGGTGTCTTTGAAACTGAAAAAATAATATAAAATATAAAAATTACAAAAATAAAAGAAAACAATTTTATTTGAATACGAATAAATTGATAATTTAATTAAGAAAAAAGCAATTTGAACCAAATTACAGTATTTTTCTGGGAAAAAAAACGTACCAATGTTACATATTACATCAGTTTTCCGCAAAAGAACGTTCTATCTTCACATATTACATCAGGATTTCCACAAAAGAGCGTTCTGTCTTCACATATGTCATCAAGATTTCCCCAAAAGAACGTTATATCTTCACATATAACTCAAAAACGTCAGAATATGTCCGTGGTAAAACGACATATCACTACTTGTAACTCATACTTTAATATCAACAAATTAAGTTTTCCATTAGTAGTCAAAGATGTCTTTTACAATTTGATTTAATTTGCAAGAGCATTTTTGTAAGAAACAATGTAAAGACTAATCTCCATTAAATAACGTCACATATGAATATAAAACGCGAAGTTTGGCGTTAGTTATGTAAATTAAAATAAACAACCATAGAATACAAAACAATCGTTAAAATGCAATTTTGTTATACATATTAATAAGGAATAAGATTAACTTACCGGGATAATTCGAAATTTCCTTGTTATAACCAGATATCTTTCCACTATCAAATTCTTCTTCCGAATTTTTACAGTTGTTTTTCACCAAATCAAGGATTTTATTAGATCTGTTATTATATTTGGACATGTTTTAGAACTAATTATGAATACTATTTAAGAAAAATAACTTTATCATCGGCGAATGCAGTAACTCGTGCGCACAAGCTCGTTTTCCACTCAACAACGTAACAAGTGACTTTGGCACGGCCAACGCGTGCTACCCCCGGCCGCGAGCTCCGTCACATATGCATCTAGTTCATTATAATACGGAGACACAAACACATGGGACGTTGTTCGTCTCAGAATCTCAGAAACTATTGGTCGTAAAATTATTTTTTTTGCATGTATAGACAGATCTTCGACTCCTGAAGTAAATTATTAAATAAAATTGATTTCGTACTATATTCACATGTAACGTTATTCTACGGCACCGTCGAGATATAGTACAGAAGTCAATCTAAAGTATAAAAAAAAATGAAGTCAAAAAATAAAGTGTCCCCATCCATGCCCCCATACAAAAACTTGTAATTATTTATCCGATTACTTTCAAAATCGATATCTGGGGACATGGTTGGTCTCAGAAAACGAATCTGATAACAGAATGAGAAAAAGTAGCCGCCATCTTGAACTTTTTAGTTATTCGACCGATTGCTTTCAAAATCGATATTTGAGGATCCGGTTGGTCTCCGACATTAAATCCGTTAACAGAATGAGAAAAAGTAGCCGCCATCTTGAACTTTTTAGTTATTTGACCGATTGCTTTCAAAATCGATATCTGAGGATCCGGTTGGTCTCCGACATCGAATCCGTTAACAGAATGAGCAAGAAAAATAAATAAATTTCAAATAAATATCTCTACAAAAAGTAATGATATCCCACCATAAACATAAATGTGAAAAATGACAGCCAAGTTCAATAATAAGAATATGTTGTTTGTGGACTTCGCCGAAAAAAGTATTGAGATATATAAGCTAAATATTTGACTTGGCTAGTTTTTACCTAAAAACAACATTAAAAAGCTATTAGCCAAATAAAAGATGAATTATTAGTGAAAACTGGCAAAGTGAAATCTTTAGCTTAATTTAATATTTTCTGTAGAACTTGGTGCTCATTTAGATCTCAATACTTTTTTCGGCGAAGTCCACAAACAACATATTCTTATTATTGAACTTGGCTGTCATTTTTCACATTTATGTTTTTGGTGGGATATTATATTATCCATCATTCAAAATTCGTAAAAATGCAAGCAGAATAAGGAACAAGTTTCAAATTTTAAAAATAACAACCATTCAAACTACAATGATTACACCGCTACGTCGGATTTCAGTGCAGCGCAGCGCCTCCTGATTTATATGAAAACTTGTCTTAGAAATTCTGGCGAAGTAAGCGGTGGAAAGAAACATATTCTACAGTCAAAACATTCTTGGCTCAGATGTTTAAAAGGTACTTACTAAGAAAGTTAGAAAGCACAAGCGACCATTTGCTGTAATGATATGAATATTTACGAAAAAAGTTCGTTCTGGCGTCGGGAAAATTGTAAAACGCCTACGACAGTTGAAAACTTTTTATTAATCAGCGAAGACAGATTTCTTGATGTTTCTACAGAAATTGATACAAGACTGATTAATTATTATTAGCTCATAGTTTTTTTCATTAAAAGGTTCTTGTGTTATTCAATTATGAGTGAATAAAAACTGATATTGTATAAATATGCTAATATCATTTTAATTGAATATAAAGATGTAGATTTTTTTTAAAATAAACGTTTTACACTGTAAGGTCTCTAGTAATAGGATTGGAATCCTGTGTCGGGGGTCCGAGCACACGCAACCCAGTATCCACAAGCACAAGTACGCAGATCATCACTAGGGCCGAAGAGAAATTGTTAGTCGCAATTCGATCATTATTATCAGTCTAATTATTGATATGATTTGTGCCGCATCAAAATAATTACTACAAGTTAGTCTGTTTCAGTATGTTTTTTTAATTAACTGTTCTATTCATTTATACGTACTGAGAAAGGTGGTGAGTGGTTATGTAGGAATGTTTAAAAATGTAATAATATGACTGAATGTATTAATAAATGATTTCAGCATAAAAACCATTTTTTCCGTTTTTTGGAATTTGAATGGATTTTTTAGCAGTAAACAACTGTACGTATCATAAGTGAGAATGGGCTGTTATTTTTTTCTTCATTAGTTTTGAGCGTTTATTTCATTTAGAATAACTTGTATATTATACATATTTGTAGTGATTGTGTATAAAACCTAAGTTCAATATAAAAAGAAACCTTCAAAATAAAACGCGAAAGGAAAAGTATAAAAGAAGACTGAAATTGTGCCTTAAGAATACAACGTAACGTTCAAAATTATATTTAAAATACCCGTATCTATGTAAAGACGTTAAAGGAAATAAAGTTTATTTTCATACAATTCATCTTCGAATAGAAAAAATCTTTGTAGTTTATTTAACGTAATAATGAGAGTCGAATTTCCAATTACGTTCCCTTCGGGTATAAGCCTTCTTTTCAAATTAACGTTATGACACAAGTTCATTGTATTCGTTATGCTTACTCGTTGTACAGACGAAATTTTCATATCAAATATCTTGAAAGAAAAACCTATAAAAATTGTATGAAGCCACTTGCTGTACAAATTTTTTGAGGCTATTACTAATATATAAAATAGAAAGCCAGATTTTTATCTATGCTGATTACAGTTGTCTCAGTTATTTTCTCTTATCTATACAAATACTATGTATATAGCTGTAGAGTTTGTTTGTTTGATTATTTGTTTGAACGAGCTAATCTCTTGAGGTACGTAACACGACCCAGCATATATAAGTGATTAATAAAATGCAGTAAATAGAAAACTGCTTCTGTTGCGTCACTATACAAAAATGACGCAATTTCTCAAAAGTGGTTATGAAGGTACAACTACAGATATAGGTAGGTTTTTCAATATAATAAAAATTACTATATTCGATATATATTGCCATATTTGAAGCCATTAAACCCAAGAATTAAGTGACAAATAAAATCTGCAAAAACAATGAAAACTCTACATGATTAAGAATTCGAATGACGTAATAATATCAAACAATTCAATTTCGAAAACTTAAAAGTCAATGTATTAAATGTTTGTGTGATTTTGAACAAATAGAATATGCTGAAATTTAGGTGATTATGTAGCTGTAAATCTTGGAACTGCAATTTAGAACTCCACCATGCAACCACCATCAGTCAGTATTAGAAGTAGAGCTTCAGATCTCTAGAATGAACTTCACTAGTATTCCGCTGTAAAATATATATTTTTTTTAATATCACTATGTCGGCAAACAAGCGTACGGCTCACCTGATGGTAAGCAATTACCGTAGCCTATAGACGCCTGCAACACGAGAAGTATTGCAAGCGCGTTGCCGACCCTACCCCCAATTCCCCCCCGGGAGCTCTGGTCACCTTACTCACCAACAGGAACACAACACAGCTTGAAGCAGTGTTATTTAGCTGTGGTTTTCTGTAAGGTCGAGGTACTACCCCAGTCGGGCTGCTCCATTTTTTGAGCAGGAAATTTCCTGCTGTGCCCTACCTCAGTTAAAGGGTATATATTTTACGTTACATTGTAACAATTTTCCTAATAAATTAATTAAATGCATTAACATATATTATACATTTCTTTCATACTTCAGTTAATTCACGCCGTCCGTCCGTGAAATAATTACTCAAAGAATGAACCGATTTTTATGATAAGACGATACGTTATTTAAATCCTTAAGTTTTATGTATTACATATATTATACATCGTCTTGGAATTTTATTGAGTCCACTACAGACTAAAATTTTAATTATAAACTTAAGCGGATAAAGTTAGTTAAATAAACACAACTTTGTCTGACTAAAAATTTTATTATGACGAAAATAAAATATCGCATATTAAACTTGGGAACCATGTATCTTTTTACTGGTGAAATGATTTTCAAAATCAGTTCAGTAGTACAGAGTAGTCCAGACAATGGTACAAAGTAACTCACTAACTTTTTCATAATTATTGTATATTGTAGTATTAAAAATAAAAGAAAAATGTAAAAGAGAAAAAAAATCACAATTGGCTCAACTCCACAACTTTCAGGTACCCTACTCGTACATTCGTCGTTGAACTTTGCTTAAATGAGATCAGTAATTTAAAGTGTGCAGTTTTTCATTTGTATTGTGCAATTGTTTAAATTACCGGAGCAGTGGTTTTCATATCATGGACGTGTATGAGGAGGGGGAGAGGCCCAACTCCCTGAACTCCCTTAGCATAATATGTTGAAAAATATTACAAATTTATTCTGAACTGATAGAATTAAGCTCATTCATATGTAAATGTTAAATCTTATACTATTAAACGAGCAATTCTGTATATATATATATATATATATATATATATATATATATATATATATATATATATATATATATATTTTTTTTTCTGAATCTCGGATTCGGCTCCAACGATTTTCGTGAAATTTAGTATGCAGGGGATTTCGGGGGCGAAAAACTGATCTAGCTAGGATTCATTTAAAAAAAATGTCGTTTTATCGCTGTTTTTAGGCAATGAAAAAATATCACAAGAATACGAAGCAATTAATAAATAATAATTATTTAATTTCACTTCTGGCATCATAGCTTTAATAGCGTAATTAGGAAATCAGCGAGTGTCAAATCGTGTTGACCCGAGTTCGAATCTCAGTCTCCAGATTAATTTTTTTTCTTTTTTTTAATTTCACTCGTGATTTATTATTTAAATAAAATTAAAATATAAAAATACCGAGAAAAAAAAAAGAAAAACAAAAAAAAAATGAAAATACCGAGCCAGGCTCGGTCACCCAGGTACTGTATATTATACTAGAGTAAATTCAAAACGAAAGGCGTTGCCGAGTAATCAAATTGTTTTATTGAACAAATTTTAATAACCTGCGTGTTTTTAAAGAAATTACGTGACATAATTATAACGAGGTCATAAATGGAATAGCACTGGTAAACGAAAAATAAAACTAATCTTTGTTATTGTATGTTTAATACACATACGATTATAATTATGAATGAAATGAAATATATACTATACTCTGTATAAATGGTTACAAAATTTGTCAATGGCAACGAAAACGATAAATTCAATTTTTAAAACATTATGTATATGTAATACTTTCTCGCAGTTTGCGTTGTTTTGCTACCAGTGAAATTGATTGCAAGTTAATGCTTCGATTCTCTGAATATTGTAAGTTGACCTGGTATGCAAGTTTTGTACAGTTATGAATTATGGATCATCCTAAAGACGTAATGGTGCTTGCACCTGCATTCACGTTTCCTAAGCTAAAGAACGAGACAGTGTACTTGAATAAGTAATAGCTCCCAGAAGCATTGCTCGTGACGGCCACCCGTGGGGAAATTATGTTCAGACTTGTGAACTGAGCATGCCTGATACTGTATGACGTTACTAATAATTTTAAACGTGTTAAATAATATTATATATATTTAATTCGATTCTTAGATATTATTTTTTTCTGAGATTTAACTTACGAGTACTTCAGAAAATAATAATTAAAAATGGTTATTTTGAAATTTATTTTAGTCATCGAGAAATTTAATTTGAAATAATTAAATACTAACATGAAATTCTTATTGTAAAGCAAAGATATAAAATTTTAAATGATTTTGTATTTTTATAGATTTTCTCTTATTTATAATTTTTAAGTAACAATATACTTTTTTTTTATACAAGGTCGGCAAACAAGTGTACGGTTCACCTGCATATAAGTGATTACCGTAGATTATAGACGCTTGCGACACCAAGAGCATTGCAAGCGCATTGCCGATCTAAAATAATAATGTATGATTGTAAAAAAATTATTATGTATGTATACTAAAGATAAAGGTAAAAATTTCATTCAAGTATAAAAAATATTATTAAATCAATAAAATATTTGCTTCCGATACATTTTCTTTTATATGTAAATATTATAAAAAATACAAATCTAATAAATCAAAGCTCAGTATTTCAGTTTCATTTAAAATAAATTCTGTTAGTTGCTATTGCCGTCCAATTAAATTCATTTTAATGAAATATGTATGTAACAATCTACCCTATGCAATGATAACTAATCATCATGCTTATGATAATCCTGGTCACGGCACCATTTTGAAACGCTCTCCTATGCTATGGGGTGTGGTGAGAAAGACCCCAACATATATAAATTTATAACATCCTGGTCACGAAGACCAATTTGTAACACTATCATGGTAGTGGCGTTACAAGCTAATATTAAGCTTAAGAGGATATCAGTTATCTTTGGCCTTATAATTGTGATCGTCTAGTATAATGAAGGACTCTACGTTGTGTTTGATTTTTGTTTCAGAGTAGCTTCAGTTCTTTTATGGTATGCCGAAGGAAAGACATAGTATATGTTATTAGAAGCCTTGATTTCTATATAAACTCTAACTAACATCCTATCTAGTCATTAATTTAAAATAACATCTCTGCACAATGACATTAAATTACTGAAATTAATTTATCCTAAGATTTAATTGAAAGATATTTACTCTTACCAGTGATATAATTACTATAGATAACCAACTTCTGGAATACTGTTAAAAGGAAAGAAAGATATAACACCTTATAATTAACTTATTTAGAATTAATAAGACTTAGTAAATTACACTTACCAGTGATATAAATACTAAAGATAGCTAACTTCTGGAATGCTGTTAAAAAGGAAAGAAAGATATAACACCTTATAATTAACTTATTTAGAATTAATAAGATTTAGTATCCTAAAATTTAATTATAAAGATATTTACACTTACCAGTGATATAAACACTATAGATAACTAGCTTCAGGAAAATTATTATGAAAAGGAAAGGAAGATATTAAACTTTATAACACCTTATAAGTAACTTATTTAAAATTAATTAAGATTTAGTAAATTTGAACCATTAAGAATAAATAGGAATAAATTTGTTTATTTAGAAATAACTATCACCTACTGTTTAACTAAAAGTTCTGACGTTTCCTTAAGAATGTGTAAATTATAATTGTTAATATTTTAGTGAATCTAAATAGCTAAAATAGAAATAAAGTTAAATATTTATATTCAGGATATCCTATATTGACATTGATTAATTGAATAGTGTCTAAGTTTCTTTTACATGTATTTTTAGTTCAAACCTGATATAATAGATAGGTTCTAATAACTCTAAACAATTGAAATAAATAAGAATAGATAAGTAAATGAAATAATGATTAAATACATATTATATAGTTATTAATTATCTTGAAATAATTTATTCAGTTAATAAATTATCTCAGATAATTGTGAAAAATAATGTGTAGTGTTTGTTTGTATGTGTTAATCTGTTAGGATAGGGTTTATAGGCATTAGGGGATTAAAAGGCCGGGTTCAACTGAACCCGGGGGGTCGCTTCCACCAAGCCCCTCCGACCCCAACCGATCCACACCGTGCTGAAGGCTCTAAATTAAATTAGGCACAACGTTGGTGCTATCAAATCAAAAAGAAAGGTAGCAGGTAGGAAATGAGAGGTCCCAATTTTCTACAGTAAGTTAGACGGAAATATATCCTGTCTAACAAATGCTTGTTTCATACCGCTGCAGCAAAATCATGCATTGACTGTATTTGAGTAATCCCTTGGGACGTCATATAGACATAACCAGTGAATTACTAGAGTTGATGTAATTACCAAGCTGTAATCAGACATGGTATTAAGATGTGTTCCACGTGAACAAAAGGAGATCGTGTCTACTGATCTTTTCATTGTGTGCTTACTAGCCCATACGGGAACTTCGGTCACACAACTACTTTGAAATTCGATCACGAAACCTACTACTTTTGCCACAATTGGATTGTGTAGTGTAATTTCCCATAGGAAAGACCTACTGAGTTACGGGTCTATAGTCAGCTATATTGTCAAGCCTCGCCACCATTGTGAGATGGGTCGTCGGCGACTAGCGACTGGCGACAGCGCAACCTTTCGAGTGTCCTATAAGGAAAATAAGAATAATTAAAGGTATAAGACCAACGTGTAGAGTAGGTGTATTGTGTAGGTTTGTCTTTGCATGACTCACAGCATTCAATGAAACAGCATTCATTAACCAGAATAGGTTGTTCAATTGAAACATTGAACCAGTAATTAAGTTGTTAAACATTTGATTATATCAGGCTCTCTTAGGAACTGAATGGATTTATCAAAGGACATGGTAGTGTCGAGAGATAAATAAAACAATTAAAATATAACATATTCATTTACTCAATCAGAATCTCTGAGAGTATCTCATTGTCACAATGAAAAGAGAATGTATATTTAATAGGTTTTATGATCCATCAATGTTTGTATGTTTGAAAAACACAAGAGGACTTGATTAAGGCTTGGCTTAAATCTCAGTAAATCCGCCTTGGGACTTAACAGAGACTGTCCACAAAAATTAGCAATAAATTAATTGGAAAAGTGAATATGTTTCTCTATTAGTATAAATAGAACTACATACCACTGACCAAATATAAATCACTAACTTCTGTTGCAGTTCAAACAACTACCATACACTAGGTGTATGATGAAGTTTGTCCATGTCTCTCATCAAAGATGAGGAATTCTTATCAAAGATAAGTAAACGTACGTATAGTATTTACCAAGAACATAGTTCAGTTAGGCAAACACAACCGCAGAGGTTGGTAGGAAGTACTCGCAACTTTCTTTACTAGATAGACCTAGATTAGGAACTACCTAGCATCGATGACGCGAAGAACTGTGGCTTAGACAGACCTTGCCTTATAGGGGAAACCTATAATAAAACACTGGCGAATACAAACATTTATGGATTCACCTTAACATAGTTTATATAGTTCAATGAAAGTCATCGTGAAATTGAGACACCCCAGTCCACCAGTTACCTCGTCTTGACACACATCCAAGAACATAAATTCTTAGATCAAAATTCAACACTACAATAGTTTGTGTAATGTCATAGTTCGGTGTGTAATTACCTCATCTTAGAATGTATTCAAGAGCTAAAAGTATCCTTGAACTCACTCAAGACTACAAACCACCTGTGTTACCTCGTTCCAACATATATTTAAGATCTACAAATTCTTAAATTAATGTTTGAACTACAAAGTTTGTGTAATGTCAAAATGAAGTCAAATACACACATATATATATATATACATGTACATACATACATATACATTCATTAGAAGCATTTTTATATGTAGAGAATATTCAATAAGATACGACAACTATTCATTAGTTTGTTTACAGGTCATATTTTCCTAGAATTATTCACCACTCTATTTACTTCCAAAGTAATGACATAGTAAAATCTCATTTCATTATTTAAATACACCCTAACGAAAATCTATTTAACCCTTGATATCTAATATGATAGTTTTAACCAAGAATTCATTCAATTTTATATGTACATTAAAGTCAAACAGATGTAATTTCATTTTATTCTAACAACATCATATTGTGGTTATTTACTTAAGTTATGTTTCATTTTATCAGTTAAATTCAATATAATTATGGTCATAAGGTTTATTTCATAATAATTCCATTCATTAATCAATCAATAATTATTAGTATCAATGTAAACCTTTCCATAATAATTTCATTCAGTAAATAATCAATAGTTAATATCAATGTAAACCTAGATAATAATTCCTTTCAATAATTAATCAATAATTAATAGTTTCGACGTAAACCTAACTAATAATTCATTAAATATCTTTTATTAAAAATCTCCGTAAAAGTTATAAAAATCAGTAAAAGGAACACAACATGCAGAAACCCAAACATGCAAATAAATGTATCAAAATTGTAAATTATTACACATGCGTATATATATAAAAAAATTAATGCATTCGAACCAATCAGGAGCTCTTGACTGCAGACTCTTTACAGGTTTCACTGAATTTAATTAGCGGAATACAATTAAAATTTTATAATAAAGAATTGCACTTAATAATAATCAGTAAAAAATAAATTAAAACTATTTCGCGGACTAAACTGAAGCTACATAGCCACACTCAGCCGGCTTAAGCTAATGAAATCTCTGAATCAGATCTAAAAAATACTTTTTAGGTATTTCTATCTTTAATCTAAGTCAGAGTTCCATAGCTTCGCCGGCCAAGAGGCCGCGGCGGCCGCGGAGGCCTACGTACTGTACTTCGAATTCAAAATCGAATGCTGACTCCCCCCGAAATTGACTGCCATCGTATTTATTTAAAAATCTCGCGTCTGTTTTTCCCCCACCCTAACACGTTTACCAATCCGCTCTGCAGTGATACCATACACTCAGCAATACCCGTGTCACAAGGAAATTCGGTGATAACCGCGGTACACAGCAGTACGTTCATTGCTGTGTTCAAAATACGACAATCCAATGTGTAATTGTTTTTCCTAATAATTTAATCGATAATTTATAAGTCATTATAGTGCAACACAAAACAAGGAATAAAATTATTACTTCCTCAATAAATTGAGCTTTACTGGCTGTAACCACTTTTATCCGATCCAAAGGAAATTGCATAAATCAATTAAACAAAACCACAATAAAAGATAAACAATAAAAGGGAAAAACAAATACACATTGAATAAAGCTGAAGAAAAAAATTGTTAGTTACGATAAATTTGTATGACGGTTGTGGAGAATAATGTATTATTCAACCGATTTCGAAAGGGAAATTATTTAACCGATCATTGTCATTTTTAACCTTATGTGTTAATGTAAAGTAAATACACGTCAATTTTGTAGTTTTTAATCCAAACACGGTAATTGAAAATCTTGCGATGGCAACCCTGGCGTAATGTGAGTCCAACAAAAAACTGTATCCAATGGATACCCAATGCTTAGGACCGGGTTCCACCATTTAATAAAGCTATGTTTCGCTTAATCGAATTTATAGTTCGATTCTAATATTGGTTTTCGTTTAATTATTATTATGAATCATTCGTACGGGCACACAGCAAAGTGCTGTTTTAAGACTTTTTCAGGCAATCCCTTTAAAATTCCTCTCCGTAACAAATATCCTCATACTTCAAGGAACACAAAAAATAAAGAATTAGTGCAATCGGTTCAGCCGCTATTCTCTAACTGCGTTTAGTTTATGTTAGTGAAATGCAATTTCCAGCTCTAAACTTTGTTAAATGCGTAAACCGACTTTACGTCGAACTAATCGCGATTATATCAATCAGTGGAAACTGGCCCTTAGAATGTTTCCTTATCATCGTTTTATCGAATCTATCAACACAAAATTTTAAGCCTGTCTCGAATATAATATTTATTACCTAATATTTCAACAGGTTAGTCAAACTGTTTGAGTTCCCAGGCAATAAATTCCTATTCTTAAGTACAACTTAAAATTTGAGTCCCTTAATGGATTAGGGCAATTTTTGTACATTAACTTGACTGTTTTATTTTTACGTGTCAACTCACATTTCAATTTATGCGTTTGTTATCTTAAAATTTATGGCACTAATAAATTAGAACTGAATTGCGTTTATTTGTTACGTTACAATCGCCCCTTAATTATATAATGTAGTTTATCGTAATTATTAATTAATCACAACAACGTAACCAAATAACACAATTCTGTATCACGCCACCTCTCAACTGAAAGGACACTCATGAATCCTTACATTCAGCCTCAATCAACAGCACATAGAAACATACTCTTCTCCCAAACATCCAACCTCTCATCAATCATACTACTAGCGTTATATTCAATGGTTAAAATCAAAATAATCAATTTCAACCAACCATTCCAGCTCCTTCACCCACTCTCACACTCACATAGATCCAATTTGATTTGAATTCCTACATCTAGGCTCAATTTTATCTTATAACAATACACATATTGTTTTTAAAATATAAAATCCGGCTCTCAATGTTAAATATACAACTTAACAGAGTGCAGTTCATCTTATTTTAGAGGAGATGGGGACTTTTAGGCTAAAATGTATTAAGTACAGATATGGTTTTAAAAAAATTGGTCATATATATATATATTTTTTTTTTTTTTTTTTTTTTTTTTTAAATATAAAATATCAGCTCAATTCTGAATCTGGAAGCTGAGAAAAATGAAAAAGATAGTTTTCGTCAAATTAATTGGGTATCGATTTAACTATAATCGATTATAGAATTTAAAAAAATTTGCACTAGTTAATTAACTCAAAGTATTCAGATACACAATTGAAGTTATAAACAATAAAGTGTATTTAAATAAAGTTACATTAATATCGAAAATAAAAATTAATATCTGATAAACCCAAATTATTATCGATTTCGTATCGATTAAAAATAAATCATAATTATTTTTAATAACAGCTTTGACAGCTGACTGATATTGAAACTGTGTGCCCCGTCATGGTCCCGTCACTGTCACTTGTTTCATGTAATCATGTTTATAATTGTTTAATGTTTTCAGTGTATTCAGATGCATCCTGAGTCCATTCCTGATATTTATTTATGGTTTCAAGTGATTGATATTTGTAATGATATAATATGATAACCTTTAGTGCTTCAGGAACTTAGTGATTTTCCATAGACATTGTAACATAACCTCAATTTTACAAAACGTCTAATAACTCCGCTCTTAAATAGCCAAAATGTACAGACTTTCAGCAAGGAATCAATAAGCGTAAATACATTAATTGGTACTATTTCATTACGTTATATTTTACATTGCATTTCGGCCCAAGAATGTATGGAATCGTATCCGTCTCCTTTCAGAATGAATAAATTAAAATATTTGAATACAGTTGCACAACTCATACCCAATACTAATATGAATTGGTAATATGTTGTTTAGTATATCGCAGTACTTGGACAACTTGTACTGCAAACAGTCAAACTTTAAGGTCTGACCTATATTTTTACAATTTAATTTAGATGGAATATAACTGAAAATGTTCAGTTAATTTTGTGAAGAAATGACCGCCCTACTCCCCACCAACTATTTTTATTAAGCTAGCGCTTAATAAGTATTTGATGAAAGAAAAAAATTTATATATGACTTAGTAGTCCGTTGAAAATTAAATTATTATTTCTATTAAGCTAGCGCTTAATAGGTTAAGTAATGATGAAAAAAAATTAATATATGACTTAATAGTCAATTGAAAATTAAATTGTTATATAATTATGTGAGAACTTTTAAGCGCTCCAATAAAATTAGTTGAGTCATTTCCCTGACCCATCATTACCTTAATTTTATTTTTATTCATAACTAAACCTAATTACAATTTCACTTATCTAACTTATTACTATCTATTTTAATCATTTAATTACTATCTTAATAACCTAATCTTTTACTTATATATCTAACTTATTTAAGTGCAATTCATTTTATAAAATCATCTATAGTTTCGACATTAAATTATTGTGAAATATAATAAATCTTCGATAAAGTTTATTGATATTCTAGTTTAAAATCTATCCTTTTCAATTCCACATTATTGATTCTAATGTTTGTATCAACAGTTAAACATTGATAACATCTATAATTGATCGTGATCAATTTATTATTGATAATATCTATTTAAATGTATTGTATTAAAGTTTCCTCTAATTTCTTTAGTTATAGGGTCCATTAATGTGTAAACATTTGCAAATGGGATCGCACTAACTACATAAGGTCCTTCATACAGCAATTGAAACTTTTTTATAAGTTTCTTTTGAGCCTCTGACTTATTTACCTTACGAATCTTTACATAATCTCCAATCTGAAATTCAATTAAACGATGGGACCTATTAAATTTAGTTTGTCGTTTAATACTGTTATCTTTTAAATTTTTCCTAACTTGAATTCTAATTTGATTAATATCTCTAGACTTATTTAATTGAGGCAAACAACTATCAAATGACATGTCATTACTCAATCCATATAATATTTCATTAGGAGTAAATCCCGTACTTTCATGAAATGTGTTGTTATATAATGTTTCGATTTTATTTAATATTGTTGCCCAACTTTTATGATTTTTATGGCAATATGTTCGAAATAAACGTCCTAGTTCTCTGTTAACCCTCTCTGTCGTATTAGGTCGAGGATTTCTTACAGTTGTAAATATAGGTTTTATACCCATATCCTTTAAAGTTTGTTTCCAACTTTCAGATGAAAATTGACTACCATTATCAGTCATAATTACTTTAGGCTTAATTATTTTAACAAATTGTTTTAATTTTGTAATAACTGAACGAGAAGTGGCTTTAGACAAATCATATAATTTAACAAATTTACTAAATGAATCCTGAATTACAAGTATATAAGCAGAACCAAACCGTCCTTTCGGCAATGGTCCATATAAGTCTGCCATAACTAAGTCACCTATTTCTTCTGTCACAATAGATTTACATTTGCCTACATATTTTATATTATCACTTTTAGAAACTTGACAGAGATGACAAGTCTTTAATAATACTTTAACTGTTCTATGCATATTAGGAAAATAGAATCTATCTTTAATATATTTGAGTACCTTAAAAACCCTTGATGTCCCATTTCTTTATGAATTTGAGAAATTACTTCCTCTCGTAACTGAGAGGGTAAGTAAATTACATGTTTATCTGAATCAATTTTAAAATATAACACTCCATTCTTGATATAACAGCGCTTAGCAATATTATTTATTCTACCACTATGATTATTACTAATATTATTTATAATATCCATTATCAACTGTACTTCATTATCGTTAGATTGAAAACTAGATATATTTTTTAAGTTTGTTATTAATGTTTTATTTTTATTAATTTCCATATAATGTATTTCAGGACAATAGATTCTATCTTCTTGTATCATTGATGAATCAGGTGGGAACCTAGATAACACATCAACAGCGACATTATCTCTACCTTTTATATGTTCGATACTATAATCGAATTGTTCGAGAAACAATATCCATCTAATTATTCGACTATTATACAATTTCCATGTCCTAACAAACGTCAATGCTTTGTGATCAGTTCTAATTATAAGCTTTGCGCCCCTCAAATAGGTTTCAAACTTCCTTAAACAATAGATTATAGCCCAAAACTCTTGTTCAGTAACAGTCCATCTTAATTCGGCGCCCCTAAGAGATCTGCTACAATAGCCTAATATTTTCATTTCCCTTTGTTCATCGTACTGAAATAAAACCCCCGCAAGACCTACTCCCGAACTATCTGTTTGTAAATAAAAAGGTTTAGACATATCCGGATGATGCAACATTATTGTCTTTAAAAAACTAATTTTCAATTTTTCAAAGGCTACTTGTGCTTCTAAAGTCCATGTCCATCCTTTACTCTTTTTTAATAATTGGCATAAAGGTTGAATTATACTATTATAATCAGGAATGAACCGCCTATAATAATTACAAAGTCCTAAAAATGCTCTTAAATGTTTTATTTTCTTGGGAACTGGGAAATTCTTAATTGACTCTATTTTCTCTGGGTCAGTTTTAATTCCCTCGGTAGAAATAATATGTCCTAACATTTTAACTTCTTTACATATGAATTTACATTTTTCAAGATTACATGTTAACCCCGCTGACTTTAATTTGTTTAGTATTATATCGATATGTTCTAAATGTTCATTTAACGTTCCTTGAGTTAAGATAGCAAGGTCATCTAGATAATTCACGCAAAAATGTCTAACTTCAGGCCCTAATATTAAGTCCATAGCTCTACTGAAACTACCTACTGAAGTCTTAAGTCCTTGTGGTAAAACATTGTACATATAAGATTTTCCATTAAATGTGAACCCGGTATACTTTTTACTATCCTCAGAAATGGCAATTTGAAAATATGCATTATTCAAATCTATTATACTAATATAATTAACCCCATGAAATGAATTTAAAACATCTATTTGCATCGGAGGTGCTTCCGACTCAGCTATCATGTATTTGTTGATTTCACGTGCATCTAGTAGAACTCTAATTGAACCATCAGTTTTTAAAGTGTAAGTTAACGGACTACAATACGGTGTTGAACCTCTAGATATTATTCCCATATCGACCATTTCGGCTAATTTTTCTTCCATTTTTTGTCTATATGCGTACGGAACGGGATAAGACCGTTTAATTATTGGACTATGGTCCATCATTTTGATAATATGTTGATAACAATTAGCTCTACCTAACCTTTTAACAAATACTTCGCTATATTTAATTAGAATCTGTTTTAATTTATTTAATTGAGTTCCTTTAAGAGGTGTACCCGTCTTTATTTCTTGTAAATATTTATTGAAATCAAAGCTATTATCTACCTTTGTAATATCACAAATTCTCCTTTCCTCAAAATTATATTTAATAAACGGAATTAATACTCGTTGATCTCTATGTTCGATAACTAACCCTATGGATGGCTCTTGTAATTTAATATTAACATTATTTGCCATAAGCCAGTCAAATCCTAGTATCATTGAATGAACTAATTTTGGTACTATAAAAAATCTAATCTCTAAATCAATTACCCCAAATCTTACAGGCAATAAAACCATTTGTTGTATTTTAGCACTCTTTTGTCCTACTGCTCCACGTATCTGAATCGGCTTAACAGGTAACATGTCTAATTTGTTCCCAGTTAATGATTTTAAAGATTCCCAAAATGATTCTGAAATACAGGTTATGTCACTCCCTGTATCGACTAAACATATGACTCGTTTACCAAATACTATCACTTCAATCTCAGATTTAATTATTTCTAATTTATCCGCGGTAATATTATCTTCCTCGTCAAATAATGAAAAAACTGCTTCGGTTTGTACTAACGACTCATTATCTATTTCCGATTGATTTTTTAATGTTTGTATGATTTTATACTTGAAATCTGTTGAATTATTTTTATTTAATCCTGAGCCTAACCCTGATTTACAACATTGTCCCTTAGCTATGATTGGTTTACGTATACCATTATTATGTCTACCTAATGTCTGTCCAGGTTCCCACCCGAGTTTAAGCATAATTCTTAAAGCTACTGGTGTACTGTTCGCCCCTACTAACGTTGATGTACCGGGGTCTGTCACATCAACACTTATTAGTTTAAATTCTCTGTTGATACTGAGTTTTCTATAGAAACATTGTTATCATTATCTACTCTATTTGTACCATTAATGCTATTCTTCTTGTTTGGTATCACCTTACTCATTGATCTAGTGTTCATAATTCGCTTCCGGTTGAGACCGCCTCTGCCATTCTGCTGTTGAGCTGCCATCTCAGGTCTTTGAACGCTACTAGAATGGGCATTAATGCCACTACTGAAGTTATTTTGCTTATTAATGTTATCTAACTTTCGTAGAAACTCCGTAGCTTGAAGAATCGATGTGTAATTACTTGTTGACCAAGCATATTGAACATCCTTAGGAAATGATTCATAATGTCGTTTATTAATTGTCTCTCTTGAATAGGATACGTCAACATCTTTGCTTGTCCACATAAAGTAATGAAATGGCTTAACATAGGCTGGACTCCGTCCCACGAATTCTGACTGATTCGTCTTCTTAATTCATTCTGCTCAGCCTCGCCCCAATATGTGTCTAAAAAATCCCTTTTGAAGTCTTCAAACACTGTCCATCTATCTCTATAAATACGCGCCCAATTTCGCGATTCATTTTCAAGACAATCCATGACAATGTCTATTATATCTCTCGCCTCTGGTGCAGACCTTCTTAAATAAGCAGTCAGGTCTTCGATGAACGTCACAGGATGTTTTCCCTTAAATGGAAACTTAGGTCTTTCCGTAGGCATCTGCGCCACTGGATAGTATACCGTTGATGTTCCCGGCTGTATGATAGGTTGAATAAAATTTTCTCTCGGCATAACATTGTCCGATGATCCACTAGGAGTAGACATTCTATTTTCCAACTCCGAGATTCTATTATTGATGTTATTCATTGCCTTTTCCATCATTCGAGATATGTATTGTAAAGAATTAATCTTCCTTACTTTAGTAACAGGTCTAACTGCAGACACGCGCTTGTTATTAGAATTGGTTGTCTTGGTTCCAACAGGACTAGCTTTAGGTTGACGCCTAGGCATTGTTATAGATTTAATTTGCTTCAAGTGTAACACTGATAATGTTTATCTAAATTTTAATTAATTTATTCTAATTCAAAAAAAAGATTCACTGCACTCTTATTTAATTTGAGTTTAATTTAAATAAACTTTCCAAATGTTCACACAAAAACTATCTCTTTCTAATCACCTTTTAAACTTCTAATATTTTATTGAAATTTTATCAAGTCGACCGGATTCTGCAAATGTTAAAACTTAATTTTAATTTTAAAATATTAAATGTTTACAAGTCTAATTAAAATTCAACTATCATACTTCAAATGAAATATGACAACTTCATTTCTTCTCTAGTATTCATTGATAACATTCTTAACAAACATCAATTCCATTCCATTCACACCAAACAATACATCCATCAACAAAAGAATAATAAAACTATCACAGTGAAATCATAATAATTAGAAAATATCTCAAATCCTCATAAATGTTAACTGCCAAATTCATACTATCCCTAATCGTCCTTATTATAATAAATACTACAGTTTATATTTTTACTTGAAATTCAATTCACTCGGATTGAACTCACTACCTTGCATATGACATTCAATACCCTTATCCACTGAACCATTGTATACAATTTATAAAATCACAACCACGCCATCTTTGTTTCACAATAAACACTTCCATATCTACACTCGATACTACGCCATTTCTATTTCAAAGCCTACCTTTCAATACCACTCACTCTCAACAGATGGCGTTACTGATATGAGACATTTTGAAATTCTTTCAGCGCCATCTACGAACACATAGCACAACCATCCATAACTTCCGTAAGCAACTCGATATTAATTCACGTTTGTCCACCAGATGTCGCTACCAATCCTACTGCAATTTTACTGTCGCTATTAATTCACGCTTGTTCAATACATTTAAAACCACACATCCTCTGATATAAATACTAATAATTAACAAGGTTAATATAAAATTCTATTCAATTCAAATTTGAAATAAAAGTTTCCTCCCTTTGACAATTGACAGTTCAAAATTCGAGGAAAGCTAACAAAAAAAATAATAATAAATTAAAATAAATAAAATGTAATAATAATGTTCATAAAAAAAAATGTTCTAAATTTTTTTCCAGTAATGTCTTATTAATATTTAAAACAAGAACTTTTTCAAAAGATTTTATTGTAGTTGTTTTTAGAACGCAATTTCTAATGTCACATAAGAAATTATCCTGTTTTTTTTTCTATAAGTAACAACTTAAATATTTGAATCGATATAAATTTATATCGAAGCAGCACGTAAAATATATATAATTTAATTAAATGTGTGGATTGGATCATTTTTCCGTGGTTGGTATTTTAAACTTGTTTGTTGTCAAGAATTGAAAAAATATACAAATTCAGACTAGGCTGTATGGATTATAGACCTTTGCCTTTTCCTATTGGGGATAAATTTTAAAACAACAACATTGTTTGTTGTCAAATCAAGTCAAAATAAAATAGACATTCTAAAACTTAACCTTGTTTGTATTTTAACTTATGAATGCTAAGTTATTCGGTAAGCTATACTCTTTTTTACAAATAAAATTATCTTAAACAGTTGCAGTCAATTCCTAAAATTCAAGGTCAAAATAACCCTGTTACCTTCATAACCTAATTCAAGTTCTATTTAACCAGTACATTCTCGCACTCATAACTAAAATGCACTGAATTTTCTATACTTTAAAATCTGTTATTTAACCTAAATATAATTTGCTATGATGGCAATGACTACACTTAATTATTTTTAAAATCTAACATTAAAATGAATAAATATACCAAAATACTTAGTCTTTCCTGTACAGTCTCTGTAAATAAATGAATAAAAGTTAATTCCACAGTTAGTTAATATTATAATTAATTTCCAATTTGCACTAACTATAACATTAATACATTCTATCTTCACATTATGTTTGCATATTTTTAATACTATTGAATACTACCATTTCAGCCTAACAACCACATACATCTAGCCAGCCCTAAGGATGATCAACGCATAACTATTGGGACCAATTTCAACAAAGAAGGAAATTACTTCAGCGTCAGTGACTAAATGTGACAAAATAAGTTTAAATTGTACATAACCTAGAATAATTTGTATCTGTAAGTAATATTAAAATTTACTGCAGGCTTTTATTTAAAAATTCCCTAACAATATTTAATTAATACAATCTAAATTTTATTAACTATCCTAACAATGTCTATTGATTGACGATAATATAATAATAATCAGATAATAATTAGATGTGCTTGAGACCCACTTCAATATACTACTAGTCAATTTTAGTAATGTTGTGTAGGTAGATACTTTCATGTAATTTCATGAATAAATAATTATTTAAATATGCAACTATCCATCATTAGTAATAATACATGAGACAATAGGCTGCTATGGTCCGACCATTCAAATCTTATTACTGAGAAGCTTAATGCAACCTTTAAGTATTAAACATCTCTTCAATATTACTCTTAAAACAGATTTATTTAGATCTATGCACCTAACTGTAATTCTAACTGCGCCAAGACGCTATATACCTATGGAACCATTCTTAGTTTGTCTAAAACAAGTTAATATGCTTACATAATATAAATTTAATAGGTTTAGCTTATTTTGTGTAAAATGAACTTTAAAGAATTGTTAACTAATATGCTTTGTGTCTTCTGTAAGGTGCAATCAATAGGTACATGTGTATTCCTGTTATCTATCAGTACGGTTGTGCAACTATTATCATCCTATCACCGGCATTACATTTATTCACTATAAATGCTTTGAAAAGTAACTTTAAAACTTCTAAGATACTTGCTTACTCCGGCATTTGTGCAACCATAAATATCCTGGTCACGGCACCAAAATTGTAACAATCTACCCTATGCAATGATAACTAATCATCATGCTTATGATAATCCTGGTCACGGCACCATTTTGAAACGCTCTCCTATGCTATGGGGTGTGGTGAGAAAGACCCCAACATATATAAATTTATAACATCCTGGTCACGAAGACCAATTTGTAACACTATCATGGTAGTGGCGTTACAAGCTAATATTAAGCTTAAGAGGATATCAGTTATCTTTGGCCTTATAATTGTGATCGTCTAGTATAATGAAGGACTCTACGTTGTGTTTGATTTTTGTTTCAGAGTAGCTTCAGTTCTTTTATGGTATGCCGAAGGAAAGACATAGTATATGTTATTAGAAGCCTTGATTTCTATATAAACTCTAACTAACATCCTATCTAGTCATTAATTTAAAATAACATCTCTGCACAATGACATTAAATTACTGAAATTAATTTATCCTAAGATTTAATTGAAAGATATTTACTCTTACCAGTGATATAATTACTATAGATAACCAACTTCTGGAATACTGTTAAAAGGAAAGAAAGATATAACACCTTATAATTAACTTATTTAGAATTAATAAGACTTAGTAAATTACACTTACCAGTGATATAAATACTAAAGATAGCTAACTTCTGGAATGCTGTTAAAAAGGAAAGAAAGATATAACACCTTATAATTAACTTATTTAGAATTAATAAGATTTAGTATCCTAAAATTTAATTATAAAGATATTTACACTTACCAGTGATATAAACACTATAGATAACTAGCTTCAGGAAAATTATTATGAAAAGGAAAGGAAGATATTAAACTTTATAACACCTTATAAGTAACTTATTTAAAATTAATTAAGATTTAGTAAATTTGAACCATTAAGAATAAATAGGAATAAATTTGTTTATTTAGAAATAACTATCACCTACTGTTTAACTAAAAGTTCTGACGTTTCCTTAAGAATGTGTAAATTATAATTGTTAATATTTTAGTGAATCTAAATAGCTAAAATAGAAATAAAGTTAAATATTTATATTCAGGATATCCTATATTGACATTGATTAATTGAATAGTGTCTAAGTTTCTTTTACATGTATTTTTAGTTCAAACCTGATATAATAGATAGGTTCTAATAACTCTAAACAATTGAAATAAATAAGAATAGATAAGTAAATGAAATAATGATTAAATACATATTATATAGTTATTAATTATCTTGAAATAATTTATTCAGTTAATAAATTATCTCAGATAATTGTGAAAAATAATGTGTAGTGTTTGTTTGTATGTGTTAATCTGTTAGGATAGGGTTTATAGGCATTAGGGGATTAAAAGGCCGGGTTCAACTGAACCCGGGGGGTCGCTTCCACCAAGCCCCTCCGACCCCAACCGATCCACACCGTGCTGAAGGCTCTAAATTAAATTAGGCACAACGTTGGTGCTATCAAATCAAAAAGAAAGGTAGCAGGTAGGAAATGAGAGGTCCCAATTTTCTACAGTAAGTTAGACGGAAATATATCCTGTCTAACAAATGCTTGTTTCATACCGCTGCAGCAAAATCATGCATTGACTGTATTTGAGTAATCCCTTGGGACGTCATATAGACATAACCAGTGAATTACTAGAGTTGATGTAATTACCAAGCTGTAATCAGACATGGTATTAAGATGTGTTCCACGTGAACAAAAGGAGATCGTGTCTACTGATCTTTTCATTGTGTGCTTACTAGCCCATACGGGAACTTCGGTCACACAACTACTTTGAAATTCGATCACGAAACCTACTACTTTTGCCACAATTGGATTGTGTAGTGTAATTTCCCATAGGAAAGACCTACTGAGTTACGGGTCTATAGTCAGCTATATTGTCAAGCCTCGCCACCATTGTGAGATGGGTCGTCGGCGACTAGCGACTGGCGACAGCGCAACCTTTCGAGTGTCCTATAAGGAAAATAAGAATAATTAAAGGTATAAGACCAACGTGTAGAGTAGGTGTATTGTGTAGGTTTGTCTTTGCATGACTCACAGCATTCAATGAAACAGCATTCATTAACCAGAATAGGTTGTTCAATTGAAACATTGAACCAGTAATTAAGTTGTTAAACATTTGATTATATCAGGCTCTCTTAGGAACTGAATGGATTTATCAAAGGACATGGTAGTGTCGAGAGATAAATAAAACAATTAAAATATAACATATTCATTTACTCAATCAGAATCTCTGAGAGTATCTCATTGTCACAATGAAAAGAGAATGTATATTTAATAGGTTTTATGATCCATCAATGTTTGTATGTTTGAAAAACACAAGAGGACTTGATTAAGGCTTGGCTTAAATCTCAGTAAATCCGCCTTGGGACTTAACAGAGACTGTCCACAAAAATTAGCAATAAATTAATTGGAAAAGTGAATATGTTTCTCTATTAGTATAAATAGAACTACATACCACTGACCAAATATAAATCACTAACTTCTGTTGCAGTTCAAACAACTACCATACACTAGGTGTATGATGAAGTTTGTCCATGTCTCTCATCAAAGATGAGGAATTCTTATCAAAGATAAGTAAACGTACGTATAGTATTTACCAAGAACATAGTTCAGTTAGGCAAACACAACCGCAGAGGTTGGTAGGAAGTACTCGCAACTTTCTTTACTAGATAGACCTAGATTAGGAACTACCTAGCATCGATGACGCGAAGAACTGTGGCTTAGACAGACCTTGCCTTATAGGGGAAACCTATAATAAAACACTGGCGAATACAAACATTTATGGATTCACCTTAACATAGTTTATATAGTTCAATGAAAGTCATCGTGAAATTGAGACACCCCAGTCCACCAGTTACCTCGTCTTGACACACATCCAAGAACATAAATTCTTAGATCAAAATTCAACACTACAATAGTTTGTGTAATGTCATAGTTCGGTGTGTAATTACCTCATCTTAGAATGTATTCAAGAGCTAAAAGTATCATTGAACTCACTCAAGACTACAAACCACCTGTGTTACCTCGTTCCAACATATATTTAAGATCTACAAATTCTTAAATTAATGTTTGAACTACAAAGTTTGTGTAATGTCAAAATGAAGTCAAATACACACATATATATATATATACATGTACATACATACATATACATTCATTAGAAGCATTTTTATATGTAGAGAATATTCAATAAGATACGACAACTATTCATTAGTTTGTTTACAGGTCATATTTTCCTAGAATTATTCACCACTCTATTTACTTCCAAAGTAATGACATAGTAAAATCTCATTTCATTATTTAAATACACCCTAACGAAAATCTATTTAACCCTTGATATCTAATATGATAGTTTTAACCAAGAATTCATTCAATTTTATATGTACATTAAAGTCAAACAGATGTAATTTCATTTTATTCTAACAACATCATATTGTGGTTATTTACTTAAGTTATGTTTCATTTTATCAGTTAAATTCAATATAATTATGGTCATAAGGTTTATTTCATAATAATTCCATTCATTAATCAATCAATAATTATTAGTATCAATGTAAACCTTTCCATAATAATTTCATTCAGTAAATAATCAATAGTTAATATCAATGTAAACCTAGATAATAATTCCTTTCAATAATTAATCAATAATTAATAGTTTCGACGTAAACCTAACTAATAATTCATTAAATATCTTTTATTAAAAATCTCCGTAAAAGTTATAAAAATCAGTAAAAGGAACACAACATGCAGAAACCCAAACATGCAAATAAATGTATCAAAATTGTAAATTATTACACATGCGTATATATATAAAAAAATTAATGCATTCGAACCAATCAGGAGCTCTTGACTGCAGACTCTTTACAGGTTTCACTGAATTTAATTAGCGGAATACAATTAAAATTTTATAATAAAGAATTGCACTTAATAATAATCAGTAAAAAATAAATTAAAACTATTTCGCGGACTAAACTGAAGCTACATAGCCACACTCAGCCGGCTTAAGCTAATGAAATCTCTGAATCAGATCTAAAAAATACTTTTTAGGTATTTCTATCTTTAATCTAAGTCAGAGTTCCATAGCTTCGCCGGCCAAGAGGCCGCGGCGGCCGCGGAGGCCTACGTACTGTACTTCGAATTCAAAATCGAATGCTGACTCCCCCCGAAATTGACTGCCATCGTATTTATTTAAAGATCTCGCGTCTGTTTTTCCCCCACCCTAACACGTTTACCAATCCGCTCTGCAGTGATACCATACACTCAGCAATACCCGTGTCACAAGGAAATTCGGTGATAACCGCGGTACACAGCAGTACGTTCATTGCTGTGTTCAAAATACGACAATCCAATGTGTAATTGTTTTTCCTAATAATTTAATCGATAATTTATAAGTCATTATAGTGCAACACAAAACAAGGAATAAAATTATTACTTCCTCAATAAATTGAGCTTTACTGGCTGTAACCACTTTTATCCGATCCAAAGGAAATTGCATAAATCAATTAAACAAAACCACAATAAAAGATAAACAATAAAAGGGAAAAACAAATACACATTGAATAAAGCTGAAGAAAAAAATTGTTAGTTACGATAAATTTGTATGACGGTTGTGGAGAATAATGTATTATTCAACCGATTTCGAAAGGGAAATTATTTAACCGATCATTGTCATTTTTAACCTTATGTGTTAATGTAAAGTAAATACACGTCAATTTTGTAGTTTTTAATCCAAACACGGTAATTGAAAATCTTGCGATGGCAACCCTGGCGTAATGTGAGTCCAACAAAAAACTGTATCCAATGGATACCCAATGCTTAGGACCGGGTTCCACCATTTAATAAAGCTATGTTTCGCTTAATCGAATTTATAGTTCGATTCTAATATTGGTTTTCGTTTAATTATTATTATGAATCATTCGTACGGGCACACAGCAAAGTGCTGTTTTAAGACTTTTTCAGGCAATCCCTTTAAAATTCCTCTCCGTAACAAATATCCTCATACTTCAAGGAACACAAAAAATAAAGAATTAGTGCAATCGGTTCAGCCGCTATTCTCTAACTGCGTTTAGTTTATGTTAGTGAAATGCAATTTCCAGCTCTAAACTTTGTTAAATGCGTAAACCGACTTTACGTCGAACTAATCGCGATTATATCAATCAGTGGAAACTGGCCCTTAGAATGTTTCCTTATCATCGTTTTATCGAATCTATCAACACAAAATTTTAAGCCTGTCTCGAATATAATATTTATTACCTAATATTTCAACAGGTTAGTCAAACTGTTTGAGTTCCCAGGCAATAAATTCCTATTCTTAAGTACAACTTAAAATTTGAGTCCCTTAATGGATTAGGGCAATTTTTGTACATTAACTTGACTGTTTTATTTTTACGTGTCAACTCACATTTCAATTTATGCGTTTGTTATCTTAAAATTTATGGCACTAATAAATTAGAACTGAATTGCGTTTATTTGTTACGTTACATGTATAAACTTATTCCTATACAGATCGTTCAACTCATTTTTACGAACTGCGTTAATGAATTTAACATATTTAATTCATATCTGGGTTTAGTTGCGCGGTATTGCTAACAATGATTAAATTTATAAGGATTATCAGTTTTTTGAAAAGCGTAACTGCAAAGTTTATTTACAGCTATTACTTATAATTATTATAATCTACGTTCCGAATTTGTTATAGTTTCACATTAACCTTAAATAAATTTAGCAAGCACTATTTGCTTCAGCCTGTAATATCCCACTGCTGGGCATAGGCCTCTTTCCCCATGTAGGAGATGGATCAGAGCTTAATCCACCAGAGAAACTTTACATAATTATTTCTTTTAATTAAATATTTCATTAATTTCATTAAAGATGCATTTTTATTTTGAGACTGAAGTAGTATTTTCGAGACCTATCACGGTGAGAAACACATGTTATAGTATCTGAATGCTTTTTATCGACCAATCTTCAGTATATAGTGGTACGTATTACTATTTACTTATCTGTGGTATTTATGAATGACACACGTTGCTTATTTCAAAGTATTAATAATAATAACCAGTACCGATAGCTTTACGCACTCTCCGGGGAACAATAGATGATTGAAAGAGAATAATTTTTTTATTATATATGTGTATATTATACACATCTAAATAATATTAATAATAATAATAATAATCTGTATGTTTGAGTTTACATATTTACATATATGAGACTAAATACTGACCACAAAAATCAACGCGAGTAAAACCATATAAGGGCTGAGCAGTAGATTATGATTAGTATAATTTATAGAAAAAATATAAAAGCTTTTTTAATTTTCATACTTACGACTACTCGATACCGTTAATATGTAAATTATTTATATGTTTCTTTAAGTTATATGGTAATGTGCACTATACCGTTTTCCAATTATATACTATACCGTATTTACTCTGAGTTACGGCGTTTTTACCCTGTCAAATAATGATTTCGAAAACTTGAACCTTCGTATTTATTTAAAACAACATTTATCAATTTTTTTAATTATTATACTTGCAAAATAGTTCAATGATTAACTTTGCAATAACCTAAACAATGAGTAATTTGCAGCAACTCGAAGAATTTCATCTGTAGCAAGTTATACTCTTTAAGTAGTGCCTTTAATACGAAGAAACAATGGTAAATTATACACTTAGCCCCACTTTGCAGATGTTAAGTATAAATGACCCTTGAGTAAGAAGTGTGTATTGTTTGCACAAGATTACATAGCTTTACTGTAATAATACTTTGGGTAACTTTTAAGACTCTTTAAGGTTTAAGAGGAGCTATTAAAGCTTAAAACATAATTGGTATAATTAAAGTAATGCCAAGAGTTTTAAAATGAAAACAGTATTTCAAAGTTTGATTTACTAATTTAAATTTAAGATTCGATTGAAAATATGTATCAGTAGTGTGGACTCAGTATGTTGGACTAACAATAAGTATAAAACGGTTTTTGAGACAAAATGTAACGTTACATTATTTTTTTTATGTAACTAGGTTGGCAAACAAGCGTATGGCTCACCTGATGGTAAGACCGTAGCCTATAGACGCCTGCAACACCAGAAGCATCGCAAGCGCGTTGCCGACTCTATCCCCAATCCCCCCAGGAGCTCTGGTCACCTTACTCACTAACAGGAACACAGTACTGCTTGAAAACAGTATTATTTAGCTGTGGTCTTCTGTAAGGTCGAGGTACTACCCCAGTCGGGCTGCTCCATATTTTGAGCAGGAAATTTCCTGCTGTACCCTACCTCAGTTTTAATTCACAGTATTAACTCGTAGTTCCAGTACTGGTAGTTCCAGTTCCTTCACAGTATTAATTCGTAAAGACACAAAAGTATCTTTTTAAAAAGCTTTAGCGATATTTGATTGTTTGTTAAGAAACAGTTGGAAACATTTCAGGACACAAACTAACAGAGTTGCTGGAGCGATGAACATAGATTTGTACGTATATTTTAATTTGCGCTGACACTATTCGTTGATTTAAAACCAACAGTAAACTAACCCGACCGAGTCTAAAACATTTTATTCAATACGATTTTTTATTTTTTTATTATTTGTAAATTTGCATCTATTTTTACTGTTATATTCTTCTATTAATAACGTGATGTTTTAGCAACTTTTTAGCCCCTCTCACTTTTATACATTTGCATCTATTCTTTATTGTTATATTCTTCTATTAATACCGTGATGTTTTAGCAACTTTTTAACCCCTCCTACTTCCTCTATGTAATTTGATAAAATGTTAGAACAAAATAACTTAAAGGATACATTAATGAATAAGTTTTCTACTGTCATATATGTATTAAATAAATTCTACTTGTAAGCAGTCAGTAAAAAAATAATGAATGCAATCGGTAATGAAACCGAATCGTCGTAATATACAACAAAAATTAAATCTTACTCTTTATTATATCAAGCAAAAATATTATTTGTAACTTATTTCTGTCTATCGACTTGATTCAGACATCCGATAAAAGTTGTACTGAAAACATTTGCAATGAAGTTTCAGTATCTTCTACATTAGCATAGCAAAGACAACTTTAACTCAGAGCTATTTCTCATTCCAACCGTATCTTAAAGCGTTGTGAGTAATCACCTTTACATTTGCGATGCATGTTCTGACAGAATCTGTGTGTGAGATAACTCGGGAGTAATTAACGCTCTGGTGAAATTTATAATCAACTTCAAAAATGAGAAAACTGTAATTTTATTTCATATTTTAGTTCTCATCATAAAAATAAAATACACTCAAGCAGTTGTCAACTAAATACCATAAAAATACTTTAAAATATTGTATTCATTTAAATCAAGTATGTAAATTCCAAATTACAATAAAATTTGGTGTAATGAACCGATTTTAATAAAATTTGCGCTTAATGTCAATTTTTTTTTCTAATAATGTCAGTTACATCATAATCTTCTTCCCAAACAACCAAAAAATAACCTATTAACCAAAAAAATCTCAACTAATGAATTGTTGAATGAATTATTAAAATAATATACCTAATCGTTTTAATTTACGCTACAATTCTTTATACATAAAAAAGAAGAGTAATTATTTATTTCATCTAAAAGAACAATGACATAATCAATTGTATTATTGATATCTCTAAGACAAGGTCAAAGACCTCATTTGAATATTTCACGCAAAATGGTTGACTATTGTAGAACTGTGGGAATATTACAGCTATACATAACGAAATTATAAGGGTCTCTTGCTTGACTTTGGTGCCCTAATAAAGTTATTCTGGGTATTACAATAACATAAATCCTAACGAATTAAGACTATAAATTGGCATTCGTTTTCAGGATTAAATTCAGGTAAAAGTGAAAATAAAATCTTATGTGATATTATTTATTAATATACTCAACTGATTTTATTTTGATTCCAAAAAACTTTTTAAATAAAAATACATTGCTATTTTTGTAGTAACAATAACAGAGAAGTATTAAGTTGGGTTGGTTTAAAAATCTAAACATACTTAAACGTGTACATGATTATATTATTCAGTAATATAATAAACTAGCTTCTGCGCGCGACTTCGTCGGCGTGGACTCCGCTCCTATAGGTCTTAGCGTGATGATACATAGCCTATAGCCTTCCTCGATAAATGGGCTATCTAACACTGAAAGAATTTTTCAAATCGGCCCGTTAGTTCCAGAGATTACCGCGTTCAAACAAACAAACAAACAAACAAACAAACAAACAAACAAACAAACAAACAAACTCTTCAGCTTTATATATTAGTATAGATAAATCTTTTATTTATTTATTTATTTATTTATTTATTTATACTTTATTGTACATCACAACCACACATATCATTTACAGACTGTGAAGTACAATGGGCGGACTTATGGCTATTTAGCCATTTCCTCTAGACAACCCAAATATATATTTCCTACTATGAGTAACGATCGCTATCAGGTGTACATGATAGCAACCGGGACCGACGGCTTAACGTGCTCTCCGAGGCACGGTGGGGAGACCCACAAGGACTGCACAAACACCCAGACCACGGCAAACATCTGTATGGCCAATACAAATGTTGTCGTGTGCGGGGATCGAACCCGCAACCGCTCGCGCAACAGCCAATCGCAATCCATTGCTGTGACCGCTGCGCCAACGCGGCGTTTAATTTTTTTTTATTGTTCTTTTTATGTTTTAACTCATGAAAGACATATTTGAGTTTAGAAATATGAAATGAATTACTTATTAAGTACTCAATTATAAATTATTTTTATCTGCTTCTAAACCCATCAACATTCATTTAACTAGAGCTTCTTGTACCTAAAACGTAAATAACATAATTTTACAATTAAATGAGAATTTAAAACACGTATTACCCACGCTAGACAAGCGGTTAATCATATTTTACGCGACTGGCCGTTGCCCAGTAAGATATATGTGTATAATATATGTACTTTTACATTTGCAGGTTACTTATGTACCTAATGTTAATTTATTTCAAAAATTTCTTCGTCCAATGTAGTATACAACAACAATAAATAAACATAACAATGTAAGTATTAAATAAGTGTAATGACATTTACCATAGCTCGTATAACGTGTACGGTAGGTGAAATGTTTTAAGACATTAATATGACTTATGTTTGCAAATATTACTAATCCTGTAAGTCATAATTCCTGGAAATATTGTATCTGTGTGATTAGACAGGTGTGTAGGCTTACGAAATTTCGCTCTCAGCAAATATTTGTTACTTCTAATTAAACGTTAAGGCTTGTATATATTACTAGCTGACCCCGCAAACGTTGTTTTGCCATATATGTTATTAACCCCCGCAACCCCCTCTTTTGGGTGGAATTTCGTAAAATCCGTTCTTAGCTGAACCTACCTACCTAATTTTAAGTTTGTAGGTGTATTTTTATTGGACTTTCATACAAACTACCATCCCCTGTTTTAACCCCAAAAGGGGTTGATTTCTCAAAATACATTATTAGTACACCTCAACACCATCTATAGAGCATACATTTTGAATTTCAAGTCTCTTACTTCAAAAACATAGGACTTTCATACAAACTTCCAACCCCCGTTTAACCCCCTTAGGGGTGGAATATCGTAAAACCCGTTCTTAGCTGACCTCTACTCGGCAAAAGGAATATTCCTACCAAAATTCAAGTCTCTACGCCTTATGGTTTCAGAGATATCGTGATGAGTCAATGGGTGGGTAACTCTTTTATATATATGGTTTCAGAGATATCGTGATGAGTCAATGGGTGGGTAACTCTTTTATATATATAGATTATAAGGCTGCAATTTTATCTAGCAGTCTACAGTAACGTTAAAACTCACAGATTCACACAAAATTAAATAATAATGAGTAATTTTAATGATTATGATTATATAATAATCAATTAACTGATTCTGCTTATCCAACTTCAAGGTTTAGGGTTGTTTAGTACCATATAAAGTGTCGCCCCCTTTTAGGCTGGATATTTACTTAACGAAATTTTATCTTTACGATATCAATCAAATTTGAAACATGAATAATCTGGTTTTGTGAAAACGAAGAATATTATGTAAACAGATTCCCTTATTTTTTCCACGTACTTTGAAAGTAACTCATTTACAGACATTTTACTGAACAAAATAATGAGGAAGGAAACATATTACCGTTAAATATATCAAAACCTGGTTACGAAAGCTTCTTATTGGTACGTAAGTGGGTATACACACGATTTAAAAAAAAAAATTATATACTTTTGTGCGTTCTAGTTCCAATTATTGTAGATTCAGTGCTATATAGGTGTAATTATGTATTTTCGCCTATTTCCATATCATTGTCTTTTAGTTCATAGCAATTATATTTTACATATTTTATCCTCTTACATAATTATTATCTAATTTTACGTTTTGTGTTGACTCAAAGAAAATATTTAAAAGATACTCAGCTTTTGTAAAAAAAAAACTGCGTGATATAAACTGCGTGATATACCTATAATTCATACCTAGCAAAATTCCAACAGGTTATGTCCTCGACATAAAATCGAATAAGACTCAGGATTGCTAGTAAAAGTTATCCACTGCCTTTCTATGTTTCGGGGACCTTTGAAATTAGATGTGCATGTCTTTATTAGCGTGACCATTGCGCTACTTATGCAATATTTTTGTGCCTTGGATCGTGGGTTGACTAAGAAACTACCGAAAACCGATGAAGCATCGTGGTCTTTTACATTTATCGTAATCATCTGCTTCTTTTTTGTGACTGACTTCACGTACTCCCCACCGCTGAAAGAGCAAACATCATGTGACTTTTTTAGCATCTAATCTTCACAATCGAACAGGTCCCCACGACACTCAAGTGAATCCTCATTTAGCTTTCTAGCCCCAACTTCCATAAGCATAACTTACATTTAAGCATCAAAACGCGTACAAAGATATATCAACTATACAAGTTTTTTTCGTTTATTTTCATTAAAGTCAAGTAGGCTAAAGGTTATGGATATTATATTACAAATATCATTAATCTTTTTATCTTTTTTATCTTGAAAATACGTAAAATATTTGATATGTTTACTGGTTTCGGATATTTCAAGCAGAATTCCATTAGTTGATTTTTTCTTATCAAGGTTGTTTTGGTAAAAGTCTAATGCTCTTTTTAAAATCTTTACGATCGTTAAGTGTAAAATTTATTAAAATAATAAAAGGTTTAATTAAATAATCTAGAGAAAAAACTACTCGTTCATTATTAGAAGCCAATTTTCTCTAAATATATGTTTTAAATAAATAG
Source organism: Melitaea athalia (assembly GCA_905220545.2). Taxonomy (NCBI): domain Eukaryota; kingdom Metazoa; phylum Arthropoda; class Insecta; order Lepidoptera; family Nymphalidae; genus Melitaea; species Melitaea athalia. Next base: position 9,164,227 of record HG992180.1, on the reverse strand, counting down.
CTTTGCTCTCAACTACGCTAGCTATTGCCTTACTCTTTATAAGTCCTTAAAGTATGTACGCCATCTTATGTTGATCCCTATGTTCAAAGTTTCTATAGCTTCTGGGTTTCGAGTTATTTGGAGATATATATTATAGTAGTTTTTTTACACAACAAGGTTCGCAAACAAGCGTGCGGATCACCTAATAGTTGGCGAATACCGTAGCTAGGCCTGTAACATCAGAAGCATCACAAACGCGGTGCTGATCCTACCCCCGATCCTCCCCAGGAGCTGTGGTTACCTTACTCACCATAGGAACACAACAATGCTTGAGAGCAGTGTTAATTAGCTGTGATCTTCTATAAGGTTGAGGTACTTCCCCAGTCAGGCTGCTGCAGAGATGTTGAGCAGAATATTTCTTGCTGTGCCCTTACTCAACAAAGCGGCCTACTCCAAAAATTCTGATTTGACAAATCAAATATTTACGCGATAAACCTTATAATATCTTTTAAAACAAGAAAGTATTATGTTATAGTACGAGAGACGAAACAGAGGCGAACTTCACCCATCTGTTTAATGGATGAAAATTATTTCATATTTTTTTCAGTATTTTAAGAAAAATAATCGAAAAAGGTAAAAAATACAAACTTTGGGTTGTCTATTATTTTTCTGCCATAATAACCGAGTGGAAAGGTATAAAGAAAGAAAGGTGACGCCGCGTTCGCGCAGCGGTCAGAGCACTGGATGGCGATCGGCTGTTGCGCGAGCGGTTGTGGGTTCGATCCCCACACACGACAACATTTGTATTGGCCATACAGATGTTTGCCGTGGTCTGGGTGTTTGTGCAGTCCTTGTGGGTCTTCCCACCGTGCCTCGGAGAGCACGTTAAGCCGTCGGTCCCGGTTGTTATCATGTACACCTGGTAGCGATCGTTACTCATAGTAGGGAATATATCCGCCAACCCGCATTGGAGCAGCGTGGTGGATTAAGCTCCGATCCTTCTCCTACATGGGGAAGAGGCCTATGCCCAACAGTGGGATATTACAGGCTGAATCGTAATCGTAATCGGAAAGGTATAAACAGGTATGTTATATATATGATTCTAGATACTTTCACCCACATTTTAATAAATAAATTTTACATTAATATGAGCGCTGTTTCATTGCAAACACGATGACATAGGGTTGCCTGCTAAAAATCTGATTTGAATAGCGATTGCCGAATATAATGTAGCAAGGTCAGGAATATTCCAGCAAATTTTTTCGCGATTTATCTATAACATACTAAAGAAGATAATTATTTAATTTTTATCCACTAAACAGATGGTTGAAGATCACGTCTATTTCGTATCTTAGACTATATATTAGATTACGCGCTATGAGATAAAAGTAGGGACACATGTTTGCAACCTTACCCAATTTTGGGATAAAATGTACTCAGTGTCTAAACTCGTAGAATGAATACCAAGAATGCTTAGTTTCATTTAAATTTATTCGACAATTTCAGCGTAGTAAGTAGTAACTCTACAAATATTTAGAATTTCTCATTTGGTTTCTGTATCTAAGAAAAATACGTTGTATGTACATATGTATGGACAGATTTCGTATGTTTCAATTCTTGTTCAGTTCTTCAGAATTTTGTTTCAGTTATTTGCAAATAGATACGATTTCACGGCTGAATATCAAATACGTATCCTTGAACAGATCTGACGTCAGCTGACAAACGTGTAACGTGATTTCTGTAGAAAAATATGTAAAGTATATCCTTTTTGTCATAGGACAGTGATAGTCCAACGGCTTCTAGTACCTATTTAAAATATTCTTACTTAGGATTTCTTGTAGAAAAAAGTAGAATAACCTTAGATAACGAAAACGTGTTGGAATCCTATAAAGTTTAGTAGATTGTAACCTGTATAAAGTTTGACGACACGACAGCACAAAAGTCACAGTACTGGTTAGTGGCTGTTTGTTTGTATTCTAGGTGTTTGTACTTCTGTATTGTGTATGTTTCCGGTCCCCCGATACAGGAATAAATCCAAGTGGGGGCGTCGAGTGTGAGACGTTTATTTATTATTTATTGATTGTTTCGCTTCAGTATTTTGTACAAAAATATCTCAATGACGATAGGTCACCGTCAATAGTAATTTATATTGAAATGTACACTTACAAAACTCACATAGTGCTTGGAATAAAATGATACACTATATTATTATAACAAAAAAGCCTTTTATTTTTTATGTATAAGGATTTATATTAAATCCAAAAATAACAGATATTGAACTGGCGTACTGTAAGCCTACGGACACTTGTAAAACTAAGAGCCTTATAAGCGCATTGTCTACCCGACTTTTGTACTGTCATTTTATTAGACGAATTGGTTGAAAGTGTTTTTCATCAGCCTGAAACATCCGGCATAAGCCGCTTTTTTCATGTAGGAGAAGGATCGGAGCCTAATCTACCACGCTGCTCCACTGCGTGTTAGCGGATACATTCCTTACTGTGAGTAACGATCATTATCAGGTCGACAGAAACCAGTACCGACTGCTTAACATGCTCTCCGTGGGACGATGGGGAGACACACAAAGACAGACACCCAAACCGGAAACAAAAATTTGTACAAATACAAATATCCATCCAAACCCGGAATTGAACTCGTGAACTCGTAATGTTTAGGCGTCTACATATACCTACAGCACACGTACTACTAGAGCGATTGTTAAAAAACAATAATTGTGTGATTAAAAGATTAATTTATAGACATTAAAATGACTTACCGAAAATCAGATAGTAGTAGTAGTCACATAGTACTTACCTAATTGTTGTTAGTTTTACTTATATAATTATATTCACATATAAAAAAAAATAGTGGTAAAAATGTTCCCAGTGAAAAGAAATGACTTGTTTTTGTGCATAAATATATTCTTTCCTAATATTATTTTATTTTTCAGGAAATTTTGATTGGATCGCATTACGAGACGTATTTTAGAAATATGAGATTCAAAAACATATAATAGAGAATGATTATTTAACAAATTAATTTAAAACAGAATGACGCACCCATTGCCGTTCAATTAAAAGGATTTGAATTTATTTAAATGGAATGTAAAAATCACAGAAGAGCTCTACCGGTTTTTTAATACAGAAATTGATATCAGTGAATATTTCATGCGCTATTTGTTCATTGGACATCATTTTTACGTTTTTTAGTTTTATTTTTAAATCGACAGTTTTTACACGTACCTATAAAGAGTTATTTTCATTTTTATTCCATGAATCTTGATGCATTTGCGATAGTAATAAGTTTAATCCAATTTAATTCAAATCATACAATTTGCTTAATTTCAAATTGTTAGTTAGCTATATTTTCTGTTCTCAACTATTCGGAGTTGCCTCAGACAGTGCCAAATTAATATAGAATAATGAAACTACTTATAAGAATCATATTAAATATCTCATTAATATTTTTGATGGTCTTAATAATATTGATAGTCACAATAACACTTAAAATGTTTTAACATGAATAACTAAACCTAAACTCCCACTAATAAATGAACTATCGACCAACTAACAATATAATATACAGCCCCTTCGAACTAATTCACATTAAATTTAAAATTAGTACAAATTTTACTTCTTCCTTTATCCATTTTTTTAAAATTAGTTTAACCTAAGTGAAAACAAACATTTATCTAGATCAGTATTTTTCGTTATTTTTGATTTCGAAACCCTTTTACAGGTTGAAAAATTCTGACGATTATTAATTAATTGTACCATAGAAATACTATGTTAATGATTTTCTCTTTTTGATACCTTTATTTCTTGTTATGACGTACACTCTGCAAGAAGCCGTGAGTATTTTGATAGTAAGTACGAGTACGAGGTAAATAAGTAAGGCTATGAAAGTTTGATAATGAAAGCTTGCATGGGACAAAAGCACACATTTCACGTCTTTATAGTTTGACAAATCTCTAGATGTTTCCGATTGTACTCAGTTTGTAGTATTTGTGCGCACTGAAGTAGATGATAGTATCACGGAGCAAAATTTGTTATTATAAAAAACTTCCTGCGAACACTTATGTTCCAGTGTTTGTACGATATGGTGTAGAGCATTTACGACATAACCAAACATATCATATCATGGAAATACTGTTTTCTTCATCGACAAGCTCTAGCTGCTAAGGTAGCTCATTCTGATTTAAATGACGTGGTAGGGAGGTAATAAAAGATGTGAATTCTATCAAAAAAGCCCTGTAGAGGAAATTAAAAATAAAAACAGAAATAGATTTCAATTAGAAACTGATTTAATTATTAATATTTAAAAAATAGCAGCAGAATTTGACAAATTTTTAAAAATTAAATAAGTCCATCTTTCTCACTAAAATTGTCAAATATCGATTTTTGTCATTGCAAGGATATGAATCGCAACCTGGCTATAAATTTCACAGATTTTGAATTGAAATCCCTATTTCAATTCAAAATCTAGCATGAGTTGACGATATCGCACAGTAAACTACAATAGCTCCAACAAAGCTAGAAAATCTTTTGTAGTAGCAATATTATATGCAATACATACTTAATTTTTTGTTTTTGTTTAAAACATTTTTTTTAAATATGTAGTTAAACAAAAGCATAGTACTTACCTAATTGTTGTTAGTTTTACTTTTTTATATCTCGTGATCGCTTTTTTATATTAGGTGAAGTGTATTTCGTATATTCGTATTTACATACTTTTATTAGTCATTGTTAGAAGTTAAAATGAATAAAGACATTGCATAGTAAATGGCGGTTACAACGTTTTTGAAATCGTTGTGTATGGGCTCATATTTACATAATGATTACGAGTCATTTACGAGTTTTTTTAATAATCCGTGTTTATTTGGATGTTCTAGGTAGATTAATCGTCTAATGTAATTATTGTTAAATAATAGTTGACATAGCACTATTTTTTAATGTTATTGTTTGAAAGATCTATTTTTTTATGTAACTAGATCGGCAAACAAGCGTACAGCTCACCTGATGGTAAGCGCTTACCGTAGCTTATAAACGTCTGCAACACCAGAAGCATCGCAAGCGCGATGCCGACCCAATCTCCAGTTCCCCCGAGGAGCTCTTGTCACCTTACTCACCAACAGGAACACAACACTGCTTGAAAACAGTGTTATTTAGCTGTGATCTTCATTAAGGTCGAGGTACTACCTAATCGGGCTACTCCATATTTTGAGCAGGATATTTCCTGCTGTGCCTTACCTCAGTTAACTGACTTGGATTTTAAAGCGTGTATCATTAATTGTTTCCCAAGAAAAGCAATTAAGTAGTATAAAAATATATTTAGGATATTTTTCCAACTTAAATCATTGACATAAAAACATCCCTAAGTAAAACGATTTGCGAGTAAAACCGCTGCTAAAGCTAGTCAACAAAAATTCTCTATTATAACTTTACATAACTATTACTTAGATATATATAAATGACATAAGCTGCAACAGATCTGTAGAATGTAATTTACATTTCATAATTATATCGTAGCTTAAAGTGATTAAGAAAGTGATTGTCCCGTCTAATATTATTTGATACAGATAACTGTATCAAATAATATCAGTCCACCTTTATACTTACTATCGTGGTGAATTTATACTAATACTATTACGGATTCAGTGTAAATAATTGTGACTCCAACCCTCATCCCCAACCCACTAAGCAGCGCTTTGTAAGTAATTACTACTATTATTTTACCACTTGTATCAGAACAATCAGTGAGGATGATAATTGTATTTCTGGAAACAGCAGACTATACACGTAAGTAATAAGTGAGATAAGGGATATTTACAAATTACAAATAAAAAAATAGACGCCTATTCTCAGCTTATTTGGCTGTTACTCTTATTTACAACAATTAACTTGACAATAAGGTTGTAATCATTTAAATTAGAATAAAAATAACCATTCATTAAAAAATATAACTATTAAGCAAAAAAAGTGATAAAATTGTACTTTTCTAAACCTTCTACCTTTTTCGTTTAATTTTTTAATTGTAACTATGTTAGTCTAAATTAGAAATTATCGATCCCAGATAGGTTTTTATCAGTTTAAACTTGGAAAAAGTTTCCTCCCCACTGACATATATTTGGATTTAGTTCTTGCAAGTTGCGATCTTTGATTTTTAAATTAATAATTGTGTTTGCTCGCAAACGAAAAAAAAGCGACTTCAATTACATCGAAAAGTAATACAACGTAATAAGACGAAAAAATAGTCAAGTAAATACGCGGTATTAAAGATTACTCAAAAAGTTGTAATCAGTTTTCGATCTAATTTTAACAAGACTACATGACAAGTATTAGCTTTCGATTAAAGTAAGAATCATCGAAATCGGTACAACGAGTAAAAAGTTATGCGGTATAATATAACGTAGGTCGACGAAAAAGTAGTCACGTAAATACGCATTATTAGATATAACTATAAAAGTACTTGTCAGATCTCAATTAAATTAAAATGGGACCACATGACACGCAACACCTTTCAATTAAAACAAAACTGATCGAAATCGGTCCACCCAGTCAAAAGTTCTGAGCTAACATACATAAAAAAAAAAACATACGTGTCGTAAGCTTTTTCGTGTATATAAGCTTTTTCTTCTGGAGAAGAATAGTTTCATCGCCTACAATTTCACCACTTTGACGCTTAACAAATCGGGTTCTTGTAGTGGTTATAAACAGAAGTTCATTTCCTAATTTTTTTTATATAACTTTCAAAGTTAAAATAGCACTTCTAAAGCCATTCTATTTGTATTCTTCTGGAAAAGTGTATAATTTTTTCAACATACCTGTACATTTACTGAGTTCTATATGTAAATTGTGCTGTGTGGTTACGGCACTAAAGAATGTAGCCACCCCCTCTCTTCCCGTGGGTATCGTAAGAGGCGACTAAGGGATAACACAGTTACCACCTTGGAACTTAAAAAGCCGACGGATGGCGGGATAACCATCCATGCGGGCTTTGAAATACACAGGCCAAAGACGGGCAGCAGCGTTTTTGGTGCGACAAAGCCAGCCCTGCGGTCACCAACCCGCCTGCCCAGCGTGGTGAATATGGGCAAAACACATGAGTTCGCTTCATAATGTCGGGAGCGAACTTGTGGAGGCCTATGTCACACAGTGGACTGTGATAGGCTGAAGTGGTGGTGGTAGTGGTGGATATGTATAATGGTTTTTAAAGTTTATTCACCTTTAGAAAGGTACCACCCTAGTGTATTAGCCGTAAATATCAATGCAGGTAAAACGTCAAGAGACGTCAAGAACACAGTATTATATCTAGATCAATTGAAATATTTATAGCACCCGTTAGTGAATGTACAATATCTTTTATATTTTAGTCGTTCAGTAGCAAGTCATAGTAACTTTAGTCGACTTCTACCAAATTCCAAGCGTTATACTTTATTTTGAAATACGGAGGGTAACTTTGAAAAGAGTACGTGAGTACAATATGGAATCAATGTCAGGAGAACACGTATACTTTATTCTGAAGATGCAACAATACCGGCGTGCGCCGTGACGTAACGGTGACGCTGAAATGCAGTATCGTGACTATTGTTACAAAACAATCCATTTCGATAGTTTCTTAAAGTACGAGTCTGCGAATATCCTATTGGTTGACTTCGACAGCTGAGAATTACTTTTTAATACAGTTAGGTATATTACATACTCGTATGTAGCCATTGTTTCGACGTGTTTTAACGCAACTTTTTGCTTTCAGTGTATTTTCTAATAGATTTTTTTAAATCAATATCATGATTATTTCTATACGACGCCGCGCGAGATGACGCCGCGTTGGCGCAGCGGTTACAGCACTGGATTGCGATTGGCTGTTGCGCGGGCGGTTGTGGGTTCGATCCCCGCACACGACAACATTTCTATTGGCCATACAGATGTTTGCCGTGGTCTGGGTGTTTGTGCAGTCCTCGTGGGTTTCCCCACCGTGCCTCGGAGAGCATGTTAAGCCGTCGGTACCGGTTGTTATCATGTACACCTGATAGCGATCGTTACTCATAGTAGGGAATATATCCGCCAACCCGCATTGGAGCAGCGTGGTGGATTAAGCTCCGATCCTTCTCCTACATGGGGAAGAGGCCTATGCCCAACAGTGGAATATTACAGGCTGAATCGTGATCGTGATCGATTATTTCTAGATAACTGTTTGAATAGAAACATAAAAATTAATAAACTAAGAGATTAATATAAGGGTTATAAATTTTTTTTACAGCGGGATAGATATGTAGATGAGAAAGATGGCGATCAAAATAAGTACATTAAAAATGTTTTCAGTTGCAATCTAGATGTATAATTAATATATACAATATTATAAGTTGGTTTTTCACTACAAAATAATAAAAGTAATAACTTTTGACAATAGTCAATCCTCGTAATAAATAGTTTAACGAATATAGTTTCAATATTCATAAATATTGCACAGCTGGAGGGATGTTTGGGACTTCAAGTAATACTCATATCGAGCTGTTCTGTGTATTTTTTCATACATAAGATCAACGAACACGATGACAGAATGTAATACTGACTGTAGTAGGCAGCCATCTCTATGATTGCTACACTTACCTGCAGCCAGGTCAGTAACCTCAGTCAGCAGTAACCTGGCTGCAGGTAAGTATAGCAATCATAGAGATGGGTCTCTGCTATAGTCAGGTATATAATGTAAAATATTGACGGTTTTAGCTTACAACATGTAATTAACATGAGAGGGAAAAGATTTTTTAGAAGAAATAAAAATTTTTTTTAAGTATTATTATTTGCAGCAGGCTTATGGTGGCAGAGGCTGTTTTTATAAATTCACAATATTGAAATAAGCCTATAAAAAATTGTTTCATCTAATTAACAGATGAGAGAAGATTTTGTTATATTCCAGATCTTAGACCATTATCAATAGAGGATACGGAAGTATTTGTATATATTTTTTATTTAACTTTTTTGTCTAAACAAAACTATTTTCTGTTTACGACTCCTGCACGATGCTCGAAGCGATCCTCACTCTGTCCCCGTGCGCTCAATAATCGTGCCGATACCTACACGCTATACACTACAGAAGTATGTTTATTGATATTGGATGTTAAGATTTTGTAAAAGAATTCATATATGAATCAAAATACTGAAATTCCTTGAAAGACGAAAATCTTTTTGTTATATTGGCCGTCTCACTCGTATCGGAGATTGTATCGCATGCAGAATGGATATTGAAACACTCTTTTCTCCTCAATTTCATTTCAAAGAAACTATAAAGGTTAGGCTCTCTTTTGCTTTCACAAATTTTTTCGATACACGTTAACACGATGAGAATTATATAGATACAACGAAATATTCAACCATACCACTTCTTTTATTGTAAACAATTTGTTAAGTTTTTATGTCAAAGTAGCTTCTGCGCGCGACTTCGTCGGCGTGGACTCCGCTCCTATAGGTCTTAGCGTGATGGTACATAGCCTATAGCCTTCCTCGATAAATGGGGTATCTAACACTGAAAGAATTTTTCAAATCGGCCCAGTAGTTCCAGAGATTACCGCGTTCAAACAAACAAACAAACTCTTCAGCTTTATATATTAGTATAGATAAGACAGTTCATTGTGTGAAATCTTAAGTTCCTTAATGCACTCAAGTTGTCGAGTTCTACGTGAGGTATTCAAGAGTGTTTTTTATGCATACATTTAATGATCTCGTTAGAAGTAAGCGAGGCTTAAACTTAATATTTCATATAACTCACACTACGTTACAGCTACGCTATAAACCTAAATAAATAGATAACTTTATACCGTAGCAAAAAAGGTTTTATATAGGTATATTGTATTTTACAGTACGTTCTAATTTAGTGACTGATTTATTCGTTATAGATGAAGCTGAGGAGGTACAGCAATTCGATGAATTTTTTTTTTGTCTTTTTTCAGTGTTCGATGAGCTCGTAGATTGCTTGTAGATGTAGAATTTGACTTTTGAAAATAATTGTTGGAGATGCGGAGATAAAATAAAATATTCAATAACTCAAACTGTGTATTAAATTTCACATAGATTTTCGGTTCGATTACAAAGTTATTGATGTGCACGACGAGAATATGAATAAAAAGAAGGGTCGAGTTGACACAAACTTGCCCTTTTATAGAGGACTTGACAGTTCATAGTAAAATAGAGGAAAGACTTCGTTCTGTATATTGACATGAACGCACCGTATGTAATGTTCCACTTAAGCACTTCACGTTCACGACACAAATTTGCACTGCATGACCCACGAAACGGACCGTGACACACAGTGCTGGCTTGAATGATGATGTTGCCGCTGTGGACATGGCTGACGTTCCTTAACATACTCCCCCCGTTGAAGAGTCCAGCTTCTTCAACTGTATGTCTTCATCGTCGAGTAGGGGGCAGAGACGAACCAGAGGACGGCGATAGCTTCCCGTCTGGCCCTGGCTGCAGCTTGGTTTGGCGTTTGGTGCTCCAACACAACGGAGGCAGCGAGCCTTCGCTTAGAAGCACCAAGTCTCCAACCCTCAGTCTTGATTTGAATTGTATTCCATTGGTACGTATTTGCAGCTCGAGATGTCCTCCTTTGACACCTCAGCTGGCATTGTTGTGAGGCGTGCGTGACGCCTGGTTCCTTTTCGTTCACCGGAGCACGGACCAGCAGTGCATGTAGTGGTCTTCCGATTGAGAAGTGCCCTGGGAAGAGGAAAAGGAAATTGTCAAAGGATGTGGATAATGGGCACAAGGGAAGATTAATGAAAATAGCTTCCACTTGTGCAAGTAAAGTTAGAATTTCTTCGAAGTATGAATTTGTTTAATTATAGCAAAATAAAAAATGTTTTAATGTTTCTAATTAATGTTTTTAAAAAATGAATTTAATATTGTGCCGATTTAACACCGGCCTCCCATATGCCGCCGAAGTGAGGAGCGTAAGATAAGAGTGAAAAAAATAAATGAATACTTGTTGAGCTGAAAACTCAGTCTATGTGATGTTTGCATAATAATGAATTTATTGAGCCCCTTGCCGCTCCTACTAAATTGCAATAAAATTGTTAATAAAGATTATAGATAGCGATGTGAATTTTGCATTGTTTATAGAATAAAATAAAATAAAAACCATTCGACTTTATATATAGGTTAGGCTATCTATAATTTCTATGACGATTATTGTAGCGGTGACTATTGGTAAATACTATGCTATTGAAACCTGTGTATATTTCACCGAGACTATCAGCTGACTCGGACAATGGTATTCCCACATTAAACCTTCGGGGAGGAAATCGTAGTGTATTAAACTGACAACGCTTACAAGTTAATTTTGTTTGAATAAATCTTGTTTTTTGAGGAAGTTTTCTTGGATTTCGAAATTTTGTTGAAAAATTGTCAAATTTGTTATTGTTTTTGAAATTGTTGTTAATTGAATAATTGCAAAGTACTTGTTTAGTTTGATATGGTATAGGACCACCAATTAACCAACCAAAACTAGAATATTGTAAAATAGGCTTGTTTGCACCTAAATAAATGCGATTTTTCTTAATAAGTCGCCAGAATAAATCGGCTCCTATTAATAGGTCAACAGGAGCTGGCTGATTAAAATCGGGGTCAGCTAAATGCAAATGCGTTGGTATATTTAAATTTTGTGTATTTATAGGTGCTTTAGGCAGATCTCCAGTCAGCCTGTCAAGCACAAGACAATTTAATTTAGTCTTATAATTGTTATAGATAGATTGTAATTGGATCACACAGCTTTCTTTAATTTTATTGTTTGAGTGACCGATACCAACAGCTTTAATAGATACTGGATTTGGATTTATAGCAAGTTTTTCTTGAAGAGATTTTGTAATGAATGATGACTGACTGCCTGAATCCAATAAGGCCCGTACCTTAAGAGGCTCTCTAGTTATTGGATTCAAAATGTATACTTGGGCAGTAGACAGTATGACTTGACTTGAATTCTTGTTTGAAAAGTTCACTAAAGTCTCAGAGACATCACCGGAGGAATTGTTGACCTCGGGTGTGTGATCTGGATGCAATAAAGTATTGTGTGGTTTTTCACATATCTTGCAGGGCCCTAACCTACATTCGTTTAAAGAGTGACCCCGCCTTAAACAGTTAATGCATAATTTATGTTTTGAAATATCGATTAATTTATCCTTTCTAGACTTAGATTTGAATATTTGGCAATCATAAATCCGGTGATTTTGATTGCAGATAATACACTTAAATGAACTACTATTATCGTTTTGATTCGAAGTAAAATATGATTTTGAAATTGATCGATCATGTTGATTATGATGATGATGACTGACAGGCTTTGAATGTTGAAATCTACTATTGTTATTTGTTGAAACGTTATTGTGAAAGCTAGAGCCTTGGTCAGTCTTATTGTGACGCGTACATTCTAGAATATAAGCACGGTCAATTAAAAATTTATTGAATTCATTTAAAGTAGGAATTTCACCTAAACTATTGCGTTGCTCTTCCCACTTAACAAGTGTCTGCGTATCGAGCTTAGATGAAACTAGATGTATAATTAAAGTATCCCAGTGATCAGTAGGTTGACCTAGGTTAGCTAAAGCACGTAAATTTTTTGAAACATGATCGACTAAAGAACGTAATGAGGTGTCCGATTCACGATTTATTTTTTCAATATTGAATAATGATTTAATATGATAATTTATAAGTAACCTTTTATTGTTATAACGATCATAAAGTAATTGATAAGCGCTATTATAGTTGGCTGCTGAAACCTCAATATTTGAAATTACACGAGCTGCATCGCCTTCTAAATAAGAAACTAAATAATGAAACTTTTGAATTAATGGAATGCGAGTATTGTTATGAACTAAATTATTAAAAGTATCACGGAACTCTAACCAGCGAAAGAACGAACCGTCAAACTTAGCAATTTGTATTTGCGGCAAGGTTATACAATTTTCATTATTGTGATCGCGACCACATTGAGCATCCTGGAACAAGGATTCACGACGTTTCTTGTCCTGTTCAAAGTTCTTTAACTCATTTTGTTCTTCAATGATATTTTTTGCCATAGCCGTGCACATAATAAAGTCTTGCTCAATGCGTTCACGTTCATCGAGCTCATCATCTAAGTTGTCAGCGTTTGCTAGTTCAATTTGAGTTTGCAGCTCGTCATATTTAGTAGACAGATTCTCAAAGCGACTGATCTTTAGTGAAAGCTCGGCCACCTCGATACCCGTCAGTTGAGGTTGCTTTGTAATATTGTCTAAATAATTTTTAAATTTAGTAATTTGTCCCTTTATGGAACTGCGCTTTACTATCAAAACTTTTAAACTGGATTCTTTGTACATAGTTGCTGAAGGTTCGGACATTGTAAAAAAAATATAGAAAGTATAAACTTTATGTAATTATAGTAATATAGTAATCGTAGAAAAAATTAAAAATAGAAAACTGTATGAACTAGGATATTACTAAATTTAAAAATAGAAAAACTGTATTAATTAGAATAGTACTAAAGTTATTTGAATATAAATGTAAACTAGAATTATAATATTGCTAAATAGAAAAGCTGTATTATTATTAGAATAGTACTAGTTATTTGAATATAAATGTAAACTGGAATTATGTAAACTACAATTGAATTTAAGTTAATTACTTACAAGAAACCTCAACAGCAAAATAAAATAAAATGAAATAATGTAATGTCTTATTCTTATCTGACACTCGCTCCCCAATCGACGACACACCGGAGGCCGACTCGTGTCACGACAAAATGGCCGACACGATGCACGCGGCGCGCTCCAGCAACGCTGAAATTGGTCGGCGAAAATAGTCTTAGCACCGCAAAATAAATGGGATTGAGGCTGGCGTCGCGTTAGAATTGAATTAATTTTGAAATGAATTGAATTAATTTTAACTTAATGTAATTTAATGTATTTTAGGTAAAAAAAAAATAAAAAATTTGATGCTGTTGACTCTAAATCTAATATAATAAACGTTAAGTTAAGTTTGTTGCAAAGAAATTTGAAGTTAAATGGATTTAAATTGAATGAATGTTTGTATAAATATTTGTATTAGGCGTGATAACGCATTTGTATTGAGAAAAAATATATAATAAAGAAGTACAAAATCTTATGCGGATAAACTAGTATTATAAAACATTAAATTTAATTTAAGTAAATTTGGAATAAAAATTAAATGCAAGTAAATTGAAAACTACTGTTATAAAATTATTAAATTTAATGTTTTAATGAAAGAAATTGAAAAATAGGTTATTGTGACATATTATTTGTATTGCATTAAGCAAGGAAATTTAGAACAAAGTTAAATAAACTGAAGCTAATGTTATGTTATAAAATATTATGCAATGTAATAAGTATTGAAAGAAATTTAGAATAAATGACACGTGGTTAAATAGAAAAATGTTATTATGAAATATTAAATGTAATATATTATGAAAATAAATTTAGAGGTTAAATTGAAAAATATTAATGCTTTAAATGAAGAAATTCGAACAAGAAAATTTTGCTTAATGTAATACGGAAGTTAAAAGTTGAACCGAAAATCTTTGTGAAATTTGCAATAGCGGAATGCTAATTTTGAAATAAAAATGGATTTAGGAAAAAAATGAATATCGATGTATGAGATTAAGATGGATTGAAATTTAGAATTGAATCATGATTATTGTGAATAGGGAACAAATTTTTGAAAATGGATTGGATTATTGGATTAATAAGGCATGGCAAGGGTTTATAGGGCACTTATCTCGTGTTTTGCGCTGCGAGGTGAAGCTCCTGGGTCTTCACTGCCCGGCGTGGTTGAGATGGCCGCCATGTCCTCGGTTTTGTTGTTCATTCTTGTTTTGTTTCTGTTCCGGGCGCCAATTTATGTTCGATGAGCTCGTAGATTGCTTGTAGATGTAGAATTTGACTTTTGAAAATAATTGTTGGAGATGCGGAGATAAAATAAAATATTCAATAACTCAAACTGTGTATTAAATTTCACATAGATTTTCGGTTCGATTACAAAGTTATTGATGTGCACGACGAGAATATGAATAAAAAGAAGGGTCGAGTTGACACAAACTTGCCCTTTTATAGAGGACTTGACAGTTCATAGTAAAATAGAGGAAAGACTTCGTTCTGTATATTGACATGAACGCACCGTATGTAATGTTCCACTTAAGCACTTCACGTTCACGACACAAATTTGCACTGCATGACCCACGAAACGGACCGTGACACACCGTGCTGGCTTGAATGATGATGTTGCCGCTGTGGACATGGCTGACGTTCCTTAACATTCAGAAAAGCTACATTCTATATTAAAAATTTACCTAACAGTAGTTAGTATGGCAAAATGTTTGATAAAAAATTGTACAACTAGATTTAGAAGTATGAACATTTTGTTCTAATCATGGCGTATATAGTATATACGCTGTATATCTGTAGTGATATTTAGTATTAAAGTAATTCAAATGAATAACTTTTAATCTTATCGTGAAGGATTACAGGACTTCAAATCAGTGACCACTGAGCAGAAGCACTCTGGTTCGCAGGAGATAGATATAATGGTTCATAGTGTTTACACTAAACACAGGTGTACTCTATCATCTACTTTCTCTAAACCTAGTAGAACGAAGAATCTTTACGATCGAAGGATTTCCTTCGATCGACAGATGACGATATATTAGTACTATCGTTACCTTCAGGCCTCATTGTCTCGCCAGTGGAAGTGGACTGTCATCGCCAAGACACTAGAACTAGTACGGGGACTAACCTCTTAAATTCTAGTCCAGAGACATCTAGGTATTGTCATAAGATGTCTCAGTAATTGAGCCGTTTAAACTAGGCTTAGCCTGAGCTAAGACCACTTTGACCATGTTGACTCCTGAGAGTCAATATATGGTCTTCCGGGGTGTGGCCGCTGTGTGTTAATACAGCTGCTACGAGGCACTTGGTGAGAAAATCGCATGTCATCAACGAGTTAGCACTCGCTCTTGTACCGAAGTTGGTGGACTAACAGGACCTTAATCAAAATGAAAAACACTTTATTCAAATATGTTTCAAAAGCTTTAAGTCGAAATTTTACAAATCAAAATTATGATTATCTTAATTAATTAATTCAAGTTAAAAGTGAAGCTACCACCGATTCGGAATGTGGATTCCCCAGTTAATTTTTTAAATAATAATCTGTGTTTTATTATAAAATTGATAATAACTTACATGAAATACAGCATCACTAAATCCACAAAAATCCATTATAGTGCCGCCAAGTTTAAGCTGATAACAATTGAAATATAAGAAACAAACACGAAAAAGCAGGTTTTTCTGAGGTAGGGCACAGCAGGAAATTTCCTGCTCAAAATATGGAGCAGCCCGACTGGGGTAGTACCTCGACCTTACAGAAGACCACAGCTAAATAATACTGTTTTCAAGCAGTATTGTGTTCCTGTTGGTGAGTAAGGTGACCAGAGCTCCTGGGGGGGATTGGGAATAGGGTCGGCAATGCGCTTGCGATGCTTCTGGTGTTGCAGGCGTCTATAGGCTACGGTATTACCATCAGGTGAGCCGTACGCTTATTTGCCAACCTAGTAACATAAAATAAAGTAAAATAAACAAGGACTTAGATATCAGAGACCGTTGCTCGAGGACCCATTGGAAAATTAGTAAAAAGTTATTTGTATATATATTGGATAGGAATCGCTTGGTTCGTATTATAATAAATATAGTGTACATGCCATACACACCTACGTAAGATTTCATGGTTACACTTCTTATTCGAGTAATATTAAAGTAGGTAATCAAACATTTAAGATATTTTTTTCCCTAAAAATAATTGTATAACGGAGTATATAAAATCATATGTACTTAATAATATAAAAAGTTAAAAAAAAAACTGTTTGTTGAATATTTTAATGTAACGTCGTGTTATATTTTTTGATTAAGCGTAGAATGAGACCATCAGAAAATTCAATTTCCAACTGTACTAATGTAAAATTCAACATTGTTATATCAGATATTTTTTATTTCATCGACAATTTTCCCATTGTAGAAAAATATTTATTAAAGAAGTTATTGTTTTGCATGTCACTTATTTTACGTTTTCGCAACAAATAAAAATAAAAGTAAATAAAGTAACCGTTGCTTAATTTAAACATTAATCAAATGATAGATGGCGCTTCAGCCGGTAATATCCCACTGCTGGGAATAGGCCTCTTTCTTCATGTAGGATAAGAATCAGAGCTTAATCCACAACGCTGCTCCAATGCGGGTAGGCGAATATATTCCTACTATGAGTAATGCTCGGTATCAGGTGTACATGATAGCAATAGGGAGCGAAGGCTTAACTTGCTCTCCAAGGCACGGTGGGGAGACTCACAAGGACTAACAACTAGACCAGAAATAAATATTATTTTGTATAAACACATTTGTGTTCATTTGTATCCATATATATAAACACATTTATATAACACTAGCTTCTGCGCGCGACTTCGTCGGCGTGGACTCCGCTCCTATTGGTCTTAGCGTGACGATACATAGTCTATAGCCTTCCTCGATAAATGGGCTATCTAACAGTGAAAGAATTTTTCAAATCAGCCCAGTAGTTCCAGAGATTACCGCGTTCAAACAAACAAACAAACAAACAAACAAACAAACAAACAAACAAACAAACAAACAAAAGACCAAACAAACAAACTCTTCAGCTTTATATATTAAGTATAGATTTATGTAAATGTGTTTATATATATGGATATTAATACACTCTGAGCGGGAATCGAACCCGCGAACGTCAGTGTTTAGGCGCCGCCGACACGGCACACGCACTATTACACCAGAGCGGTCGTCAAATTATAGATGACATACGGCTGAAACCATGTATCTTAAGTCTAAACGCTTGAGTAGTTGAGTAGTATTGTACAAATACAAATATCCATCCCGAGCGGGAATCGAACCCGAAAACCGACGGTGCTTAAGCGCATACATGGGTCACATACTGCACCAGAGTGATTTCACTAATAGGTGATTTATATTTATTTACTTTAATAGTGTAACTTTTTTCTTATGAATTCATTAAATCGAATTTTCTAGATATAATTGCGAATGTCATACACAGGTTGAAAAACGTAACGAAATGGAATTTCATTCTCTCTCAATATGACGTTTTTACTTTTTCTATTTCTTTTAAAATATTTTATTAAAATAAAAATTGCAAGTACATTACAAGAAAAGAAAAAAAGTGAAGCGTGAAAACGATTGGAATAACTAGAAAGAGCTCAGTGAGATTTTACACCATTGTGAGCATCATATTCTGATCGTTGATTTCATCGAGTTTCCGTCAGATAAGGTAATGATGAGATTAGTATTGTAATAAAGAGATTGCAAGGAGCAAATTAAGAGTAGGTATACCGTTTTACTTGTTGTCATAAAATTTTGTTAACAGAATTTTACAGATTATAACGGTATGGATATTTTTAGTAACAGAAATTCAGTAAAATATCACTCTTATGCCATAAGCGATTAAATATAAAACTTATGATAAGATTCAAATAAAATTTGATCACACTCACTCACTTCAGCCTATCGCAGTCCACAGCTGGACATGGGCCTCCACAAATTCGCGCCAAAAATAACGTGAACTTATGTGGATTTGATACAACAAACAACTAACTTGATAAGGAGACAATTATTTTGAATGCAAACTTTATCTATAGCCTTTGCTGAGTTCAGATTAGACCTAATATGCAATTAATCTGAGTGAATGAATGAATAGATCGAATATTTAAAATGAGTGTTGATAGTACAATTTTGCCAAACTATAAAGATAAACCAGTAAATGGCCAACATGGGACAAATACCGTTAGAATTGAAAAGTTTTCCATTCCGTATCAACATTGTAATCAACGGAATCCTGATGGCGTAGAATTAAAAAAATCCAACTTTGAAACTACGACGAAGAGAGATTGAATTTAATGCTCTCCTAAAATGGACCGTTGAGCCTTGTTTTCGGCAACATTCCTGTTTCCTATTCACTGTTAAACAAAGCAAATTTGAGCTGCAAGCAACGCATCTGTATTCCGTTAACTAAACTAACTTTTCGAAAGAGCACATTACGTAATCAACGCTTGTATTTAAGATTCATTATTTGTAATGTAATATAATCGCTCCTTGAATACAAAATTGCCACATATCAAAAAAAAATATATTAAATTCATTTTACTGTAAAAATGTTGTCTTGAGCCATGATATTTTATGGTGTAGCGAAAACATCTGTCATTTTAGGATAAATATAACCAAATCGCAAAAGAGGCACTTTTGTATTTTTAAGCGTTTTGTTGTCTATCTTTGGTACAAAACAGTCTTTTTACCAGTTGCGACCTAAGTTTAAATGAAATGTCAAAGAAAAAGAGTCACTTTTCGAAATACTACCGTTAAAGTTATATAATAAGTAAAAAGTTTCTATCCAAAAGTGCCATTCTTTGAAAAATGACCGTTTTGAAGAAAATATAAGGTTATATGTAAGGTTGTAGATGGTCATGGAAACGTTTTGTACACAATTATATGAAAATACCGTATACAATTTTTTTTTGCTTAAGTATCATTTTAGAAATACAACTTTACAATTACAACTTTCTTGTACAAAATGGAAAAACATATTTGACTAAAGACTTTTAGTTTATTGTTTATAGAATGAGAAAACAATTGAAAATCTTGACCATATTTATACAAGAAAGTATTATGGTGGCAAAAAAGACTACAATTAATTTAAAGATATATTTTATTAACATACATTAAAAAAATACAATCAAATTGAGAACCTACTCCTTTTTCGGAAGTTGTTTAAAAATACATGTAATGAATACAGTGTGAAATATTGCTTCTTATTATTAGCTTATAAAAGTTGAATCCGTTTATTTAACACCGAATCATAATATTCTTACCCTATTTATATATTCATGTTTATTATATGTAGATATTTTCTCGAGAAATAATTCCAAACATTGTATTATGAAAATTAAACATTATTAAGTTATGTACCTAAAACTCGTATATCGTTTGATATAATTAAGAAAACAAATTGTTTTCTCTGATCCCTTTGTAATGTCTGGTATCCTCATAAATTGTGACCGTAGTCACATTATTGCAGGCATTTATAACAGAAAATTATATGCAAATCCTTCAAAATAATAACGGTATATTTAATTAAACTGTTATTCATAGTTTATTGGTTTTACTTGATATCTAATGTGTACGCGTTTAGTGATAAATTTAATAAAAAACCAACTTATTTTTTATTTTACGTTAGTTATATACAGAAGTTATATGATAAAAAAATTGTTATAACTCTTGTTCGTTTCTATTAAAAAGATAATATACTTCTCGTATGAACCTAAGCCAAATTTCTGGAGAGTGTAGTGCTGTTTCGACTTAGATATACTTATATTTATAATAAGTGTTTTATGATTTTTAGCCAACTGGCTCTGATTGTAGACGATGTGATGGTGCATTGCTAATTGGCTGATGTGATAGCAGTCGTGGTTTAAATCTACGCACGTAACAAATATTTGCATAGGCAGTACCTATGTACAGACGTTTGGTGTGGGTAGTGTGTGGTTTGGGCGTTTGTGATTGTGGTACATGTGTTCTTGAACCACCGATAAAGAATTAAAATCCTACTGGGGTTTATTGAGTTAAATTATTTTTTATTTATTTATTACACTACACGTAAGTAGACATGTACGTATTGTATTTTGTATGCTATCTAACAATAAGTTGGTAAGCTAAATAAGTAAATATTAATAACAGCATCCACTAACTAATTTCTTAATATACGAAAAGTAGAATTTAATATACGAACATTTTTTGTTAGGAATCGTATAAATAACTAATATTTGATAACATAATAGAAATGCGACAAACGGCGTCACGGACTGTAATAATCACATAAATTGAGATTTTCAATATGATTTCCATAACATTAGGAGCGGGACTGAATCTAAATTTTAAATTTTATTTTGCAATTCATAATCATGATACAAAATATGTGATGGTTTTAACTAAAATACTTTCGTACTGAATATTATTTTTATGATGTTGATCGTATAGTATCAAACATTTACCTATTATCATAATTTTCATGGAACGGCTCCGAATTTTTAGATAAATGTTGTGACCTTATCTTAAAAAAAAGTTTTACATACCCATATTTTTAATACAGTTTATTTACTTCACGTGTTTTTGTCTTGTTGACGTTAAATATTTTTAGTTATAGGTACACGTGAGTTGAATTGTCATGTTTTAGGTGTACCTACTAACATTATAAACCGCAAATTTACGATTTTTTAATCTAACGGAAGTCTTCGAATATATATAATTATAATACTTATCCGATTCTGAAAATTATTTTTGTAATTCATATAGGTACTGATTGTCAAGGAGATTACTTTGTATATTTTAACTTTGAACTTATATATGATTATTGTTTATTTCAGTATTTGTTTTTTGAGTTTACTCCTTGAGAATCGATTTTTCATATAAGGCCCCCAGTATGAAAACAAAACTACTGAACGAATGACCTCGTTACGTTTCTCGTAACGCCATCTATCGGAACTAAATAGGGTTCCGATAAACGACGACGTTTTCAAATAATGCCATCATCGGATGGCGTTATTTGATTCCTTTATTTACCATTTGATATGGTATTAATCTTTTTCTTAGACTAATGCTTACTATTAAATTAAATAGGCACAAAAAAGCTTATTTTTTGGTGCCTATTTAGACAGTTGATCTGAAGTAGTTAACTCCAGTCGTGGGTTGGAGCTGACACACACACACTTTTTTAATGTTTTGTTCAAAAACATGTACCTACTTTCAATTAAAATTTGTTCTAATTTTAACTATCACAATCACGTTAAAAGAGTATATGACAAAATTGTTCGAGGATAACTTTTGTGTCAAACAAATGGTCAACATTTGGGTTGACTAGTTGAATGCGCTAATTTGAATTCCGATTAGCACATTTCAAATTCTGTACTTGCGTGAATAATGTGGACGATTGTCAGTGACATGAGATAAGGCAATGTGTCGCTGACATCTGAACATGCCACAGTGCTAATTAGTGTATACTAATATTAGGAACACTCAAATTAAAATTGTGTAACTCACATGTGTAATTTCGAATATTTTTATACCTTTTTAGAAACAATATTTTGCCAGATAGGTGGAATATAATTACAGATATGCAAGTAAATTTTCATCCTGTCGAGTGTCTGTAAATTGAAGAATTTGTTTCATTAAAATATCTTAATCGTCTATTAATAGAATTAAACATTTCAATGTGAACTCAAAAGGATCAATTGAAATTCTTACGGTTTGAACAAATGTTTCTTATAATAGTAGGGGGAGTCCGGGAGAGTTTAGCAGGTGGGAGACAATAGCCACTGCTTATAAAATCTTTGTAGTACTAGATTTTGAGACATTGCCACACATATTAGATTCCTTATGCACCCCCATCTTGCTTACGTGACGACGTTGTAATCGGCAGTTTGGTTTAGGAGTGAGAAGTAACAAGACATTTTCGTACCCGGTAAGTAAAATTTTTCAATTTCCGATTTTTGAATTTTGTTATTTACTGCGAATAGATTCTAGGACGTAATTTATATACATCGGAAGTGTAATTATCCTAGTAACATTCACGGTAGACAATTTTTCTTAAGTGTCATAGTTTTTTATGAAAATGTAATAACGGACAGCTTGACGTAGGTTGGGAGACATTAGCCTGGCGTCGGGAGGAGACTTTAGCCACTAATCTCTCCTGCAATCAGGGTAGTTTCTCCTGCAATAATATTTTATTTTATTTCAGATAATCATCCAAAATGTCTTTCAAATATAAAAAAGAAACAACTAGGAACAGAAGCAATTTAGATCAGTCAGTAATAAGAAATGCTTTAGTTGACATTGGTAAAGCAAAATCTACTAGAGGTGTTGCTTTAGAATATGGAATTGATTGAAATACCTCATGATATTAATTAAGAGACAAGATCAAATTGAATAAAATAACTGAACAAAGAACCCAGTTTAAAACAGCTCTGATATTTACAATCGAGAAAGAAAAAGCACTTGTCAATTATCTTCTAACTTGCACAAAAAGGAATTATGGAGACTTAACCAAACAGGCGGCTATAAAGCTGGCATATGAATATGAAACAATTACTTCCGAAAAGTATCCAGTTTATTGGACTTCAAACACTTGCTATTGTATAAGTAACTAAGTATGCTATGGAGTATAAATCAATGTGATAATAGTTGATTCCTCACTTATGTATCTAGATACACAAAGTACCCAACTCTTGTTATCATTTGCTATGTAATAGTATGTGCCGTATTTTTATGATTAAATTTATTTATTGAATTACAATTCGTAATATTATTTTGCCTATTTTTATGCCTGGGTAAAGTCTCCCTACTTGGTGGGTAAAGTCTCCCACCCAGGCGGGAGACATTAGCCGAATTCCGTCTTAGGAGAAATCGCTAATTACTCATTAACTATTAATGATGTAGTAAACTTTCTTAAGAGAAAATATAGCTAAATAATGCAGCTTAAGACACAATTTATAAAAAATAGCGATTTGTAAGTATAGAAAGATTTATGAGCATTTTAGTGAAAAGCGGCTAAAGTCTCCCAGACTCCCCCTAAATTAAAAGATGCGCTGCAGTGTTAAATAAAACTGATGTAATAATCCGTGTTGTGTTCTGGTGTAACATGAATACGGTTTTAACATACTTTGCCCTTTATAATGCCAAGGTCAAGCTCATGTTTGAACAACAACCGAAATTTTACAATAATTTGAATCTATTAAAAGTTCGAAACCTTAAGATGGACCAGTAAAAAATTCAGTATGTTGATAAAATGATACCATACTAAATTAAGAATATACGACTTACGAAGTTACATCTGTATTTACGATGATACTGATGATAATATTTTCTCATATACTAGTTTAAGTTCAGAACTGGGTAAACTTATTCTTTTTCATTTGTATTGTATTATTGTATGTATTATTCCTAAAGTTTGACTTATACTAAAGTGTTTCCGTGCACGTTTCGAACAATATGGATATGTATATAGTTTTCAAGCCGCTTATGCATTGGGTAGTTACGCTATTGAAACTTATAGTTAACAAACTATACGATAGAGCACGCCATTTCGTTCTACATACATGTAATTGTACTCATAGTTTCACATGTGTGTTATGGAGAGTTATTCTACTGAGTCTTGTTAATATATAAACTTATGTTAAAAGTAGGTTTTGCTTAATGTTATGGAGGATTCGTGGAAGGAAAAGTGTGCCTAAGTTTTCGGTCTCTCAATCGATGCAAGGATTTTTTCCTTAGATTTTTTTTCTTTTGAACACTGTTTATTTCATGACCAATTCTTTACATTAAACTTACAGCTAAATTTTTTAGCTGAATTAAATTAGTTTTGGATTAAATCTTCATTTAAATGATGCCAGGGCTTTTCATTCCAATAAATATGCACTTACGACTACATAGCAAACTGTATCGGTTTAATTCCGATAAAATTGTGTCCTCTATTGCACTAATTGATGTTATATATTGTGGCCATAATCTTCTAAGAAATACCTAAGGTATTAATATACTAAAAGTAAGTTTATTGATTTCTATTTACAACCTATTTCGTACCTAAGTCATTTATTTGCAAAGCTAAACCTTTCATTTCCTGTCCAGCGGAGCGATGAATCTTGTACCAAAATGATAGTTTACGTGTTGCTTTGGAGGCTGTTGACATTATTCGTAACGACACCTGTCACCAAAATGTGATCGAGATAAAATTTGTAAACAAGAATTTTGAAATTGAATAATAAACGGTCAAATCGTTTAAATCATATCTTGTCAACGTACTGAAACGTTAAGTGACCGTCAAGGATTTCCGCTTCAGGTGGATACATAAATGTTATGCAATAATATAAAGCCGAATGTTAGCTCTTGTGGTTCTGTCTGACTTGACTTGGAAACCAAACAAAAATGTCAACATGGTGCTTATTGATTTGTGTATGCATTTGACGGTTTTAATTAAATAATAATAATTCTCTTATTAAATAGGAAATATCGCAATACGCAGTAAAATAATGTAACGATTTAAACTAATGAAATTGGGTTTATAACTTTGTATAAAAGGTGAATTTCAATATACTTTTCTATGAGACACAACTTCAGATAAGACTAATCATTTCCATCACACCCATTCATAATTTGAATTCGTGATTAGTTCCACTCAATTCATTGCTGAGACAGATCGTAATCGGATTATCGCATGACCGAAATGAAGCTTCAATTAACAAAATGGATTATCTTCAGCATCATAGTGACAAGTTATACGTTCATTTTATATCATCAAATATAACAAGAATTTAGCTATTTATATTTTATATAAAGCGTTTTTGTTATTCACATCAATGACTATAATTGAATGAAAAATATTTCGTGTTAAAAATAATGGACGTTCCTGATAATATTATAAACAATGATTTCTACGAGAATGGAGATAATTATCAATATAATCTTATTTAAAATTCTTAATTAAGCTTCCTGATAGTAAAAAATATGAATATTTTTATTATTATAAAAAAAGTATATTTTTTAACTTTTATGGCGTTATCTTGTAAATTATGTATATAAGAAAGGCTCTACGAAGCGAAAACATTTTAGGAAAATTATTTAATTTTTTTTTTTCATTTGAGGAATTTAACTATAGAGTACCTAAGTAGTACTGTCCATTTTACAGGACATTAAAATAACCTACTTTCCCTATATTTTATTTTTTATAGTATTTCTAAATTATATTCATTGATAAAAATCAATGTTACTTAATTTCCTCTGAATTACGTTCATAGCTTGCCGGTTTAAGTATAGTTTCAAATAGATCTAAATAAAAGTCGGTAGCTGCGGATTTCATTGAATACCAAGGCATCCCAATGTGGCTATGCCGGTTCAATGAACTTTAGTGAGGATTCCGATTTGTCAGACTGACGAGTAGTCAGGCATGTCGCGTCCCACATGCGACCCCTACGGTGGTATGCGTTTCGGGCAGTTTGCATTTCCCACCACACACTATTTAAGAAACAGTATTTTACCGATCGATTGTGTAAAAAATCTAATCTCCCTCTCATGCTTAAGCCCGATGAAATCTGTAAATGTCTATGAAGGTATTCGGTATAGGAATTCGGATACGTTGTCAAGTTTATGTAACGCAGATAACAGCCGAATTATTTTAAAACAACCCATGTTCATCTATTTGATTGCTTAGTTATCGGTTATTATATATTATGACAATAATAATATGAAGAAATATTATTTGATGTAGCACTTATTACGATCGTAGCTAGAGACGATTTGTAGAGATCAATTTGCATTCTCACCGAAACAGATCGTGAGGCTGTTTCGTCTGCATCCGTCTCATTTCCTGCCTATAGACGTATACCTGACGTACCAATATCAACTAGAAATAGCAACCTCTTAGGAAAACGACAAATATTTATATTGTCCATACGATTATATTTAAATTTTCTACCTAGTATGAACGTCGTATTTGCAGTAGGTATATGTGATTGCTGTGACGCCGCGTTGGCGCAGCGGTCACAGCAATGGATTGCGATTGGCTGTTGCGCGAGCGGTTGCGGGTTCGATCCCCGCACACGACAACATTTGTATTGGCCATACAGATGTTTGCCGTGGTCTGGGTGTTTGTGCAGTCCTTGTGGGTCTTCCCACCGTGCCTCGGAGAGCACGTTAAGCCGTCGGTCCCAGTTGTTATCATGTACACCTGATAGCGATCGTTACTCATAGTAGGGAATATATCCGCCAACCCGCATTGGAGCAGCGTGGTGGATTAAGCTCCGATCCTTCTCCTACATGGGGAAGAGGCCTATGCCCAACAGTGGGATATTACAGGCTGAATCGTAACCGTATCGTAATCGTATATGTGATAACAGCCACGTGTATAAAATACTAGCCGTCCCGTGCACACTTCGTTGAGCGTTAATTATTTTTGTGATGTACTATATCCCTGGGTTTTTTGTCTTCATCATTTCATTTTGGACATAATTTGCTTTAATCGAAGCACGTCCAAAATGATGTGACAGAAATGAATGACATAACAACATGCTTGTACTGTCAACACTGAAAAAGGTTTCAATTTGACGGCAAAATCCCCATTAACAAAATGATCCTCCTTTGTTACAAAAAATGTAATAAATGAAGAACCGCTCGACCGATTTTGTGCAAACTTCACATAAACCATCTACTAAATAGTCCGAACAAAGCCTAGATATTTGGTTTGGATATGTGAGCCCGTTCTTGAGTTATAAAATTACAACGAAAAGTGGCATTGATTTTTATATATATAAAATATGCTGGTCATTATGACCTGTAACTTAAAGTGCTCACCATTTATTTAGTTTTAGCAAAGTTTTTGCTTCACGTATTAATATATAGATTCCGTAAAAAAGTGTATTTTATAGCATATTAATGCATTGTGATAAAAATTTTATGTGTATTATGTAAAAAAGTGTATTTTATAGCATATTTATGCATTGTGATAAAAATAGATATTTAAATAGAATTTTTTTTTCCGTAATTTTCATTTTGTGAGAATGAAGCACAGCCAAGATAAAATCTTGTCTTGTAATTTTATATATGCTATGTTAGATATTTTTCAATTTCGTTTTTCAAATTCAAATAAATTGCTATATGTATCTACGTGTGTGGATTACACTTTGTACGTGCGCTATAGTTGATTGATTTATTTCGTACAACCGAATTTAATGAACGCAAAAACTGCAATTTTGATTTGATTTTTCGAAATTATATTGCAGGTGGAACTAAGGCTACGACATGCAGGGTGGATAAATAATCTTCAGCTATCGACTCAAAATTTGGAACAAAAAATTTTCCTACGATAATCATCCAAATCTATGATCGCAACACATGTGCAACTGCGTGGATTTACTTTTCGAATAGACAACGTTTAAATGATGTAGATACTATTTACTCCATAATATCATAGTATTAACATTTTATAGATTGTTTAAGACTTATTGAACATTCATCTCTCATTCAACTGTAACTTAATCTAATGCGCGTGTTGGTTATAACGTCCATCAAGTTTCGATGCTGCTCTCACAATGAGTATAAAGGATATAGTACATATCTATGTTACTGGGTTAGTGCCATATTTTTTTTGAGATTATCAAAGTCAAATATATTTTGGATACCTATAGGTAGATCTAATTATCTTACGCTGGAGATTTATTACATTAGAATAATTATTATTTATTTATTTCATTACTGAATAGAAATTCTAAGTAACTATTTAAATTAATAATATTTTTATTTTTATCTCAATAACTTAACATATATTTTGTTATCATATTAAAAATAGTTTTCTGGTTAAATAAAATGAGACTAAGTTTATTTTTGTCATAGAAGACACATTATTTAAAACAACCATTCGTGATTATATTTGTTTTTTTTTTAATACGAATACATAATATGTAATCCAAAATTATATCAATCAACTGAAGGCGATCAATAACACATTAAAGTCTAGTGAATTGAACCAAACGGTTGCATTTATAAATGATCAGTTGCTTCTACAGCGTATCTGATAAATGAACGTATTTTAGTCACAGACGGCTGTGGAACAATATACAAGAGCAAATGATGTGGCAGCTCTATGGTAATGTGGCTTTAGGGTTGACTAGTTAAATACACTAATTCGTATTCGACTGTCACTTTTCATAATCCTTGCTAACGTTCAAATATTTATTATACAGCTTATTTTTCGTTAAAAAATTAACGGTTTCTTTTTTCCGATGCTCGTCGAATGGATTCGAAATTCTTCGAAAATCTTTATTATTAACGCTGTACATGATAATTATGTACATATATATGTATTTCTTAAAGGAAATGAAAGAGCTAGTCAGTGATGCTGAAATTGCCATTCAAGCAAACGGAGGACGTCGTAATTTCTCATATTAGAATTAAATAGATAGAAATAGCAATGTTTTAATAAGATCTTATGTTCAACGTTTTGATGTAATTTTTATATTACAAACATGAACATGTTTCTTTACCTTTTCAATACACTAAACTATTAGAAGTATTAAAATTTTGTTATACTTGAGATATAATTGGGCTAATTCTATTATTATCAAATGGTAAATTGATAAATCAAATACCGCCATCTATCGATGGCATTATTAGGAAACGTCGTAACCGATACCGTCGTAACCGTCGTAGCCGGTACCGTCGTAAACGTCGTAGCAGATAGATGGCGCACAAAAACGTAACGAGGTCATTCGTTCAGTAGATTTTACACCTCATATTTTTTTCATACCAGGGGCCTTATATGAAAATCGATTGTAAAGGAGTAAACTCCAAAAAAATAAAACAAAAAAAAGGAAAAGTCTTTATTTTCTCATGACCATGGATTGACTGGAAGAGATCTCTTTCAGAGATAAGTTAACCTTTGCCATAAATATTATATGTTATGTTTCTGTGTGTATTTTTTAAAGTGGAATAAAGTAAATAATTTATAAACTTATATGTGAATGTTAGTAATACAATGAGGCCGTGTGAATAAAAAATCTCTCTTTCCATACGTCGAGTTGTACGATCCGAAAATTGTGTTGCAAGATGAATGGTACATTTAACACCCATGCATCGTTGTCGTTGTCTAGCACATTTGCTATGCATTGTTTTTAAAACTGCGCTTCCACGTCAAACAAGGTTCCACTGCAATGGATAGTACTGTCTAACGATTTATAGCGTACTCTACCGTAGCATGTTTATGGGTCCATTGAATACATATTTTGAACAAATAAAATTACCAATATTTTTCTTTTCTCTGATGTTATTTGGAATGGCACAACAATATATGATAAGTTTAATATGGAAATTTTAAGGCAAACATAATATAAATAAATGTTGTTAATGGAGGAGTTATACAGTATTTTAAAAAAAAAACAACAGTATAATTATTAGACAATTAAAATATATTAAAAATGATTGGGAACAGACTAAATTTAATCTATTTTAGCACCAAATGATTGCTCTCTAACTAAGTTGCAACGTCATTTGACTCGACCGAGATCGTCGTAGAACAAATAACTTAATAGTTTCAAAGTTGCACTAAAACTCCCCAGCTGTTTGAAAATACGAGTATTTAACTTATTGTTGCACATACTTTTTTTGCTGTAGGAAGTCTTTTCTTATGAAAATTCATATAATCATTATAATTTAGAATAGAGTCATAATTTTTGGGGATAAAATTTGCGATAAAATAGCTTCGTCTTTTATTTTTTATCTTTTTGTTACTTTTGCTTTTCGATTTATTTTTAACTAGTATCACCAATAAAAAAAAGTATCTAAAAAGCAATTTTTAGCATTTTAAATGTATTTATTTATGTTTTCATACAACACTTTGTTAGCGAAATCGTTTAATTATTTTATTGTACGAGTACTAGTAGCTAAACTTTATTATACTGTTATACAAAGAAATAAATAGTAAAACGAATTTTAAGTTGCATTTGAAGAAAGAAAAGTAACAAGATATATAAAGCATTGATTACACCTTCTTGAAATTACGATCTCAAAAGATAGAAACTTAAAATATTAATATGTATTAGATGATAATTATATAGCGTAAATTAAGAGTGCACAATAAATTCGACCAGCAGTGTGATATGTTAATATAAATACCCAAAAGAATAGATTTTCATTTTAACAATATCAAAATAAACAATGCAGCAAATGGAAACGCATCGCTTTGTTTTCTATCCATTCAAGACTGTCTGCAAAATCATTTTTGTTAGGCTTTCAAAGACCGCCTAGCGGCAGGATTGCACACAAACCCACCGCGTACTGACCAAAAGAATACTTACATTTACTAGCACAACAACCAAAATAACAAAAGAATGTATGACTTAATTAAATAAACAGCTAAAGAATTGTTCATATTTGTTATCGCTTTCGTAAGTACAACAAGCTCTTAAGAAATATTTGCTATTTCAATGCGTAATCAATGTTCTTCAGGTTTTGATATATGCTGTTGACATATTCTTCTAAAAACATAAGAAATAACAAATATTTTATATATACATATATATCAATATTGTTTTTTAATGTTTATGCGAATTGCACTCAAATAAAACAACTTTTTTGGATTTTATCGCGGTTAATTGTAGTCCTCCCGTGACCATGGTTGCTGTAAAGTATCCGAAACGTGGGTCATCTAAAAACACAATGAACCGCGATAAAGCCGAAAACGTTGTTTCATTATATACAAATAATATATCCGCACATATATAAACTTTAACTTAGCCTAACCAATAGTAAAAGTTGAGATAAAAGTGACAAAAACTGAAATAAAAACTTACAATTAAAATAATATTTATTAATATTGTACCACAATATGAAAAGAAATTACTCTCTCAATTAAAACAATAATAACTCTTTGTTTGTTTCTATATAATATTTACTCGGAATTCACAATCTAGTCTTTAATCCGACGCTAAAGGCGAATCGGTTACAGCCTTTAAATATGCGCAGTGCCGAGTATTTAATTTCGGATGGGACTATGAAACCTACATAATACGCATTTTAATCAAAGAATTTAATAGAGCTTCGCTGGGGTTTATCTTAAATATAATATTACAAAAAGATATACATTATTTTATTTTACAATTATACTTAATTTTATTTTTAACTAGCTGACCCGGCGAACTTCGTACCGCCTAACAGTTGATTCTTTAATTTTTAATTTTTTTTAATACTTATCCTTCCCGGAACCTCTCAACTAATACTTAAACTTTATGGTATGGTATTTAAGTTCAAATTGACTTTTAAGTATTATTACGAATCTTTTGTATGTAGGAATATAGAAAAGTGTTATTTTTAGACTTTTTCAGGCATTTTTTTGAATTTTTCTCTCCGTAAGAACCATCCTCGTACTTCAAAGAATATTATAAAAAAAGAATTATCGAAATCGGTTCAGCCACTCTCGAGATTTGCGCTTAGCAACACATTCAGCGATTCATTTATATATATATATATATAGAGATGGTTAATGCTTTATGCTTATTAAAACTTTTGCTTTATCATCTGAATGTGATCATGCATCGGTATATAAAAGCACAAAAAATTAAAACTGTTAGATTTGTTTTTACATATTTGCTATTAGAATAAAATACGAGTAACAATGTTGGTGTTTTTAATTTCAAATATATTCATGCGATAACCTCTTAAGAATTTAATAAACTAAAAGATCAAATTTCCCTTTTTATATCAAAACTTATCTTAGATGGATGGCGTTCGTTATTTATATTCGTGATTAGTCCCACACAAATCCGTACTGAGACAGGTCTTAATCGGCTTTTAGTGTGATCGGATTGAGGCTTCAATTAACAAAATATTTGATCCCCACGTCTGAGCGACGAAATATTCAATATTTAACGGTCTCGTCGTTATTTCGGAATCCTTCTTTTGAAATATTTTTACATTTAATTGACTAAAATCTCTATGTAAGTGTTGCTTAACTTACACTAAGTTTTTTTTATTTGATAAACTACACTAAGTTTTATGTGTCAAACAGTATTACGCTTTCCTTAAATTAAAACTCTGTAGTGATTTTACACTTAAACACTTTATTCCGTAATAATTAAGTATTAAAATAAAATTACTTTTAAATTGATCTCACAGTCAGTCAAACTAACTGATAACTCAACATATTACTTTAAAAACTAGTTCTTAAATATTTTTAACCGAATTCCAAAAAAGTAGGAGGTTCTCAAGTCGGTTGCATTTTTTTTTGTATGATACTTCAGAACTTTTGACTGGTTGGACCAATTTCGATGATTTTTTTTTAAATGAAAGGTGTTGCATGTCATGTGGTTCCATTTAAATTTAAATTAGATCTGACAAGTACTTTTCGAGTTATATCTAATAATGCGTATTTACTCTACAATTTTTTTGTCGACCTACGCTATATTAAACCGTATAACTTTTTACTGGGTGCACTGATTTTGATGTTTCTTTTATAAAATTAAAGTTAAGACTTGTCATATGGTCCCGTTTAAACATAATCGAGACATAATGAGTACTTTTTTTAGTAATTTTTGATGACGCGTATTTATAAGATCATGCGTACTTGGTCGCACTGCCAAATGTCCAATGCCATCTATCTGAATTATGTAAAATTACTTCAGTGAATATCGATCAAAGGATGTTACGTGGCCACAATCTATGAATCTACTATAACGTAGTGAGCTGTATTAGGGACCAGTTTATTATTTTTAAATAATTTTGATGAGTCTTGTTATAATCGAAAGCGGGTGCTTGTCTTATGGTCCCATTTAAATATTACCGAAATATAATGAGTATTTTATTATTATTATTATATTATTATTATTATTTTGTCACAGCGACGCCATCTCTCTAAATTAGGTAAAACTACTTCAGTGAATATCGATGGCCACATCTACTATAAAGTAGTGTGCTGTATTACCTAGCTAGTTTAGCATATCGTTATTTATAAATAATGATGATTCTTATTTTAATCGAAAGCTGATGCTTGTCTTGTGGTCCCATTTAAATTTGACCGAGATCTGGTGACTACTTTTTGTGTAATCTTTGATAGCGTGTATTTACTTGACTATTTTTTCGTCTACTTATCAACATATTACTTGTCGATGTAATTGAAGTTATTTTTTTTTTCGTTTACGAGCAAAACACAATTATAACGTTTTTGCCGTCAAGTTAACAAATCAGATAGATATACGTCTATTTAGTACCCATATCTCGATGTGGTTACCCATAGAGAGGTAATTTGTGTTAATTTCATTTAATTTCTATTTTTAATGAAATAAAAAAAAATTAAACTAAATGTCAATTTTTATTTATAGAATTTTGCGAACCATTTCAGCGTAATGCTACGGAGGGTAACTCGAAAACAAATCAAATATGCATCGCTCGTCCAACCGTGAGATCGAATTCTCACATTAGCGATATGCCCATCCGATTTTAAAACTGATGAAAATTTGTACAACGAACGTTGCCACTATGTCCGTGTATATTATATAATATGTACTTAAATGCAATACCTTCGTATTGTTATATTGATGTTGTTATAATTATTGTTATTAACTAGTTTTTATTTAATATTATTATTCTGGCTTTTCATAATTTAAAGCTTGGAAATGTATGCAATTTAGTATGAAAGCATGTAAATTATTTTGGCGTATGTTTCATATTTGAGTATAAATCAATTTCAATAAGTAAAATATTATTAAAATTTTATTATATCGAAACAATTATTATGCTACAAGCCTGCTGAGGCTTAAATATCTGTTGAATGTTCAATGTTTTATAAATGTATGCAATATATATTTCATAGTATTTACCTTTTTAGGATTCCGTACCTCAAAAGGAAAAAAACTGAACCCTTATAGGATCACTTTGTTGTCTGTCTGTCTGTCAGGACCCTTTTTCTCAGGAACGCGTAAAGGTATGAAGCTGAAACTTATATCAAATACCTACTCAAGTCTACTGCCCCTTGGAGCTGTCAAAAAATCAAACTTCTAAGCCGACGTAATCAAAAGATACAGCCGTTTATTCTGCAAATTTTCGACACTTGCAAGCGAATCAAACCCACAGGGTACTTTCCGTGAACTCAGAATCTTAAAATTTGGTAAGAAGCAACGTCTTATAGCACTGATAAAGAAAAACGATTGCGAAAAGCATAAATTTTTAGTTACATCATATAATAATAAAAAATTAATAATTTAGTTTGTACGGAACCCTCGGTGCGCGAGTCCGACTCGCACTTGGCCGTTTTTTTATTTATTAAAATTAGTATAATTATTTTACAACAAATGAATAATTTGAGTAAATTATAAAACCTAGGAGCTGTATAGAATATTGTTCTTTTTTAATCTTTTTTTTGTTATAAAAATGTTGCAAATATTATACTACTATAATATTATTAAAAACTTAAATATTATATTACTATATTACTGTGTTTAATATAATTATTTATCATTAAACGAAATAATAATAATAATTATTAAGTTTAATGATAAAATTGACAATTTATAATATTATCCTCCTCGAGACAAATCAAAGCTTTAACATCACTACAAAAATGCTTTAGTTAAATTAAATAATTATAATCAAGTTACGCTACTGATAATAATTAAGTTAAACTCTTGTTAGTTAATGAAATGAAGGACTATTAGATTATGAACTTGATACATCAATAAGACAATTAATTCTCTAATTAATTTTCATCCTTAGGACCGACCTTGCCGTTTTACTAAACACAATCAATAGCGTTATTACATAATGAACTGAAGCTAACGCAGTGAGGATTTATAAACGAGCCTCTGCCGAGAATCTGATTAATGAATGTATATTACTTACAGCCCGTGTGTGTTGTGAAAACATTCGTGAGTAAATTATGTGGCAAATGGATGGACAGTCGGCTTTCGGGTTGACTGGTTGAATGCACTAATTCGTGTGCAGTTAATACTTAGAATTATCTGTACAAACAAATAAGTTTGCATAGCAATATTCAAAAACAATACCCATTTTTCTTTCACACTTTCATGAATTAACAATTTCTATTAACCTAACATAACACAAATGTTTATTTTAAATATCAATACATTTTGGGTAACATTATACTATAACAAACGTTATACGAAAATCATTATCTAATGAAATATTAGTTTGCTAATTGCATTCGAGACTCATTTGTTAATTGAAACGTCAATTTGGTCATGCACGAGGGCGATTTAAACCTGTCTTTGTTTCCAATTCAATGGTAGGTACTAATTCACTATTCTAATAATATAACAAGTGTTATACTAAAATTACTAATAGGCCTTTTCAGACTATAATATCCCACTGCTGGGCATAGGCCTCTTTCTCCAAATAAAAGTAGGATTGAACGTTAATCCACAACGCAGTTCCACTACATGTTGCCCTTACTACACAGTACTTACGATATTAAGAATTGAACTCTAGTTCAATCTGTAATTCAATCTAATTACAAAACTTAAATTTTTAGTAAGAATAAGAAAAGGTTAATCATTTTATAATCTGAAAGACCTTACCATTTCTTAACCATAATCTAAGAGACGTGGATAATTACTGCAAAATTTCTAAATGGTCAATGTCGTCTATTTCTTGTTTCTTCAAGAATTATACCT
The DNA here is from genome assembly GCA_905220545.2 of Melitaea athalia. Lineage (NCBI taxonomy): Eukaryota > Metazoa > Arthropoda > Insecta > Lepidoptera > Nymphalidae > Melitaea > Melitaea athalia. The sequence goes on along the minus strand of HG992180.1, from coordinate 9,127,966 downwards.
AATAATTTTTTCTTAATTTTGATCAAATGGATTACAATTTTTTGATCAAATGGATTACTGCTATTGATATGTGATTTCTGCTCTTGAGACTCCAAAAATAAACGGAGATGACGAGGAATGAGTTTCCTTTTCTTTTCGTCTCAAAGCTGCCTTAGAACTTTTTCTTTGATAGGCTTAAACTGCTTCGCATTGTATGCAACCAGTACTCCAAAATCTTTTCTTTGAATTTTTATCATAGTAAGGTTTCTCAAAAATATAATTCATTGATCCTATAGTTGTTTTTTTTTTATTACAGATTATTTTTACTAATATTAAACATGTTTATAAAATTATCCAGCCGTTTTCATAAAATGAGTCTTTCATTCGAGGAAACTCGGTCACCATAGCTTTTGACAACACGATTTTTGCTTCTTTTTGTGGATAGCTAAGGAAAATAATGTAGTTATTAAACATTCGGTATAAAAGTTTAATTCTTCTAATTATGACTATTGATCTGATCTTGATATGATCTATTGACTAGCCCGTTGGCGCAGTTTGTAGTGATCCTGCTTTCTGCTCCGGGGGTTGTGGGTTCGATTCCCACCCCGAGTCTGATAGACGAAAAAAAGGTTTCACTATTATTACACAAAAATTACACAAAATGTCTATATATGTGGAGACGCCACAATTTAGTAAAAGAGTAATTCTGAAATTCACAAATTTGGAAGTAAATTTTTGTTTTACTTATATTTATAAAAATATCGCTAGTTTATTAGTGAAAAGTCAATTGCGGTGCTAACTTTATAAGTGAGTATTTACTAACTTGTTATTGAAATTCACTGATTCATGTTTAGAGAATGGAGACCCCAAAAATGTCAAAAACAAAAAATAAATAGTATACATAGGTACATATAATTATGAAAATTGTAATTTATACAATTAATGCAGTTTTTAGTTGAAAGTCAATTAATTGTGAATATAATTATATAGACAGAAGTAAGTAACGGTGTTTGCAATAAGAAGTTATCGAGATTGCTGAGTGTGCTGGATTTTGTAAGGTCCATAAAATACTTTCATATTAATAGTCTCAATTTTTTTAGTGATGCACGAAAGGATAATTTGTTACTGTTTTTAGATTTCAAGAGAGATAAAAATACAACAAATGATCATATTGTTCACTTTTAAAATACCAACAGGATATGAAAGGCTGACAGATTATTGCTTGAGATGCTTAGAAGCTCTTATTGATTGGTACCGATATAAACTGGAGTTTACATCGTAAGCCTCGATTAGTGGTAGCTTTGAAGACAAGTAACTTTATCTCACTAAGACGAGAGTTTCAGAAGCATTATTTATTTAGTTCCCTTAAGTTTCTTAACCTCCGTTGTAATTGTTTCTGGCGCTCATTAAGCTTGCATGAAGCAAAGATTATTCCGGTAATTTTCGACATACTAAAAGTATAGATTATAATAATATAACAAGACGATGGCGTATTATTTTGTGGTACGTAGGTGTAGTTTTAGAGACTGTGGTAGAACCTCGACCTTGCAAAAGATCACAGTTAAATAATACTGTTTTCAAGCAGTGTTGTGTTGTGTTTTGTTTCTGGTGAGTAAGGTGACCAGAGCTGCTCCTGGGGGTAATTGGGGATAGGGTCGGCAACGCGCTTGCGATGCTTCTGGTGTTGCAGACTTTACCATCAGGCGAACCATACGCTTGTTTGCCGACCTAGTTGTATTAAAAAAAGACAGATATATCACGGCACTTTTCAGTCACCACCTCAGACAAGTCAGACACAGCTCTTAGAGCTTATTCACTACGTCACGAATCCAGAGACTAACAAGGATGAACGTGTATATGCGATTAGCCTATGTTAACTTAAATTTTTTATATTTATGACATGAAGCTCATGATTGTATAGACATAGTACAGAGTACAAACCCATGTGATGGCTTAATTTTTGCATCATATAATAAGAAATAGGTATCTCTCATTTTGCTCGTGTTTTACCATTCCGATGGTAATGTCGTTGTTCATTGGGACAAGTCGTTGTTCATGAATATCAGATATTTAGATAGCTAGCAGGAGATCGGATGCCACTGCAGGGTGTTTTGAATTCATTTCCGGCCATTTGCGGAAACGGAAATAGAACTGAGTATCGCCGGAACTCTATTCAGTTGCAGACGTATTGCAACTAGACATATAGTTCTCAAGTGTAACTTATTACCTAAATATGATTAATTTTAATAGTGAATACTTATTTATTATATGAAAATAAAATATATTATATTATATAGATAGAATTTATTTATAACGAGTGCGCTATAAATATATTCTAGGCATGTGTTTTATATATAGCGATATTTAGTTTGTTTTCATCGTTTACCTGTCATGGGTGGCTAAAATACAAAAATAAGATTCACATTTTGTTTTTTGTTTTTATTTATTTATTGCATAGACATAGTTAAACACATTAATATACAAAAGAACAAGTAGCAAAAAAAAGTAAAAATATACACTGACAGCATGCAAAGGCGGCGGGTGCTTTTAGACACTTCCAGGTGAAAGGGAATTTATCAATAATAATTTATTTAGTGCGCGATAGTGTAATTAAAAATACATATAAGCATATAAAAATCATGTAAGCAAATAAATTTATGTAAACGCTACATAAGAATATACACATATACTTATAACATACACACATACATGTACAACATAACTACATAATTACATATATAATATCACATACTAATATAAGAAACGCTTAAAGCGACAAATAATGTTTCTACAAATGTCTCTTAAAAATTGACAACGAATCAAAATGACGAAGTTTTCCAGGTTGGCTATTCCATAGTTTCGCACCATGGGCATACCCTGTGTGAGGCAAGGTGGGGCAATTGCCCTACTCTGACTAGTAGCTAATAATTATTTAAATTGTTAGATTGTAAGAAGGAAATTTTAGATAGATTTGGTCAAAAACTCCTCAAGCTATTATTGAAGTAGCCTAAATATTGAAAGTGAATGAAATACTTTACGAGGTTTACATTTTTTTTCGCCCCACCTTGACAAAAGTTCTGGGTGCCATGTTTAATAGCCTTTAGTAAACTAATTGCTGTAAACTTGCGATTGCGAAACAAACATCTTTAGCCGATTGTCCCAACAATATGATCGTAGGTTTAAGTGAAGGTCAGAATTGGAGCTAAGGAATATAAAACGGTTTTGTAAATAAGAAGGAGATAAGGGATTATAAAGGATGGAGTAAACAAGGGAGAACTTTTTAATAGCTTACATAATACTAAAAATAAGAGACCATTTTTTACTCTACAAAGTTGTTATATATGAGATTAAAGTGAATTTTCCGATTTTATTTGTTATCAATACAATATTCATTTATCAAGTTTTACCCACCCAGTTTTTTTTTAAATTCAAAAGTTTGTATTTATGCAAACAGTTGTGACTTTTACGGGCCAAAAGTTGAACGATAAATTGCTGCAATTAACATCCGGTAATGTTATTCGCGATGTTTAAAACTTTGTTTTTTACGACTTGCAAATATTAAATATGGGATTTTTTAAATTTTTTAAAAAAATATAAAATTCAAAGTCTACACGAAATTAAATTTACATACTGGACTATTATAATTGTGATTATTAGAGAGTGATTGTGAGATTAGAGTTAGCTAATTAAAATAGTCCGCAGTTTCGTATATCTAAATATAAATACCCTTGTACACCAAGAAGTTACTTATTTCATGATTATCTAGTATTCGTGTCCTCATCAGCAGCTTACAAAAAAAGAAATTACTATAGTTTTAACAATACATTTTCGGTATAACTGAATATCAGTGTATATAAAAGTTATCTCTATAATGAAAACGTATCTCTGTAATATCTTGACGCATTCATTTATGATCTTTATGTGTTTTTCAAATAACTGTCTGTCATTAAAAAAAAAAAAAAACGTTATCAGGCCGTGTCACAAGTTATCATGAATAATTAATGAATAATAATTGTGTTTGCTAGCAAACGAAAAGAAACCGACTTCAATTACATCGACAAGTAATACAACGTAAGTAGACGAAAAAAATTAACAGACACACTAGTTATCACTACGATTTTCGACGGTTTCCCTCAATTTCTCTGGGATTCCATCATCAGATCCTGGTTTCCTTATCATGGTACCTAAGTTGGGATATCTCCTTTCCAACAAAAAAAGAATTATCAAAATCGGTTCATAAACAACGAAGTTATCCCCGAACATACATATTAAAAAAAACATACGGTCGAATTGAGTAACCTCCTCCTTTTTTGAAGTCGGTTAAAAATTCATTTAAAACTCATTATATATTTTTTGATATTCAGTGTGAGCTAAATAAAATTTTGTAAAAAAACTAGTTTAATAATCATATATTATAACTATTTTCCAAATAATTATTTTATATACTGAGACATATTATATCTTAAGTATTAAGAATTAATTGTACCACATGTTAATTTGCTAATCAACGTATTATTGCATCATATAAATGTCAACGCACGATGCGTATAGCTAGCAAAGGCTAACAGACATTTTAAAATTATGTTTTCTCCCTCTGTACCGTCATTAATGTCTAAAACAATTATTCCCCTTGTAAAACATTTTGACGAATAAACAATGTTTTGTTTCTGTATTTTTCTAAGCAAAGATTAATGTGTTTTGTGACCCGATTTTATGTCTCGTTTTCATACCTCAACTGAGTCAAAAGTGTCCTTTTTGTCAAAAATAAGGAGTGTTTTCTCTGAGGAGCTTCGTTAGATGGTTTTACGAGGCGACTACATTCTAGTGGAGGCAAGATTTCCCCGAGGTAACGCATATTTTATATGCTTTGTAATTTAAGTGGCTGCTGCTTTATTATGACGTCTATGGAGAGACATGTTTTATTTATTGTTTTATGTCTAATGCAAAATGTTCTCGTAATGTTAACGCATGTTTATCAATTCAATTCATTTTATTTACTGTTTTGTAATACTTAATAAATCTAGTAGTTTCCTACTTCTGTGCGTGCTTCAGAATTGTTTCTGTATTACGAATATATTTAGGTTCTCAAAATTCGGCTTCCATATTCGTAAAGGTTTTTTTGCCACGCATGCACCCCTTTACCGTGTCTCTGACGTAGAATAATGGACCAGTCGCTTACCAAATGGAAATACGGATTATGATAAATCACAAACTTTTGAAATTTGCCGCCTATTCCGTTGATTTATTTGCCAAGAATACAAAGCGATATGTGATGTTTTGCTTGCAATCGCTATTTCATATCCCAAAAACGGAATCGAAATTGAATGATGTACGAATGATGGGTTTGTTGTTTTGGAAATAAAATAAATATTCCGATTACATTAGTAAAATATTCTTGTACTATCATTTAGAACAAAGATTTAGTTAGCAATATTTCTTACTATTTTCATACAAATTTATTATAATATAAATATAAGTTGTTACAAAAGTTAAACATAAATACATTAACTAGCTGTGCACGCGACTTCGTCCGCGTGAAATTCGTTTTTGTAAAAGATTTCCAAGAGAAGTTCCTTATAGGGCATTGCGGAGAGGCACCCAAGCCGGCAAAAAACGTCCGTAACGTTTAAAAAAGGCGTAAGATTTTTATGTATATAATTATGTATGACAGGTAAAATATATAGTGTCTAATGTATAGTCTACGTGATGACTGTCATTGTTATTGTATATTGCTATTATTATTGTATTATTCGATAATTATTATAATTATATTTTTTTATAAAGCATTATAAATAAAGGTGTTAAAATAATTTTGTAAATCATTTTTTGGTTTTAATCGATAAAAAAATCATATAAAAAAATGTATACCCGAATAATTAGTTTATTTATACCTCGAATAGAACTTAAAATTAACATTTTATAATGAGGAACTTCGTTCCAATCTGGTATTAAAACATAAAATTCGTTAATAAACATAGTGTCGTAAAAAACATAAAAGAGATATATTTGAAATAATGATTAAAAATAAATAGACACATGTTTCAGCATTTGTAGAAAATTTACCCTTTAAGGGCGTTAATGGTTGAAAGTTTTTGTCTGTCCGATTTTTTATTGTTAAAAATATGAAACTGTTTTCTTGGGTTATTGATTAAAAATGAGTAAATAACTATTTGAGCGTTTGTGAAAAATCTACTCTAAGTGTAAACAGTAATAAAAAGGTTAAATAGAGGTTGACAAAGCGTATACAGGTTAGGTTAGTGTGGAAAACCGCCATTTCTGGAGTTAGAAACATGAAACTAAATCATGAAGCTTACAAATACAAATTAATAAAATTTAAAATATATTCAGCGTTTTTGTTTTTCAATCAATAATATAATGTGGTTCAACCCTATAAGTGACTGACATTTTGTATGAAGTGCGTCTTATTTTTGCATGAAACTTTATTTTTGTACTGCTTTTGAAATTAAAAAAGTTCATCTTTATTCTTAAAGCCATTTAGGTACTTTTTAAAAAAAATAATTATATAAGTATTCCGATCTTAAGGGATTTTTGCGTCTCAATATATCTTAAAAGTTTCATTGTCATTTGGGAAGTAGAAAGTTTAAAAACTCTGAAGATATAAAAGCTATAAGACCGCCTTTGTACACTGATTTTTACTTGAAATATCTTATTGTGTTGATTGTTGTTGTGTACAATAAAGAGTATATTATTATTATTTAGAAGCATGCAATTGTGTTTTTTGTCTTTTGATAGCATGTTAAACAAATAGGTATTCCTGCTTTTTTTGGAAATTCTAGACGGAACTTTGTATGATAAAATACGAGTTTAGTTAGAATCACTAAAATTACCTAAAAATGGCTGCAGTAGACCAAAGGAAATACTATTTTTCACACGACTGTTCTATTAGAGAGATTCTTACGAGTAGTCTGGTAGCTCTAGCGCATGAAAGTCCATCCATCCGTCTAAACCATAAAAGTCGTGTACAAAGAGATCCTAAATTATTATCTAATAATTAGTTACCACTTTAGCACATCTTTGAATAATACAATTAATTTGTATGCGAGCGAAGCCACGGGCAACTGCTAGTTACAGTATATTTAGAAAAAAATAATAATTTATATATTTGTAGGAAGTCATCAATAATCGTGCAAGCTGTAGTTTACTTTTCGAGAAAAACGTCTTTGACGATCTTTTCTTAACCGATATTTGATTTAGACTTTAAATACCTAGTATCTTGATGTCGCTATATTAACAAATTGGATTGAAATTAACAACTTTAGTAGTATTATTGAGCCTATTTATATACATACAGTCAAAAACTTTTTACAAATAATAAACCACTATAGGAAATTGATGAAACGAAAAGTTTTTATAAATGTGCCACATCGACCCCTTTTATTTCCCCATTTACTTGAGAGATAGACTAATGCGCGGCTACCTTGGCTGCGATATGCTGTCGATGTTGAGGGTCCTTGGCGCGGGGCAGAGCGATGTACGCCTTAGCGTGATGTACGCCTCATGCCATTGCTGATGATGAACTCGTCCTTCAATATATTAGCGATCTCCATATGCACCCTGATTTATTAAAAAAACTACAATATAATAAAAATACTACAAAATACTACACAAAACTAGTTTTTGATAAAAATCATAAAATATTTATAAGACCACTTCAGCGGCACCTAGTACTTGCCTTAAACACCGTTAAGCACGCACTATAAGCACGAAACCATTATTCTGTAAGGTTGATTAGGAAACACATTTACTTAAACTGGTTGCCTGACATTGACTCTTATATCTGATACAACTTAATCACACGTCCCTTTATATTCGATCTTGAAGTTTTATTATTTGAAGTAAATATGAAACTCCAGTCTCTGTTTAAGTAAATATCGCTCGCTGGATATACAAATATCGTAGCTGTGTTAAGAAAATAAGTTCGGAATCTTCCAATTCAAATAATTTTTAATTTAAATATGATCATAAAATATTAATAAAAATGAATCTTTCAAAGGAAAAAATTGACAAACATTTAATTTCTGATCACTGATAATTTAAGTGAATACGGCTTCTAATACAACATTGCTAAATGGCATAAAAGACATTCAATATATTTATAATTCCTTATCATTCAAGATAATAAAAAAGTGACAGAAGTGCAAAAGATGATTCAGATAGGTATATAACGTTAACATGTCTTAGGTAGAGCTCTTCCGTCCATCCATGCTTTAAAACTTTGTTACTGGATTTTCCACCTCGTATGTGTAATGTCTTGTTAAAGTCCATTTTACGTTGCTTTAATAAAATATATAACAAAATTATAACACTAACTTCAGCCTATGGCAGTCCACTGCTGGGCATAGGCCTCCACAATTTCGCGCCAAACATCACGGTTTTCCACAATACTCATCCAGCCTTCACCGGCAATCTTACGTAGATTATCGATCCAGCGGGATGGAGGGCGTCCCACACTCCCATTGGCATTGGAGGACATCCCACACTCCCATTGGCGTTAGAGGACGTCCCACACTGTGATTGCCAATACGCGGACTGCACTCCAGGACATGTCTGCAACTTTAACTCACTTTGTAAGAAAGAAAATTGTGTTTTACTTAGTAGGTATTATATTAAAGTATTGCATAATATGTTCTGCGAAATTCTCCTAGTTTATATACTAAAGCAACTGTTACTTTATAAGCTCACCTACTAAGAAACAAAACACTCAAAGTATTTGTAAAGAAAAACAAAACGAGTGTGCTTTAGACCACACGACTGAAGGAAAACTTCTTTAGCAATAGGCCTGCACAATAGGCCTGCACTGTGTCTTAGATAATTAGATATACGAAACGTAACTGGCTATGAGAAAAAGAAAGAAAGAAAATGTGTGCTCGCACCTCTCTTTTTTGTTCCGTTTGCCTCGCCCGATCACATTTTTCGTAACGCTCACGTCACGCATTCACCAGCTTACTCCCCAAGTCAAGCGTGCGTAAAGAAGTTTTACTTCAAAAAATGTTTTCAAAGTGCAGACACTGTAGCATAAAGTTTGTTTTAATTAAATTAAGATGTACTTTAATACACTTTGTTTTTTATTTATTCGCTACTTTTGTCCGTCAAAAGCAATATTTCTTCATCAGTTTTTATTGGTTGGCGTGCTTGCCCTCTATCTCCGCTAATAAGAAGTACGGTAACTAACGAAAATAAATGTCCCTGGGAGGTGTTACATTTTATACTTTTGTAACACGCAAACTTCGATTTACTATGCCGTGATTGTGACACTAAAAGTGTCTCGTAAACAAACAATAGGCGAATATACAAACGATATTATTCAGATTATGGAAGGGAATTTATGATAATTTGATTGAATCGTCGAATCGTTGTTAATTATTTTATCAATTCCAACGATAAATTTACTTCGCATACTTTATTAGCATCAGCAATGTGTAAACATATTTATGAAAGACAAGCCGTGAATTAAGATTTAGGAATTTGTTTAAGACATTGAATTAAAAGGTTGATACGGAATAAAAATTACTTTCGTTTATTTTTAAATCTTACAAAAAAAAATTTAAGTTTATTTATTTTTATAATTAACGGTGTTGTTTTTCCTTGTTGTAACAATTATAATAACATTCATTGCCTGTAGGCAATGAATCGTTAGAGAATAGAAGGCTTAACTGGTAATAATTCAAAAAGCGTAGAGCTAGTATAGCTCTACGCTTACACTTATTAAGAGTATGCTTTTATTAGTTAATTATTTGTTTGGCTTTCGATAAATTTTCAATAAACTTTCAATAAATTGCCAAAAAATATCGCCTTTAGAAATATTTAAGTAAACAAAGATTTTAAAGACAATACTTTATGTTTGTATGGGTATCCTTTACTCAATGACTTATATTTAGGATTCATGATTTCTTTCAATCAAGACTTATATACTTTATTTATATTGACATAATAAATTATTTTAATTAGTTTTGCGTATTGTATGTGCATCATTATTTTCAGGTGACAGAGTAAAAATGTGTCGATATTTTTTTGAGTTACATCCTAATAGGCGTTTATTGTACATTTTTTTTTTTGCTCTTTGAGTGAGTCGTTTTAAGAGAAACTCAATCGAATATTTACGTAACCTCAAACAAAAATTAAGGTTTATTTTTTACAATTTAACTTCTAATTAGTAAAAGAAACATCATATTATTATGTAAATTATATCTATTTAAAAGTGTTTATTCGTTGAGTACAAATAATAATTTATGTAATTTGTAAACGTATTTTTTTTTTGAAGTGAAACTTCTTTAGGCGCACGAGGGGTAAAATTTGAGTGACCGATAGCGCGGCAGCGTCATGACGGTCAGTACTTGGATTGGTGACCGCCTGGAAACACCGCGTGACGTTAGCTTTTTGTTTTTTTTAACTGTTTTTTTTTGTTTTTTTTTTATTCATTTTTTTTTTAGTGTTAATTCCCAAAACTTTGTCTAGCACAACCAGGACCACAAATAAAACCAGTACTAGAGATGCTTCAACTTAATATATTGGATTGCTCAATAACTGTGGCCTTATACTAACAAGAAGTAATTTTGCCAGCGCGATTTATTCTACTGCTAGCGTCATCTAGTCGTAGACGTGGTAAACCTCGAACAAAAAACTTTAACAAAAAAACTTAAATAATTGTAAGATGCAGCGTTAACGATTAGTTTTTTTATTTAATTAGTTTTGCCAAAGAAGTTTCATTTCTGAAATGTGTACTTTGTACGCACGCAATTTTTTTTTTAATATGCCATTCAGCTGTAGAGATTTTATCGTTTATTAACTTAAAAAAAATAATCTTTATATTAATACTAACGTTACTGTCTCTTAAGCCATCACATGAGAACCCACAAAGGAAATATTTTTCGGGAACGTCAAGTACGCTTAGTCAGAATCGCGCACGCTCATCAAACGTTAGTATGATAGTGGTAGTGGTAAATAATTCAGTCTAATTGGACCATAATAATTATATTATACTCTTTCGAGCTTATTGTCCTAAAATAAAATTTAAAACGAATGTTAGACTGCAGGAGACTGTATTGATTACAAAATCAAATAATAAAACATTTAACCTTACGTACCTATAATAACAAAACTAAAACATACAAAACATCTAACTCCCAACGAATTAGTTTAAATAAAAAAATAAAAAAAAAACATTTATTTCAATAATAATGAGGTTAGAATAGTTGAAACCTTTATTCTCAAAGAGAAATAAATGAATGCTCTAATAAATCAGAAAATAATCCATTAGTGTAATGGATTTATCATCTACGTACTTATTAGATTAGGATCACAAATTGTGTCTGTTTTCACCACAGAAATCTAAATAATAAGTCATTTAGATTTCTGTGGTTTTCACCAATTTATAATCGTATCAAACCATGAAATGGATTGAAATCCTAATTGAAATAGTCATCTATTATAAACTAGACAATTTCCACGATATTAGCGTTGAATATAATTTTAGTTAGGCTCTCGTTCTAAGCCCCTTAGCGTAAAGTTTTGTAGCCTAGGACTTGCGTTATTAAGCATGTTTTGCACGGCAAAAAAAAAGCAGAATAAAGTTGTAGATCCTGAGAGAAGCGTATTTAGACAAATAGATCCTTACATTGTTGGTGGTTTTTAGTGTTTCAGAGTACTGAAATTGGATGAATGATAACTAACGCTGACGGTTAGTGACGTTTTATAGCGCCTTTAGCTGTTTACGAAAGATATTAGTCCGGGATCCCTAGTACATTTTTTTTTACTTGATTACTATTAAGCTAATTTCTTTAGTTAGTTAATATTTATATAATGTAATAGTAATATTGTCCTACAAATTGCGTGGTACGTTATCCCGGTCCTACGCTCACTGCTGCCCTATCCCCTGCTAACTCTATTACCTACCACTATCGAGAGTTTTCATAGAGGAAAATTTTGTTCGTCTCATCAAAATATAGCTACTCCCGGGAAATTAGCTTGAAAAAAATGTACTAGGGATCCCGGACTATATAGGTTTAATAGTTTACCAGGATTTACTGTACCGATGCGAATAATAAGATTTTTAGTGTTTTATAATTTTAGCTTATTATAATTGTATTTAGTCTAAGATACGAACTCGACGTGACCTAGGTCATCCTATGCCATCGTACTCGCAATGAAATAGTGCTCATTTTGATGTAACATTGATTTTTTAAACATGTGGATGAAAGCAACTAGGACTATTTTTTCTGAGGTAGGGCACATCATGAAATTTCTGCTAAAAATATGGAGAAGCCCGACTGGAGTAGTACCTCGATCTTACAGTAGATCATACCTAAAGCTAAGCTAAATAATACTGCTTTCAAGCATTGTTGCATTCCTGTTGCTGAGTAAGGTAACCAGAGCTCCTGGGGTGAATTCGGGATAAGGTCGGCAACACCCTTGCGATATTTCTAGTGTTGCAGGCGTCTATAAGCTACGGTAATCGCTTCCCATCAGGTGAGTCGTACGTTTGTTTGCCGACCCAGTGATATAAAAAAAAACTGGAACAATATTTATTAATATATGTACCTGTTTATACCTGCCATCCAGTAATTATAGCAGGATAATAATAGATAACCCAACGTTTGCATTTTCTAAAGGCTTCATACTGTCGGTAGGTATTAAATTTATTTTTAAACTCGTAGGTGCATTTTTAAATAAAAATATTTTTTTCAATTTTGAATTCAATATACCCTGAATTTTTGAGGCAAACCTCTCGCGATTATTTTTCTCATATTCTTCTTCTTCTCACGGTACCTCTTCTCTACGAAGGTTGGAGACCATCATGGCTATCTTAATCTTCGAAGCTGCAGCACGAATATGGAGCTAGTACTTAGGTTAAACCATTCAAGGAGGTTCCTCAGCCAGGACGTTTTCCTTCTGATTTTCTTTTGATTTTCTCATATACTAAAATAAATATAAAATAATTTTCATTCACTAAGCAGATGGTTGAAGTTCGTCTCTAGTTCGTATTTTTATACTAATTTACTAGCTGACCTGGCGAACTTCGTACCGCCTTTTTTTTCTTAAATATAATAGTTACATATACCAAAATAAAATATAGCCTATCTTTTAAGTTGGATCAAACTGCACACGGTGTGCAAATTTGATTAAAATCGGTTAAGTGGTTTAGGAGTCCATTGAGGACAAACATTGTAACACGAGATTTATATATATTAAGATTTAATAGAACATTTTTAAATATCATAGTAATCATTCTTAAGAAGTATAACTTCAGTCGCGTGTTGAAACTGACACGACTTTTTTATTTATAATTTTTTTTTAATAATTTTTTACTGTTATTATTATTATTTTTTTAATTATATTGGTAGTTTTATACCTTATTATACACTTATAAGTGTATTATTGGTATTTTTAATAAACTTAATATATTTTTTAAATGTTTTTGAATTCAATTTGTGTCCTGACATGTTTATTTTCTTATTATACCATTGTGTGAGTAATGTGAGACTTTGATGTCAGTTAGATGTCAGGGACGTAAATAATATTTTTATACCGTCTCGAAAGGAAAACTGTGTGTGTCTCTCTCTAATCTAAAAAACATGGTCATTAACCATGTTTTTTTATTTTTGTGAAAATTTCTGATAACTGTATTCATGTTTTCACCTTTTTACTTTATAATATGGTAAATTAAAGTATCTATTAGGGATTTTCACAAATAATTTTTAATGACGCTATATACAAGCGCATACATAAAAACTTTAAATTGTGACGACGCCAGACGTTTTATCTTCAATGTGCTGCAAGTTTCAACAGACTTTCAAGGCAAGTTCGCCCTTTGCGAAGGTGTGAACTCGTGTTACAAGTAGAGTCATTGCCCTGACATAAAGACAGATAAAATATTTTTATTAATTAATGTAAGATCCTTTTTACTTACAGTATTTGTATAATTATGTTACTCATAAAATATAGAAGTGGTTTAATATACTTATTCCATAACCGTAAAATATATTTCAACCCTAGTTTCTTTACTTATTAATTACACGACAATATTTTAAAAAGAGTTTCTGCATATAACTAAGAAAAAATAAATGAAAAACTTTATTTATATTTATTTCTATTAATTCCCTAATTTTCATTTAGATGGTGATAATATTTCTTATCTCCCAACACTGTTATTTTGAATAAACGTATAAATAAACTGAAAACACAGGCGAACCTCCAAGTGTTCTTAGTGCTGACAAAATGGCACTTGCGTCTCTTGTCAACACGAGTGCCTCTTATGTCGGCTAGCTTGTTCTTGCTCACATTTGTTCCTATGTTCTTCGAAATAAAAAAAATAAATAAATAAAAGAGGCATAACGTGTAAATAACAACATGTTTTAAATTTTTTTTAAAACGTGGAATTATCTATACATATAATAAAATGATAGTAAAGTCAATGTATGTCCGGGATAAACTCAAAAAGTACTGCATGGATTTACTTCAAATTTGGCACGAATATTATTAAGAAGTCGGGTCAGAACATAGGCTACATATTATCACGCTATCACCTACGGGGAACGAGCAGTGAACGCACGCAGACGACGTCGCGGGCAGCAGCTAGTAATATACAAATCTATAGCAATCATCATACAAATATCACCTGATTGTAACCGAAAAAAATCGAGTGAAGGAGCTAAATCATCAAGTGTTATCTTAATTTCCTAAAAAATGTCTCAACACTTTCCATTTTTTAACCGACTTCAAAAAAGGAGGTTAATCAATTCGACCGTAGGTATATATAATGTTCGGGGATAACTTCGTCGTTTATGAACCGATTTTAATAATTCTTTTTTTGTTGAAAAGGAGATATCCCAACTTAGGTATAGTACACGGCCGTAAATAATGCACATCGACTTTTAGAAAGAGACAATCAGCTAATTTGAACTTTGTAGAGCGTTATCTCTGACGCACATTACCTATGAGACGTATCGGACTGTCAGTATTTCATATGACAGATCTAATAGTGTAAGAACCCAGTTCCCAGATCACCTGTCATATTTTTTTGAAGGACAAAATATATTAAATTCAAATTCAAAATATTTTATTCAGCATAAAATTATTACAATTTCTTACTGAACGTCATGAGTCTACTACCAGTTCGGAAAGAAAAAGCCTCTGACCTGAGAAGAACTGGCGAAAGAAACTCAGCGAGACTAATATCATTTTTTAATCATGTTTTTTTTCCAAAGAAGATTGAAATTTACAATAATTTTATAGGTTGAAATAGCCTGGCGGCGATCACATCATTCCCAAGGCGTACTGTCTTCTATAAAATCGTTAATCGAATAATATCCTTTAGTACACAAACGTTCTTTCACAATTTTTTTAAATTTGGCTGCTTTATATACGTAAAAATGTTATTAACCAGCTATTTTAGTATTTATCGCCAGACACTAATTATATTACTATATTTTAAAACATGTAGAAAATATTTTAGCAACTCTTTATACTACGATGTATACTGTAATGTTTTGTCAATCAGAAACAAGGAAGTCTGGGGTCTGGGATCTTGGACTATAACGCTCTACGAAGTCGAAATTAGCCGATTGTCTCTTTCCAAAGGTCGATGTGCAATATTTATGGCCGGGTACTATACCATGATAATGAATCCAGGATCTGATGATGGGATCCCAGTGAAATCGAGGGGAACCCTCGAAAATCGTAGTGACGACTAGTGTGTTTGTTAATTTATTTATTATTTATTACTTGCCGATATAATTGAAGTCGTTTTTTTTTCGTTTGCTAGCAAACACAAAAATACTTAATACTACTATTATTTCCAGGTTTAGGTCCAATCTTTTTCAGTTTCTAGTGAATTAAAGTAATGGGGGAAATTAATAAAAAAAATTCCATTGTCATAATTTGCAATTGAACTCTTTATTTCACAATGTACTATTCAAGACTGAATATACCTCAATAAAGTTTGCCTACGGCCATGAATGTTACTCCCTGCCTATATATTCTGCTTTCAAGGCGACACCTGGTTTCGTAATAAATTATTTAGATATCTCTACGGATTGTATACCTGAGACTTCATTAATATACAGTACGAAAAACTGTTTCAGTAGCGGACTGACAGTTTCTGCTTAATTTATTCACCAGGAAATAAACTAAAACATAGCTTATGTTTTGCCGGGACGACAATATATTTAAAATAAATTGGTATATTTATTTTCTGTTATTGTAATATATGACATTATATACTTAATGATTATCGTTTTAACTTGGTATAAAACTCATATTAATTATCAATCTAAAATACGAATAATACTTACAGAATTTAAGAGTTGTTGATTAAGAGTTGTAAAAATAGGAAAAAAAAACATTTATAAATAGAACTGACATTTACATTGAAAGAACAATTATAATTAAATGAACAGAATAAAGTAATCGATATTTTGACGAATTTAACACATTATCTGTTAGAATACATATTATAGTAGGTAAACTATAATTTAATAAAAGTACGAACATCCAAATGTTTCGAATATACCTACTAATTACTACATTATAATTATCTTTAGAAGGTCGAATAGTATCGAAGCAAATAAATTAAAGCTTACGAAGAAAATATAATTGTAACATAAACATGCCTATTTTTGATATATTTACGTTTGCTTATAGTCGTAGTTGAAGATAAAATTTAAATCACTGTAGTTTATTGTAATATCTCGAACTTGAGTTTATGAGAATTCGATTCATTTCAACTACTATGCAAATAAATAAATGGTGATAGCTCAACCTATGGACTATTATATTTGCCGTGAATTATAGTATTAATAAATTCTTCCTACACAAGAGTATAACGTAGTTTGAACGATAATTCTTATTCGAATGGACTACAATAATAGTCTTGGGTCAAAGAACCAACAACAAAGTCAACACAAATTAAGTGACGACATCATCGTCAACATCAGTCAGGTCGAAACAAATATTTGTCATATTCGATAATTTGACTAAACACCGATAGTGCTAACTAGCTAGTGACTGTGACCACTATACACGGTGCATCACACTTTAGAGTATTGTGCTGCTGAGGGAACCCAGGCCCAGGCAATGGTGACCATCGTAGTCGATGACCTCTCGCTGTCGAGCTTCGCCCGCTCCATGCTGGCCAGTATGAGGTGCTGGTCGCCTGTAGCCTCCAGCATATCTGGCAGCTGACCCACTCTGCCGGAGACAACCAGGGGAAAGGAGACGCTGATATGTGCTTCATCACCCTCCGCAAGTAGTAGTCTGGCACGTTCTGACCGCGTCGGCAACCCTACACTCCCGTCGTCGTAGGTGGTGAGATTTCAGCAGCAGCAAAAAAGAGGTTGTGACCACTGTTTCAGCAAATGCGTCATCAGATTGAACTAAACCAAGGTGTAGAAACAGTCGTTAGACAACATAAGACAATTAAGATTATAACTATACTAATATTATAAATACTGGTCCGATTTGAAAAATTATTTCAGTATTAGATATATCATTTATCGACGAAGGCTATAAGGCTATAAATCATCACGCTAAAACTAATAGGAACGGAGTCCACGCGGACGAAGTCGCACGCAGAAGCTAGTGTGTACCTATATATTATGTAAGAAATAGCTAAATATAATAGGTACTGTGAAATGTTAGGTACTTAGCATTATCTCTATGTAAATTTAGTACCTTGTATAATAAAAAAAAATTGAGTTTACGTTTAAACATTTAGTTACGGTTGTAATAAAACGTTGTAGATATAGTTTGAGATACGTCTTCGTACGGTTTATTGCATCATTGTTTGCTCAAGAAGCAATAGAGGTTGGCTCGCCCCTGTAATTCTAGTACAAGTTTCCGATTGTTATTACCCTATAGTCGACATACATACTGAGGACATTATTGCCTTATATTGGGAATTGCTGGTGTTATACTTCTCTAAACCATAATAATTATGTTAAGGTACCTACCTACTATTTGGTTTCTATGACTTGTTTTTTAACCAAAACGCCTATATTCATAAAATAATACCGCTTTGTTCACAAACAATAATATAGTGCTTTAGATAAGGAGAGAAAACTCTGTAAGAGAAAAAAAAGTTGCTACGGTACAATAGCCGAAGATTTTTGTTTAGGATTTAGTTTTTTAAATCTTTATTTTCGTTTATAGAAGCTAACATGTATTCAACAATTTGTTTCAAAATAACTAAATGTAATAAGTAATAACGTACCTATAACATAAATAATGGTCTCATTTTAAAAAAATAACATGTATGTAATAAAAATTCTTTGTTTCTGTCGTAAAATTTAAAGTTTCAATATTTTGTACAACCACGTATGTAAGACAAAAACCGAACGCTATAGAAATTTTAAAAGAAACGAGTTGTGGTAAACTTTTCTTCAATTGCTGGGACATTTTTCTTTTTATTTATGCATAAGAGAAAGCGGACTAAAATGGGTTCAAGCTACTCGAAAAGTACGTGACCGTCTCATAATAAATAATTTACCAGCTAAACTCTCAAGATACATAGTTAATAGTTGTATTGCAGTTGTTTTTACTGTTGCCGATAAAAAGAGTAACTTTGAATTTTAATCACTATCTACTTGTCTTAATTAAATTTTAAAATTATCGACTTCTAATAAAACTTTAAGAAATCCGACACAGTAAATTACAAATATTAATTTTTTTAGAGTAAACAAAAATTTTTTTTACAGTTTTGTTTGTCTAATATTTTTTCTTTCATTTTTATCTTGGCCGCAAATCACATCAAACCTACATAAGAAATCAAACGAAATGAGACACGGTTCATACAAGCATAGACACTGTCTTGTGTATGAGTAATATTAAGTAAAAATGGTATTGAGTAATGAACCATTAGCGCGCAATCCGATTTTAAATTAGATGCATAAAGCACTCAGAAACAAGTCCAAATAATTTTATACCCAGAATAAACAGAAACATTTGAAAGTACGGCTCATCTTAAGCGGGCGAATTTTCTTCGCCTTAACTGTAGATTTATGTAAGCAGTTAGAAATGAAGTTGCGGGGTCAGCTAATAAATAAATATATCCACCACCACCACTTCAGCCTATCACAGTCCACTGTTGGACATAGGCCTCCACAAGTTCGCGCCCGACATTATGATGCGAACTCATGTGTTTTGCCCATAGTCACCACGCTGGGCAGGCGGGTTGGTGACCGCAGGGCTGGCTTTGGCGCACCGAAGACGCTGCTGCCCGTCTTTGGCCTGTGTATTTCAAAACCAGCATGGATGGTTATCCCGCCATCCGTCGGCTTTTTAAGTTCCAAGGTGGTAGTAGAACTGTGTTATCCCTTAGTCGCCTCTTACGACACCCATGGGAAGAGAGGGGGTGGCTACATTCTTTAGTGCCGTAACCACACAGCACAAATACCTAAATATATAAGTAAAATTAATAAGTGCGAAAATAATACTTAATAAATACACCACGTTGAATCGTTCATACAAATAACTTAGATATCCAATACTCTTCTATTTTGTCAAGTGGAATTAAGTAGGTAATTCCTTATCTTATCAAACTATTTGGTATCTTACCTTTGTTGCGTGCTTGTATTTGATAAACCAGCTTTACAAGTATCGCATTTCAGATAATCTTACTTAATGTTTCGATCGACTGTAATAAGTCCATTAGCGACCTTGAAAATGTCAACGAATAAATAAGCTACTTAACTTATTTAAATTCTTTTAAAAAGTAATTTCTTTATTCGTGCGTGAGTAGAAAAATATTCATGTTAAGGTATGTTAGAGAAATAATGTATAATTAATTTACAGCTTATGTTTGAGTTTAAACAAACTATACAAGTATATTATATTAAATAAGAAAATATCGCTAATTATTTGAAACTTGTGTGGGTGGATGATTGTTAACCTTTCATTTGAACTGCTATACCATTTATAACACAATGTGGGGTTTAATAATAATTGCTCTCAAATGAAAAAAAAACGGCTTCAATCACTGTATGTAGGTAGTTGATAAAATAGGCAGTTAAATACGCACAAACACGAATACTGAACTCCGAAGAATTTTTTGATAATAATATCTGGTGTATTAATAAAATCTTACGACCGATGATGAAAAATGACCCAATAATGGCTGGAGTTGACCTAAGAGAAGACTGTTTTTCTCACGACTGTGTTATTTAACCTGATGGACAGCGAGCTCTGCAAGTAGTCGTAGCGCGCGAAAGTCGAACCATAAAAATGGTACCTATGCAAAGACGTCCTCAACTATTATAAAAATATATAAATTAGGTTTTTAGCACCTTCATGTAAAAAAATTTTTTTTTCGTTAGCGGAGACGGGAACAATAGATAGTAACTAATTGTTTTATTGAATAATATTACTTATCTACCTAATATAGTAAATAACTAAGAGAAATAATAAATAATTAACAGCGACAGACGTAATTAGTAAAATAATACTGAATTTATTTTTCTATATAATAAGATTAGACTATTTTAGGCCATTTCCATTTTCATATCTTTACTTTTTTTCTTCATTTTCGTCTAATTTATCCTTGTTTACTTTACTTTATTTTTATTATGAGATTCGAATCGTTACTAATAATACTAATTAGTATTAAAATAGAACAATACGGCTAAAATATTGGAATATTATGACATTTTCCTGATAAAGTAGTTGACTAAAGTATTTATCAGAATCAGAAACTTGAAACCTCATTTTTAGGCTTTTGATTAGAAATAAATAACAAATATTACAATTTGTTCGAAAGTTCTATCCTTTAGTTTAAACAAAAAATGGGTTTCTACGCTGGCTAACATAATATGTAGATGTAATATTGTATGATGATATAATAATCAGCTACCTACATTATTGTGATGAAATAGGTAATTCAATGATTTCATTATCAAATCAAACGATTCACACACAAATGTCACACTGTTGTACTTTATTATGTCATTAGGACCATGTAAAATGAACACAACACGAGAGGAAAACTCGAAACATTTTTTATCAAAATAAATATGTATCGATCAACGTAAGTACGTTTCTCTATGTTATGAAGCATCGCAAGCGCGTTGCCGACCATATCCCCAGTCCCCCCAGGAGCTCTGTTCACCTTACTCACCAACAGGAACACAACACTGCTTGAAAACAGTAGGTATTATTTAGCCGTGATCTTCTGTAAGGTCGTGGTACTACCCCCGTCGGGCTGCTCCATATTTTGAGCAGGAAATTTCCTGCTATGCCCTGACGTCAGTTGTATTACATACATATAATCACGCCTCTTTCCCGTAGGGGTAGGCAGAGACCACTTCTTTCCAGTTGCTACGATCCTTACATACTTGTTTCGCTTCGTCCACTTTAATTATTCCTTTCATACATGCTCTTCGGTTTAGGGTACTCTTGACCTGGCCTTTATTCAAGACGTCTCTGATCTGGTCTTGAAAAGTCCGCCTAGGTCTACCCCTTTCAACACTTCCATTCACACTTGCCTTATACACTTTTTTCGTCAATCGTTCTTTATTTATTCTCTCGACATAGCCAAACCATCTCAGCATACCTTTCTCAATTTTTGTCACTACATCTTCTTTCAGACTACAACGTTTCCTTAGTCAGTTGTATTAAACAGTTTTTTTTTTAATTTTTAATAAAAATCGTTACACATATAGAATTTTTGTATAAAATATTTATATAACAATGTATATATTTTTTTATTTACGCCATTGAATCTAAACTTATAAACTACCTATATAAAAACGAAAATATATTTTTTTTGTTTGTAAGAAGGTACTGATTTTAGTACCGGTTCAGTTTAACAATCTTCTCGCCTTATTAACGAAAATTAGTCTAATTTCAATGAAGATAAAGACTGTAGAAAATTTTATCATAAACCTTATAAACCAAGACCCCAAGTTTATAATAATATTTTAAAACCCACTTATAAACAACAAAGAAAATCGTCAAATCCTTATTAATGCATGAAACATTATTTTATTAATTACAAGAATGCTACGAGAGATTCGCTCCATAAGATTTTAAGAGTGGCTTAGATCTTAATTATCTTGTGATCCCCATTCGCAGGAGATTAACAAAAGCCATCGATTAATCTACTTTAAGTGATATTCGTCTGCACATAATATTCTTATTCTTGTGGATTTAAAATATATTATTTGCTTCAATTCTTACAAAACTGTAGGAACAAGTAGGTAAATAAAATGTATCTATTGTAATTAAATTTGTTCAAAGAGCAACCAACACACTTAATTTATTTTTCTTAATTAAAAATATGATTTTATTTCTTACGATTAAAAAGCTATACTATTTAAGTAATGTGTTCTCATGTAATAAAATGTTATGCATGACTCAAGGAGTGCGAAACAGTGGTAATAATTCTAAAGACCGGTGACCCAATGCGGATACCTTGAGCGACGTCTATTAAAATAATTTACGCGTACTTTATAATTAGATTTGGACTTGTTTGTATGTGTTAACTCGGCACAGTTGTGGCTGGGTATTTAATACCCGTAAGATTTTAAAACTCTAATAAAACTTTTAAATAAATAATACGCGTTGTTTGTGGTTCACAATGGCTGCGGCTGTTGAGTTCTCGGAAGACTAGCTATTCCACTTAGTGTCACTGCCGCTACAACGGAGTCCACGAGTGTCTGAAGAGTATGTGGCGGGTATATTATACCCAGCCACATCGTATTATTTTAATTTTATGATTTAGAATATTTAATTAAAGCTATGTTACAAAAAGTGATTATCATATAAAATAGTTTTAAATTTAATTTCGATAATTACAACCTCATTTTAGTATAATTTTATGAATTATAATAGTTAATATTACCTAATTTCCTAATATAAAGTACAAATACAGACATAAAATTGATATAGTGTACATATTATTGTTTAAGGGTAAATTAATATACCCGGCCACAACGGTTATGTTCCATTTGACCACTACAACGACACCGGGTTAAATGCGAGTAAAACAAGATATAATTTCATGTGACGTAATAAGAGGCTAATGACATCACGCCACGTGTGGATTTATATGACATGCGAGATTTTACTGAAATTTTAACGAGTACCTACGGAAAATGAATAAAAACATTTTAAGGGTTCTCACGCACTGTTCATTAAGTCAAAGTTAGTAATTATTGAATTTATTAAATTCGGGTTTATTAAGTTTGGGTCCTGTTGCTGTTTATGTATCAATGTAGTTATGTTGCTGCTTACGTACCATTACTTACCATTTGAACTAAAATTTGGCAAATGTATCACTTTTTTTTAAATTGTTGTCATATTGATGAAAAAATAAAACAGTGATAATTTTACTATAAAAAAGTACCAGTAATGTTATTAAAAGATTCTTTAGTATAATTTACTTAAAAGCTTAATGTCAAAATTACCAAATAAAACTTAATTAAAATAAGCGGTTAAGCAGAAAATACGGTTCTATCAATGATAAATCCGATGCTTTTATAATGAGTGCCGCCTACCGCAACACAAAGAGAAGGATTTCAACAATTGTAAGAACTCTCAGTAATTGGCTAAGAGACTTACTGCGTAGAATATACTTAGTGAAAAATGTAAATTAACGATCTTGCAAAAGAACAAAGGATATATCTTTAGTGCTATATTGTTATTTTATGGTTTAGATTTGTATTTATTACAGTACTAGCAGTTGCATGCGGCTTCGCTCGCGTAGATAATATTTACAAAGAGTAGCTAAAACAGTGTATAGTCATTACTTTACAACAATTTATGGCCTCTTTTTATAGGGAATTTATAGTTTAGCTTTTGTCCGCTAGTCCTAGTAGACTGCTCGCAGAGAAACTTTGTCGAGAGTTTCTTGCGAGAGCACTTAGACCATCTCAATCAAAATCATAAACTTCCTTTGTGTCAATTTGTGAGTTATTAGTACAAAAAAAGAACTTTTATAAAATCTTTCGGGTGCCCTTAGATTTCCCTAATGCGGCTCTGTCGCAAAATTAGTTCTTAGTAGACGTTTACTATCAACTATCTTCCTGCCAAAATTCAAGCTTGTAGCATTAAAAAATCAAGGACTTTCACACAAACTTTTAAGAGCCCTTAGACCCTTATAATCCGTCTACTAACTATAAACTACCTCCTTGCCAAATTTCATCCATATGCGTCCAGCGATTTTTGTGATTTCGTGATGATTTAATGACCTGACGATTTTATATCATAGTTTAACGGTAATTCCACATTAAAAGAAAACTTTTTGTATTACAATTAAAAAAAAAATAGTTTAGTAAAAAAGAAACGTTTTTAAAAGTCTGAAAAATATCACGCATGTTAGAAAATTTAGAAAAAACCCAACAAAGCCACAGCTCGGAAAAATTTTCTGTACTGCAATTTCTATTTTACCCAATGCAATTATTTCACCATGAGACTATTTTACCACCTTACTTTTAAATTTAAAAAGGAAATAATTATATGTGTGTACATAATTATGTAAGATCATATGCATTTGTTAAAACTAAAGTTCACTTGTATTGATGACTAGGTGATAATAGCGATTCATAACACGTAATAAAAGCCTTGTTTAGAAATATTTTTTTTTATGTATGGACATATCGCTATTACTTGTATTCAGATGACGACCAGTGTCTAAGAAGTAAGACTTCTAAGTGTTCGTTGAAATCTTTAAGTGGTTTTTCAGGTGGTTTGATGTGATAACAATGGCAGACTCGATCGTTTTATTTTTCTGGTATAAAATTATTTTTTAATTTCTAAACGCTTTAAATTGATTTGTAATTAAAAAAAAATATGAATTCCTATGTTCATGCCCAACAGTATCGTATCGTATAGTAAAGTATAGGTAAGTATACAGTATACAGTACAGTATAATTATAGTAGATACAGTATAGTATACAGTACAGTAGGTATAAGTATAAACGGTGTCCTATTATATTAAGTAGTTTGTAATGAAGAGGCTCGGTTGGTATTTTTACGTCCGTAATCTAGAAAACGAAGTGTCAGAGAGCGAGCTAAGGAATGAGTGGATCGTCGCGTGCAACACTTCTGCGTGACCGCGGCCCATTGATCACTGTTCTCGAGATACAACGCTAAGGACATTTTTTTCACACGAATCGCCTCCCTTTAAAAACGAAAGTGGTTTTTTGTTGACTACTAACCCTGTTTCTTTTATTGGGCCAATCATTAGCTTCAATTTGTTTAGTCAATTTATTACTTCGTACGATATAATATATGGCACTTAACAGTTGCTATTAATTATAAATTTCGTTACTGTAGGTATATATGACGCCGCGTCGGCGCAACGGTTATAACACTGGTTTGTAGCTGCTGCACTCGCGGTTGCGGGTTCGAAATTTGCCGTGGTCTGGATGTTTGTGCAGTCCTTGTGGTCCTTGTGTAGTCTCCCCACCGTGCCTCGGAGAGCACGTTAAGTCGTTGGTCCTGGTTGTTATCATGTACACTTGATAGCGATCGTTACTCATAGTAGGGAATATATCCGCCATCACATGGGGAAGAGGCCTCTGCCCAGCAGTGGGATATTACAGGCTGAAGCGTTATATAGGATACACTTTTATACGACAATAGACATCAAATAAGGTTCAGTCCAGGTTGTGTCCATTTACTGACAAGACAATAGAAGAGCAACAAATTAAATGATCGTTCGGATTAAAACGAGTGAAGGACGATGGAAAGGGATGAGATAAGGAAGGAAAATCGGAGGGTTAATTTCCGTTTATCATATTTACGCTACGAATCGTACCTATATAAGCGTGTTTAGACTAATATTTTGTCAGTCTAGAAATAATTCAATAGTTCTGGGTATAAACCTAGCTGTTGAAAAATCAACAATTTTCAAGACCAACACAATGAGCTATAATTTTGTTAAAATTATTCGCGTTTTCACTGGCATAGAAATTTATTATAATATACAAAGAAGTGCTAAAGTAGTGCCGTAATGTTTGCCTCTTTGTAAACTACATTTATGGTTCGACTTTCATGCGCTAAACCTACCAAACCGCTCTCGCAGAGCTCGTTGATCAGGCTTCATAGAACAATTGTGTGAAAAACAGTCTTCCTTTAGGTCTAATCCGATCATTTTAGGTTATTTTAGTAATACAAACTAATCTCCTAATTTACCATCCAGAATTTTTGCAACTACTGGATCACTTATTTATTTAATATGTAATCAAAAGTCTAAAAATAAAATTTCATACTTCTAACTTCCAATATGACAGAAAACTTTTAAGTTATGTTGATGCGTGAATATTCCAAGAAGATATATACTTATTAACCTATATATAAATGATCAGTTCCTAACCGGGTCTAGTAATGAAGGAGGATATTTTTATTCAAAAATCAGTGCGAAAATAAATATTTATACAAAAATAAGACGCACTTTCATGCAAAATGTCAATCACTAATATAAAAAAAGCCAAAGGCTAAAGATAAAGTTTTATTTTTCTCACTCCATAAATGACGGAATTTCATTCTAACCAGTATTGAGTTTTCTACCTCTATTACATCTACTAAGGTAGTATCTCGACAAACTCTGAACATGTTTACTTTTTTTTAAATCAGTAGTCAGAAAATAAACTTTCATGTTTATAACCTTAAAAATGATGGACGAGCTATAGGTATAACCTTTCAACCGCTACTTCATCTTCTAAGAGGTATAATTTTTAAAATCTATTCTTTGTTGACCTCTTCTAACTATAAAATTGTAGCGTTCATAGCACAAAAATGAAGGACTTTCACACAAACTTGCAAAAGACCTTCTTAATCCGGCCCTATAGCAAAATCCGTTTTTAGCAGACATCTACTAACTATAAGCTACCTATCTACCAACCCTTAACGGAAAAACGTAGTGGATTAAGCTTAATTAGCGATCCTTCTCCTACATGGAGAGAGAGGCCTATGCTCAGCAGTTGGATGATATAGGCTGAATCGCGTAACCTCTGCCAAATTTCATCTTTGTACGTAAGGTAACCTAACGATATTTACATAAATGTACAGGTGAATGGTAATAGGTGTAAAAGCTCTGAAGGGGTTAAAGTGTAGCTCGTATCCTATCTTTCAATGTCTGGAATAGCCCATCCAAAAACAATGGTTCTGGAGTTATTAATTTTTTTAATATTATTCAAAAAAATCCCGATTTTCTAGGAAAAAGAAAAGGGACGTTTGCTATTGTCTGGTCGTTTGTGTTTGTGTATCGTGTGTGTTTTCGGAGCACAACTCCAACACAGGAATAAATACTATTTGGCCTTCGTTTACTTTCAATAATCGGTGGCAATATAATTTAAAAAAAAAATGTTTTTACATACATTTAATAAATATATTATCTATCAAAATTTTAATTATTAGTGTCACGTAAATAAGTTTCAAGTACCATATTACGAGGACCGTCGTAATTAGAAGAGCGGTCGTTATCTGAAACGTGTTAACGAAATTCGATAGTCTTTTATCAAAGCCTCGAATTAGCTGGTAAAGAATTAATAGAACAAAATACCCTCTGTGAGTGAGGTCGGATATAACCCGACAGGTAATAAAAGTCAAAATATGTTTTGAATTTTTTGTACATTTGAGTTCTGAAATTCTTTTACTATAAATGTTAAAGGTAGGTATGAGAAGTATTTCTAGGGGTGTAATAATTTCTGTATCGATATTGGAGACTGATATATAAGTTAAAAGTAAGATCATAAGATCTGGCAGTCTATATAATAATTGTCAGCTGGTTACACTTTTTAAAAATAAAAGACATTTAAATTTCAAGTGAACGTTAATGGCTTTACCGACTTCAAAAATGGAGGAGACACGAAGTCGATTTTTTTTCGTTTGCGAGCAAACACAATTATCTTAAATTTTTCTACGTTATCTGCAAAAACCGACTCGTTTTTAGCTATGAATTGTCCATAGAGCGTAGTCAGTCTAGGTATAGGAAAATGGTAACCGAGGTTTGTTCTTTGGGTTTCGTTGGTTAAGTTATATTTATGATTTTTGTTTGTTTATACACAAAGTAATTTAATTTATATGTCTTTTATTTAGAACCTTTAAAAACAGGCATAAACTTTATTATTTTATGGTATTTTTTTGTGCTAAGTCAATTTTGTTAACTTTTATTTACTACACGAAGACAACATAAAAGTAAAATGGAAAATAATATCATTTATTTTCACTTCATACTTTAGATATAATAAATATTAAATATACTCTCGTTCTCTTCGTTACTCACATACTACTACGAAGTCGACTTTCATGAATCTTTTATACCTTCGTCAAACGTGATGCTAAAACGTCAAAATATTAGGCACTTCGAGCGTAAAGGTTTAGTTTGACAGCATTGTACTATAACAATAGAACATAACTAGACATTTAAGTGCAGCGTCAGCTTGCAGCCCTAGAACGCTATTACTTACATTACTACCATATTTAATCAAAGCATTAATGTCATCTGTGTAATTTCTAAGGTGAATTAGTTTATCGTTATTATTTGAATATGGATTGGGATATATTTGGAGAGGCCTATGGCCTATGTCCAGCAGTGGCCTGCAATGTGCTAAACTGACTGACTGACTGACTGACCCAATCATTTGAATGACCATTAATAAATCGTTAAATAAGCAATTAGTAATTTGTAAGAAGAAAATGTTATAAAATAAGAGACCGTGTTCCATCTGTAGTTGAGATTACGGAAGAGTACACAGTAATTGCAAACTTATAATATGACCAAGAGAAATTTTAAACCATTAATGAAGGCACAATATAAGACTATATTGAAGTCATTATTTATTACTTTATTACTTTGTTTGTGTTTGAAGTCATTATTTATTACTTTATTATTATATTACTTTGTCAAATATTTGTTTGTCTAGTTGCCAAACTAGATCATACGTGATTTCAAGCAGAAGTTATAAATCTTACCGCAAATACGTAGATTGAATTCTCGAAATTTTCAGTTCTTTGCGCGCTCTAGGACCGAGTAATCACATTTATTGTGAGTAGCTTGCGGGCTTTACATTGTACGTCTTTCAGATACTTAGACTGATTTTTATCCTAAATACCCTTTTAAATCAAAATAGTACATTATGTTTTTGTTTTAACACTTGTGTTTTTGTCTAAAACTTTTGTTTAAAAACTTATAAATTCAATTAGAACACTATTTTTATTGATTAATACTTGAAAACAATTTATTTAATTTAATGATAATTGAATATTTTTATTTTAAATTTATCGATTAACTTTGTTTAACGCAGATTTTGTAATAGAATAGTGTAGACAATCGGCCAATTTATCTTAAAGAATAATTGAACAATTTAAAAATGATTAAATGTTTTTAGTGGTGATGTAATATATTTGTTTGTATTTTAAAATCTATAAATATATAGACTTCGTAAGAGCTCCATAAGTAATTCTATAAGTATTTCCATATAGCTACTAGCTATGAATTGTGTTCGAGGATTGATAAACAATCTAAACTTGTTTGTATTGTATATTCTAATTTATTTTAATAATATCATCATCATCGTTCATCTTTAATTATCCTTTATGTCTAGATATTTTTAATTTTTTTTTTCCTAAATACAAAACTATTTTCGAAAAGCTTTTGCTATGGACCTTTGGATCCAGCGTTAAAAATATACAAGACCAATGCAGAATTTTACTATTTTTATTACATACCTATCCAAAAAATACTCATCTCAGAATCCAACATTCCTATTTCAATCATTTTACTAAATTTTAAAATTATTTAAATGGATTATTGTATAATATTGAGAGAAGCTTGAAAGTTCTCGAATTTAATTTGCGATAGATTTACTAATAAAATGAAAATCTTTGAGATATATAATGAACTTATTAATATAATATTTTATCTATTGCATAAGATATTTTCAAAATGTCACCTTGTTTATTAAAGGATTACACATTTAGGATTATTAAATGCTCACATGATATTATCTATACTAATATAATAAAGCTGAAGAGTTTGTTTGTTTGATTGTTTGTTTGTTTGTTTGAACGCGCTAATCTCAGGATCTACTGGACCGATTTGAAAAATTCTTTCAGTGTTAGATAGCCCATTTATCGAGGAAGGCTATAGGCTATATATCATCACGCTAAGACCAATAGGAGCGGAGTCCACGCCGACGAAGTCGCGCGCAGAAGCTAGTTATTAAAATAAAATAATAGCGAAAGTTATTAAATAAAAACATATTATACATTATCATCGTCGACTGAAATATTTACATTGTTGAGAGCACTGTATGTTATCAAAAATAAAGTTTATTAGCATCGTCAAAGGCATAAACGATACAAAAATATAACTTGAACATAAAATCTTAATTCAACATTAAGTTAAAGCTTTTTGCTAATAAATAATTTGTTTCGTACAGAAAATTTGTTTTGAGATATAATATTTATTGTATAAACGAAGTTTATTCTCGCTATAATCTATTTAATTTAAGTCAAAAGTTAAGTATAAGATACACTGGATAAAAAATAAAACGGTGTACAGTAAGTTCAACTCATCTTTGCGCGTGGGTATATGTGTGGGTGCGACGGTCTCGCGTAGTGACGCGACCGTCGCACTGTCCCTGACCGTCTGCTACACAAAATAAAGTTGTATAATTACAAGCGCACGCACACATAGAGCCGCGCGCAAAGATGACTTGAACTAACTATACAATATAATGATCAAGTAATGATTTCGATAAATTTTATAACATAAACATACAAACACACACACAATCGTATAAGCCAAGATTGGTATAATTTTCTTTTACACTATAGTTTTATTTTTATCAGAATTGAAAGTTATTTTTTTTGCAAAGTTGTTTTATGTGCTACTATAGAATTTATAAACGCCTAAACCCGAAATGAATAAAACATTGGTCTCTTTTAAACTGATTGACCTTAATAAGGTTCAAAAATTGATAGAAATTGAGAGTGAAGTTGTATGTACCCCTAATGGATAAAAATAAATACTACACTTTATGCACATATGCACACTTTTTGTGGTAGTATCAATTAGATACGATTCTTAGCTTTTGTGTTTGCAACAGACTCACCAAAAAAATATACTGTCTTGCACGCTGCCGCAATCTTTGCACTGGGTGAAATAATAATTATGCATTAACTTCAAATGTATTTCACGGAGAACTTAGTACGACCAATGTGTAAGTTAGTGACAAATTTAATTAATCATGTCAATAATAATTAATCGATATACAGTTACTTTTATAAATGAGAGAACAGGAGATAAGGAGAACTTACTTACCTTTAGCTTTCTCCTACGCTTCGTCATCCCTTCGGCAACACATTTGTATCTCGGCTCTATTAATACATACGATTTCAATACACGCTTGTAACAATTTAATATCTAGTGTCCCGTCCACTCGTTTACGTTCATTTTAATAAACGAATTTATAACGAGTTTGCCGGTATTATGTACTTTCATTACAGAAGAGACTTGTTACGTTGCTATGTTATGTTTTCATAGCTTTTGGAATAAATACTAAACAAAAAAGCGTGTGTCTGCAGTTCACACACGGCAGAAGTTGAAAGTCTGAAAAGTCGTAGGAAATAGGCCGTTGCGATTTGGGATGTCAAATGTCAGCCACCACCTCGTGTTTCACCCTGGGCAACAGGATGAGCAGCAGTTCTACAGTTACGGAACCGCTGCCCATTACTGCTAACCACCGAAAGGGTTGGATGCGCTCCGGGTACTTCTCTGGCATAAAGCAGAGAAGGCTCGTCAAGCGCATACCGTGGGGAAATTTTCGAAGGAGGGCACGAAAATGCATCGGAACGCTGAAGCCGTAGTCTGCGATGTAAGGGCTATGGCCACTCCAGCCTTGGTCGGCTTTTGTTGGCCATAGCTACCCTGGGAACGGCCAGTGATTGTTCTTTAGCTGCCGCTGGCTGTGTAATATATTTTTTCATATTAATAAAATATTTTTTTAAAATTAAAGTATAAACTGCTGCTTTAATCACTTTTAGAATATTATTAAAAGTCTAGTTTTAATTAATAAGGGATTTTTAAATATATGAATTGTCTGGACACGTCAAAGCACGTACCGGGGCATGGCTTCATAGAAAAATGGGCATTGTCATCTATACTAATATAATAAAGCTGAAGAGTTTGTTTGTTTGTTTGTTTGTTTGTTTGTTTGTTTGTTTGTTTGTTTGTTTGTTTGTTTGAACGCGCTAATCTCAGGATCTACTGGTCCGATTTGAAAAATTCTTTCAGTATTAGATAGCCCATTTATCGAGGAAGGCTTTAGGCTATATATCATCACGATAACACCAATAGGAGCGTAGCACCAATGAAGAATGTTTCAAAATCGGGGTTTTTTTCATTTTGAGAGCTTCCGCTGCGTAAACGGTTAAAGTTTCGCACAAATTATGTATGACAGAATTGGTCCTATTCCACGCCGACGAAGTCGCGCGCAGAAGCTAGTTTGTTATAAGGTGTGAGTCGTCTAACACTATAGTGTTAAATCGTTAAGCTTGTAATATTAACTTTTTCTATAAATAATTCTAAACTGTATAAATTATTCTCATTCATTAATATACATTTAACATATTTCCCTTAGTAAATTCTACATTATGTTCATCTGGAATAGATCGCGTGTAGCCATAACATTATTGGTTGTACTATCCTTTTAAATAAATATACCTAAATTATTCAGTCGTAATATATTAGCCTGTAATAGAAGGAACAATTTCGAAGAAATCATTAATGTACTCGTACCTACCTCTTACGTTTTTATAAGCTTAATAAAATGTACTCTATTAAATCTATTCATAGTGTGAGATAATAACAGTTAACAGAAGTTGCCTGTCACGTCGAATATTGCGTGACAAGACACAACAAACCTGCAATCTGATTATTTGTCATTTGGACACCGAACTTATCACAACTCTGAAAGTACAAAACTTCGTTCCTAGCATTTACGACTGATCAATGAACTCACTTCCTGGTCATAAAAATTAAAGTAACATTTGTAGGTTACTGTTTTAAATATCTAGTCTTGTATTTATTTGTTATGGTTTGATAACAATCATAAAAAGGCATTTTTATTAAATGATACACTATAATTGTTTAATTATTATCACTTAAACTGCTTATGTCTGTAAAATATATTATATTGTCTTGTCTGTTCGCGAGTTTTATCTATGTTCAAGTTAAATACTCGTATAAATTTATAGCTGACATAATTATAATTGAAAGCGCACGAACATAGGGTAATGGTGTAATTATTTATAACGATTTAATAATGTTCAGTTTCCATAACTTTTTTTAAAAAGTTATTTTATAATTCACAAAGTTTTGTTTAAAACTAATAACATAACATAACATACCTACTATATTTTCATTATCTTTATGAACTGCAAACATTTTTATATGATGATATGAAAAGAATCTCATTAATTATCTTTTAATAAATTATCATCAGCTTCCATCGACGGCGTGAAACGTTCCATGAATAAAAAATAATATTTATTAAAATTACAATAAGTATATACTTTAAGGTGAATTTAGTCGGTGAAGTATAATAAATAGGCAGTACGCAAGTGTTCAAGATTGCTGACAAAAGAAGCTAAGAAACAGAGCTTCAGCGATTTGTACGAGATGGTCAGGATAGAAATGTGCTTTGCGAACCTTAGAGGGATTTACTCTTTTAACTCGACGACTTTCTCAGTAATAAGTCTTGAGACATCGGATTGAATTTCGAAATAAATCTTGTTATTGGCGAGAAAGGAATGACAAAGAAGACTGTTTTCATTATGTCATAGTAGTACGAAAACGAGATTGGAACGTATTATTTGGAAAGGATAATTATATTTAAGGACATGTCACAGCTTGTTTGAAGAATTAAAATTTTATTTTTATTCGTCGTATTTCAAAACTTTGTATAGAATAAAAGGAACTATAAAATAGAATGTATGTTTGATTTGGTTATATACTCGTACATGTTACCTGATACTCAAATGAAGTTTTCACAGCCAAAAAGTGATAGCCCAAAAATGTAATATTAAGAAGTACTTACCTAATATCAATTATTAAAAAATACTAATTTAACCGCGATTACAGGAAATCTCGAGTTTGTACAAAATTGAAAACAAAACCTTATTTATAAAGAAAATATACCCTATTTGTTATATTCTTGTAACTTATTGTTTGAAGGAGATGAAATTGACTCTTGAATTTAATTATAACGCTAGCATGCACTGGATATAGACATTATGAAATGCTTTGTATCTTAATTAAGGGTTAATGGTTGTATTGTATTAATCATAATATTGTTAGTGGAATATATTGTATAGGTATACCTATACATAGTATAGTGATATAAATGTAGATTAAAGCGTCTTCTTGTAGTTACTTAAGATATCTCAACGTAGACATCGTTACTAGTGCCATTTCTATGTGTTTGACGTCCATTTCGATTTGACTGCAGATATTTTATTGAGGTAGAGCACACCAGGAAATTATTACTGAAGCAAGGAATAAATCCGACAACCCGCAGTGGAACAGCATGATGGATTAAGCTCTTATCTCTCTCTCTCTCATTAAGCATGATGGAGAAGCCTATGCCCAGCACTGGGATGTTACAGGCTGAATCGTTGTTTCACTGTATATCGAAACTTTGTATTGAATTAAGTGGAATTAGGGCACATCAAAAAATATCTTGTTCAAAATTTTGAGCAGTCTGAATGAGAAACGACATCAACATATTACAAGAAAATCACAGCTAAATAGTTGTTGCTTTCAATAGTGTTGTGTTTCTGTAGTAAGGTAGTCAAAGCTCCGACTGAATGTAAATGGTTAGGGGTTAGGGTCGGCAAAGCGCTTGAAATGCTCCTAGTGTTGAGGGCGTCCAATGTCCATAGACAACAGTATCAGATTATTATGCTTATCTCATGACTATCGGATCATACGCTTGTCTGCCACCTTTATAGTAATAAAATAATATACAACAGTAATGTTTTCACGATTTTCAGCATCTAACCTTCATTGGTAAATGAAAAATGAGAAGAAGGATAGATTATTTATATTATTGTTACAGGGAAGCGTGAGCTTTCACTCTGTTGAATATCACATCGTACATGATATCTAATTATATGGTCGTGCGTCAGAAGATCAAAATATAACTTCAATAATCATGTTGTATGAAACTTGAACGCGTTGTATTACGACAATGTAAGTTAATTTCACGCGGAAAGTCTCAATAATAATCTGATGATTGGGCGTGACGTCATTAAATGGGAGAATCACAAAAACTTAAATAGGCGTTACTCGGATATGGAGCGTAGTTATTTTTTTAAAATTTACTTTGAAGGAAAGACTTCGAGGTTTATTGAATATATTCAACTTAATGCTAACTTCCATGATTTGAAGTTACTACAATCAGGTATAGGGAAGGCATCTGCAAGACAGTATGTGAAACTCAATTGGAATTATGGCAACTTATATTAAGAACAAAATATATTTAAAAAGATCATACGAAAACGCTTACTTTAGTCTTTTTCTTATCAAATCTTCGATGTCGCTTTTTTGTACTTCAATTAACTAATTTGGAAACTTTTAATTTGGAAATAATAAAATATTTTCGCTTTTTTATTCTTATCCGGAAAACCATCCCAATCGAGGTTATGGACAGTTTTGTTTGTTTAACCAAAAGCTCATAGTTTAAAATTGTCTACTTTTAGCTACACAAAAAAAATGTAAATTTATAATAAAATATAATTTTCAAATAAGATAAAGAACGTGTTTAATTATATTAATTCAAATATAATTAAACACGTACTATACTATTAAACAAACTATTGAACAAAAATAAACTTTCTTATTTCTAGCATAAAAAAATTGAGGACCTAACTTTTGTTAATGAATTTCTGTGGTCTGTGGTTAATGACCTAAGCTTCCCATCGCTTTACTGATTTTATTTTTAACTAGCTGTACCAGCGACTTCGTCCGCGTGGAATTTAACAAAAAAGTTAAAAAAAAGTTCGATAAAATGATCTTTGATATTCTTTGATTTCCTAGCATGAGCAGGCGGTAGAGTTGCCAGATGGTCGGGATTCGTCGGGATTGTCCCGACATTTCGTATGATGTCCAGAGTCCCGAAAAAATACTAAATGTCCCGACAAATAACAACAAATCATAAATCTCAAACTATCGCGATAATAATAATCTAAAATTCCGTAAAAAGTGAAAATCATTTCATTCACCACTTAGTCTAGTCGATAAGTTGAAAATGGTCGAAAATAGAGATACTGCTCTTAAAATAATGTGTGTGATAGCTTATTGGATCCGAAATGACGCCTAGAAAAATGTTCTAAAAGCGTGTATTAGCACATAAAAAATTGCACAAGTTACAAACAATTAGAAAAAGGAAAGAAATGGACTTTCGTTTTTTGCCAATATTTCATCCGTCTCAATTGTAGTTACAGAAAAATCATCATTTTTAGAAAAATTACCAGTTTTTATTCAAGTAATTATTATAAACAAAGTATGAATATTTTTTTATCTTTTATTGCGTGATCTTGTTAATCTTCTATCTTTCTATATTCTTTCGCCGAGTAGAGGTCAGCTAAGAACGGATTTTACGAAATTCCACCCACAAGAGGGGTTTGTGGGGGTTAATAACATATATGGCAAAATAACGTTTGCGGGGTCAGCTAGTTATGTATATAAGAAAGGCTCTACGAAACGAAATAATTTTACCACAATTATTCAAACATTTTTTTTTCATTTAGGTACAATTGAGACGGAATTTCGAGAAAATTTTGTTGTTAACAATCGTTTAACTTGTTGAAAAATTAACTTTAAGTAAAATTTCCAAAGGGAATCAAGTATTTATAGTGTTCAAAATACACCATATTTTTTTTCAAATTAAAAAAAAATTCAATACCTTAGATAAATTATTCAATGTGTCGTACTCGCTTTTGACGCCGCGCGCGCAACCTAAAAATATCACGCCTAGACCCATTTTAGCATTAAATTAAAATTATAAATAACTAGCTGCTGTGCCCGCTACTTCGTCCGCGTGGAATTTAACAAAAATTGTTCAACAAAAATAAAAGTAGCCTAAGTTAAACCTTATTACATCAGCTATCTATCAGTGAAAGTCCCGTCAAAATCGGTCCAGCTGTTTCAGAGATTATCCGGAACAGACAGACAGACAAAAATTGTAAAAAATGTTATTGTGGAATATCTACCGTGTACAGATCCATATGCATTTAGTAAAAAGCGGTTATTTTAATATTATAAACAGACACCCCAATTTTATTTATTTGTACCTATATAGGTATACCTATTTGTATCTCCATGATAGAGTTGCGGGAGCTGGGAGTTTTTTATTGAAATATCCTCCTCTTTCAGAATCTTTCTTAAATATTAACAGTTTATGAAATATTGGCAAAAAACGAAATGCCATTTTTCCGTTTTTTTAATTGTTTATAACTTGTGCAATTTTTTATGTAGTAATACACGTTTTAGAACATTTTTCTAGGCGTCATTCCGAACCCAATGAGCTATCACACATAATTTTAAGAGCAATATCTTTATTTTCGACCATTTTCAACTTGTCGACTAAACTAACTACTCTACGCGGAATGGAACGCACTTGGTAAGTCTCTGCGCTGCGATCGGCAGAGCGGGAAAAAAAATTTATAATGAAAAAAGATTTTTATATTTCGTAATATTTATTTGTACCGTTGGTCCCGACCATAATCCCAAAATCCCGACTTTTTAAAAATTTGTCCAGACATTTTAGTCTTCCCATCTGGCAACCCTAGCAGGCGGTCGAGCGATGCGGGGCAGAGGGGATGGACTCGCCCGCGCCGTTATAGGCATCTCAAGGAAAGAACGCTCAACGCTGGCTCGCCGAGCATTAAATGTTTCGCTGCTACCTACTTACTTCTAACGACGATATCTCAAAAACTATTTATCTGATTAATATAGTGTAAAGAGCAATTTTAATCTGCATTAAATGCCTGAGCTAAATAACATATTCATTTGGATAAAGATTAATACTGAACTAAAGAAAATATCTTTAAAAATAACGTAATGTTTTTAATTAAAAATTTGAACATAAAAGTGGTTATTGTAAGTCAACCCTAAGAGATAGAGATATGCTATCGCGGACTTTTTTGTAGAATTTTTATAGATTTTGAATTCGCTAGTACATTATACAACTATATCTTTGCTAGTTTACGCAGCGTTCGCGTGGAAAGCTCCCCGTTGGCGAGATTTTTTGCGACCTCTTCAACATTTATCGCCGTATTTCGGCTAATTTACATTAAAACATAATAAATTATATACCTAAACCTTCCTCAAGAATCACTCTTTCTATTGTTGAAAACCGTATAAAAATCCGTTGCGTAGTTTTCGAGTTTATCGCGTTCAGACAGACAGGAGGACAGAAAGACGCGGCCGGGGGACTTATTTTTATAATAAGTATAGAATACGTAAAAAATAATTTATTATCAATCTAAAAAACAAATTTACAATATCTTCTTAAAAAAATAACAGATTTTCATACATTTATTTTTTATTTCACTGCCTTCGAGGTTACCTTGTTTGGCGTATACAAGCAAAAAAACACACTGATCACGTATGTGCTATGATGTGTTAGTCATAAGTAATCTAGTCGTAAGTAAGGTTGTAACCGATCTGAACGTTTAATTTTATTGGACACTAGCTGTGCCTGCGACTCGTTCGCGTGGAATTTAACAAAAAAGTTATTGTTCATTTGTAAATTTCTAAAATAAAAAGTAGCCTAAGTTACTCTTTATACATCAACTATCTGCCAGTGAAGTCCCGTCAAAATCGGTCCACCTGTTTCAGAGATTAGCCGCAACAAACAGACAGGCAGACAGACAAAAAATTGTAAAAATGTTATTTTGGTATATGTACCGTGTATACATCCATATACATTTAGTAAAAAGCAGTCATTAAACAGACACTCCAATTTTATTTATTTGTTTAGATGCATAGATGTAAATTATTTTCATCTTTTATTGGAATTGGATTTGGAGAGTATAAAATGAAATATTATTGAACTACTCTAGATAAAGAAAATATGTAATACGAGTATGTGTCTTATTATCGTATTACAAATATTCAATTTAATTTGATGATGATGTAACTAGATATATCAGTGTTTCGATTTCTCGGAGGTTCCTAGCGCAACAAGACAAGTTTCCTCTTTAACTTCACGTTACGTGAATCTTCAGTAACGATACGCTCTAGAGGTGTGACAGATTAATACCGCGCGAAGTCAAATTTCTTTTGTAAGATATTATTAGTGTCGTAGTATAGCAACTCTTATTATGAGATACTAGGTATATGACATTTATTCCTCATAAATAGATTTCGGATACCTGAGGTTTGTTAATGCCAAGACGTATGGAATGATACAATCGAATAGAATGAAAGTAACCGACAAAGCCCACAAAATTAGCAAGTTGAAATGGCACCGGGCTGGTCACCTGTTTTCCAAGACGTTGCTGGAGCAGACGTGTTGGTAAACGCAGTATGGGACGTCCTCCCGGCTCGTTTGACCGACGATCTACGTAAGATTGCCGGTGTGGGCTCGATGAGGTTTGCGAAAACTCGCGATGTCTGGCGTGAACTTGGGGAGGCCTATGTCCAGTAGTGGACTGCAATAAGCTGAACTGACTGACTGTTGAAGACTCCTATCTAATTTGATACTAAGAGTAATCAAAGTAATTCCGTACCTACATAATAATTTCTCATATTTATAGTACATGTTTTTTTTTTTAAATTATTTATGTTACTTGTTTTTAAAACATATTTCCAAATAGTATTAAAATAAGCACAAAAAGTTGTCTAGCAGAGAATTCTTAATAAGACCGCCTTAGCGCATTTTCTCTTTTTTATTAGAAGATGAGCGTGTGTAATTTAGTTCGTCTACATTGAGATCAATGAAATTTAATTACAATTTTCAAACTCAACTGACCTGAGATCGTAATCTAACTTGACTGGATCTTGAATTTGACTTAAAGAATTTTTCTATTACGTTTTGTAAACTGGCTGACTTAATTATTTATTTTACTTTTATATTATTATTTTTGAAAAAAAATTACAATATAAGTTATCTACCTATTTGTAATTA
Source organism: Melitaea athalia (assembly GCA_905220545.2). Taxonomy (NCBI): domain Eukaryota; kingdom Metazoa; phylum Arthropoda; class Insecta; order Lepidoptera; family Nymphalidae; genus Melitaea; species Melitaea athalia. Next base: position 9,087,836 of record HG992180.1, on the reverse strand, counting down.
GAAATGTTGATATATAGAGAAATATTTTTAACTAGGTTTTAATCTATACTAATATATAAAGCTGAAGAGTTTGTTTGTTTGGTTGTTTGGTTGTTTGTTTGTTTGTTTGTTTGTTTGTTTGTTTGTTTGTTTGTTTGTTTGAACGTGGTAATCTCTGGAACTACTTGAAAGGCCGATTTGAAAAATTCTTTCAGTGTTAGATAGCCCATTTATCGAGGATGGCTATAGGCTATGTGTCATCACGCTAAGACCAATAGGAGCGGAGCCCACGCCGACGAAGTCGCGCGCAGAAGCTAGTAGAAAATAAGGGTGGAAGTTATTCTTCTCTATACTGTATAAAATATTAATATGTAATTTATGTAGTTAGGTATAAAACCATATTCTAATATGAGTCTATTACACAACATATTTCGGGTACAATAACGTCCTATTTTTCACTATAGCATTAATCATCTCATCAAATCAAATCTCTTTATGAAAATAAAACAAAAATATATCTATACTAATATTATAAAGCTCAAGAGTTTGTTTGTTTGAACGCGCTAATCTCAGGAGCTACTAGTCCGATTTGAAAAATTCTTTCACTGTTAGATAGCCCATTTATCAAGGAATCTATTATGGAATTTAAGAAATTAAGAAATCTATTATGACACACAATAGGAGCGTAGCAACAATGAAGAATGTTTTAAAATCGGGTTTTTTTTTCCTTTTGAGAGCTTCCGCTGCGTAAAAAGTTAAAGTTACGCAAAAATCATGAATGACAGAATTGTTCCTATCCACGCGAACGAAGTCGAAGTCGAAGCTAGTATACAATAAGAATAGATTTGTCTTTAATATTTCAGTAATAATAAGCTGCATAAGAAGATAGTAAAATTGTAGTAAAATATATAAAGGATAGATATATTAGTCATATATGGAGCCTCTTGTAAAAGTGACTGCTATGAGATATAAATCGATAACAATCAAGCGATGAATAAAAGTAAGGTAATAATGAGGTAGGTAAGAAAATAGCACTGCGTTATTCTTTGGTAGTGCCGAATCGATTTAAAGACAACACTAACGTAACGTACGTTAGTGTTGTCTATAAAAAAGTGAAAATGATAAAACGCTCAGAACACCTTGTTATTCCGCAAATATTCCACAATACTCTACAGTCGTAGTCGTTTTATAACGACGGATTACCGTTCACATAGTGAAAAAAAAACAAAAAAACTAGTCGACGAATTTGTGTTTCTTTACCGTTCAGAAGGATTTGCTTTAATTCAAATATTAGTTTCCGATTCGAATGTGTGTCCTTGCGCATCTCTCCGCCGTGATTTAAAGAATTTCTAAAGTTGTTTTATTTAACGCCACACATTAATTTTCATCATATTTCCATATGAGAAGTTTTTCTGACAACCTGAATTTTAGTAAGTTTGCGGAATAATCTCTAACTTTAAATAGAGTAAATCGAAATAACCCAGTGAATACAAATTTCTAGTTTATCTACGAGTAAGAGTAGGTGGTATTAATCTAGACTGACAACGTTAAAATATCAAGTTGGTTCTAACTTTCTTTAAGAAATACGTAGATAGTGAAAAAAAATTCTTTAAAATATATCTCCGAGACAAAATAGTTTCACCGACAGAAGTTCCAGTAAAGTATAATAATAATTTATTAGTAAAGATTTTATTTCAGAAATATTAATTTTAGATAAATAAACTTTAACAAGTGAAACATTCTATAAATGGATAAATTTTAATGATACAAAAATGTCTATTTATAAAAGGTCTATCTAAGAGATAAAATATATTTAACTGTTATATTGCAAGTATAGAGTATTATAAAAAAAATAATACTTACTAAATTTAAACTTGGTAGTAATTGATTCAGTATCTTCAAAATAAAAACGTATACATTATACTGTATATATGTTACTGTAAAAACTCGAACTACCTACTTGACTTGACTACTTGAGTTGGTAAATGTAAGGATTTATGAAAATGAGACATTTTTTTCGGACTTTTACTATTAGAATTTAGCACATGCTAGGTTTTACCACTGACAGCTAGTAAAAGTTGATTTTGGACCAAAAAACAAATATTAATTCTTATTATTTCATATCCATTTATTACAGGCAAAAACTTAAATTGGTAAGTCTTTCGATTAAGACCAGATCATTTATCAGCATAATTTTGTTAGAAAAAAAAAATAACCCTAACCTATCTAACTTCAAAATTTGACCGTTTATCGGCATAATTTCGTTACAAAAAAAAACCATAACCTATCTAACTTCAAATTAGACCGACGTGGGTCTTAATATAAAGACTAGCTACATTACAACATGTCTTTTTTAACATATACCGTACCATTAATGTAAATCCTAAGACTTACCAAGTGAATGCCTGAATGGTGGTAAAAGGGCAAATCGCAAAATCGTTTGGGCCTTTACCATTAAGAGTTGGTAAATCTTAGGTTTTGCTCTTAAATCTTAGGAGTTACCGTAATTCGTGCATTTATATACATTTCTATCAAATGATATTTTCATTATCATTTTTTTTCAAAATATACATTTATTTCGAAATTTTACAATATTATACACACATTTACAATTCACAACGTCAACGTTAATAAATTCACAATTCAGAACTAAATATTAACATTTTATAGTAGTTCATTAAAATAAAAACATTCAAGAGTGTCATAGTTTTTTCTACTCTATTCGCAATTACAATACATGTATAATAAGTACGCTATTATATTTGCTTATGACCGTGTAGTGGTCCAACTCGTGGAATGGAGCCAAAACGTTGACCTAATGTTAAAAATTAAGGGAAAATTATACTGGGGTAATCTAATAAATTCGTTATAACTGGAAGCAAAACTTCATTTGCTCTCGTTGCCAAACCATAGTGATACTATTTTTGTTCCATTTTTTAATCTTTTGTCAGACAAAGGATTGTATGTTAAAATATGTGGTTCTATAGTTAATACAGTTTCCGTTATTTCATTTTGTACTTTATTTCACAAAACACTTAATTATAGGTAGATTTAATATCGATTTAGTGCAGTGGTTACTCAGTAGTTATTAAGGCCGTTTGGTATGATGTTTTTATTATTATTAAATCATAGAAATACCTAAAAATCGCCAAATGATGATATTGCATAAGTAAAAGTATTGATAGTTACCGTGAAAGTTCAAAAACTTATAAATAAATAGTATGTTTAAAACAGATATACAGACACGGTCATCTGTTCCCAAGGTCTATTTATAATGGACGAACGTATAAAGAGCCCAAGTAAAAGTTAAAATTTATTTTTTGAAAATAATATAATAAGTAAATAATATTAATAAGTAAAATTTTAAGGGCATCCCCTTCAAACTTTGAGATTGCTGGCTTAGAAGAAGCTAGAAACGCTTTCTTGATTGCATGCCCAGGTCAAAATTTTCCAGTTTCTACTAATTCACAGAGGAGCTGGGACGACATAAACTGTAAATTTACTTATGACAATCTTTTAAGCTGTAGTACAGGTTCGGCGCATGCCAAGCTTTTGGCTGTGGGTACGCATGAGGCCGGCTACTGGCTTCACGCGTATCCTTCGTCAAATACAGGTACATTTCTTGAGCCTGACACGCTCCGAATCGCAATCTGTCTACGGCTTGGGGTTCCGGTCTGCTTTCCACATAAATGTCCCTGTGGCAGTGATGTCGACAAGCTAGGACATCACGGACTGTCTTGCCAAAAAAGTGCAGGCCGCTTCTCTAGACATGCCGCACTTAACGATATCATACGCCGGTCCCTTGCCACCATCAACGTGCCAAGTCTACTTGAGCCGACTGGTATAGCAAGAGACGATGGCAAGAGACCGGACGGTATGAGTTTGATTCCATGGAAGATGGGCCGGGTGCTGGTATGGGATGCAACCTGTTCAGACACGCTGGCCCCTTCCCATCTCCATGGAACCAACAATAGAGCTGGTGCGGCTTGTGAAGCGGCTGAAAAAGCTAAAGCAGGCAAATACAGGGGTCTAGGCTCCGAATATGATTTTGTCCCATTCGGTGTCGAGACCCTTGGTCCGTGGGGTCCTAGTGCCATAAGGCTCTTTAAGGAAATATCTAAAAGGTTAGTCGACATCACAGGAGACCGAAGAGCTGGCAGCTACCTCGGACAAAGAATTAGTCTAGCTACCCAAAGGGGGAACGCTGCCAGTATCTTCGGAACCTTGCCTAAAGGGACTCCCTTTAATAATGTATTTTAGTTATTATATTATATTTTTTAAGATTTTTAGTTTTAGGTTCGTTGTTTTTAGTACCTATATATTTTTCTTTTTTGACTATATCATATTTGACACCGCTCAGGTGTAGTGGTGGGCCGTATCGGCGCCTAAACAATGGCAATTGTGGGGGTACTATTCCCGATCAGGGTGGATATTTGTATTTGTACAAATATTTCTTTCCGGTCTGGGTGTCTGTCTTGTGGGGCTCCTCACCATGCCTTGGAGATCACGTTAAGCTCGTGGTTTCAGTTGTTGTATACACATGATAGTAATCGTTACACATGGTAGGTAATTGATCCACGAACTTGCACTGCAACGTTTTGGATCAAATCGACTCTTCTTCTACATGGAGAAAGAGGCCTATGTACAGTGGTACAGGCTTAATCAATCAAAAATCACATTTTCATAAAATGTTATAAATTGTAAATACGTATAAAAATATCTTATTGTTAACAAACGCTTATGTAACAAATCGACAAACTCACTTTTATGAAGCAAAACGTGTTAAATACTTCATACAATTACGATATAAGTCGACACGCGAAAAATCTTTTACACGTAACAAAGTTACGTAGACGCCTCGGGAGTCATCGGAATAATTTAATTAAAGAACCAGTTTCGTTGATCCTTTACACATTCTGGTATATGTATAAAGCTGTAACATGTTCACAGCCATAATAAGCGTGTGGGCTCAAATTTATTTGGTCGTGTAACAACACGAATCGTGAGCTAATAACCGACGTCACGCAAAAGGGTGTAGTCATATCTACGTGTTAAATGTACGAATAATTCGTAAATAATTGAGTTTAATAAAGATAGCATTCCCTCTAAAAAGTTTAAAGAAGATATTAAAATATATTTGTAAGGATTCAGAAGTTTGATAAATGTTAAAAAGTACTTAGTTAATGTTTTTTTGTTAAACAAGTGATAATGAAATACTATTTATCGTTGTAGCATCTGCTCACTGTTTTAAATAGCAAGTAGATTAATTTTAAATAACATTTCAGTAAACAAATTGCTATGAACATTATTTTTAAATAATTATCATTTATATAATATTTATCTTCATCGTTATGTTATTAATTTTTGAGATTAAGCTTATTAGTAAATAGCTAATAGCCACTTTCAATAATGTATTCTTTAATGTAGACCAGAGATAATATAATTAAAATGAATTAGAAAAGAAGAATAAGTTCAAAGGCGGCATTATCGCACAAAGCAATTTCTTCCAGGCAACCTTTGGATGGATATTAAAAAATAAGAATTTAGTGGGTGTACTGAAACAGAACAAATTTATGTATATAAATAAATATTATCGATCACGATTCAGCCAAATAAATAGTAATATCCCCACTGTTGTTCATAGGCCTCTTCCCCATATAGGAGAAGGATCGGAGCTTAATCCACCACGCTGCTCCAATGCGGGTAGGCGGATATATTCCCTACTATGAGTAACGATCGCTATCAGGTGTGCATGATAACAACAGGGACCGACGGCTTAACGTGCTCTCCGAGGCATGGTGGGCAGACCCACAAGGACTGCACTAACATCCAAACCACGGCAAACATCTGTATGGCCAATACAAATGTTGTCGTGTGCGGGGATCGAACCCGCAACCTCCCGCACAACAGCCAATCGCAATCCAGTGCTGTGACCGCTGCGCCAACGCGGCGTGAAATAACAACAATAATAATTTATTTAATTCAGATTTACATCCATCCGAATATAAGTGTTAGTAACATTTTATTTATTTATTTATCAAATTAAAATTAAACTAAAGAAGTTTCACTTCAAAAATCATAACTCACCAAAATAACACGTACCATCACAGAAACATTCCAAGAACGCTATTGATCATTTTCCCGAGAGGTAAAGAAAAGCGTGATGGAATACATCTTCCCTAACATACCTAACTTGACTTATCGACCTCTCAAAGTGTCTGTCAGATCACGCGTCGGTACTTACAGGTTAAAACACACGAAAAATATTGAATAGTTAATAGTATAATCATTTAGATACAGTTTATATTCTCTGTATTGAAATCATTTAACCTACAATTATCTATCTATTATGAAATTAAATATAATAACAAATAAGTAAATCCTGTGTGGTTACGGCAGTGAAATAATATAGCTACCCCCTCTCTTCCCGTGGGTGTCGTAAGAGGCGACTAAGGCATAACACAGTTCGACTATACCACCTTCGAACTTAAAAAGCCGACCGATGACGGGATAACCATGCAACTGCTAGCTTTGAAAAACACAGGCTGAAGACGGGCAGCAGCGTCTTCAGTGCGACAAAGCCAGCCCTGCGGTTACCAACCTGCCTGCCCAGCGTGGTGATAATGGGCAAAACACATGAGTTGAGCGCGAACTTGTGGAGGCCCTATGTACAGCAGTGGACTGCGATAGGCTGAAGTGAAATAAATCCTTGCTAATGTAATGTTTGCTTTTTTATTATTTTCTTGGTTTTACGCGTTAATCAAGGATACCTTACAATCATTAAACATAGAATCTTCATACAATAAGCATGTTACTTTGGAATTGTCTTAAACTAAAAAACAATTTATTTCTTACGCACCACTTATTTACTATTCGCTTTTAATTATATTACAATAATTATACAAAACTGTTTTTAGAGTGTATTCCTGTAAAACAGAATTCTAAGTGCTTAAATTACTGAACTCTTGACTTTATAGCTGAATAAATAAAATAAGACAAATAAGCCGGATAATAATAGCAGACCCTCGTAGTCAGTAAGCGAAGAGACCAAATGGTCATACAATCTGATTATGAGCTAGCCGTGTTTTGTCACGCAATACGTCCCCGACACGTCACTTAAAAGGGACGGCCCTGTCGACGAAACTTGTTATTACTCGTTCTAACTGCCCGTAGCCTATATTTTACTACTTTGTTAAAGTATCATACAAATAATTATAGGGGAAACCAGAGTGTGATTGCCCACTGACAGTGATTGCCCGCTTTAAGAAAAACATTCTCATGTGTTATCTTTAAATCATTCTAGTTTAATTAGAATTTACTAGATGGCTCTGTGATTAATCTCATGTATATTTAAAATTGACTACTGGCAGCACTGAAAGAAAAAAAAAAGTTATGGCGGATTTTGTCGAGACGGGTAAACGTGTTACTCAAAAAGTAAAGCACTTTAACAATTTTCTTAAGGAATGACTTGTTTAAAGGCTCATTTTTTTCTGCATTTTATTTGATATTCAACTATTGGTGTATAGTTATGATGAACTCAAATGTATTTTCTCTGTTTTTAAATGAGAATATCTGGTGATATTTGATTTCTAATGGTTATTTTAACGGTGGGCAATCACTGCACGTAAATCTGCATATTTTTAGTTATTGCCCACCATCATTTTAGTTATTGCCATATGTCAATGTCTAGTTATTGCCAGGGCAATTATTGTCACGGGCATTTTTTAACAAAGTGTGATCACATGAAATAGTGTTTAAATTGCTCATAGCTTAACTTGTTTCACAATCGTTATGTATGATTGTCTAAATTGTTATTATTGTTACATTTACAGTATGTCAAAGACAAAAAGTTTAATATAGCAAAGTAAATTTAGTAGCATTTTTGCTGACACAAGACAAAGCAAATTCTTGTGTTTCGGAAAAAGATATGAGGGTTGTTTACTGAAATTCAAAATTATGCAAACTGAACGACAGCCTTATGCCATTAGCTCCCAAAATTTTAAGGCAGAATTACATACAAAACAAAAAAGAAAAAATCTGTTAAAAGTAAAAGAATAGAAGAAGTTGATCAAAGAAACGAAAAAGACTGAAAAAGCAAATAAAAAACTAAGATTATTGATAAAAAATCAAAGGGAAATTCAAAAAATAAAAATACTACACTAAATTCTAATAGTGATACTATTCATTCTAAGGAAATAGATACAACTTTAGGGAATAATAGCCAACAACTGATTGAACATTCTGGAGCAACAACTGGAACCGATACCAAAGAAGATAAATAGAAATATAGACATAGTAAATAAGGAAAAAGCAAGAAATACCAGCATCTAAAAAAATAACTGTTTTAAATAATAATGTAATAGAACCTGGTAACATTGTACCAAAGTCTGCTTGTCACTTCAGCCTGTAATGAAAGATCAGAGCTTAATCCACCACGCTCCTCCAATGCGGGTTAGCTGATATACAATATACAGTATTCCCTACTATGAGTTAGGATCACTATCATGTATACACGATAACGACTTAGACCGACGGCTGAACGTGCTCTCCGAGGCACGTTGAGGAGACCCACAAGGTCTGCACAAACACCCAGACCACGGCAAACATCTGTATGGCCAATACAAATGTTTGTCATGTGCGGGGATCTAACCCGTAACCACCAGCGTAACAGCCACAAACCAGTGCTGTGACCGTTGTGCCAACGTGGCGTCTAGCCTGCTTGTGGAGTTTGTCATTTCAATGTGATAAAAAATGAATTGACTTGCAGTGCTTGCTCAAAGATATTACATGTGCGTTCCATTCCACCAAAACATAAGGAAAATATACCAGATAGCTCCGATTTGTATTTATTTTTATGCCATCTTTGTTTTGAAGTAGATGATTTTGTCTTTGACGATTATAATGCATTAACATCAGCTAAATAATTATTTGATAGAGTTTTTATTAAAGCCAAACGCAATTTATTATGAATATTAAAGACTATCCTATTAGATGTAAGTTTAATGTTTTGTTTTGATTATTTATTTACGTTTTAAGTTGAATTTATCATTTTGAGTCTCTGGGCAATTACTATGCTGTGATGTGGGCAATTAGTATACGAAAGGGGCAATCACTGTACTTTTTAGAAGATTTTAAATTTATTTCATTATCTTCTATGTTATGTACGTTTTAACTAAAAACTGTTAATCCTCTGTTGGAGAGGTTATTAGGTAACAAGAAAAAAGTTATAAATGGTTAATTGTTATAATACTTTTTTTATTTTTTGATGTCAATGCGTTAGAAGTCCTTAAGTGGGCAATAGCTATACGGTTTCCCTACCTACTGTAAATGTCACAGTTCAATATTCGTATTGTGGGGATAAATACTGTTTTCACTTTAAAGTAACGTGTAGTAATGTACAATAATAATTGCTCACACTTTCAACGTAGGTATAATAAAATAAAAATTTTCATGAAAAAGTCGAAGTATTTAGTACAGATAATGTAAGACGAATAGAATTATTAGGAAATTGGATTTGTTATTATCATCTATTCAAATATCAACATTAAGGGACTGTCAGATGCAACATTATTAATAAACAAATTGTATCAAACTGGTCTTATCATGGTCTGTAACGAAAACTTGAGTGGTATCGAAAGAATTATTCATTTCCTTTACGGAACATAGTGATGTCTTTACCTAATTTTATTCGCAGTTATCACACGCAACTGTAAACAACGCTTGATATAGAACTAACCGAGAAAAAGATTATGTTAATACCGAGTAAGCGATTTGCGCCTTTGAAGATACCTAATTATCGATGCTCATTGATCCTTGTAGAGTAATGTTCAATAGTGATGATTGAGTATAAACGTTGAAAAATTAACAAAAACAAAAACACGTTGAACGATGCCAGTGTAACGGACTTAATCAAAATAAAAATGCAGTATAATATTGGAGACTTAGCAATTATTTGAAAATTTCATCGTGTCGCGTCAAATTGTCTATCGTCAGAACCACTCAGGAAACTTTGTAATTTCTATAATTATTACCTTTTTTTTGATATCGCAGGGTAGCCCATTTTCGGGTGATATCCAGGACGTCCGGGTAGGCAGTCCCAGACCGTATGTCGGACTCAGCACTTGAGGGTACCAATACCGCACTAAGCCCCTGCGGGAGCCTTCAGCCGCTTTAATTGGAAGGTCCCTGATCTGCAGGCAACATGATCCCTCCAGCGACAGGCTGGCCTCGGCGAAAAGACCAGACTTCTTCTACACGGGGACTGTCCGGCTCATAATTATTACCTCTACACATATATTGATAGTATGACATTGAAGTACTTTGTTTAGGGAACGAAGCTAGAACCTTGATTTTTCTATTTACTAATTGTAAGTTATAGTAAATTTGAATGAGCACTACCAGGTAGGTTGCGTACTGAGTAAAGACACCAATTATTTATAACTTTATTTATAACGTTATTCCGCTGAGTTATCAAATTGCATTTAAATGTCTTCGTGCAATATAGAAAAATGAATTGAAACTCGTAGTTGGCTTCAAAAGAAATTTACTTATAATAAAAATGAAAGAAAAATTAATAAGAAATTGTACGACATCAAAACCTTAGGTAAGAAAAGCTAAGGAAATGTTATTAATAAGCAAATTTCTTGAAAGTCATTCATATACAACGAGTAAGTCCCGATTTATAATATACTACGAAACTCTTATGTTAAGGCTCACGTTGACTGTCGATATATGTATGCCTACTCTGCGTATATAAACTTATATTTTGTTAAATCTTTTCTCTTACGAGTTAGAACGTAACATTTAAGAGCCTATGAACAACTGACACAAATTACTTGATTATACTATCTTTTAAACATTTACTATTAGGTAAGAAAATTAAACAAAATTTTCTAATTTACATATAATATGTATAATAATTATATAAAATGTCCATAAAAAATATCCAGGGATTTTAATATATTTAATATATATATTTAATAAGATACATTACAAATAAATAAATATCCCTAAATATATTAGGTAATGATATGTATGTGCGTCCCTTGGCCTGTTTAATTTCAGTAACTATTGGATTTCGTATGAAACTTCACAGAAATAATACTTAAAGCTCTGAATAATACATGATGAATACTTTATCTCCTGAAGGGTGGATCGGAACGTTTAGGATTTTACGAAATATATAATTTAATTTATATAACTATTTAACCAGATTTGACAAACGAAAATTAATATTTATCTACAATAATAATTGTGTTGATGATCTACGGCGGCCACTCTGGTGTGACGAATGGTGTAATGGTGCGTGTGGCGTTTAGGCATCTAAACACCAACGGTTGCGGGTTCGATTTTCACCGAGAGAGAATTTGAAAGACAGAAATAAATATTGTTTATATTTTTATTTCTGGTCTGGCTGTGTGTCCTTGTGGGTCTCCACATGATCGCGGCTGCTATTCTAAACATTAAACATCTTATACGCGATATTAGGCAATATTTATCCGTCAACCCACAAGGGAGCAGCAGGTGGATTAAGCTCCAATTCTTCTCCTACATGGAGAGAGGCATTTGCCCAGCTGTGGAATGTTACAGGCTAAATTGTGTTCGTATGTTCTACTGTAACCATGGTTTTCTGGGTTTTGGCCCACGACATTACGAGGTCATTCATTATTTTATCTGATTATCAACGGACTCTGCAGTGATCACATTATTGGTAGATATAGCAGGTTCGATCCCGCTCATGATAGATATTTGAATGTGAGTCATGGTATAGATCTTTGTGTTTATATTTCTAGACCACTATATAGCATAGGATTTTTACCCTTTTGCATGTGAATAGTTTAATTCTTTGTAACGATTTGTTTTACGCACTGGTGTCGAGTTTTTGTGATTCATTATAATTTTACCAAACAGTACATTATTTATTTAGTAATATTATTTATATATACCTACTTCAAAAATAATTGAAAAATTTGTGGTTACTAATTAAATATGAATTATTATTACCATTACGCAATCATTTTCATAATTTATAGTTATATTTTACTGAATATCAACTATATTATGAAAATACAATTGTTTTTGTTTGTTTGTATTAAATTTAAAACATTTCTGGTTTAAATAGGTCACGGATATAAACTAAAAAGCTGGAAGCCGAACTTAAACGCAATTTTAACGAGATTCAAGCCCTAGTTTTAATATATCTTGCTATACTTTTACTTCTGTTTAAGTTATTGACTTTTTTACGTAATACATAATATTAAGTTTTAGCATAATGTTGCTGCCTCAAACGATTACCCATAGATACGAGTATCGCACAATATCCTCTACATAGCATAGCTCTCGATATCTACAAGTTTTGTAGTTTAGCTTTAGAGAGGCCGAAAATCAATATTTACTACTTTAACAATGAAATAAATTAACGAAACCGTAGAATGAACTGATTTACTTATTTCATTAAATTAATTATCAATGATTATTAAAAAACAAACTACTATCAACTTTATCTATAAAATCAGGGGCGAATCGTGAATTTGTGGGGCCTGGGCAAACTTATCGGCGGCCTTTTTTGTATTTAAATTAAAATAAAAACTCATTTTATTTAAGTTGGCTTCAAAAGCACTTTAAAGTCGTTATTTTGTAAATTAAAATTATAATATATTATAAAATTATATTCAACCAATTCCCATTTTGTCAAAAACTATTCATATGGTAAGTTATTTTTTGTTACACTTTTCTTTTTATACCAGCTATTGTAGAATATGATTATGACAGTTTTCACAAAATAAACAAAGAAATTATTTACAGCAAGTGCATCGATATACTACACTATAGAGTGTAACATACATACATGACACACATACACGTGACATAGGTCAAAACATTACATTTAGAAATGGTTTCTACAAGAATTTCTTTCTGCTTAAATGGCTAAGATCATATAGGAGGCATTGAAAATTTCTTACATTAGTTATTACGCCGGCTACAAAAGCGATTAAGTTCGCTGTTAATATAGAATTGAAGCAACTCACAAAATTGATATCATTCATATCATTGCAAGTAGCTGACTCTACCATTCAAGGATATGGAATGGGCTATGTAGGCATAAATTTTCTATAAACATAGCCCGTAGAATTAGCAAGTTGAAGTGGAAGTGGGCTGATCCCATGTGTCGCAGGACCGATGGACGCTGGACCTATCATTTGCGTAAGATCACCGATCGAGGCTGGATGATGATTGTGGACAACCGGGATATTTGGCAGGATCTTGGGGGGCCCTATGTCTTGTATCTACGGGGCCCTGGGCTTAAGCCCATTAAGCCCTTAATAGGTAGATCCGGCCCTGTATAAAATAATATAGATGTAGATTTATATCGAGATATTTTAATAGGGCTAATGCTTTGCGTGACTGGAAGCACTTTGATGATGTTTAAGCTGATCGTAGCTCATTTTGTACAATAATATTTTAGCTTAAACTCGTATAATTCGTTGAGTTATAGTGAATAGTCCAGTGATAAATAAAATTTTGATATTTAAAGTGGCCATAAATTTTTAAGATAATAATTTATCAAGTAATTTTCTTTTGTTCTGCGTATACACGTTCCACTAAGGAAAAGCCGTTGTTTTGTATGAGTAAGAGGTGTTATATCTCAATTATCGTCAGTGATCTATAGCAGATTGGTAAGTACATATGATATTTTAGAAAATCTATCAAACGAAATTTTGGAATTACAATAAATATTCAACGGATCCCCGGATTTGAACTCACGACTCTTTTGTGTCGATTAATATTGTACCGTTTTTTACCAGACCTTAAACACAAAACAAATTACTGTGCTCGCAAACGAAAAAAAAAATGACTTCAATTACATCGACGAGAAATAGAACGAGGTAGACAAAAAAAGTCAAGTAAATACGCATAATTAAAGATTACTCAAGAAGTACTCGTCAGCTTACAAATTACAATTAAATTTAAATGCGACCACGTATCAAGCAGCTATCAGCTTTTAATTTAAAAAAATAGTTATTAAAATGGGTACACTCAGTAAAAAGTTAAAAGATTATAATACAACATAGGTAGATGAAAAATTTTGCTAAGTAAGCAAGTAAATTATTGCTAAGTAAATACGCATTATTAGATATAACTTAAAGAGTAGGTACTTGTCAGATCTCGATTAAATTTAAATGAAACCACACGACAAGCACCACCTTTCGATTAAAAAAAAATCGTCGAAACCTTTCCACCCAGTCAAAAGTTCTGAGGTAACAAAAAATACAATCGAATTGAGAACCTCTTCCTTTTTGGAAGCCGGTTGAAAAGCAAACAACACTCATAATATCATCATATTTATTAAAATAAATAATAAAGACCAAACACATATGTATGAAATTTACGTAACATCTCCGATAAATATATATACGTACAAGTTTTAGTAACTAGTATATGCAGTAATAATACAAAAGAACTCGATCTAATATATTTACAACATTTGTAGTATTATCTAAGAAGGCGTTCCTAAAGATGTATTTATGTACAATCACAAGATGTTATGACAAGCTTAATGACCAAATTACAAAACTTAACAATTGACTTTTGTTTTTATTTATTAAATTCTTTTATCAAAATAAACTATTTAAAACAATATACTTTAGAAGCATCATTTACGTAGGTCAAGATATGTGTCTGATATGAAATTTCACTAAAAGTCGCCGATTACCTATTAATGTAACTGGATAGAAACACTTAAGTCTTCGGGAGAAACTAACTTATTCGCCTAATTTATTAATTATTACTAACAATAAGAAACATAACTAGTCGACGTGCGTAAACGGTTGTCCTTCAAGTGACAAGTATTTCTGACAGTGTTATAACGTAATTAATAATAAGAACAAACACAATTTATCACGTTTCCGTTATCACGAAAGAACTAAGAACTTGGAGAACAAAAAATGTTAATAATATTATACTTAATGTAGATGCCGCGCTTGAGCTCCGCACTGAAACAAACAAGATAATTATTATTCACGTAATGGACTTACTTTTTGAGGATAAAGTTGTAGGTAACAGCTCCTTTAAACAATTTGTTCCGGTGGCCTCTTTAAATTTCAATAAGATTTTACGTTAACCTTGTTAGTGTACTTTGTAAATCGAAGTCATTATATATTTAATGCAACTTTGAATTCTGTATTGTGATTCAGGTTAGTAGTTGAATTTTGAAGGAGTTTAGCAAACGTATACCTAATAATAATTTTTTTATTGATTTATAAATTATTATTACGTATTCCTAAAATCAGGGAGACCGTGAAACGTTCTGGTAGCTTTTAAATTAGTCTCCTTTCAATCCATCATGGTCGCATTCAGTCATAAATAGTGTTGAATATCTTCCGGCATTATACAGAGCGGTCGCTATGAAGTGTTAGTGAATATGAATACTGCATGAAAGAAACAACATTCTTTGATATGAAAGATTTTTGCTTTATAGTTGAAAAAGTATGGTTATTACAGTTATAGAAAAAATATTGATAGTAAAAAAAAAAAAAATATTAAATTAGTAGGATAAATATTTGTTCAATTATATTTGTACACGAAAATAAATAATATATGAAACGTTAATACGAGAACTGTTTTATTTACTCTATTATTTGGCTTAAGTCACTTAATTGAGGTAATTAACGTTAAATATCAGTAAATACAATATCATTTATGAATTGAAATACAGCGCCGTAACAAATTAATACTTGATTAAAACCTTTCAAATAAATGAAACATTATTGTAATCAGACTTTCGATTTATATCCTTTTGTAAGAAACGAGTTGGTTTTAAAACCGACATTCGCTTCGCTAACACAGGAAATATTATATAATAGACTTGGAATCAAAATCCACATAATATGTGTACATTGGGGTATGTGTATCAGAGTATGCCACGAATACGTTCAAATGTTAAACGTCTGTCTCATTCACATAATAGGTACGTGAGCAAGATAAAAGTATTCTGTATCGTCGATACGGTTAAAGCATTGTACTCAAGTATTTCTTGAAGAAGATTAAGAAACTTTAGAAAACGTACTGTATGCGTTGTAAAGGGAATATAAGGAGAACTAAAATTTAATGAAAGAATAATCAGCTTTTTTTGTTCCAAAAGGTTTAACATGAAATTTAAATACACTTTAATTATATTATTTGGTTACTCATTTAAAAATAAGATAATATCAATAGTACCGTAAAATTTTGTTTAAATATTTCTTTTTTACGCACTCCATTTAGTTTTAAAGGTTTTAATTTAATATTCGCCTAATAGTAATAAGGAAAAAGCCTTTTTATTAAAATTTTACCATTTTTAATTGAATTTTTTTTAATAATTTTAAAACAATTTATATATTATAATAGAATTATTTAAACTGCAAAATATAAAAATCTAATTATTTCAATTTTTTTATTGTACTGACACTAGTTAAAAAAACATTGTTACTAAATAGTTTTATATGGATAGCTATGGCTTTATATGGGCTAGTCCCAAAATAAAGATTATTATTATACTGGATATCACTCCACCCGCTTAATATATAATAGATACATATATTATAATAAATACTTATATAAATAATATAGTAAATTTACTTATACTTGCATATGTAAAATATAAGCGGGTGGAGGAATACGCCCCAGCAGGGAGGTCAAACGGCCGGGGGTTAGAGCTGTAGGCTGAGAAACCGGTGGACAATCCTAGCCGAGTCGAGTAAGACCGCCCTCTGCTTTCTGGCTGCGAGCGAACCGTCCCGGATCCCCAGTTGCCTCAGATGGTGAGCGAGGCTAACCGGGATCAAACTGTTAGCAGATAATACGATGATTTCAGCGGACCTCACACCCCACATGTCGACAATCTCGAGCGCCAGATCCAAATATTTACGTTTTTTTCTCAGTTTCGGTTAATGAGGTTCTCGTCATGCGGGATGGTGATGTCCACCAAAAACACCCACGACCGTGCCCTGTCCATCACGACGGTATCAGGCTTGTTCGCCAGTATCGTCCTGTCTGTTGCGATAGGCAGGTCCTAGTAGAGCCAGACTCCGTCGCGTTCGAGTACTGGCACCGGTGAGTACTGGTAATTCGGTATCCTCTGTTCTAGGAGACCGTACATAAGAACAAGCTCTTGGTGGAGAATCTTGGCCGCTTGGTTGTGTCGGTGCAAGTATTCAGTGTTAGCAAGCGCGGAACAACCCGAAAGCACGTGCCTGAGTGACTCGCCGGGATGACGACAGGCTCGACAGAAGTTAGGAGTGCCATCATTCAGGATGTGCTTCTGACTCAGGCGAGAATCGAACCCACAACTCCCGGAGCAGAAAACAGGGCCAGGACAAACTTAGCCAACGGTTAACTAGTCAACATATAACTATTATATTTATAGGGTCGTCTTATCAATTAAAATTAAATACTGAATAAAAAAACTTGTGTTATGAATCTTACCCAACAGCATCGCTTCTTTGCTATCAGCAAGCTGATTGTTACCAACGACTGCTTCACTGCCTTCTTTCCAAGCGAGAGCCACTCGTGCTGTACATCGTACTTGCATGGTTCTACCTGTCGGCACTCGCAAACCAAGCGCCGTCGACAGTAGGCCATGTGCATGTTGAATTGGCGGATATTCAACCAACAATCTTGGGTCTGTTACCTAAGACAAAATTAACGCATCGTATTAATATTAAGCAATCAAAAAGCGACATGAAAACAAATTCAATTGTTTAAAATAGCATTATTGAAGTAAAACTTCTTTACGCACGCTTGACTTGGGGAGTAAGCTGGTGAACGCTTGACAAGAACGATACAAAAATTGTGATAGGGCGAGGCGAACGGAAGTTGAGATTGAGGTATAAGTTAGTGAAGATAGAAAGAGAGAGAGTTACGTTTCGTTCGTTTTCATTCAGTCGTGTGGTCTAAAGCACACTCGTTTATTTTTCGTTTATTTTTCGTTCCTTTTTGTAAGTTTCAGTTATAAATAGAAGAGTAAATGAAAGTAACAATGATACCAAAATTGTATAACCGACTGTATTGCAGTATATTTTAGGTAGGCTCTTTTTGTATTTTAGATATTGATCCGTTAGACAAGAATAGCGTCCGCTGTCAGTACATCGGATGATACCGTCTATTATAACTGCAATGGACGTTGCAGTATAAACTATTCTTAAATAAAATATTTCTTAACAATTTAATGATTTTTTTGTAAAATAATTTGGTAAGATTATCGTAATTCTAAGATATTTTTATTGGCATGATACTAGTTACGCCTCACGGCTTCGCCGACACAATTTCCGATTCCTGTGAGAAGATGAGGACAACAATTGCTTCACGATTCGATTCCACGATTCAGCCTGTAATATCCCACTGTTGGGCATAGGCCTCTTCTCCATGTAGGAGAAGGATCGGAGCCTAATCCACCACGCTGCTCCAATGCGGGTTGGCGGATATATTCCCTACTGTGAGTAACGATCGCTATCAGGTGTATATGATAACAACCGGGACCGACGGCTTAACGTGCTCTCCGAGGCACGGTGGGGTAACCCACAAGGACTGCACAAACACCCAGACCACGGCAAACATCTGTATGGCCAATACAAATGCTGTCGTGTGCGGGAATCGAACCCACAACCGCCCGCGCAACAGCCAATCGCAATCCAGCGCTGTAACCGCTACGCCAACGCGGCGTCAACAATTGCTTAGGTATGCGTTATTCTGAATCTATAGCTATCTGCGTACTAAGTTTTATTACGATTTAACTTTCAGAAACAAATAAAATTGTAATTTATGTATAGATTAGTATTAAAGACGCAGAATAATAAATATTTTATACGAATACAAAATATAAATGCCATTAATAACTTAAGGATTTCTAAATTTTGCACTGTTATTTAAATACGATTAGCTGACAAAGCAAAACCTTACTTTGATAAACAATAGAATTTTCACTATCATCCACCTATTGTTTCAAGAAATATATTTCTAAAGAGGTAAATGCTTGACACAGTGTCTGTTTATGATAAAGAAACTTTTTATGATTTGAGTTTACCCTCCAAACTAGTCCATGATAATCTTACGTATTTATCTTAATAAGTAAATCGTAAGTTATTTATTAAAGTGAAATTACATCGTCTCAAACTTTTTCGTCTGTGTGTTGCATGTCGTGCGACGGTCGGCCGCGCGTAAGATTGATAAAGCGATTTTATACCCTTGATGGAATATTATTCCAAAAAAAAATTAGCTAAATGTTGTGTGAAAAAAGTTTCACTTTTACCGTGGTTTCATAAAACCACACAGGTTTTTTATTTATTTACGATCTACGTAAGAAGGCTGGATGAGGATTGCGCAAAACCGGGATGTCTGGCGGCAACTTGGGAAGGCTTATGTCCAGGAGTAAACTACGGTAGGCGGAAATGATGATGATGAAGGATGAATTTATTTGTAGTTCGTAAGGATATAATTATACTATTATTCAAATTAAAATATATGTGGAGTTATAGAATCTCATTGGAATTAAAAATAACTATTCAGTCCTCGTTAGTCGAAACATGATGTTCTACGGCCCAATTCTATCAATATAACATGTACTACCTATATTAAAACGTTTTTTTTTATTTGTAAAATACATTAAAAATAATGTTAAATTTTTGGCAATACAAGACACAATATTAAATATATGTTTAGAATCTTATTAAAATTCGTTTATCTAAACGTAAAATATTTACCCATTTTCATAACAAACGAATTTATCAAACTTCGAAGTTTAATAAGAGCCGAAAGGTCGTACAACCTCCGCGAACAATAGAACTTCGGAAAGATTATAGCCATTATCAGATTGTTAATCAAAAAAGTATTCAAAACTTTTTAAAAGTTAAACCTTAAAAAAAATCTAAATTATCTCCAGCGCTGCCCATTTTCGAGACCTTACTTCGTAATTTTGTGAGCTATTTGTTGAAATAGATTTTGAGAACAAATTCTTCTGTATAAGATAAAAGTGGGACAATTTATAAGTTTGTACTAAAACAACTCATCTAGATGGCCGTCGTAGTTTCATCGGGGGATATGTTATAACCAGTACTTACAAAATAAATCCATACTAATATTATAAATGCGAAAGTAACTCTGTCTGTCTCGCAATCACGCCAAAACTACTGAACAGATTTAAATGAAATTTGGTATATAGATATTTTAGAGTCTGAGAAAGGACATAGGCTACTTTTTAATGCGAATAAAAGGGTGTAAGGGGTTGAAAGGTGGGAATGAAAATTTGTATGGAACTATGTTCGTGTTTCGTAACTGTCAAACATTTAATGTTCATCCCGTCGATATGGTAAACTCTCCGATAAAATTAAAGAACGTATTTAAATAAAGGTTTCGAGTCGACAACATATATCCACAATATACGGATAGTGGCGTATTTTACATTTAAAAAATGTATAATAATGTCAGTAATGAAAACGGATTGACATAATATATATTGGTTGTCAAATATAAAACGTAGTGGTTATATACTCTTTGGTCAAATATTTATGCGTGCGTTCAGAAATTTATTTAGTGTAAACTAAGGAAAATATATCAAGCTAATTAAATCTTATACTATTAAAAAAAAGAAAGCATTTTTTTCCCTCAAATCAACGCAGGTGAAACCGCGGGGCACAGCTAGTGTTTTTATAAAACATATTTACTCCGCAACGAGTCGTAGTAATTAGTATACATAATAAGAAACGATTAAAAACTTTTATAAATGTTTGAAAGTATGATAAATCTATGAATTTTGTTAAACACATTATACCTACAATCTACATACCCACCAATATCAATAAACTAGTTCGACGACTAATATTTACGTGATCAATTCGTCAGTATGAGTCAGAACGCCGAACTATATTTCAAACATAATATTTATCTAATTATATTGAATATTCATCAAACTTTGATGCAAATGAAGGAAATTATTTACTTGAAATTGATATTCATTTTTCAATAACCAACTAAACTAACATTGATTAATCAATACTTGCTAATTAAGATGATGTCTCTATTCAATAAGTACGTAAATTAAATTTAAATTAAATATGTCTAAAGAGGATTACAGAACATGATGCTAGAGTACAGCATTACAGTTTCATTTATATATTTGCGGATCTTGATTCGTTGCAATTTTAACAAACCTGTTTAGGTACTTTTATAAAGATACCACTAGACTGATTGTTACTTTGTTCTTTATATTACGAGTTTTATTAGCGAATGCTTGCTTTTATTTAGCTAAAATCGATTTTGATCCTCTTTCGATTTTGTACAGAACGGCAATGAAATGTCAAAATCGACAAAAATTATTTACATTGCTGTTAGTGCTTTAACGATGATATGTACTAAAAAGGTCTCAATACATAATAACAATAAGTTTTAAATAGTAAATAGCTTAACTATCTTAGCGTGAAAGAGCAAAACATATCCATAATTTAGCCTCGGAAACTTCAATCAAATATTTATACAGATTAACTTAACGGAGGCCTTCCTCACCGTTGCCATGCTTTTGGCTCCCTCGTCACTTGGAAGTTTTCAATGGCGTAATTGTCACCCAAATAAGTATCGTTCACTTTGCAAGTAATGATGATAATATCTCACAAATATTTTTACGTTAATATTGAAAATGTAAATATAAAGAGCTTCGCGTTCCTATTTTTTAACACTGCATATAATTTGTTTTAATTTTATTAGAATTAAAAAAAGCAATTATTCTAGGCCAAGCATTTTAGTACACAGTGTACACAGGCCGAAGACGGGCAGCAGCGTCTTCGGTGCGACAAAGCCAGCCCTGCGGTCACCAACCCGCCTGCCCAGCGTGGTGACTATGGGTAAAACACATGAGTTCACGCCATTATTGGCGCGAATTTGTGGAGGCCTATGTCCAGCAGTGGACTGCGATAGGCTGAAATGATGAAGCATTTTAGTGTACGACGATATTTGTGTTGATACAAAAATCTATGTAAATTTATCAAAATACGACATGTAATGATATAATAAATGGTAAATCTAAACTTTTTATATTAAAAAGCAAAGTGAAAATGAACATGTCCAGTGTAGACCAAAATACGTACTCAGTAACATTTATTAGTAGTTGACTGTCTGTTGACCTACTTCTTTTATTTTATGGTATGATAAACGTTACTGCTTATATTTAAAACCCTTAGTTTAGCTTTAACATTTAATTTTAGTAAAATATTTCAAAATATAAACTTAAAGCTAATTTAAGGTTTTTTATCATGATAAATTTTACAAGTAAATGTATCAAATAATAACATACTAATCTTAATACATATCTTTCCAGGGTTACGAGAAATTTTAAGTGTATCTATGAAAATATAAAGCTCTCAAAGAAACCGAAAATATTCAAAAACGAGTATAACATAACCATAAAGAGAAGTGAATGAGTATAAAGTACCTACCTTTTCACCGTCAATGTCCCAACTTAGAACCGTTGCGGGGTAAGACCGACCTGAGGTACAGTTTAAGAATAAAGAATCCCCTCGTCGATTCTCTTCTTCGTTACCCGTTATCCTCGGTCCGTCTCGTGGTAAGTCTGTACAGAGAAATCAATACTATGTTATAATGGATTATTATTCTGATCGGATCGCGTTTTTCTTCGCTTTGAAATAAAAGTCTAAATTGACACATGCAAATGTCAATTTTCGAAATAATGATACCAGCTTTTTAGTAATAGTGTTGTATACCGATTTTATGAATACGATACAGGTTTTATGAATCGTAAATTTTTACTTTTACCACATAATTTTATTATTATTTGACAATAGACGAATCTTTTAAAAATCATGGTAACTATATGGAGCATCACATAAAAAATATATTTATTAATTTTAATTACTTATTATCTATGTAAATACAACAGTCACTTATTTGTTGTTGAAGAATAGGTACGCAATAACAAGTTTTTAACAGAAACTACACTAGAAATTGGTCGATGGACTGTAGCACGAAGCACAAGGAGTCCGAATGGTATAGGCTTTTCCATAGTATTCATGGTATTCATGATACACAATAAAAAAAACCAGATCTTAGTTCTCTTTTCTGTTTACCTTCTACATGATTAAAATTTTTTTTAAAAAGTACCGAGAGTTTTCCGAGACATTAGAAATTTTGAGTAATTTAATATTTTAACATTTTGACTAACATAAGGTTGCTTATAACACTGGGTACATTACCTAAGTTTGTAAATTATACCTAACTCGCATCATTTAAAAAGAACGCTGAAAGAAACTGGAGGGGATATGTTTGCGCATAGGTAGCCTCGCGCACGAAAGTACTAGGCCAATTGTTTTATTTTTGAATTAGCCTTTCGCTCGCGGCTTCGTATAAGGGTTATTGGTAGGTACATTAAAAAGTATAGATAGAATATCATTAAATATAATTAAAAACATGTTGATTCAGTGTAGAATGTTTAATCTAATTACAAAAAATAAAAGGGAATGTTGTGAAACTCCTTCCATTGAGTCGTCGTGGGTGTCGTTCATATGTAATTTTAAATTTTTAACTGCATTATTATCAGTCTCTCTCTTCATAAAACAATATACGTTAGAAATAATTTTTCTCACTTCCCTATGTAAAACTATTTCGTAATTTAAGACTTTTGTGCGCGAGCGATTTTGAGTCGACGTCGAACTCTTCAACCAGTAGGCCAGTAGCACACCTGCAAGTATGCGGCGAGTGATAGGTACACACGCCGGTCCCCTACCTCATTCCACCTGTTAGACCGATAAATCGTTTCTGCGCAACTTGAAAGCCAGCGTTCTTTTTACATGACGCGAACTATACCTAATGTTAAGATATTAAAAAAAAAAAAATTTTTATGTTATTTTATTGTTTGATATTTTTCTACCTTAAATTTCTTTTATTATTGTTGTTTTTTTTTGCAAATGAATTTTTTTTTACTTTCGTTAAGTGGGTGTATTAAGGCGAAATAAATGTTTTCATTTCATTTCATTTCAATTCGCATGTGATTACTAAGATTAATAAATACTTGAAAAATAAGTGATTTTCATCTATCATAAATCTATACATTAGCCATACAGGTACATTTAACATTATAGGTATGCCTATAGGTACATTACGGTTGTCGCCACATTCTAAAATTTTAAAGACAAATATTTTTGTAATTATTACTGAAAAACGATAGTAGATTATAAATTACGTAAAGTTACGGTAGTGGGACATCACTATTAATGATTCGTAAAAAACTTGCAACACAGCTTATGTCAATTTAGTCCGTACTGAAAAAAAAACAGGGTATAACTAGCGACTAAAATAAATAAGTACCTATGTAAATTTTAAAAGGAAATTCAGAAAAAGGTCAATTTTTATTGTATTCACGTTTATTATTGGAAAATTATTAATCGTTTTTATTTCGTACAAAGCATTTATGTTAATCGCAAGAAAAAAAACAATAAGTTAACTTAGGAATATTATAGGCCAAATATTATAAAGAGGAAAGATTTGATTGTTTGCATTGAATAGGCTACGAAACTACAGAACCGATTTGAAAAATTCTTTGACTATTGCGAAGCTACACTATCCGTGGGTGACATAGGCTATATTATATTTTCAAAAAAATCTTAAAACATTTTTTTTTGTTAAATACCCGTGCGAAGCCGGGGCTGGATGCTAGTTAATTTATATAATTCGAGTTTTTTTATGTTATACTATGTACTACTTTTTTTGAAAACATGATATATTCAGTATCAAAATACAGTAAAGTAGACACAAAGCTCACAAATCACTTTTTATTCGGATCGAATGTAATTTATTACACAAATTGGTACTCCGGTTGTAAGGTAAACCAAGTTTCATAACCTGTAATGAATCTGAAACTCATGTTTATTTATAAGTGGACACATATACAAGGCTGAATATAACAATTTACTTGTTTTGATCTCTATAAAGGTTATAAAAAAGCTTCGTACCAAATTATTAAAAAAAAAGTTGAAAAAAAAATGTAATTTACAACCAATTAACAATGAAAAGAACAATTAATATAATTTCCATTAATTTTCGACAATTATTTAATTATAGACACAGTCAATTTTATGGTTATTATTTCAGAACAGTAAACGTTTATTACACAACACCTGTTATAATAGAACAGTAGTATTTATTATCAGTTAAAATCATTTAAATACTAACTAGCATTATTACGAATTCAGTGCTTTGTTACAATTTAGTTTTACGCTTTTACTATGGCCATCTTATTATATAACTAGCTTCGGCGCGCGACTTCGTCGGCGTTGACTCCGCTCCTATTGGTCTTAGCGTGATGATATACAGCCTATAGCCTTCCTCGATAAATGGGCTATCTAACACTGAAAGAATTTTTCAAATCGGACCAGTAGATCCTGAGATTAGCGCGTTCAAACAAACAAACAAACAAACAAACAAACAAACAATCAAACAAACAAACTCTTCAGCTTTATTATATTAAGTATAGATAAGTAGGCAACTCATCAAGTCAGATTTGTTTTTTTTTTAAACTTGCAAAACTTTTATATATTTTTTTAATTAATTTAAATATTTTTTCATAAGTCTGATAAAAATACTGTTTATTAATAAATTTACCAAGAATAAGCAAAAATCTCCTCTTTCTTTGTAGTTAATTGGTTTTCAAACACCACCATGTAAGAGACAAACCATGTCGGTACATAATACAAACTACTTAGAAACAGACAAATAACGTAAAGTTCCAGTTGTATTTTTTTTTTTAATTATACAACTAGGTCAGCAAACAATTTATACCTGATTGTAAGCGATTACCGTAGCTTATAGACGCTTCCAATGCCAGAACATCGCAAGCGCGTTGCCAACCCTACCCCCAATCCCCCCAGGAGCTCTGGTCACCTTACTCACCACAGGGACACAACACTGCTTGAGTATTATTTAGCTTTGATCTTCTGTAAGGTCGAAGTACTTCCCTAGTCGGGCTGTTGCAGATTTAGAGCAGGATATTTCCTGCTGTGCCCTACCTCAGTTTCTCATTTGATGAAACCCGTGTGTGTACGCGATCATTAAGGGGGACTATACGCACAAAGGTTTCTCTATATACCAGGTTCTAAATTATTAAGGTTTTTTCGATCGATCGATTCAGCCTGTAATATCCCACTGTTGGGCATAGGCCTCTTCCCCATGTAGGAGAAGGATCGGAGCTTAATCCACCACGCTGCTCCAATGCGGCTTGGCGGATATATTCCCTACTATGAGTAACGATCGCTATCAGGTGTACATGATAACAACCGGGACCGACGGCTTAACGTGCTCTCCGAGGCACGGTGGGATGACCCACAAGGACTGCACAAACACCCAGACCACGGCAAACATCTGTATGGCCAATACAAATGTTGTCGTGTGCGGGAATCGAATCCGCAACCGCCCGCGCAACAGCCAAGTGCTGTGACCGCTGCGCCAACGTGGCGGCGTAAGGCTTTTTACTGAAGCTTATTAATGATGACTGTAATTTTTCAACTAACAAAATTTGCTATATTTTTAAAATAATTCCTATATAACGTTTTAATGAATTAGGAAAAAAGTGCACGTTTTAATTTTCGTCTGCTATCAAAAAGAATGAATATTAAATTTCGGAATAAAAAGTATCGAATAACCTAGCTCGTATTGAAAATTCAAATTGTCCCGTCTCCTTGAAAATTAATGAAATTCTGAAAATACCTTCATTGTAGGTACTAAATATAACCTTTTGTAATATAATATAATTTTTATCCTCCACATAAAAGAGATGTTATATCCGTAATGTATAATGTTAATATCTGTCTCTGTATGTCTGTGGCATCAAAACGGATGGACCAATTTCGACGCGTTATTTTTTTTTCTTGCGGTGGTTCTTAGCTATGTATGGTAAAAATTGATTCAGCAGTTTTAAGAGTATCAGTTCTTTTCTAAAAAAAGTGTAAGATTTTTTTTACTTCACTAGTTACATCCATTAAAATAATTTTTGCTTTTCTAAAGATAAATCGACAAAAAAATATCTATACTAATATATAAAGCTGAAGAGTTTGTTTGTTTGGTTGTTTGTTTGTTTGTTTGTTTGTTTGTTTGAACGCGGTAATCTCTGGAACTACTGGGCCGATTTGAAAAATTCTTTCAGTGTTAGATAGCCCATTTATCGAGGAAGGCTATAGGCTATGTGTCATCACGCTAAGACCAATAGGACCGGAGTCCACGCCGACGAAGTCGCGCGCAGAAGCTAGTAAATAATATAATATACCAAATAGTCACTTACATATTACTTCCATTTTGCTCTCTCCAGCAGCAGAAGCAAAACTGGGCGCTTCAGCCGAAACTTCGCAACGATATAAGCCTGATGATTTCAAAGTCACCGGGTGCAGCACAACTTTTTTGTCATCAGATTTTGAAAGCTAAAATTTGTATAAAAATATAAATTACAAAGTCTTTAAATTGAGCTTGATTTAAAAATATATTTAGATATTGATTAAGATGAGATGAGAGATAGAAATGAGAATATTGATGAAAATTTTATTAGATATTGATTGATAATAATGAGATTATGAATTATATAATATAATATACCTACCTAGTATGTGATTAATGTACATTTTTTTGTCACCAATATCTGCGGTTATTTAAACTTACAAAAGACAATAAAATAAAAATTTAACTGCCAACTGATGTTTTTGAATTTTTAAAATAAATAAAAGTTAAAAAAAAATGTAGTTAAAAAGACTATTTGAAATGATTTTCCAAAAACGTGTCAATCATCGTTTGGTTACATTAGTCTAGCTTCGAAAAAAGTTGCTATGGAAGTCATCAATTTTGGACAGAAATTTTGTAATTAATAATGTTAATCTTAAATATGTAGTGAAAATTTGATAAAACGATCACGTTTTAAATTCATAATATTATAAAACTGGCTGTGCTCGCGACTTCGTCCGCGTGGAATAGTGACTTTACATATTCAACGTGATTCTTCAAATTGGCATAACTTTTTTATTTATGAACCGATTGACATGAAACAAACACTAAATGTGCTAAGCTTACCACCAATATACTAATAAAAACTACATCTAAATCGGATACGCTGTTTCTGAGATTAGCGAGCACAAACGCACAGACAAACAGTAAAAAATTCTAATAATCATTGTTTTGGTGCTATTTGCGTTGCTAAAGGTCCCGATAAT
Organism: Melitaea athalia; assembly: GCA_905220545.2. NCBI lineage: Eukaryota > Metazoa > Arthropoda > Insecta > Lepidoptera > Nymphalidae > Melitaea > Melitaea athalia. Next base: position 9,059,631 of record HG992180.1, on the reverse strand, counting down.
ATTTTTTCTCATATATCTTAAATGTAAAGACAGCGACCCGTTACATTTTTATTATATGTATTGATGGTTGATGATATAAACATGTTTTAGTAAAACAAGTTATAAAAATAGTACATTATTTGTAAGATAAAACATCTAAAATTATTTGAAAAGCATTTTATGGTACGTTTGATTTTTATTACAATAAAATATGAAATGAAATTCGAATGACCTAAAACTCAATTAACGTACTTAAATTCTAAGTATTCTTAAGTAAAATTTATTAAAAGAACGCTTACATCGACTTTGATCCCTTCGAGTTTATACGAATGTTTAGGAGGATCATATTTCGGCATAAATCGATAGAACTCTTCATTATCTCTGTACCATTTCACCGAGTAAAGCGTGTCGTCGCCCAGCTCGTAATCACAATCCAACTGCACTGTCTGACCCCTCAGTCGATGTGAAGGGATTGAGACTCGAACTATTCTTAGTAATAAGGATTCTGTAACAAGAAAGTTAATCTTCTTAAGGGTTCTTGTGGTAGTTATTTAGTAATTTATTATTATGTGTACGTGGGTTGTATTAGTGTCTGCTCTGTATCAAGTGTAGTACTTTTTAACTCAGTAGATTTATTGTTCATATAAGTATGTAGAAAAATTATTTAATATTTAATACCTATCCAAAAAGTAAATGAATAAAAACGTGTTTTTTATTAGTTTTTTCAAATGATTTGTTTTTGCTAGTATTATATATTGTAGTTGTTTGGTATTGGTAGATACTTATAAATAACATATAACAGTACAATGCGTTTTTTCAATTACGCAATTCTGATCTACTTGAAAATATTAAAAGATACGAATAATTAAAATATTAAAAGATTCGTAAAATGGGTTGAAAAAATCGCAATTCATCTTTATTCATAGTTGCACCTCGCGGTTTCAGTCGCGTTAATTTGAGGAAACAACGTACTAAAATTTGATGAAGATGAAGTAGTTCCTGAGATTAGCGCGTTTAAACAAAGAAACAAACAAAATTTTCAGCTTTATGATATTAGTTTCTAGTAGAAAAGGTAACTTTGTATCGTCCGAATATAATTCAATTTTTCGTTATATGGCATTTAGAAATCTAAATACCGGTTTAAAAACCGGTAAATAGCGGTTAGACTCAAATCAGCAGGTATATTTTAATACCGTGTAAAAATTATTTGATAAGCGCTTGGCTGGTCATATAAAACCATAGTAGAGTGGCGTAGAGAATTAAGTTTCAATCCTTCTTCTATATAAGGAAAAAAGCCTAAGTGCGAGATATTTAGGAACTGTTTGAGTTAATTTTAGATCATGCTGCATGCCTTCGATTTTGCTATCGTATTTAAGTTGATTATTTTTGAAGTACGTGAAGTAATAAAAATTGTCAAGTTTATAACAATTAAATTTAAGTAATATATTATTATAAATAACTGATTAATAAAATCCCGACACTAGAAAGAAAAGACATTAAAAATACAAGGAAATACAGTAAATTCACTGCAAAGATTTTAAATATTTTCGTCAAAATATGCATGCGACTGCAGAAACTACCAACTTTTTGCAAGATAAGCCAAACGAATTTACTAGGAATAGTTGGAATCGTGATTGTATAACTTTGTGATAATTAGCACGGCTGACATAGCTGGGTAACTTTATCGATTTTCAAACTTATTCCGAACAAAAAGTTTAAGTTCCTAATTAACTTACATGAATTCCAATGTCCATAATTTAAATGAGAAGTTATTCTAATATATTTTTTTAAAATCTTATATTCATACAATAACCGGCTCGTTAGCAGAGTATCCCTGCTTCCTTTTTAGTGTGGGTGTAATATTTTTACATGTATTTATAAAATAATATATATATTTATTTTTACAGATATTTATAAAATAAGTAGCTGACACTGCAAACGTTGTTTTGCCATATATGTTATTAACCCTCTTAATGCCTTATAGCATAGAGGTATGAAAACTAGATGTTGGATGATTCTGAGACCTACCCGATATGCACAAAAAAAATCATAAAAATCGGTCCAGCCGTTTCGGAGGAGTATTGTAACTAACATTGTGACACGAGAATTTTATATATAAGATATATATTATATTACAACACTGGTAACTAAAAAATTAAGCTGCCTATTTTACAGACATACTTCAAACATAATATCTTATAATAATATACGTTAAATACGTTTCAACATTCTTTTTTTACAATTTTAGTCGATATTCTACAAAAAAGTTCAGTAACGTCTTCGATTAATTTTATTATTTGTGATCATCTGTAATGGTATAATAGACATTATTAATCAGATAAAAATAATAAATGAAAAAAAAGATACTTCAGAAACTCTAATAACTCGTAAGTTGTAAAGTTTAATGTCGGATTGATTGATAAAATACGAAATATATCAACATTAACGACAATAATTTCGATTCAAAACTTCGTCTTCATTACTTTGTAGCTATATTTCTTTCTTACTTTCCTGAATTATTCAGATATACTATATTACTATTTTTATTTTCTCTTTCCATAAAGTTTCACGATCTCAATTTTTAGATACTATTTATTACATTGATAAACGCAAAAGACAGTACTCCTACTGTCTCATATATTTCCAATTATAGTTTCACCTAACTGTTGTCCGCGGCCTCGGTCGCGTATAAATTGTTTATATTTTCTTAGAGGTGCTGAAGTAGTACCTATTTATTATATTACAATAATTTAGAACCTCTTTGTATACCACATTTAGGGTTCGACTTTAGTGTGTTAGAACTATCAAACTGCTCGCAGAGCTCAATTGCAATCAGACTTCTTTAAGGCGCCTGGGGGGGCAAAACGCCGCGCTAGCCGTTTTTTGTGCAGTTTTTTGAAGCTATCTACTTTTTATTGGAAAGAAATATCAAACTAATACAAACACATTTAATTTCTACATAATTTTGATTACATGATGGTCCATTTTTTTTATTTTTTTAAAGGATTACATTTTAAATAATCGCCTTACAACGAAACCACAAAAATGAGAAATAATTACTGATACTGTGCGTCCCCTCGTGAAGTAAACATTATTTTATTTTGCTACCGACACTAATGGATTGACAATTTAATAAGGAACAATTCGCATGAAAAAATTTTTCGAAAAGACCTAAATTTGATGTGTTATTGATTTTTTTCTAAAATCTGGGCGTATTCACTACTGTACTCAAGCGCGGTTGCAGTGTGACCGTTTGCAGTAGATTGACTACTGAAACAGTAGATTTTCATTATAAAATTGGTAGTGCAGTAGATTTTCAGTATTTTTTGAAAATGTAGCGGATTTCAGTAGAATATCCTGAATATATTTTAAACTTTAGCAAATATTTTTCTCATAACACGGCAACATCGAAAATGTAAAAAAATTACCTCTGACAACTTTACTGTCAGTGATTCGACTGATTCGTTTAACTCGGTTGGCACCACTGCGAATCACGTCGACATGGACTTAATACCTACTAACAGGACAGAGCACTCGCAGCTGAAAAACGAGCCGACAGAGATAGTTAGTACGGAGGCCTTGTGTCCCTTTCTAATAGGGTGACATTAAGATTTGGAAACTTGAAAAATCTGACACCAGTATTGACGACTATTATTATATTATTATATTTATTTATAATTAATAAATATTATACATATTATTATATTTATTATTTGTTTTTCATGTGTGTCAAATTGTCAATATACAAACTTTTGCACAAGGGATGGATTACAAACTCAATACATATAATAAAAATGTAACAGATCGCTTTATGTACATGGAAGATATAAAGAAAAAATATTAAGTATTGGGACCTTTATCAACGCAAATAGCACTTAAAACAATGATAGTTAGAATTTTTGTCTGTTTCAGAAATGTGTGTATCTGTCATCTTGGAAACGGCTTATCTGATTTAGGTGTGGTTTTCACTAATATATTGTGCTAGGCTTCACTTAACATTTAGTGTTTGTTTTATGTCAATCGGTTCATAAATAAAAAGTAATGCCAATTTAAAGAATCACGTTGAACATGTAAATATACCGTCGCGACGGTGCTTATAATCCAAAATAAACCAAAACATGTATTGAAAAAATGCTGTCCAAAGTCACTATTCCACGCGGACGAGAAAATTTTTCACTAACGGTCGCGACACTTGCTGACGGTCACCTTTACCTTTTGTTTATAGATACATAATATGGTGTAAAAATTTTGGTTTCTATAAAATTAAATTTAAAACTCTTGAGCAAAACCGAAACATGACAATGATGACTAATTAATTTGTATTAAATTAATTAGTCATCATTGTCATGTGTATATTGTCATTGTCATATTATAATTTAATTTATCAATTAAACCTGATTATATTAACTTGTGTATCATTTATGTCTCATCAAAAATTATCAATTTAAGTGAATTTTAATCACAAACTACGTCAGTAGAATTTCAGTAGTTTTTTCCAGAACGTTAGTAGATTTCAGTAGAAAAGTAAGTTACATTTAGTCAACATCAGTAGTTTAGCGGTTTTTGAAAACGGTCACACTGCGCGGTTGTATTGGAATTCAGTCTGCCGCAAGGTTTGGAGGGAGAAGCTTGTGTCGTTTGTCACCGTCTCGGCTAGCGCACGCTCACGTCATATTATAAATCTATACGTCTATACTCTATACATACAAATAAATAAAAGTGGAGTGTCCGTTTGTAATAATAAAATAATATCCTTTTACTAAATGCATATCCATGTATACACGGTACATATACCAAAATTACATTTTTTACAATTTATTGTTGTCTGTCTGTCTGTCAGTTTGTTCCGGCTAATCTCTGAAACGGCTTGACCGATTCAGACGGGACTTTCACAGACAGATAGCTGATGTAATAGGCTGTGTTACTTTTATTTTTATTTTGTATCTCTGCGAACTGAACAATAATTTTTTTTAATTCCACGCGGACGAAGTCGCGGGCACAGCTAGTAAACAATAATAATTTATTAGCATATTGTTAGCATTTTTTGTTGACTTTTGTTTGGGTTAGTTTTTTTTGTTTGTTATTTATTGTGAAAGGACGCTGCTCTGTGTGTGTATTTAAAACTATTGAGTTTTTTTTAAAAACGCTATTGTTGTGTAGGTATCTAAACAATGGTTTTAGCACCTTTGAAAATTATAGAAACGACACCCATGATAAAGAGTTTTGCTAGCTAATTTAATTTGACCATGTATAGGTTTTTACTTTTTACTTAGACCTATGTTAAAATAAAAAAATCTCTATATATGTATATAAAAATGAATCGCTGAATTTGTTGCTAAGCGCAAATCTCGAGATCAGCTGAACCGATTTCACTAATTCTTTTTTTATAATATTCCTTGAAGTACGAGGATGGTTGTTACGGTGAGAAAAATTAAAAAAAATTGCCTGAAAAGTCTAAAAACAACACTTTTCTATATTCCCATACAAAAGATTCGTAATAATACTTAAAAGGCAATTTGAACTTTAATACCATACAATAAAGTTTAAGAGTTAGTGGAGGGGTTCCGGAAAGACAATTGAGTGATGTTAGTATCGTATAAATATTAATGTCAATATTTGTCAATATTTTAATATATTCTTTACTTTTTATAGCTAACCAGTAACCCGGTGTCACCAATAGCAGAAATAAGTATTTAAAAAATTAATAATTGTGTTAAAACGAAAAAAAAACCGACTTCAATTACATCGACAAGTAATACAACATAATAAGACGAAAAAATGTCAAGTAAATACGCGCTATTAAAGATTACTCAAAAAGTTGTAATCAGATCTCGATCTAATTTCACGAAGACTACATGACAAGTATTAGCTTTCGATTAACGTAAGAATTATCAAAATCGGTACACCGAGGAAAAAGTTATGCGGTATAAAACAACGTAGGTCGACGAAAAATTAGTCAAGTAAAAACGCATTATTCGATATAACTCTAAAAGTACTTGTCAGATCTTATTTTAAAAAAAATGGGACCACATGACACGCAACACCTTTCAATTAAAACAAAATTGATCGAAATCGGTCCACCCAGTCAAAAGTTCTGAGCTATCATACATAAAAAAAAAATACAGTCGAATTGAGAACCTCCTCCTTTTTTGGAAGTCGGTAAAAAACTAAAGAATCGACTGTTAGGCGGTACGAAGTTCGACGGGTCAGCTAGTATATAATAAAATTTAATTTATTGTTTTCATTTTATTTTTCTACTTACAATGTCTGTGAAATGAAATGAAATGTGATGAATGTGTTGCTAAGAGCAAATCTCGAGAGCAGCTGAACAGATTTTTCTTACGAAAAATTAGAAAAATTGCCTGAAAAGTCTGAAAACAACACTATTCTATATTCCCATACAAAAGTTTCGTAATAATACTTAAAAGTCAATTTGAACTTTAATACCATACCATAAAGTTTAAGTTTTAGTGGAGGGGTTTCAGTAAGACAAAACAATTGAGTGACGTTAGTATCGTATAAATATTAATGTGAATATTTGTCAATATATTAATTTATATATTTTTTTGTTTTTACATAATGTAATTGTTGACTTATCAACTTTCTTTTTTCTTTTTTTTAATCTTTTTACTAGCTGACCCAAATTGCCGTTATCCCGAATAGCAATTGAGTGACGTTAGTATCGTATAAATATTAATCTCAATATTTGTCAATATATTAATTTATAATTATTTTTTTTACATAATGTAATTATTGACTTATCAACTTTCTTTTTTCTTTTTTTTTATCTTACTAGCTGACCCAAATTGCCGTTATCCCGAATAGCAAAATAAGTATTTAAAAAAAATAATTAAAGAATCGACTGTTAGGCGGTACGAAGTTCGCCGGGTCAGCTAGTTATTTATAAGTTTAAGTAATTATACTTCATTGTTAGTATTTATTGAACGTAAGTGTAGTCACTGAATTCATTACCTAAAATATATACGCACCAATTAACATTTATTTCTTATAAAAAAATAATATATTTTTTTATTGACTGCCGGGCGGTCTGCGGATCCCTAGATCTGTAATTTTTACGTGTATTCGTAAAGTTGTTCACCAAATGCCGCTAGATGTGCCGCGAGAGGTGGGGTGCGGCAAAGAGGGAACGAAATAACGAATGCTCAAGGTTATTTGCTTGGCATACCGCCTTAAGCAGTTGTACCAAAAACAGTATCTCGTTAGGCCTACTTCAGTCATTTTTAGGTAATTTCAGTAATTCTACTAATTTACCCAAAAACCTGGAATACTAATTTAATTAATATGTAACCAAAACCATAAAAAAATCTTGTCTTTAACGATATTATAAATAAACTTTTTGATAATGAAGAGGAAAAATTCCACTAAGACTGGAATAATTATTATTTATTTATTAATCAGTACCCAACTGGGTCTACTGCTACTACTACTACTACTACTACCTATAACATTAAAAGCAGGCCAAAAATAAATTATGAGCAAAAATAATTGTTTGCGCAACATTAAAGAAAAAAATGCACTTTCATTTTCATACAGAATGCCTTGTTCTACCACTTTAGAGATTAAACTTCAAAATTACTGAAATACATGTTAATATATTTGTCATCCAAGAGCCTAAACATAAAATTTTATACTTACAACTCCCGAAATGGGGCACTTTCAGATTAAACTGCAAACTAATCAACATCCTATATTATACATATCAACATTTGTTATACACCCCCTTTGGGGTAAAATTTCCATAAAGCCTGAAACACATTTTTACTCGGTTATCTCGCCTAAATCCCGATTACACGGGAATATCGCGATAAAAACTAGCCTATATGTTGATCCAAAGAGTCTTATATCCTTCAGTGAAAGTCCCATAAAAATCAGTTCAACCGTTTTGAAGATTAGCGCGGAAAAACAGAAAGATAGACAAACAAAAAGCCGTGTTTTAGCGCCGTCATCTACCGGAGTACCACACCGGAGGCATCGAGAGTGTGGTGGTGCTGTTCTTCAAGAGAAGCGACAAGTCACTTTTAAAGAATCATAGACCGATCTTACTTCTGAGCCAAGTCTCTAATCTGTTTTCGAGAGTCATTACGAATCGCGTCGCCACAAGACTCGACGAATTCCATGAGGTGCTTTCCCATATGGGCTGCTCCAAATGTTAAGCACGATATTTCCTGCTGTGACAATCCTCAATTATCTTACATTTTCTTTAAATAATAGTATTCACTAGTTATGCATCGCAGTTTCATCATCGTATTCTTAATCCCACATAAATTTCAGAACAAAAATAGTAGCCGACAGACCGACAGTTTATTAGATACTTTTTATTTGAAAGGGTATGAAAGGTCTACGCTCCTATCTTCTATTTATTTTTTAGCCGTTCGCAACATAACGCTTAGCACCCAAACTTTCCCGTTTATAGCATTAGTTGAATAGACGGATTTTAAAAAGAAAAACATTAAAACCTAAGAATTTGTATGGTTTATAACTAGGATTGCTATTATCTAAACCTGTCTTTTTTGTTAAGGTTTTTTCGTAATTTTCATAATCAGTATTTTTTAAATACATATTAATTGTAATTCAATATTTATACTCGTAATTTAAATTACCAAATCTACTACATACTTAGAAAATATATACTTTGAATATATTTTATTATATCAGTAATTCATTATAGTTTTTTGTACGGATACATTAAATAGGGTGCTAATAAACTATTGTAGAATTTCGTCGTGAAGTAGTTTCTTCAGCTGTGTTTCTTACAGTGGATAAGAAATCAAATATCCCTTCCTGTTTCAATCATTAGCTCTCTATTTCCTTCATTTCTTTCCTTAGCAACGTATTTTTGGCTCTAGCTTAGCAAGTATTTATTGTCAATATTGATAACTTTAGTGTCTATTTACTAGATATTTTTATTAGTAGCTGTACCTTAGTAGTGGGTCAGTTATAAATTTCTCTCTAACCTTATTTATTATTTCAAGTTCCTTATAAAATTATACTAGATTTAAATCTAATTGTATGTAGATAATGTATATCTAATATCTTACATTAACACCTTTTTTAGCATAATCTCTTTCAATATACTCTCGAACAATGTTTACTTCTCAAGTTTTGATCAGTTCATAAAAGCCTATTAATATATTCCTACCGTGTGCTTTATAAAAAATTTTATGAGACTTTTTATCAGCGATTTTTAAAGAGCAACTTTTACGATATAATAATTAAAACTATTTTAAATTTCCGACATTAAACTACTGTTATTATTTTTTACCTTCTAATAAATAAAATATCACTTACTTTTATTTGAAAAATAACCTAAACAGAAATTTTGTATACAATTTTTATTTTTAAAAAGAGATTTATATATCATTCATTGCTTATTAAGAGTTTGTTCGTTCATTTGTTTAAGCGTATCTACTCATTTCGCGAACTACGGAATACGTAGTTTGTATTTACACATTTTTTTAGTGAAAACACCAACTTTAATAGGATACCGCTGTATTGGATTAGAGATTATAAGAAGAAGGCTTCAAAAACTCAGGACTTAATATATGTAAAATGTTATAATAAGTTGATTTTATTTTCGCCTGCTGTTTAAAATTCTAACCAATTTGTCGATAGTCTGTTGTCAAACTATGCCATTTCTAGACATTGTATATAATGACTTAACAGGGAATATAATAATATTTCATTAATAAAATAATTTATATAATAACTAGACGACGCGACGTTAGGATTACGTCAATAAAGTAAATTTAGGTTATTGCTGATCTATTTAGATCACATATATATGTTACACTCATAGTACACACGACATTTCAGCTTTAACTACTTTTGATATTATAAATTAAACTTCCATCTTTAGAAGGTTAGCTTACAAGCTTGTGTAAAGTCTCATCCTACGTTATGAGCGAAAATGACAGAGAGAAAACAACGAGATGAATATATCATAATATAATAAATGAGCACAGTTTCAAGCTTATGACAGAGAGACCTGTAGGTAAATATTTCTATTCTCCTTTATTTCCCCTGAGTACGGGTGGGTTCGACCCACGAGTCATTTAAAGTAAGTAAACACAGGCGTAAGAACCGAGTAACTCATAATAAAGTCGTACAATTTAATCTTTGAAACGCAAACTTGAAGGTATCAAGACGTTAAAATAATTACGTTTAAATTTTGTTTAATAGTTTATATGACTTACAAACATTTCTAGTTATTTTGTTTCATAAGTAACATTACCTTACAAAAGTGAAAATGCTTAGTATTTAACTAAATAATTAAAGTAAGACTAAACTTCTCCACTGTTGAATGTAAAACTAAACGAACAAAGTACTTTTTGCAGTTTGTGTGTATAAAGTATCGTAAAACTGAGATAACGTAAAAGTCCTATTATCTTTTCGGAAGTTGCTGTTTACAGACCAATTTAAAAATGTATGTATTTTCATAGAATAAAGCTGATAATTATATTTTTTTTGCTCGATATTAGCAGTTCTTATAATAGTAAATCACTTATTGCTATTTGACCCGCCACCGGTGACTTCGATGTCTGAGAGACCGGGCGTTTAAAAAAAATCGAATAACTTTTTTCCGCGCAATCGATTTTCGTCGTGATCTCGAGTAGCTGCCGCATTTTACGCAGCCCATCGCCAGTACCCCCCACGACATCGAAGCGTACGCACGCTCTGAAGTTTTGGCGCCATCCCGGTGCGTGAGACCGGTGTCACCGATTATGTAAGTAAAATAGTCATAGTTGAATTTTTGAATGTTCGTATTTTATCAGGGCCATATACATTTTTTACTTACTATTTTAGTTTTGTTATTACTTTATTGTATTTGCCTAAAATCAGTTAGTTTATTGGCATGATTTTATCGATATTTCACGAAAATAACATGTTTCAAATTATAAAATTTATTTCAGCATGTCATTCGAAAATGAACAGCGTCGTCTAGAGTTTCTTCTACAAGAAGTACTCGACGAGGACGGGCCATCCACGCTATCAGACAGTGAAGCTGAAAATGGTATCGAAGTGGCGAATCCTTCTCCGGCTGAAAAGCTGTGTGGCTACGGCAAAGAATATAGCCTCCTCCTCTCTTCCCGTGGGTGTCGTAAGAGGCGACTTAGGGATAACATAGTTCTTCTACCAGCTTGGAGCTTAGAAAGCCGAGTGATGGCGGGATAACCATCCAACTGCTGGTTTTGAAATGTACATGCCGACAGGCAGCCTTGCGGTCACCAACCCGCCTGCCCAGCGTGGTGACTATGGGCAAAACACATGAGTTCACGCCATTTTTGGTGTGGACTTGTGGAGGCCTATGTCCAGCAGTGGACTGCGATAGGCTGAAATGATGATGATGATGTTGAAGTGCAAAAAATATTTGTGTCTTGAACATAAAGTGCCTTCCTGCAGAAGCTGTTTGACTGAAAAATAGTCATTTTTCAGATCAATTTTTTGTTATTTTCTTGTTGGTAGGATGCCACTTTTTGCTTATTTTATGTATGTTCCTAGTGTCCTAAAAGGGATAAGACTGAAGTAATAAAAAAATATATTAATATTTGTGTTTTCTATGATCTAACAAAAGTAATGTTTAAAAAGTTAACAAATTTTCTTGTAATAAGTGACATAGTTTTAAAATAAATAAAAATATAATAAACGTGCTGTGATTAACAGAATATCTTTGTTTTATTATTAAAGAACATATATACATAAATATAAAATAGACAGTAAATAAAATATTTATGTAAATCTTCCATTGTAAAACCCGGTGTATGAGACCGGCGTCACCAATGGTGTAAGTAAAATAGACGTCACCGGTGGCGGGATAAGTTATAGGCTACGAAACATAATGCTAGGATTCGTAGAAGTATAGAAAGACATCTACGAAATCGTGACAAACGTAAAGTTTTATCAAAAAATCTATATAAATAAATCGGTGATTCAACAGAAATGTATTCGTACGGACGCGCAAAACTTCGAAACGACTTCACTGAATAGAATAATTCTTTTTTAACAGACTTACAAAAAAGGAAGAGGTTCTGAATTCGTGTTTATATTTTTTATTTTATTTTTAATGTATGTTACCAGAAACTACAAATGAAGAAACGATGTGTATACTGTTACCATTAAAGAATTAATTAATTATTGTAAAGGAAAAAAAACCGTCAGCGTCGGACCATGTCCTAGTTTTACTACGCAGTAGTTTTACTACGCAGTAGTCACAGGACTGTCGATCTGTAGTTTTAATGTAAAATCGTCTGTGGTTATGATAATAATGCATGTATGTGTAACAAAAGGCATGGGCATTTTGAGCTCGTGGATGTTTATTTAAATTATATAAAAAAAATGTATGTTACCGCAGAACTTTTGACTGAGTGGACTGATTTCGATGATTTTTGTTTTAATTGAAAGGCGGTGTGTGTCATTTGGTCTAATTTAAAATTAATTACGATCTAACTAGTAATTTTTGATTTACTTGATTATTTTTTCGTCGACTTACGTTGTATTATACCGCATAACTTTTCACTGTGTGTACCGATTTTGGTGATTCTTGTTTTAATCGAAAGCTGATGCTTGTTTCATGGTACCATTTAAATTTGATTGAGATCTTATTACCGCTTTATGAGTATTATTTGATAACGCTTATTTACTTGACTATTTTTTGTCTACCTATGTTGCATTACTTGTCGATGTACCTAATATAACACGGTTATTTTTCGTTTGCGAGCAAACACAATTATTTGTGTTTGTTGTTCATTCACGAAAAAAAATATAACGGTATAAAGTTCACCGGATCAGTGAAAATAATATTTTTTCTTCTCAAGTTTATATACATATTTTTTTTTTCAAGTCGTAAGTCAATATGATGTAAAAGAAAACTTAAAATAAAGCTGACAAGGTTGCCGCTTTATTTCATTGTGGGTGACATCTGATTTTGAAGTGAAACTTCTTTAGGCGCATGAGGGGTAAAATTTGAGCGACGGGTAACGCGGCAGTGTCAAGGACGGTCAGTACTTGGGTGGGTGACCACTGAACGCCTGGGAACACCGCTTGACTTTGGCTTTTAGTTTTTTTTTTCAAAACTTTTTTTGAATTAGTTTTTTTAATTAGTTTGCCAAAGAAGTTTCACTTCTGACATGTGTGCGTTGTACGCACGCAATTTTTTTCTACTACAGATGCAATCGTATAAACTTTTGATATGACTACTAATACAGACTACAGTACCAAACTTTTAATAGAATTATTTTAAGATATTGGAAGACAAAAAAAACAATGTTATAAAAATACAACGACCAGTAAAAGAAACCGTACCGTCCTATCCCTCGGGTAATAATAATAATGATTACAACAGGGATCATCAATATTTCTACCCCTTGTTACCCGCAATGAACAAATATCTCTTTTATTATCGTCAAACATTTTTACTAGTATTAAGTATATAATATGAAATAAAACTTAATTAAAACGCTTAATTCTTCATCAAATATTTTTTTAAGTGTTAGTTATAATTCTTACTTATTGTTTACTTTATCAATGGGGATAAAATGTCTAGTTACGTAGCTAGGCAAAAACTAATTCCATAACTCGAATGAAAGTAAATACGATGCTTAATATAAGGCGAATCCCCATAGACAGATAGGATATTACTTTGTGTTAGCGAATACCTAATAGTTGTTCCTTATTTTATGTCACGTTAATAGCTACTACGAATAAATAGTATCCCAACAACTACTAATATGGAAAACGTTAAATCATGAACTTTATGATATAAATAGTAACAATGGTTCATCGTTAAAAGAACTCGAACAAAAACATGAAAAAAATATTATTAAATACGTACATAGCTACAGAAGTGGAATGGAGCTCAATATATTTTGGTTAATTTTGTAATAATGATATATTTTTTTATATTTGAATTTTATTTAAATATGAACTATAAGTACGATATTGTAGTCTACATATCATATACATTTTTTTGTATGCATAACGTAATAAGGATGCCCCAAGGTACAACAACTTTATAATACGTTCTCCTAATATACAGAATACACAAAATGTGTTGAAGTCCTAAAAACTTCTTAAAAACATACTTCTGAGAATCTTTTAAGTTATAATGTTTTCTTCTTTTCATTATTAATTGTGATAATAACTCTATTTACCATCGATCAATATTTTTCTATTACATAATCTAAGCTCAGTGACAACAGACGAACGCACTGACATCGGGATCTCAGTAATAGGATTTTTGTGTGCATATCCTCAAAACATATAAAATGTAAACATGACTGAACTACATTCTCATAATTTATTGCATGGTTGCATGTTGCCCTATGGCAATGGCAAATTACTATAAGTAGTGTTTGTCTTGGGTTCGTTCTTAGCTCCATGTGTTTGTGGAACTGGATCAGGTAGATTCAGTTTTTTACTAGTTAAATAACATTTTTCGCCTTTTAATAACTTTATTTTCTTTGTACTTGTAGTTTTTGTCTGTTTTTACAATATCGCTAAGGAGTTTACTGTTTAATCATAATGGTTATTTATAAATCAAATTTAATGTTCACTAGGCATACACTTTGGTATTCATAAGTAACCGTCATAATAGAACATAAACTTAGTTTTTATTGTTGGGTTACGTCTAAGCATTAAAAAAATTGTAAATGTAAATGTTAGAGTTGTATATAAAGCATTTTTATTGTTCCTGTTTTTGCATGCATCACGCGAAAGCTACTGGATGGATTTTAATGAAATTCGTCATAATAACATTTAGTCCGTGAGGTCAACGAAAGGATGTTTTTGTTTGAAAAAGTCGGAAGATTCTCAAATAACATGCCGGTATAGCGTGTTATATTTGCGTACCTAGCCACATTTCTTTGTGTAATACGTGTCTGTAGTTCTGGAAATGAAATGGAATTTAAATGTAATGTTTATCTAAATGAACTTCTTTATACTCACTCAAACTTTTAGAACAAAATTAGGTAAAGGATTCAGAAAAATGATCATAATAATCTTTTATTTTTTCGAAGTACTGTGACATAATTATTTTATTTCATGTACTGTTTTTATTTTTTTGATTCCATATATTTGAGAGAAGTGATAAATAAAAAATATCGCAAAAACGTGAAGGTTGCTTTATCGCAGAAACAAGAACGATTTAAGATAAAAACCTTGGTTGTAAACGCTGACTGGATGAATGTTTGAAGAAAACTAAATGTGTTGTTTGCTTTACCTAATGTTAAGTAACCCAATTTAACCTAGAAAAAAAAATGTATTGGTAGCGATTCTACAGTTTTCTTACAGATAAAATTACATTTAAAACTACAGTGGGATTGATTGTCTTTTGTTTGTAATGGTTTGATACTGTGAGGTTACACTACAAATATTGGAAGTTCATTTGTGCGAGTTGTTCGTAGTATTTATGATCTTGGAGCTCAAGTCGTCCTTCGGGATATTTAAGTGGAACTTAGGTATATTAATAAAAAAAACATTAGAAAATTTAGTTTCAATTAACAAAAATATTCATTGCATTAGTAGGCAATATGGTACAAATACGAAAAGGAATAATTTAATTCCAAGATACTTATCAAATTCAGTAGACTATGCAAAGTAAACGTTTTCTTGTAAGGTGTTTGTATAAAAAATTCTTTAAACGATTTTACAATAACAGTATATTTTTGAGTATTTAGTATTCAAAGTATATTATTATTTACAAAATTTAGTAATTTTCTTAGAATATGAGTAGTAAATGAGCGGACGGTATCATTTGATGTTAAATGACTATTGTCGCCCACGGACATCTGCAACATCAGAGCAAAACCCCCAAGTCGTAGCACTAAGGGAAAATATCAGGAGATTATTTCACACTTTGAACGTATAAGAAAAAATGAGTTTGATGTCTAAACATTCGAAGCAAACCAATTCAATTAGTGTATATGATACCTAGTCCTGTGGAGAAGGGTGCGATGATAAAACGTGACTGTGACACCATATCGAAGAGTGCTTTAGAACACTCGTTTAATGAGGAGTAACATTTAATTTAAGTAAGAAACATTTACAGAAATTACTTGAATTCTTTTTTCAATTTATGGATACGGATAGTTGTTTAAAATCTAAATTATATATTATCCTATATGATGATGATGATGATGAGATGTGTAAGATACACAACCTAACAAATCAGCTTTTAAAATGCAAATCTGAATAAGATTCCACATTGTTTCTGAACTAGAAATATTAAGGCAACGCTTGTTAATTACTCCTCATGTTAAAGATTAAGGTATGATATCGTATGACGAGGATCCATAGTAAAGTAACCTTCATATTTAAGGAGAAGTTTGTAACTTGAAATGTTGCTAGGTAACATGAGTTCTTTCCCTTGTCGACTTAGAACCTCTATTTAGAATAATTGATATACCTACTTGAAATTGTATCTACTAAAATATACTTTCGTAAGAACACTTTGAGTATAGTTTTGAATCAATTTATTTTAATAAAAAGTAATGAGGTCGTTGATATATAGGGTATCTATATAATTTTATGCTATGTTATATGTCAATATAGTTAAAATAATAATTTCGAGAATTTTTGCCTGTTCGCACTATCAAAAAACAAAAGTAGGTACTTATTAAAAAAACTAATCCATTTACTTAAAAAGATATTACACCAGTGGCAGTGAGTTTTCTGGATATCGAAAATGTAACTTTACTGATGAAATGTTTTTAGAAAATGTTTTATCGTATTCAGTACAAATACAAGAAAACTAGGAAAATCGATTGGATGGTACTTTTTATCCCCCCTTTATATCCCTTTTTATTTGATTGCATGTCAAATGTTGGTCGGTTGGTTAATACTTGGTTGCGACAACTACTTTGTCCATTATTCATGTTATGTAGTTTTCAAATAAATATTTTCAAATATGTTGATGTTATCGAATAGAAACGTTTTACAAAGTAATAAATTCATGCATAATACATCAAAAATGTTAACAGGTTTTAATACGCCTGAAGAGATAGGTAGGGATCCCTAGTACATTTTTTTTACCTGATCAGTATCAAGCTAATTTTTTGGGAGTGGCTACATTTTGATGAGGCGAACAAAAAATTCCTCTTCGAAAACTCTCGATTGTGGTAGCTAACAGAGATAGCAGGAGGTAGAGCAGCAGTGAGCGTAGGACCGGGATAACGTACCACGCAATTTGGAGGACAATATTACCATCAAATTATATAGATATTAACTAACTAAAAGCAAAAACAAAATCAGAAAAAAAATTAATTTTTGATGACCTTACGAGGTCATCAACTTGATGACCTCGTAAGGTCATCAAAAATTATTACTAACCGCTGATTTTTTTTTCTTTTAGTTAGTGATTATCTATATAATTTAAAAGTAATAATGTCCTACAAATTGCGTGGTACGTTATCCCGGTTCTACGCTCACTGCTGCTCTACCTCCTGCTATCTCTGTTAGCTACCACAATCGAGAGTTTTCGAAGAGGAATATTTTGTTCGCCTCATCAAAATGTAGCCACTCCCAAAAAATTAGCTTGATACTGATCAGGTAAAAAAAATGTACTTGGGATCCCTACCTAAGAGGTCAGAGGAAATAATAATAATTGACATGTCATAAATGTTGAAATAATATTTGACACCTCGAAAACTAGACGCGATAGATACTACATAATTATGTTTGGAAGTCTTAATCTATGACTCTTAATAAATAGGTAAAAGGTAAAATGTATAAAATTCAATTTAATTTATTTATTTTATTTATTATAACTATATTACATATAGTCAATAATTTTACATAGTGAAAAGAAAATAAAAGAAACAGCAGTATAAAAATAAAACTAAACAAAAGGTATTTTAGTTACACTGACAACATGCAAAGGCGGTCTTATTGCTTAAAGCAATCTCTTCCAGACAACCCCAGATAAAAGGAGATTATTATGTAGTAACGAAGTGCGGGATATTCAATATTACGACTTCATGTATTGTGTGCTCAATTCATACTTCCATGTACGAACAATATGTCAAAGCACACTAATTTTATGTCAAAATGTTGCTTAATTATAGTTTTACTGTTTGTTTGACGTCGCTGTACCGCCGCAGTACAACATGACGAGTCTACGCTTTAGTGCCGCGTACTTGTACGCGACGTTAGAATGTAGGTAGGTACTCAGTTTGACCAGTATTCTAGTGCGACCTCAAAACTTTAATTACTTTTAGTACTGAGGTTTGTTTGATAGCATTGTAGATCTACAATAGAATTCTTAATCCCTAATAATATTATAAATGTGAATGTAAGTTTGTTTGTTACGCTTTCACGCGAAAACCACTTAACCGATCAACATGAAACTTTGTACACATATTTTTTGAGGTATTAGAAGTAACACTTTTACAAAAAAAAAAACAATGCGAGCAAAAGCCGTGGGTAAAAGCTAGTAAAATATGAGGCTATTGAGTGGGGTTAGTACGCGTCGCTATTTTAACCCCTAGTCTACCCAAGGCATAATATTTAACTATACAAATCACAACATACAATATCATGGGCTTACAACAATTATTTATCAAATTGTATTTTACTATACATTTTAATTGAAATGTACTATTGTCTAACTTAAGACCGTTTTTATTTAATTTTTGATTTTTTTCTAATTCAAAATTTAATATTTCGAGTTTGTGCATAATTATGTTGGCACAAAGCTAACTAGTTAAAATGAACTGGTAGCAAGTTTTCTATTATTGTACTATTTTTACATTTTTTTCCGTTTAAAATAACTTTACTTGTTTTTCGATTAAGGTCGAATAAGATCTATGTAACTTTTAACATAATTTATATTTTCATTAGACTATTATTTTGTAGTCATCATCATGTCGTCCACACCGTATTCGGTGACGGCGACTCCTATAAATTACGCTGGTGGGCTCTAATATGGCTAGCGAAACCGAATTTTGTTTTGAAGACTCGGTTGCAAGATGCACAGTATAGTTGGCCAGCTGAATCGTATACGTGTAAAAGTAGGAGGGTTTTGGCCTAGTCTTCCGTACTTGGCGTTTCGCATCAAGGTCTTCTAGACGCGTAGATTCAAAACGGTCGACACTGTTGTGAATGGTTCGGCGCCATTCCGGTCTTTGACGTGCCAGACTCTCCCAACTCTCAGTTGGTATATGACAAGCCACGAGATTGCGTTTGAGCACGTCTTTATAGCGAAGGTATTGGTAATTTTGAAGTATTATGATACTAAAAAATTATAGTGTAATGCTTTAAAGGAGTTTAAATTATTGATATTAACTTTAGGATGACGTCGCGTTGGCGCAGTAGTTTATCGCTGTTGCGCTCACGGTTGCGAGTTCGATCTCCGCACTTGGTATACATTTGGATTTGCATTGACCGTACAGATACGTCATGTGGTCTGGGCGTTTGTGCTTGTGTATAGTGTGTTTCCGGACCCTCGACACATGAGTTTATCCTAGTGGGGACCGTTGAGGGTCAATCGTTTACGTTTATTATTTTAAATAAGATAACATGACCTTATATCAAGTGGTCAAAGAAGGTTTATATATCATAAAATATTAAAATTTGTTTGTTCGGTTAGTTTGAACGGAAACGGTTCTGAATAGGTATATTCCGGAAGTTTAGAGTAAAAATACTCATAAATTATTTTTAATCGCCTCAAGCCAATGACTGCTAAATAAATTTTTACAGAAAATTTGATATATTTATAATAAGAGAACCACAACATATTAACAGTTTAGGTGAAAATTATGCAAATATTTTTTTATAGATTTACATTTTAAATTTTATTCTAAGTTTCAAATTTTATAAAATAAAACGTTCGAATATCATAATCAATTGCTGAGTTTCTTTCGCCAGTTCTTCTCAGGTCAGAGGCTTTTTCTTTCCGAACTGGTAGTAGACTCATGACGTTCAGTAAGAAATTGTAATAATTTTATGCTGAATAAAATATTTTGAATTTTTGAATTTTGAATTTTGAATTAAAATCTAATCGTTGTATTATCATATCACTTTCTTTACTTGCTTCGAAATATATTTAAAAAACTCTTGAACTTTTTGTTACATTAAAAACGTTTTACGTAACAAGCAATAAAATGTATTAGTATATATAATTATGATTATAGTGATCAGTTAATGTAATCAAAATATTCCTGAAATTAATTCAACACTACAACACAAAATAGGCTTACAAAAAACTTCACTTAATATTATTTTCGTATTCATGCATAACTAATTATATATCTTTAATGTTGATTTTTTTTATTTGCAACTTTGAACCTAAATTTTCTGTCTTGGCGTATAAACGTTTCGCTAAAAAGCAATTATTTTTAAGCAATAAAACAAAAAAGGTTAAGTTTAGAATTTTACCGCTAAATTTATTTCAGATAAAAAAAATCTTAAACAACTGAAAAAGAGAAGCGCTAAATATTTAATTCAATAACTAATTTAGTTACCTTTTACTAGAATGCTAAGAACTGCTAATAAAACAATCATCCTCTCCATCATCCAAGTCCCATCACATGTCACAATATTCCTTTTCCTTACTAAAGGATACAAGTATCACACCACACGAAAACAGTTTTAGTATCACGTCAACAATTTAATCACGTAACGCGCCTTTTGTTTCTTATCTGCTACGAGACGTCTACGCGCGGCTACGAACCCTACTCGACTGAGCGCTACGGCTACGTCTAGCCACGTTCACGACCGCTCGCCCCGCACCTAGCCTGGGTCACAAAGACCCTTTTACATTTTTACGATCTTATAGGTTAAGTTGATTTAATTTATTATTTGATCGGCGTACAACATTGTGGGCGTTCATTTCGGTATTTTCAATTTATTATATTCGGGATCTTTAATCATTTTAGACTCTATTTCAAAACAACTGAACAATATCAATACGTTTCCTATATCTATTTGGTCATCTATCAACACTTCAATCATGAGTTAAATAAGTGGACAACTGGATATTTTTATAAAAACCTATTCCATTGACCTAAATACATTTTTGTCGTCGATAGTACATATTAATATGAGTCATAAAGAAATATCAATTTAATTAAGAAGCCATATGAGAAGGATGTATGGCTTTCGCAACATTATATATCAAAACGTCTCCTTTTTTATCAGGCTATTAAGGTGAGATGTCAACGCCGATGTTCCTCTTATTAAAGTAAATATCATTAGGTCTTTTATCCTTTATATCTAAGACGTGTGTTCGGGTATTTTTTCTTATCCTCTTCACGTCGGGTAAGTCATAACACTTTGTCGTTATGATACCATATTGGGGAATAGAGGAGCATCATAAAGTCATAAACAGCGTTTTATCCTTTACTTCCTCAACTTAATTCTCTATAGCCGAGAATGAATATTGAAATCGTTATCAGATTTCGTAAAATGTATTTTCGCATACATTAACATTATTTTTTTAATACTTTTGTCATTTAATGTTGTAATAACGGATACAAATGTTTTCTAAGTTAAATGCTTAAAACTTTAAATATAAATTTAGTATATTGACTTTAGCAAATAACATGCGAGTTGATGATTAAAGTAAAATACTAAAGGAAAAAATAGAAAGCAAAAAGATTTATTATAATAGAAGTAATACTTGATAGAATTGACAATAGAAAATGTAATCAAATATATCAAAATAAAGAGACATTGACTGCCAGAACAATTCAGTATTATATTAAAACCTTTTTGATTCACATTATTATTTCTAAAACGAGTAGGAATAAAATATAAATAAAAATTAACCCGCCACCGGTGACGTCAATTTTACTTACATCATTGGTGTCGCCGGTCTCATACACCGGGTTTTACAATTCAAGATTTAAATAAATATTTTATTTACTGTCTATTTTATATTTATGTATATATGTTCTTTGATAATAAAACAAAGGTATTCTGTTAATCACAGCACGTTTATTATATTTTTATTTATTTTAAAACAATGTCACTTATTACAAGAAAATTTGTTCACTTTTTAAACATAACTTTTGTTAGATCATAGAAAACACAAATATTAATATATTTTTATTAGTTCAGTCTTATCCCTTTTAGGACACTACGAACATACATAAAATAAACAAAAAGTGGCATCCTACCAACAAAAAAATAACAAAAAATTTATCTGAAAAATGACTATTCTTCAGTCAAACAGCTTCTGCAGGAAGGCAATTCATGTTCAAGACACAAATATTTTTTGCACTTCATCATCATCATCATCATTTCAGCCTATCGCAGTCCACTGCTGGACATAGGACTCCACAAGTTCGCGCCAAAAATGGCGTGAACTCATGTGTTTTACCCATAGTCACCACGCTGGGCAGGCGGGTTGGTGACCGCAGGGCTGCCTTTCGGCCTGAATATTTCAAAGCCAGCAGTTGGATGGTTATCCCGCCATCGCTCGGCTTTCAAAGTTCGAAGCTGATAGTAGAACTATGTTATCCCTTAGTCGCCTCTTACGACACCCACGGGAAGAGAGGAGGAGGCTATATTCTTTGCCGTAGCCACACAGCTTTTCAGTCGGAGAAGGATTCGCCACTTTCAGCACATGAAATTGCACCATTTTCAGCTTCACAGTCTGATAGCGTGGATGGCCCGTCCTCGTCGAGTACTTTTTGTAGAAGAAACTCGAGATGATGCTGTTCATTTTCGAAGGACATGCTGAAATAAATTTTATAATATGAAACATGTTATTTTCGTGAAATATCGATAAAATCGTACCAATAAACTAACTGATTTAAGGCAAATACAATAAATTAATAACAAAACTAAAATAGTAAGTAAAAAATGTATATGGCCCTGATAAAATACGAACAATCAAAAATTCAACTATGACTATTTTACTTACATAATCGGTGACACCGGTCTCACGCACCGTGATGGCGCCAAAACTTCAGAAAGTGCGTCCGCTTCGATGTCACGGGTGGTACTGGCGATGGGCCGCATAAAATGCGGCAGCTACTCGAAATCACGACGAAAATCGATTGCGCGGCAAAAAGTTATTCGATTTTTTTTAAACGCCCGGTCTCTCAGACATCGAAGTCACCGGTGGCGGGTTAAACCAAAAACATTTTTATGAACCACTCTAATTATAACAAACCACAATAATTTGACTATTTATTAGAATGTGCTAATGTAGGTATCTATGGGACTTATAAAGACTTTTTTAAGTCTGCTTAATAAAAAATGTTATAGAATTAAATCACACTAAACGTTGTAATACAACTACAGAATTCAAAGATGTTGAATAATATTCATAAATCAACGCGGGTGACATTTTTATCTCACGAGATATCTAGTAATTAATACAATAGTATTGACACGTTAAGTTAAAATCTGTCAATCTTACGAGTATTATATTACAGCCTAAACTCAATTGACTCTTGTCACGCTAGATGTATGTTTTCCAAAAGAGTGATTGTACACTTGGTGTATAAAACTTAATACTCGTGTATAAGGTAGTTGGAAACAAACGACATAATCGTTTATATTTTGACATTTGTACATAGTATATATATTGTATATAGTATGGTTATTAAAAATAAAGTTTCTCAGTCAATACGTAGTCATCAAAACGCTAAGTCGATGCGATAGATGTTTTCGAGTGATGACACTGAGTTTATTAGTAAAATACTAAATAATTTCAAATTCGCAGACAGATTCGTAATTGCATTAGGTTGGGTTGATAACACAGTAGTACAACAGCACGTGGAATCTTTGCGCATTACCCGGTGACAGCCGGGCGCAGGCGGCGAACTCCCAGCGCTTTATCACTTAATTTGAATCGTGCCCTGAATTTCGAAGAACCCTGTATTGCCTAGAACCCATTTCTGTGCACGAAAACGAAATCATCATTGGATGATTAATTTCTCAAGCTCACGACGAATATAAAGTAACATGAAAATAAATGGAACACAAAAATATATTACGTAAATATGACCCATGACTACGGTAATAACAAAGAAACGTAAACTGACAGGGGACTTTACGATGTTTTTATTAGAGTAAAGAAAATAAGAATATCCAAATTGTTATTAAAGGCTTTTGATCAATTGAGTGTTTACAAAATAATGTTTTCCGTTCTCTTCACTTTGAACTTGATATTTATTGTTCAATGTTCTTGTGAAATCTATGACTTACTGTTTTTTTTTAATAATACATAGATACGTTAAAATATAAAGATGCTAAAATAATCTTTTCAACTCAAATGATTAAATTTTGTTTTATAGATCAGTCCATCTTAGGCAAAAAAAAAAATTCTCTCTAGGAGGAATTTAATTGATCACCAGTGATTTGATATTTATTAAGTAAATGTTCATTATATCTACTACTAATATCAAGTCTATAATTTCTCTATTTTAAATATAATCAAGCTTTGTTTGTGAATTTTTCATAAAGTGTTTATTCATAATAATAATATAGTTTGTATTTAGTTATTGTAATAAATAAACACTTTATTTAGCGTTTTTTTTATTACTCAAAAAGAAAGAAAGAAAACTTTTTTAAAGAAGAAGAATTTTTTTAAAAAAAGAAGATTTGTGTTGGAGTTACGATACTGGTGAAAGGGTGAAAGCGTGTATTTTAGAAGTAAATTACACATAGTATTTCAGGATATAAATTTCATCCTCAAGGAAGTGAAACTAAATATAAAAATAATAATACCGCGATAGGAAAAGAATCAATAGTGACCATAAATGCTTGAAAATTTACATAGACAAAATAATATTGTTTATTATTTCATAAGTTAGTCAAAAAATTATAATTTGGAACGTCAAACTTTACATAAAGGTAATTAATTGACTGAATGCTAACAAAAACATATTTATATGGAAAGCATCCCACATAATTCGATATCTATGAAATTAATTATGAATCGCAATCATCTTGAATATTATTCAAAACTAAATGTTTCATGACACTAAAAAGCCCGTAGTCAAATAACAATATCTTCAAATTTACTAATACATACATTTTAATTTGAATATCAATCGGATGACAATATTCAGTTTATTGTAAATCAAACACGCATAAATCCAGGCCCTTCCCTTCACGCCATTATGTCAACCGAAGCGATTTATGAGCGTATCTATGAGAATTTCACGAGGGAGAAAACCTTATAGTACCTAAGTGTATACTCGAAGCTTCTATAATATTTTGAATATGCTGTGTAGGTACTTTTATTTTCAAAAAGATCTTCGCTTTTGTAATATTTTACTAAAAATTATCAGCTATTTGTAGATATAAATAAATCGACGAAATGTATGTCTGCACATATTAGAACTCGTCATTTATGTATTTACGAGTAGTATATTATTATAAAATAAAATTATTTAAATACTGCAAATTGTAGCATGTATTTCAATATTTCAGTATGTATTTCAGTATTTGTTTGAATATGTTAATTAAATTTTAATTGTATTCTCTTATTCCAATTATTCCATATTACGAGTAGTACAATGTTTTATTAAGGTATATTGTTGACTCACTTCTCTCATATCAACTTATTATAGTTGTTATTCTTTAATTTAGCTTCATTATATTACTGAGAATATTACTGTTTTTCTCAGAGAGGTTCGAGCTTAATCCGCTGCTCCTATGCAGGATGGCGTCAGTTCTCCTATCAAAAGTAGCGATCGTTATGAGGTATGTCAAAGACATTAAAAGAGTAATGTCTTTTAGGTATATGATCTAAAGTGACCTAAAGTGACCGAGGGCTTTAGTGATATAATATATCGGATGAATATCTATAAACATCCACTCCAAGCGGAAATCGGAATTACAATTACTAGCATTCAATAAAACTTTTCGTAGATTGCCGCAAACAGAAATATTCGTATTTCGTGTTGAAAAATAAACAGCTATTTAAAAAAAATTAATGAAAATAACCGGAAAGGAAAACATATTGCAAAACCATATAGGTAAGTGGTGATTATGTGAAATAAACATATCTGATAGTTCTTCGTAACTATATAATAATGTTTTACGAATCAACACCTACGGCTGGATGTCAATATTTGGCTTCGTAAGATACACGTAACATCTGGAGCGGGATTACGTTTTAATAAGTTTGTCTTT
This sequence comes from Melitaea athalia, assembly GCA_905220545.2. NCBI lineage: Eukaryota > Metazoa > Arthropoda > Insecta > Lepidoptera > Nymphalidae > Melitaea > Melitaea athalia. Next base: position 9,033,546 of record HG992180.1, on the reverse strand, counting down.
AATTAATAGCTATTACTTTATACTAGTTTTTTTTCTTATATGAAAAATTAATATGTATATATTTAATAAAATAAAACTGTTATCTTCAGACACCGCGTTGGCGCAGCGGTCACAGCACTGGATTGCGATTGTCTGTTGCGCGGGCGGTTGCGGGTTCGATTCCCGAACACGACTACATTATTTTGTATTGGCTATACAGATGTTTGCCGTGGTCTGGGTGTTTGTGCAGTCCTTGTGGGTCTTCCCACCGTGCCTCGGAGAGCACGTTAAGCCGTCGGTCCCGGTTGTTATCATGTACACCTGATAGCGATCGTTACTCATAGTAGGGAGTATATCCGCCAACCCGGATTGGAGCAGCGTGGTAGATTAAGCTCCGATCCTTCTCCTACATGGGGAAGAGGCCTATGCCCAATAGTTTGATATTACAGGCTGAATCGTGATCGTTATCTTCAGAGTATATAATTAAATATTTTTTTTTGTTATTTAAAATGCCTATAACTTGCCTTTGTTTAATTAAAACAGTTGCGATGTTAAAGACAAGTTACAGCTTTAAAATATTTCCCCAGGATACGTACGTTACTTAGCAAGGTATTTGTATCAAGTGAAGCTGGCCGCTGGCCAATAGTGATGATATTATTTCGTGTTATGTGCCTTAACGTATAGGATACTTAGAACGACGGCTAGAAACCTTGAAGTAAGGCGGCTCCTAGACGATCAATTATATTGCGCAATATTGCGAATTGTGCAATATAATTGATCGTCTAGGGCTAATATTGAAGATTGCGCAATGATTGAACGAAAGTTTGAGCGAGTTTAATTTTTATTGCACCATATTTTTCCATTGCATAGTGTAGGGTCGGTATTGGGCAATAATTTTTAGTCTGTGTTTCGTCGGCAAGGAGAACACACACATGCAGGCTTCCAGAAAATGGCAAAAAAAGAGAATACGAAAGTTAAGGAAACAGAGTTTATGGTCGAATGTATCCAACTGTACAGACAATTGTCGTCTTTGTGGAATGGGTTAGTTTTTAGATTACGGCCCGTCGATTTATGGGTGATGGGGGGTGGAGTGGGGAATCGGGCTACCCTCTAGTACCTCTCCCACCTTGCGGTACCCCATGGTTATGGAGATATCCATAGTTAAAGTTTTGAAGTTAGAATAACGCTTGGCTCCGGCGCTGCAGGGAGAAGTAGCCCTTCCGCCCTTGCGTTCGAAAGCGCGTGTACGAATGCGTATAGGAGTGGCTGAGGCTGGTTTGGAACGGAGCATGAGTACCAATCTTTCGACTAACAACGTGTTCTTTACGTTTACGCTTAGCCACAACCAATAACACTACAGCTGCAGCTAAATCTTGTGCGAACATGTTGCTTTATTACGCACGATGCACACGGGATCAAACTATTCTCCGACTGAACTCGAAAACATTGCACAGTTCGTATTACTGTGCAATATAATTGAACGTTTGGATTCAAAGCGCCATTCAATTATATTGTACAATAAAATTTATTGTACAATGTTATTGCAGGTCTAGGGGCCGCCTAATAAACCATATTTAACAGTTAAACACACTAATCTTCATTCTCTCAGCTTTTGAATTAGTGAATTAGGTACTAAAATCGAAATCAAAAAAGAGAGAGAGAGTCATCCTCCTGCGACGAGTGACATAAGTCGAGTATATATTTATATATATACCCTTTTTGTGATGTGATCATGGGTATCAACAGAAAATATAACAACATTTTTGGTATAACGTTTTTCTACCTACTATAGTTAAGAAAATAATTTTAAACGACTTCAAAAAAGGAGGAAGTTATCTAATCGACTATACTATTTTTTAAGTGTGCTTAGCACATTAGGTACTTCTTACTGGGTATAGCGATTTCGATGATTCTTTTTTTAATTAACCGGTGGATGTTGTCATGTGGACCTACTTAAATTTTACAAATTCATTTTCGTGAGTCCCAAAAATGTCAATATAAACAAATATTATAAAGAAAAAAGTTTTTTAATTTCTGAATTTTTTAATGTTTGAAATAGATCAAATCAAAAACTCCAGACCAATTCAAAAAATAATCTTACACAAGGAGAATACAATAATGAACAGTTTGTTTGTTTGTTTTTTGAACGCCCTAATCTCGGGAACTACTCGTCAGATTTGAAACATTTTTTCAGTGTTAGATAGACCATTTATTAAGGAAGGCTATATATCATCACGATAAGACCAATAGGAGCGGAGTCCACGCAGATGAAGTTCCCTTCAGTTGAAAGTATACTGTTGCGTATGCCTACTGTAATTAAAATTAAACACTTTTAATTTTATTTCTTTTCATTAAAAAATGTTATGTAAACCTCGTTTAGCTCCTTTTATAAATTAACACTATTGGTTGTGGACTTCAATGATAGACGTAGACTTGCTTCTTACAATGTTTAATTAACTTTTGTAAAGATATACAAATATAAAGATATAAAATTTTACTAATGATAAAAATATAAGGACGTAATTTAATGTAATGCGTGAGCGCGTCCGATCTGAAGGTGTCTAATCAGCTGTTCGCCGGTTCGCCGTTCGGCGCTGTCACCGGCGCGGTGGGGGAAGGTGCCGTCGAATTCTTAACATGCCCCCCGGCGTTGAAAGGCTTGTCTTTCAACCCTTCGTCGTTGACTGGTAACGGGCAGATGCGGTTGAAGCCTCTGCGTATCACTCCGCGTGTGGTTTGAATGTCTGCAACCCTGACGAACCCATCAGTTCCAGGATAGACTTCAACAATGCGACCCAAACGCCACTTCATAGGCGGAAGACCTTCTTCTTTAATCAGGACTAAAGCTCCTCTTTGTAATTGTTGTCCCTTGGAGGTGCGCCATTTAGTGCGTTGCTGAAGTTCAGCAATATATTCTTTGTGCCACCTGGCCCAAAAGTGTTGACGTAGCTGCTCGAGTCTTTCATATTGCGTTAGCCGATTTGTGTTGACATTGACAAGCGTAGGCGTAGGCAAAGCAGTCATCGGTCGTCCTACCAAGAAGTGCCCCGGAGTCAATGGCGTCAAGTCAGTTGGGTCAGTCGACAGTGGTGTCAGGGGACGTGAATTAAGTATCGCCTCAATTTGGACTAAGACAGTACAAAGGTCCTCAAAAACTAAATGAGCGTTCCCTAACACACAATGTAAAATGTGATTTAAGGAATTTAATGTTTGCCTCCCAAAATCCAGCCATATGAGCAGCATATGTTGGTATGAATTCAAAGTCTATTCTCTCATTTGACACTTCACTTACAATTGAACTTGCGTTTTGGTTGAGGAACTTATAAAGTTCATTTCGTGCATCTACGAATTGCGTTCCGTTATCGGAAAATATGGTAGCTGGTCTCGAGCGCCTACCAATGAAGCGATTTAGCGTGGCTAAGAAAGACTTTGTACTTAATGAGCTAACGAGTTCGAGATGAACGCATTTGGTGGCAAAGCAGTTAAATATGGTAATGTACACTTTTTCGGTCTTGCTTTTTTGACCTCTTTTATTAAGCGCTATTGTTGGACCCGCATAGTCTATACCTGTAGTATGAAACGGGTAGCCAGGCTGGAGGCGCTGCTCAGGTAAATTGCCCATTATTGGACGGGCTATTTGTGCATTTAGACGGAAGCAACGTAAACATTTGTGTACCGTGAACCGTGCCAGATTGCGACCCCCGATGGGCCAAAATTCTTCTCGGATTGAGGCAAGCAAAAGTTGAGGCCCTGCATGCATTAAACGTAAATGTTCATACTGAAATATCAGTTTCGTTAAAGCGTGTTTTGACGATAGTATGAGAGGATGCTTTTTATCGAATGTGAAATTACCATATTTGATTCGACCCCCCACTCTAATGAGACCCTTGGCTGTTTCATGCCCCGTCAGAAAATCGTCAACATAACAGTCTTCACTAAAGACCCTGCGCACCAGTTCATTGTCACATTCGTCCGCTATGTGCTTAAGGCAACGAACTGACAGGAACGGAGGCAAGGCTGTGCCATACGTGACCATGTTGAGCGCATATGCCTGAAGGGTTTGTGAGGGTTGTCGCGCCAAATTATTTGTTGTAGGTGACGTTGATTTTCATTCACAAGCACCTGTTTGTATCTTATCGATATCACCCGCCATTACATAACGGCGATGTCGAAATCTAAGGAGAATAGAAAATAGATCGCTTTGTATCGTCGGCCCTACGATCTGAAGATCGTTTAATGACAGGCCGTAACTTGTAGGAGCACTGGCGTTAAAGACGACTCGCATTTTAGTTTTCATGAGGAGCATCTATGTCACTTAAAGTCATGTGATCTAACGATAAATACTCCTTCATAAAATCAATGTATGGCCCTTAATGTGGGCTGCTTTGCGAGTCGATGCTCTAGTGCTAAGAAGCACGCCTTAGCGTGTTCGAATGATTGGCCAAGTGATCTTGGATTTTATCAACTTTGTTAAAGTTGCATAAAATATTATTTGACGATTGTTGTCCAGTGGGTCCGGAAATAATGTACCCGAACTTCGTCTCTTGCAACACTGGGCAGTTTTTACCTAAGCTTATTTTGTTTGCGCATAGCAAGTCCCAGAATATGTCTGCGCCAAGCAATAAATCGTAGCTTGACGGACTAAAGTATTCTGGGTCTGCGAGTTGAATGCCCGAAGGAATATTTAATGTGCCTACATTAAAGACTTCATTTTTAGTTGAAGTTATGTTTGGCAATACTGAAATGTTATGTTAGTTTTAAATGAGTTTACTCTGGACTGTATTAATGCATCACATCGTTTGTTGATTACCGAAACCAGGTCATTGATGCCAGCAACGGTGGACATGGTATCCTTATGGTTCAGGCCTAATGTTTTAAGGAGTGACTCCGTCATGAATGATGCCTGACTTCCGCAATCGAGAATGGCTCGGACTTCATGAGGTCTACCATGTACATCGAAAATTTTAATCAATGCCGTGGCAAGAAGAACCCGGCCGGACTGCTTGTTAATTGCTGACATGTTCTTGACAACATTAGATGAATTCGGCACAGGCTGGGTCGGGTGCGCTGCGGATGTAGGTGCCAGCAGCGCTGATGTTCTTGGAGCTGTCGTGTCGGGTGCTGTACTGTTATGGCTATCGTCCCCATGCAACATAGTGTTATGCATGCCGCCGCACTGCCGACAAGGACCTAACCTACATACACGCACGTCATGCCCTGCTCTTAAACAATTGCTGCACAATTTCATTCGCTTAACAAATTGTTCCCTACCACCAATGCTCATTTTCGCGAATTCATTGCATAAATATAAGGGATGCTCCGATTTACAAAGATGACATTTGTATTTTTTATAACTAGGTTGCACCACTGTAGCTAAGCCTCGAACATGCCTACTTGTACCCTTCGATAACGACTCGTGTCTATTGTTGCTAGTATTGTTACTTAATTCGATTGTTTCTAATACGTCTGCCCTATTTTTAAGGAAATTTGTAAATATTTCTAATGTTAGTTTTCTATGTGTAACTTTGTGCTCCTCCCATTCACGAAGCGTACGCGCATCTAATTTTGTTGCCATAATGTATATAATTAATGTGTCCCAACTGGTTACGGGTTCACCTAAAATTTCTAATGCGCGTAAGTTTTTATTGCATGCATCTAAAACCCTACGTATGGATGAAGCAGATTCCTTTTTTATCACCTCTTCATCAAAAATAGCCTTAACGTGATTTTGTACCAACAGCCTAGTGTTATCAAACCGATCGCATAAAGACTTCCACGCTAAAGTATAGTTGGACGCAGAAAATTCCAACGCGCGAATAACCTGAGCAGCGCTGCCTTCCAGGGAAGCCCGTAAATAATGAAATTTTTGTATATTACTAATTGCTGTATTCGAATGGATTAGAGATGTATAAACGTCACGAAACTCAAGCCAGCTTTCAAAGTCACCACTGTATTTAGGAATTTGAATGGTGGGTAATTTAATATTTGCATTGCCTTTATTTATCCGCCTTACCGTTTCACCATCCTCGTTCTCGCTGGCTGAGGAAAAGGAAGTCTCAGAAGAACTATGGGTAGACTTACGATGACGTCTATGTTTATGTTTAAGCGTATCACCACACAACTGTTGGGCCCTAGCCATTGCGGAATAGTATTGAGATTCAAAATCTGACCTTTGAACTGCATGTGTCTGAACTTCCTCCTCCGAGACAGCCAGACACTCAATGCTCGTTTGTATTTCCTGGAAATCCGCAAACATCGCTTCAATGTTAGCCATTCGCAATTTTAATTCCAAAATCTCCACTTGACTGCAACATACAACATCTTTATAAGTATCAATGTACGTAAGAAATTTCGTTAAACGACCCTTATAAGTTCCTCGTTTTTTCACCAACTCGTTCATAGTACTCATTGTAAATATACAATAAACAAAATTCAATTAATTATCCTTTCAATTCAAAATTCAACAAAATATTATTATATTATATCAATATCAATATGTAATTGTTCACAAAACTACAAATATAATCTATAAGTATGTACTAAAACTATCGTTTCAGTTGCAAAACAAATGTAGTGATTGAAATTTAATGGCAATATCAAATCGATTAAAGAAATAATAATAATTAGACCTAAACTATTACAGGACTATTACTTTTATATTTTACTTTGTTACTACCTACAACAACGTACGTTGATTCTGTTGAATTGAATTGACAATACTTACTTTTATTCGATCTGATCCGTACAGATGTATGAGATAAACTAAAGAATTAAATAATTTCGACGGTGCCGTAGAATAACGTTACATGTGAATATAGTACGAAATCAATTTTATTTAATAATTTACTTCAGGAGTCGAAGATCTATCTATACATGCAAAAAAAAATAATTTTACGACCAATAGTTTCTGAGATTCTGAGGCGAACAACGTCCCATGTGTTTTTGTCTCCGTATTATAATGAACTAGATGCATATGTGACGGAGCTCGCGGCCGGGGGTAGTACGCGTTGGCTGTGCCAAAGTCACTTGTTACGTTGTTGAGTGGAAAACGAGCTTGTGCGCACGAGTTACCGCATTCGCCGATGATAAAGTTATTTTTCTTAAATAGTATTCATAATTAGTACTAAAACGTGTCCAACTATAATAACAGATCTAATAAAATCCTTGATTTGGTGAAAAATAACTGTAAAAATTCGGAAGAGAATTTGATAGTGGAAAGATATCTGGTTATAACAAGGAAATTTCGAATTATCCCGGTAAGTTAATCTTATTCCTTATTAACATGTATAACAAAATTGCATTTTCACGATTGTTTTATATTCTATGGTGGTTTATTTTAATTTACATAACTAACGCCAAATTTCGCGTTACATATTCATATGTGACGTTATTTAATGGAGATTAGTATTTCCATTGTTTCTTACAAAAATGCTCTTGCAAATTAAATCAAATTGTAAACGACATCTTTGACTATTATTGGAAAACTTAATTTGTTGATATTAAAGTATGAGTTACAAGTAGTGATATGTCGTTTTACCACGGACATATTCTGACGTTTTTTAGTTATATGTGAAGATAGAACGTTCTTTTGCGGAAATCTTGATGACATATGTGAAGACAGAACGCTCTTTTGTGGAAATCCTGATGTAATATGTGAAGATAGAACGTTCTTTTGCGGAAAACTGATGTAATATGTAGCATTGGTACGTTTTTTCTTCCAGAAAAATACTGTAATTTGGTTTAAATTGCTTTTTTCTTAATCAAATTATCAATTTATTCGTATTCAAATAAAATTGTTTTCTTTTATTTTTGTAATTTTTATATTATTTTTTCAGTTTCAAAGACACCTGTAAGCCCATCATCGTCACCATTACATCCGGGTTCAGAAAACATTGCTTTAGAGCTAAAAGACGTATTAGTCAGTCAGTTCAGCCTATTGTAGTTCACTGCTGGACATACCCTCCCCAAGTTCGCGCCAGACATCCCGGTTTTCCGCAATCCTCCATGAAGACTACACCGGCAATCTTACGTAGATCGTCGGTCCAACGGGCCAGAAGACGTCCCACAATGCGTTTGCCAAGACGTGGTCTCCACTCCAGGATCCGTCTGCTCCAACAGCCATCGGTTCTGCGACACAGATAACCAGCCCACTGCCACCTAAACTTGCTAATTCTGTGGGCTATGTCGATTACTTTCGCTCACGGATAGTCTCATTTCTAATCCTATCTTTGAAAGAAACCCCAAGCATAGCCCCTTCCATTGCACGTTGAGCGACTTTAAACTAGTGGACCAGTCCGTCAGTGTCAATGTCTCGGCTCCGTATGTCAACACAACCAAGACGCATTGCTCGAAGACTTTTGTCTTCAAGCATTGTGGAATCTTCGAAGGCAAGACTCGACGAAGCCTGCCAAACGCCGCCCAGCCCAACCAAACCATCCTATAAGCCTCCTTCTCGAGTTGTTTCAACCTGGTTGAATGGTGTGGCCAAGGTAGACATAATCCTGAACAACTTCGAAAAGGATACCGTCAATCGATACCCGTCTCGGTATCACTTGGTTGTTAAACATAACTTTCGTTTTATCTAAGTTCATACCGAGACCCACTCGTCGGGAGGACTCATTTAGGCCGGCCAGCATTCGGCCTAGCTCATCCGACGTCTCCACAAAGATTACGAAATCGTCGGTAAAACGAAGGTGCGAGATGAATTCGCCGTTGACGTTGATGCCTCGTTCCTCTCAATCCAAGGTCATAAAGACATCCTCCAGCGCAGTGGAAAACAGTTTCGTTGATATTACATCTCCCTGTCTTACCCCACGCCGCGCCGGAGGAAAATGCACAGCCTGCTCCGGTGGGTGGAATTCGTCGAGTCTTCTGGCGAGACGATTCGTAACAACCCTTGAAAACAGCTTATAGACGTGGCTCAAAAGTGAGATTGGTCTGTAATTCTTCAACAAAGACTTGTCGCCTCTCTTAAAGAAGCATCACCACACTCCTGGACCACGCCTCCGGCGTGGTACCTCGGTGGATGACGGCGTTAAAAAGTTTATATTTATATTCTGCTCAATCAGAGTAGTAATCTCTCTCGTATTTGAGCAGCGGAGGTCTCGGCGTACAAGTTTCCGTATCCTCTTAGACAAAGCCTTCTGTTCTGGCGAAGCTGCTTGGGCAGCGGGCAACTCGCACCTCCGCCGCATCAGATCCAAGGCTTCGGGAGAAAGTTTAGACTGCTTCGTTGACTACCTCGGCGGAAAGTGTTTGCGACCCAGTGTACACACCATCTTCACCATGTTGTCGGTCATCTCGTCCACTTCGCCAGCGAATCAAATCGGTTTTGGAGCTCCAGTTGGAACTGCTCGGAGCCACATAGTATTTGGAGCAGCGTAGGTCAGAGAGTAGATTTCATCAAGCGCGTATTCAGAGTGCCCCGTAATAGCCGGTGGTCGCTGCTGGTGTTAACCGGTTCTAATTATAATAAATACAAAGAAAGAACAAAATGTGATGTTGAAGACTGATAATTTTAGTATTTTATGTGAGTTTAAAAAAACGTTGATTGATTTAAAGAAGTGAAGATATTTTTTATGTTTAATTATTATAAATTTGGTACTTTTAAAATTAAGGACTGATTTTGTTTTTAAAATGTTTTATTTTTAATCGATTTTATACAAAAAATAATAAATACTATTTATGACACGCTACTTATGAAAATAACTGCTCAAAATAAACCTGGAATATGCATATAGGACGAAATAACTAGCTTAAGTTTCATAAAAAAACGTTCCATTTGCATCTGGATCCTTAGAGCCTCCGGTGAATAACGTCACATGTGTAAATGTGACAGCAACAAGTCCATTATAAAACGTTATATATAAACATCGACCCTACTATCTTTTTAAATAAAACTGTTTCAAAATAATTAATAATACTGATAGATAATCACAGGCTTAATGTAAATTTTTCCAAAGTATAAAAGCGCCAGGTTTTTCCCTTTCCGAAATATAACAATTGAAAACTTTGAACGGCTCTACTGTAAAACGACTATTTTGCAGATAGTACGTTATTCTACGGCACCGTCGATTTATTTACGTAAGTTGTAAAAAAAAAAACTAATGAATTTTTAAAGTTATAAATAATTTTTTTTTTTTTTAATTATAAGTATAGAATATTAAAACATTATTTCGTTGTTATTTTATTTTTAATTACTAGTTAAATATTAGAAACACTTTTATAATTTTTATTACGCTAGTTGTACCTATATATTAAACGATACAAAGGTCAATCAAATGAGTGAATAGATATAGAAGTTATGTTTTACTTCAAATCTAATTGAATTAATAATCTCATCAATATACGAGTAAATCACATCCGAGCACTAAAATAATTAGGAATTATATAAAAGAAATTTACATATAAGTTATAACTACCTACAAGTAAGAATGTTCACTGCCTTTGTTCTATGCAGCGCCCGGCCGCTTACGTTACAATAAGATGCACGAATTATTTTTAATAGTATTTTTACTATTAAAATGTTAAAATAAAATGATTAGGAGGGGCTATGGTTTAGACAAAGTTAAAATAAAGGGCAAACAAAATGGATCGGACTCACTCAGACCGCTTGCTTATAATTCTCAGTATAATTGCTTGTTATCTTTGTGGCCACTGGTTCACACCGTCACGTCACCGGTTCTGGGCATCCATAAAGAGATCCTCTTCGTAATGATTAATGCAGAAGATCCTGGTTAGTCCCAAATCCTTAGGCGTGGCGTGGCATCCGGCTCGAAGGACCAACTTTATGGTTGTGGACTTCAATGATAGACGTAGACTTGCTTCTTACAATGTTTAATTAACTTTTGTAAAGATATACAAATATAAAGATATAAAATTTTACTAATGATAAAAATATAAGGACGTAATTTAATGTAATGCGTGAGCGCGTCCGATCTGAAGGTGTCTAATCAGCTGTTCGCCGGTTCGCCGTTCGGCGCTGTCACCGGCGCGGTGGGGGAAGGTGCCGTCGAATTCTTAACAACTATAGACACTCATTTTTAATTTTTTATCGAACTTTGTTTTAGTATCGTAATTTTTTTCTTACGCTAAAATTAATTATAGTATATTCTGAAAAAAAAATGAAACATTATAGTGTTGACCATTGAAATTAAAAAAAAAAATAAAAGTGAAATAGAACCTTCCGGTAACATTATCATTCTCTTTAAGCGTCGGATTACTATACAGTAAAAATTCAGTATCGTGACTTTTCAGAGTTGTTCAATTTGTAGAGAACAAACATATCTTTCACGGATTCATTCAGAATGCTGGATTTTATATAAATAACTAGATTCTGCGCGCGACTTCGTCGGCGTGGACTCCACTCCTATTGGTCTTAGCGTGATGACACATAGCCTATAGCCTTCCTCGATTAATGGGCTATCTAACACTGAAAGAATTTTTCAAATCAGCCCAGTAGTTCCAGAGATTACCGCGTTCAAACAAACAAACAAACAAACAAACAAACAAACTCTTCAGCTTTATATATTAAAAAATGAAAGTAATGTAAAATTCAGCATGGCAAAACGGTGATAGGGCAAATTTTGTCATTTTAGTTCAAAATAATGTAACCTAAAAAACACTCTAGTTGGCTTGTCAGTTATATGATTATAAATATATTCATTTAAAGTCAAAGTTAAAATTTTAATAATTTTATTATATTAGGTACTATCAATATACGTATATATACATACACACCGGCACAATTAGCGGAACACAAAAAAAGCAGGATTTTAAAATCTTTTACTTGAGGAACTGGCCAGTTATGATATTTTTTTAATTTATTGTCAAATTTGAAAATAGAAAATTGGATGACATACACTTTTTTCATTCATTTGTTTTATTTTCCCGAACAAAACGTTTTGTCAACTTGTTCGAGTAATAACTACGTAATTGTATATTTTTGAAAAATTGCACTTAATGGTTTTTTATAAATTTGTTATTCTTTAGGCAATTTTGTTTATTAAAAGCTCTTTATTATGCCTGACTTAACATCACTGGAAATCATTAGGGCTGATGAAATGAGAATAAATGGCCATACCTACAGATCGATTGCCTCAAGGCTTCGTCGACCAGTATCAACGATTCATCGCAGCATCCAGCGGTACAGATCGTCTAATTCTCTTGTGAGGAGGAGGGGTCAAGGTAGAAAAAGATGTACATCGAGGCGAGATGACAGTTTTTTACAACTTGGAGTTCGTAGGAATACGCGATTAACAGCTGTACAAGCTCAAAATGAACTGGAAGACGTTCGAGGAGTACGAGTAAGTGAGCGTACAGTTCGCAGAAGATTTGAAGAAGTTGGTTTAGGGTCGTATATACCTGCCAAAGGCCCAAAACTTGAGAGACGTCACCGCGTAAACCGATTAAGCTATGCGCGAGAACATCATCATTGGAATTTGAACGAATGGCAGCAGGTTCTCTTTACTGATGAGTGCAGAGTTCTTTTAAAACAGATCGATGGGAGACAGCGAATATGGAGACGCAAAGGAGAACGCCACATACAGTCTAATTTTGAACACACAGTGGCTTATGGTGGCGGCTCGATTATGGTTTGGGGAGGGATATGTTTGGGAGCTCGCACGGAGTTAGTGATAGTCACAGGAGGGACCATGGCAGCAGATCGATACATCAAAGACATTTTAGAAGGACATGTTGTACCATTTGCCCCATTTATTGGTGACGACTTTATTCTAATGCAAGATAATTAGTGCACAATCGGTACAGGCATATCTGAGCCACGTAGGTATACCGGTGATGCAGTGGCCAGCAAATTCCCCCGATATGAATCCGATAGAGCATGTCTGGGACTTGCTAAAAAGAAGGGTTAAATCCAGAATGCCACCCCCCAACAATCTGAATGAACTTGGAAACGCATTACTTGAGGAGTGGGAGCGGTTGCCTCAAGAAATCATCGATAACATAATCTGTAGCATGCCCAGACGAATGGAAACCGTAATCAGAGCAAGAGGGGGAAACACTCGTTATTAATTTTGCTTTAATTTTATTGTTAAATCATTTAATGCTTACTTTTTTATTTTTTGTGATGGTTCATAATCATCTAAAATTTCACTTATTTCAAATTTCTTTATTTTTCAATAAAAAATAACGAAGACCTTTCCAAGTCGTTTTTAAAAGATGTTAATCAATTTGTTATTTTGTTATTTTGTTATTTTCGTCAAATATATGCGTTATTATCTCATAGTCTCACTTTTTTTCTGTTCCGCTAATTGTGCCGGTGTGTATATATATATGCTAATGTAAAAAAATAAATTTAGAATATTATAAGGTGATGATAATTAATGTGATGTTGCTTTACATTCCACCTCTTATGTTGACAGAGCTATATATCATAAACATAATAAAAATCATCATGGTGTACGTTAAGCGCTATGTTGTCACGGAAAAAAATCACAATTCATTTAAATTCTTTTATGGAGTATAAAATAAAGGACGAATTTTTTAAATGGCAATAAATAAAAGTTAAGCAAGTAAAAGCTGTAACGTTATAATGTCACCAGTCGTAGAAAAGCTATATCTGTAAATACAGAAATATATACACACACACATCAGCCAATTGCAGTCTACTGCTGGACATAGGCCTCCCCAAGTTCACGCCAGACATCCCGGTTTTCCGCAATCCTCATCCAGCCTACACTGGCAATCTTACGTATGTAGATCTTTGGTCCAACGGGCCGGAGGACGTCCCACACTGCGTTTGCCAAGACGCGGTCTCCACTCCAGGACACGCCTGCGTACATGTCATACAGAAATATGAAGAAACTAAATAGATTAGAACAGAAAATGAAGATGGAAATAGACCCTGTGAAATAGTGCAATAGTATTAATGCAACGTCTAGGTATTTTAAGTCAAAATAAGAGACTTCTCCGAAACCAGTCGCAATAGCTTATGTTTAAATTTATCTTTTCAATTTTATCAGTTCATTACTAAAGTACTAGATTGTATAAATAATAAAATTGCAATTGCTATTGTAGTTTTACTTAACGTTATTATTCTAACAAAGGAATTGTATTTCTTAACTTATAATTACTTATGTTGTTGTCAAACATTTTTTTTTTGAAGAAAAGCAGGTTAAATGAAAGTAAGATAATATGACAAAACAATTGCCATGGATACTCAGATACTTATTATGACGAAAAAAAATTTTCTTTTAGTCCGTTTTTTGTGTATATCTAAAGAACAAAATTGATTTATTCCAATATTATTAAAGTTCACATTCAACAGTAAGTATCGAAGCATATTTTAGCAGTACCTAGGTGATTTATTCAACGATATTACGCACCCCAACCTGGCGTGAATGGTATTACGTTGACAGCTTATGAGGTCCTTTATTTATGTATGATTTATGTAGTGAACAGAGATATGGACTTTTAGTTAGAATCGGTTTATTCGACATTAAATTGCAAAAAAAAATCAGCATTTTTATACTGTATTAAATAAATAACATAAGCTCGGTAGTAAAAAAATACTTTATCTTTTGTGTCACGTTACTGTAAAATATTATTTACAATTTAAGTAACGTTCTATCGAATGTATGGTTAACAAAACCAATATTGTGTTATAATAATTAAGATGGTAATACATGAGCGTCGATGGGATTAAAGCCGTATCCAATTAGCTGCTTTGTTTTTTGAATCACGGTCAAGTGGTGTAACATCAGTAAAATCGGATAATATTCATACATAAAATTATTAGAGGTTGAAGTCTAAATTCACTTGGGCATTTACAAAACAAATCGCGTTTGGTGTTGGGCAATGTCATGCAAATTTTAAGAGGCTTCCTAAATCCAGTAAATAGCTATTGTTGAAAAAATTATCTAGATTATAACATGACCATTGCTATATTGTATCCAAATAACGGAACATAACACTTTATTTAGTTGAATAATTAAAATTTATTAGCAGACTGTGTTGGTTATTTCATAAAAGAAACTGCTTGTAAACGATATAATATGACGATGTTTAATACGACAATATTTAATATAAGCTAGAAAATTGAAGTTTCTTTACTCACTTGAGAGAACGTTAATTTTTTATAGCTCTCTCTAATTACGAAGCTGAAGGCGTCGCAAAATACCTCCTTAGTCATTATAGATGTCGTGACGCAAGCTATAAAGCAGGGAAATGCTTTATGCAAATTATTTTACCTAAGGTAGAGCTAGCTATTAGTAATAATCGTATAAGTCGGAGCATGTGTAAATATAGTCACTCGCCTTCCATATTATTTTGTGGTACAAAGTACTTATGCGATGGTGTTACAAGTCTGTTTGTGAGGTTTTATATATGCATATTGCCAACTACACGCTAACGACTGCATTGTATTCCAAATATGGTTTTAATATAAAATATGTAAACGTATGTAGTTAGATTTTAGTTTACTTATGTACACGCTACTCATATTAATTAATATTCTTCTTAAATTCTTACATGACATGATTTTCCATTACATAGTAGATCTGGTTATGTACTCGTAAATGTAAAGAATGTCTAGACTACTTTAGGGATCCAATTATATCTCAAATAAAATCTGGGTCGTACACTGGAGTGAAACGACTGGGAACTAATTAGCCGGTGTACTAATTACCGTATTTCGTCTGTTATTTTATAGGTATGTAAAAGGGACTCCGTTAAATGTTTTCATCATGCCTTTGGCGTGTTGTCAGATTTTAAGCATCCACAAGTAACTAGTTTAACTACTGAAATATTCTATCTATCTATGTAGTTTTTGCGTCGCATCCTGAAGCGAAAAATTAGATTATAGTATGGTTGAAAAATTTTACTTTGATTTTTTTTTTGGATTGCGTTACTAAAGTTTAATGTGCTTAAAAAATAGTCAACCTGTAATAATAAAAAAAAAAGAAATCCCATCTACGATCCGGTAAATTTATTTTTAATGATGTTTTCATTTTTTTTTCTGGTGCTCCTGGAATCAAGGTATGTATTCAAATATTTTGAGCCTCGTTAGAATCAACTGTGGTGCCGGTTTGAGTGTAGAGTGAATTCATTATCGCGGTCGGGCAGTCGTTAGCGGTTTACGACTGTGTTCAGCAACTCTTTGAAATAATGCTCCCTTGACGCCTTGATGTGTTTTATACAGCCCATATATTATTCCTTTGAGATATTTTAAATCATCGGTGTAACCTCTCTGGACAAAATAAGGATTTATTTTGTAAGTTATAACTAGTTATAGTAGTTCTGGATACATTTTCAATTTACAAGTACAATATTATTCCTGACATCTTATTACATTTTACTTATAGTAATGAAAGAGGATTATCTTATTTTACACATTTTTTTTTGTTGTAATTACATAAAATTTAACAAAGGAAGTCCGTGGCCGTAAATTGTAAAAAATACGAGTAAGTATGCGTCATTATATAGCGTACTAAAATCTAATTTCACTATTAGTAATTGTTTTGACAATGTATTATAATAAACAGTAATTGGAATATATGTCACAATTGTTTGTGTTGATGACCATATTTAACCAAACCTTAGCCATTGTTATATAATGAAACTAAATGGCCAGTGATGTAGAGTGAGGACTAGATATACAATTATACAGCTCTGAGTCGATGTTCATTGACGTTGAGCCTCCAATGTGCGTTGTCAGCAAGTAAATAGATCTTCGACCAAGTAGAAGGATCTCAGTAGAGTTACGAGAATCCATCGGTTTCTAGAGACATAAGAATAAACATGGAATAACCCTGATATTATATCAATACAAGCTGTGCCGCGACTGCGTCCGCGTGGAATTTAACAAAAAAGTTATTGTTCAGTTTACAGAGCTATAAAATAAATAAATTTATAAAAGAAAAGTAGCCTATGTGCCCCTTATTACATCTGCTATCTGCCAGTGAAAGTCCCGTTAAAATCAGTCCAGCCATAGAACAAACAGACAGACTGACAGATAGACAAAAATTGTAAAAGATTTTATTTTGGTATATGTACCGTGTATACATCCATATGCAATTAGTAAAAAGCAGTTATTTTAATATTACAAATAGACGATCTAATTTCATTTATTTGTATAGAGTATAGATGTAAAAAAATATATGACCTGTCTATATAATATTAAGAGCGCGCATAATGCAAAATTACCAATCTTCTATTTGTTTTGACATGAAAAATTCCAGACCAAATCTTAAAATAAAAATATATGACAAACTACGTAATATTTGCAAGGGTTAACCCGTATCAAAAACATAAAATAAGGAAATTTCCTCGATAAAATATAATCACGAAGTAACCTCTAATTTTTATATTTTTTCTATTTATACTCGATATGGTTATGACCATTAAGACAAAAATTGGATAATTAATTACATTTAAATATGAGTAAAGGCTATGCCGAGGCATTTAATGTAATTACTTTTAGTTTTGGAATTATATGTAATATAAACATATTTGTCGTTTTTTACATTCGTAATGCGCTCAAAACTATATCGTCTATCGCACTCTGACACGAGGCTTTGTGTATATTTTGTTTCATCAATTAGGGCGCGCGGGTGAAATCTGATTTTTTGCTCGCCTTATGCGCCCTCTTAATGAAATATATACATTACAATGATACCAATAGTACTCTAAAAGTTATCGTTATCTTAATTTTCTAACAACAATACACAATAACCATTTAGTCATCACCTAAATAATAATGGTGGGGTTGTAATTGCAAGAACAGATTGTCTAAGAGCTATGAACGTTAAATGTTATCTAATTTGAAAACAAATTAAATTTAGTTTTTTAATTTTGACATTTTTAAAGTTGATACTTAAATAAATATTATAAAAAAATAGTTTTAACGAATAACCGCGGTGCATTATTGAGAGAAGACTTGTTAAAGCTGAGTTGACAAAGTTGTGCGCAATGTACAGCTCATTGCCCGGAGGTGGAGCGGTTCATACATCAGAAAGATGAAAAGAAAAGACAGTACAATAACAGAGGTAAATATATAAGAATCACTAGTGTTTTCTGAAATTGTGCGTCGAATCCACTAATATATAACTCTTAGACAAACTACACATAAAACGGTTACGGTAGACTGGCGTTCATTGTTTTGTATCTATTAGTTTTACTTACAATTCGGCTTTCAACAAACAAATAACAGTATAATGGAGCAATCAATAGTTACAGCTATTTATAACCATACAATAATGGCTTAATGACATTATGTGATTTATATAAATTATATATAGGTACCTATGAAGAATTATAAAAACTATTAGTCCAAATAACTCATATGACATATTTACTTTGTTCCTCTAATAGTGGGTTTAAGTCACGGGGTGTGAAATATTTAACGCAAAAAGTGTTTTGTCAGGCATAGCCCCGTACTTCCATGTGGGGTTTGACCCACCCCCTACATTAAAGAAACGGTAAAGGCATAGACGAACAATAAAAAGGTAACTCCCTACGACGTGCGTGACCACTGACTCAATGCAAATTACACTCCCATCCATTTTATACAATAAAACCAAATGAGCCCTTTTAACGCGACATAAGAAATCGATAAAAGCCCACGTCTGGCTTTACTCACAACAATGTTGTATCGGCTTACAAAGAAAATATAATAATTTAAACAATTCAAATTATTTTATTTTGCAACAGTAACAAAAATGTACAGTTTTTCTAGACAGCAAAAACTTAAGCATCAAAAATGCTACCTATTGGGCACTTTAAATTTTAAAAATAAAACAGCACTCGCTGCATTCTAAAAATATCGACATTTCTTTTTTATTGGTAAGAATATAATTATACATTTATCTCCATAAATACCGTACATTTAAGTTTTTATTTTAGTACTAGCTGCTGCCCGCGACGTCGTCTGCGTGCGTTCACTGCTCGTTCCCCGTAGGTGATAGCGTGATAATATGCAGCCTGTGTTCTGACCCGACTTCTTAATAATATTCGTGCCTAATTTGAAGTAAATCCATGCAGTACTTTTTGAGTTTATCCCGGACATACATTGACTTTCCTATTATTTTATTATATGAATAGATGTATAGATAGATTTATGCCCCTTAGTTTTTGCGGATAATGGTAGTTATAATTTAATAATTATTTAATGATAGCTCTAATTGGCTTAAACGAGTCTTTCATACGAAAGCCTAATAACTAAACCACATAATTCTAACTATAAAATTAATAAATTTCCTGTATAAAATTTCATTTTCATTAAAGCTCAAAACACGTATAATTTCAATTACATGGTAAAAGATAGTTTTTGGAAATGTTTTATCAGCAGCTCAATTATTAATTCACATACTTCTGAATTTGAAAAAAACAAAGGTTTTTATTTATTTTATTTATTTACTCTTTATTGTACACCACAAATTGCAAATACAAAATAATAATATTACAGACAACTTAAGATTGTGTAGTACAAAAGGCGGTCTTATAGCTAGTTAGCCATTTCTTCAAGACAACCCGAAATAGGATTGAGTATTATTTATTTGAGAGATTGGGTAGGTGGTGCAGTTATATGATACTAAACTTACATACAAATACCTACACATTAATACTTACAAGCTATACATATACAGGCGGTTTTTATATATATTTTACTACTAGCTTCTGCGCGCGACTTCGTCGGCGTTTACTCCGCTTCTATTGGTCTTAGCGTGATGATACATAGCCTATAGCCTTCCTCGATAAATGGGCTAACTAACACTGAAATAATTTTTCAAATCGGCCCAGTAGTTCCAGAGATTACCGCGTTCAAACAAACAAACAAACAAACAAACAAACTTTTCAGCTTTATATATTAGTATAGATTTATTATTATAGTTTATACAATTTACAATACATGAAATAACAAAATATTAGCAACATAATTATGTTTGCTTGCAAACGAAAAAAAAAAACTAACTTCAATTACATCGACCCACAATACAACGTATGTAGACGAAATAATACTTAAGTAAATACGCGTTATGAAATATCACTCAAATAGTTATCATTAGATTAAGATCAATTTGAATGGAACTATAAGCTTCAGCTTTCGATTAAAACAAAACTCTTCGAAATCGATATACTCAGTGAAATGTTATGCGGTATAATACAAGGTAGATCAACGAAAAAGTAGTGAAGTAAATATGCATTATTAGATATTACTCACAAAGTACTTGTTAGATCTCAATTAAATTTGAATGGGACTAAACGACACGCATCACCTTTCGATAAAAAAAAATCATAGAAATTGGTCCTAGCAGTGCCTACCCGGGCATCCTGGATATCACCCGTAAATGGGTTACCCTGCGATATAAAAAAAAATAAAAAATTGTTAGTGCGCTGCGTATATAGTCGTCTCTCAGTGACCCGACCGTGTGCATACAGAATTTTCAATAATATTTTTTTGCAACAATTTGAAGATTTTTTCTTTACACAATATAAAATCTAATTTAGAATCCACTGGTAAAACTTTACAATGCTTAAATAGCAATAGCATTTCATTATTATATAATTGACTTTTTGTCTTTGGTGACACTATTGTTTTAAGATTTTTAATTGAAGGTTTATAGATCTTATCAGGATGAGTTTTGTATATACGGCCTTAACTACTAAGGTAACTACTAACTCGTTTTACTCGAATTGAATTTACTTCTTTTCTACTAGTTTTACTCGAATTAAATTGACCACAATGATACATAATGCCGCCTGCCCATATCTGTCATAGCCCGATGATACGAGATAGACATTTTTTAAATGTGAGTTTTGTCTTTATATTTACGGTATAGGCAGCGGAGATGCATTCGATATTAGATAAAAGTGTACCTACAAAACAATTTTAGTACGATTGTTTCTATAATAACTCCAATTCTGGACGATGCATCAAAAGAGTAAACTAATAACGTTTAAAGATAGACCTACACGAAATGTGAAAACGGCGATCTATTTCATGTATTTATGTAATGTGGTAATAAATATACAGATATATAGACAGAAAGGCAGACAAAAATCTTAAAAATAACTTACGTAAGCGCTCAAAAATACCACAAAAATGCAATTTTCATAATTATCTCTTATATGTCTCATGTGTCAGATACCGGTTGGTTACAATTTTATTACATGCACAGGTTAAAATTAATAATAACCGTTTTAAAATGTTTTAAGTAACAATTTGTAAATGATTTAAAAATGGGATTTATTAGAATGATCATTAAATCAGTTGAAAGCCTCGTGTAAGAAGCGACTATCCGGTGCAGGAAAAGAAATGTAGAGATCGTAAAGAAACCTTTAGTTTTCAACTTTTGAATTTTCTTCTTATACTTATTTTTAAATATCGTACACTAGCTTCTGCGCGCGACTTCGTCGGCGTGGACTCCGCTCCTATTGGTCTTAGCGTGATGATATATAGCCTATAGCCTTCCTCGATAAATGGGCTATCTAACACTGAAAGAATTTTTCAAATCGGACCAGTAGATCCTGAGATTAGCGCGTTCAAACAAACAAACAAACAAACAAACAAACAATCAAACAAACAAACTCTTCAGCTTTATTATATTAGTATAGATTACTATTAAATTAACTGCATTCTTTATAAACGGGAATACAATGATGTTCTTGTACATTATATGATCTCCCTCAGTAGGTACCTGAGCTTAAGAGTATAAAAACCCATTTCCAAGAGCATGTTATCCTTACAGCAAACGAATTTGCAAGTTAAGTGCAAAACAGTGTTTAAATTTGTATCATTGTCCTATTACTAAGTGAAGACGAAAAGGTTTCCTTGTACCCTAAAAGTGAAACTTAAAGGTTAATGAAACAGATTCTCGACTCCCCTGTTAAAGTTAAGTAATCATTTTAAATATTTATTTATGTATTTTGTTTTCAGAGTCACGCATTGAAGTTACGCCAGTACATATTTGATGACGTCTACACGAAGCGCGACGCGATGTTCATGCGGGATCTTGTGTGACCATTTTTTGATCATACAGGTTATGTAGTGATATTAGTAAAATTAGTTTTCGCCTACGCTTTTTATTGTCATTCTAAGATTACTTGTTAGACACATTGTCACGTGTTGTCTTCCTCAATAAACTGTCTATCTGATAAAAGTAACTTTTTTGAACCGTTTTACTAGACTCTGAGATCGAGAGAGAGAGCTACGTTTCGAGTATTGGGATTCCCAATTCCAAATTGGGAATAAAGTTAGGTTATTGCGTATGTATGTATGTTTCTTTTGTAGGTTCTACAGACCAAATCCGTAAGTAGATTTTAAGGATTCCTATTATTTATCTCAATTTTATTACTATTAATTAAGACATAATAATTGTGTTTGCTCGCAAACGAAAAAAAAACCTACTTCAATTACATCGACAAGTAATACAACGTAATAAGACGACAAAATAGTCAAGTAAATACGCGCTATTAAAGATTACTCAAAAAGCTGCAATCAGATCTCAATCTAATTTAAACAAGACTACATGCCAAGTATTAGCTTTCGATTAAAGTAAGAATCATCAAAATCGGTATACCGAGTAAAAAGTTATGCAGTATAATACAACGTAGGTAGACGAAAAAGTAGTCAAGTAAATACACATCTATACTAATATATAAAGCTGAAGAGTTTGTTTGTTTGTTTGGTTGTTTGTTTGTTTGTTTGTTTGAACGCGATAATCTCTGGAACTACTGGGCCGATTTGAGAAATTCTTTCAGTGTTAGATAGCCCCTTTATCGAGGAAGGCTAGAGGCTATGTATCATCACGCTAAGACCAATAGGAGCGGAGTCCACGCCGACGAAGCCGCGCGCAGAAGCTAGTATCTAATAACTAGCTTATATATTATAGCTGACGATACATAGCCTATAGCCTTCCTCGATAAATGGGCTATCTAACAGTGAAAGAATTTTTCAAATCGGCTTAGTAGTTCCAGAGATTACCGCGTTCAAACAAACAAACAAACAAACAAACAAACGAACAAACTCTTCAGCTTTATATATTAGTATAGATAACTCTATAAGTAGGTACTTGTCAGATCTCAATTAAATTTAAATGGGACCACATGACACGCTACGCCTTTCAATTAAAACAAAATTGATCGAAATCGGTCAACCCAGTCAAAAGTTCTGAGTTAACACACACATCAAAATAATACAGTCGATTTGAGAACCTCCTCCTTTTTTGGAAGTCGGTTAAAAATAATCAAACTGAAAACTCTACGCCATATTGTTAAAAAAAAAACTAAAATCGACAAACTATGTCAACTGGAACTTTTACTGGTATCAAGGTATTCGAATATCATTCTTATATTATCGTTACCAATGTTTTATCATAAGTATATCATTTTGATATATCTATTAATCTATTACTAATCACATACCATAATTATTATTCTTTCATAATTGAATCCGAATAAAACGCAATCAATCAATCGCATATATCATAAGTTCCGAGGGAAAATATTACCTTCACATTATTGTATTTTTCTATGGAAAGGTCAGCTCTACAGAGACACCTCGAGTTCTGTAATATACTCGTATCTGTATGGTATCATATGCTTAACATTTTTGTCAAATGACGTTACAATCTAAATGTTTATTTAAAAATTCAGTAAATCTGAATTTGCAAGATGAATATTAGTATTATTATTGTTTTTGTACATGTATAATATTGTATATATACATATCTACATTTTAATTTAAGGGAGTGTTTAGAAATTGATGTCACACAATTATTATAGTAATTTCTTTTAATTTGTGTTGTATTATTCAATTTAAAAAGAATGTATCTTCTGAAGATTCTAAGGATTTTTAATTCACACATATAAATAAATATATTAATGTTACCTACTAAAAATCTTTAAAGATTTTAACTTTTTCTGAAAAGTTTCGTGGCGATATCACAAGATTGAAAATTAAAGTTAATTAGCATTGCTATCAAGTAGTGTTGTGTTCGTGTGGTGAGTATTTGGGTGGTATTGTGAGAGCTACTGGGGAGAGTTGGGCAAGTTAGTGTCGATAATGAGCTTGCGACGCTTCTGTTGATGTAGGCGTCTTTAGACTAAGGTACCTGCTTACAATCATGTTGGCCTTAGAACCAACCAGGAACTCACAAGAATTACTTGTACGAAAAAATAGTAAATATTTCGTTTTACGTTTTAAAAATAAGGTTGTCATTTTTATCGAATATTTTACTAAATAAAATCCAGTACCTCATATTTAAGTGATTACATGTAATATACGTTGTATGGGCAATGCTTAAAGGAAATCAGTACAATATGTGATCAAGTTTTTGACGTTGCAATCTATCGCTAATTTCCCACGAGGATAACCTGCCGCCACAATAAAGAAACTATATTATTGTAACCTACGTACTAGATTCTAAAGCATTACGACACATTATAATCACGATATAAAATATATAATTATAAATGAATGTGCTGCAATATTTGTATTCACGTAGGTAATATTCACATTTTTAATACAAAAAAAACTTTTCATTTTGTAATGCATATATGAAGTAATTGTATTCTTCCAAATGTATTAAAAATCTACTCGTATAATTTCCATCTAAAGATAACAAATTATTTGCATTAATCAAATTGCTATCAGTAATTACCCGCAGCTCACAAAAATGACACGAGTGCAGTGATGTGGTAAGTTTTACTTACAAATGATATTCGAAACTCAGATGATTTTACTTTAATTACCGTAAACTGACAAATTAATGATGTCAGAAAGCTGAATCGGAAAATATAAAAAGCGTCATGCCTCATGACAGGTTTGGTTTGTCGAACAGTTGAGTTTTGAAGTCACCTTTATAGGTCGAAATTCCTTTATTGTCTACGAGGTTTTAAAACTTTGCATGTGTCTGATATTGACATATTCTCTTAATATAATTAACGATATTATGATTAAACTGCCATACTTACAGTTTTCATAAATGCTGTATAATAATGGTAAGTATATCGTTATATAATGGCTAAAAACTAAATTGCAGCTTTTAATTCAATCATCAAGTATCATAATATTAGGTTTTGACATATTCTAATATGATGTGCTTTGACACACGATCATAGCTACATGGATTGACGACACCATAAAAATACCTACAAATACAGTATAATTCTGTATTATACGAGTAATAATAACTGGATTAGATAAAGTTTGTAAGTTTGTTTGTAGGGGCTAATTTCAGGCACTACTGAACTGATTTTGAGAATACTTTGCAATTAGGAATCCCCTATTGTCATAGGCCATATTTTGTTTCCCTAGTAATAAGATTTGAGATAGAAAAATTACATTTGTAAAACATACTGCCGCTTTGACGTGCTGGTAAGTAAAACAACTAGCCACAAAAACGTCTGTCTTTGGTAAAATTATAAAAAAAAATATGCGGCTTCTTGTATACATTTCTGGTAGGTAGAACACTATAATTGTGGTGTTCGTGTCAAAAATTTATTAAATTTTGGAAGGTGATTTACGATCCTTATTATTCTAAGCAAAGCATAATCTCTGATCCTTATTAATAAAAGTTACTTTGTAGTTCTAATCAAGACTACTTAAAAAAAACTAATTGAAAAAGAAGCCAACGTCACGCGGTGCTCCCAGGCGGTCACCCATCAAGTACTGACCATCCCTGATGCTGCCGCGTTACCGGTCGATCAAATTTTACCCCCCATGCGCCTAAATAAGTTTCACTTCAATAATTTCAAACATTTCTTTCTAATAAACACCATAAACCTATTATATCTGCAACTATATACTCATATAGCAGGGCTTATTCACGAAGCTATGCAAATTTGAATCAAAAATTTTTGATAGTAAAGATGACATTGCACAGGTTAATTCAAAAAATCTAGAATATATCTATACAAATAATTGACACAATCGAAATAACAAAAAATAATTTAGTTACGTACAAAAATTCTTTCCAAATTAAATCTATACCTAGGTATATATAAAAGAGATTTCCACCCATATATTGACTCATCACGATATCTCAGGAACCATAAGGCGTAGAGACTAGAGACTCGGGCAGGAATATTCCTTTCCCCGAGTAGAGGTCAGCTAAGAACGGATTTTACGAAATTCCACCCACAAGAGGGTGTTGTGGGGGTTGATAACATATATGGCAAAACAACGTTTGCAGGGTCAGCTAGTAGTGATATAAATCTAAAATAACTTGAACGATCGTTACAAGAAATTTAACCCATTATAGCTTATAATACATAATATATACGGCTTACAATATATAACATACTTAACTTTATAGCACTCTTCCAAAATACATACATATTAAAAATTATATCGTAATATAAGTATCTACTTTTTACGCTCTTATGCGAAAAAGATGTGGGTCCCTGGTGCGTAGGGTGCGGGGTAGTGCCAACAGAATTCTGGACATGATATCTAGTCGACTGGATTGCATATACATGAATCATTGCTGTGCCGTTGCAAACGGAATGGTGCAGCGGTGATTCGTGTGTATTTTAACATTTATTAAAAAAAAAAATTGTATTAATGCAACTAACATAGTTTTTAAGATATATTGTTTACTAACCAAAATGAGTCACTAGTTACTTAAATAAAGAAATATTATTATTATTATTATTATTATTATTGTTATACAGCGTCAATACATTAAACGAATTATATAAAATTAACTAGTACAATAAAATATTCAAAACTGTCTTCTGATCCATTTTTTTTGAGTATCTACTACAACTTTTAAAGATCTTGTAAATAATTTTACAAAGTTAAATTAAAAATTCTAAAAATATGTGTTCTCATTTTTTTATGTAGCAGGAGAATCGAATTATAAAGGTAATCTAAATCTACAGATTTCTTTCATGGCTATTTATAAAAGAAAAAAAAATCAAATTATACTGGCTTCTAAAGACCTTTTTTGCTCTCTTGGCTTAATATAAAGAGTGTTCTTTCCTTTTCTTAACAAGAGATTGGTTATTTATAAAGGATCATGTTCGTATTTTATACAATTATGCTATGTTATCAAATAGCTTGTATGAAATATGAACATGAGTTACTTTTGAGTTCTGAAAGAAGTTCCAAAAACTCCTTATTGCGTGCTTACGACTTTTCTACTCTAATAGGTGATTGCGATTTCGCTGACAAATAAATATGTACCGCCACCCTCGCCATGAGTGTTAGAGGGCCATTAGAGTCCTATTATTTATTATAAATACAATCATAGAGTCATGAAATTAATAATTTTTCTAAATAACTTTTTGAATACGTATACAAATCAGTTCTTGGGTAACTTGAAATAAAACCGTAGTTAGTCTAAAAAAAACTACGTTACACAATTTGATATTATGTATAAATATGTCGCGGAGAGTCACTGCATGTCACTATAATAGCAAAATATATGTTTTCTTAGCAGTGTTAAATTTTTAAAGTATTTAAAATATATCACCGCATTTTTTTTCACTTTTTTTTTCATTAAAGTGTTCAGTAGCATGCAACACGATAAAGTACCAGTTAACATAAAAGAAACAGGAATTTCATAAGCAATAAAAAGAAACGGCCAAAGCTGTGCGTGACCACGAAACAATAAATCCATATTTTTATTTTATAAAGTTAAACATGGCCAGCAACTTTAAATTATGTGACGCTTTAATTTTATAGTGAATGTAGAGTATTTCATTTTATACTAGCTGTGCCCGCGACTTTGAATTTAATAATAAAGTAATTGTTCAGTTTGTAGACTTATAAAATATATAATTTTCTAAAATAAAAGTAGCCTAAGTTACTCCTTATTACATCAGCTATATGACAGTGAAAGTCCCGTCAAAATCGTTCCAGCCGTTTCAGAGATTAGCCCGAACATACAGACAGACCGACAATATTTGTAAAAAAAAGTTATTTTGGTATATGTGCCGTGTTTATATCCATATGCATTTAGTAAAAAGCGGTTATTTTAATATTACAAACAGATACTCCAATTTTATTTCTTTGTATAGATGTATAGATATAGATAAGACCTAAACTTAGTTTCAGGTAATATCAAGGTCAATTTTTTTTATAATTTTGTGTACAAACTTAAGAATAATTTTCACAAAATTTACATGAAGACATTTATAATTTACCCTTTAAAAACTTTTAAGTACGTTATGCATAACGTTAAAATGCAGCTATTTCTTAATTTAACAACGTTGATTTTGCTACTACGACTTAGATCTGTTAGGTTAGTCTCTTTCTCTATGATTAACATTGTTTTTCACGTAATATATAACCGTATTTATCACAATAAATAAGTATTTTTTTACTATGTAATTTTTTATAAGCTATTGTTTTCGACATCGTTAATTACAGGTATAAACAGGTTTTTTTTTTCGTTCTGTTATCTACGTTGAATTTCTAGGAAAATTCCGAGACAATTTATGTGAAAACAAAAACGTTATCTTTTATAGAAATGTATGCATTGAACAAAAATTGTTTCTTTTTAGAATAAATTGCTAAAAATACGTATGTACATATCTGAATAATATTATTACACACATATAATTATGTTTCTCTGTTTTAATTGTATCGCAAATATAATGAACTAGCTGTGCTTCGCGATTTCACACGTGTTAATTTGAAAAAAAAATAACCTATAGCCTTCCTCGATAAATGGGCTATCTAACACTGAAAGAATTTTTCAAATCGGACCAGTAGTTTCTGAGATTAGCGCGTTCAAACAAACAAACAAACAAACTCTTCAGCTTTATAATA
This sequence comes from Melitaea athalia, assembly GCA_905220545.2. Lineage (NCBI taxonomy): Eukaryota > Metazoa > Arthropoda > Insecta > Lepidoptera > Nymphalidae > Melitaea > Melitaea athalia. The sequence continues at coordinate 9,004,829 of HG992180.1, read as the reverse complement.
TTAGTATAGATATTAACTGATACCAATATTTGTCTCGTACATAGGTACAGTAAAGTTGTAATATTGACTTTTTTTTTCAAAAATCACATAATTTGTGAAATATAGAATTAATACGTAAGCATTTCATGATTTGTTGTCCTGCATATTTCTTTAACCCTAGCCAGTAGCCCATGTAGGGTCATGGGATGCTAGAGTACCCCAGAGCGGCTTGTTGTCTAATTATTTCTGTTTGTATAAAACCCATAGGTTTGGGCATCCATGTATTTTAGTTTAGTGTTGAACACTTTCGATTCATTAGTACGTAGTGGACAATCTCACTGTGCGGATGTGTCTACAAGCGATGTGGGGTGCCCCCGTACCCCAGTGCAGGAAAACCGTAAGTATTTTTTTTAAATATAATTTTTAGATTAATATATAAATGTTTATAGAAGACTATTATTAAACAATTTTACTATTTAAATTACTTTAGGTTTTGTATATTATATCAAAAATCGATGTTTTAAACCAAATAAAAACCAAAACTTGGCTATTGAGCTTATTTCATGGGTTATTGAATGCAGTGGATATTACTCCTGGGGTCCTCTACAAGTGTTCAAGAGCAAATAATAAACGAAACAAAAAGTTTAGACGCACTTTTTAAAAAAAAATTAGGTTAGGTCTCATTGGAGAACATTTTGAAGAACGTTATCAAAACCGAATTTGAGGAGGGATATAAAAGAGTCCACTGCAGCAATCCTCAAAAAACCACCAGATTTTTCCAGGTTTGTTCCTGTACAGCAGACACAAGGACGTTGTGGCTTTTATCCAAGGTCTAAAGATAGAAAAAGCAAAACGATGTGCCATAAGTGTCAAATACCTAGTTGTTTTGAACATTAGATTAAAGTCTGTGAAAAATGCTCAATTTAATACTAACATTTTATTCTAAGACTTATTTTTTATAGGTATAAGTTCCTATTATTTGATAATAAAAATATTTTCATACATTGGTTTTTATTTACAATAATTACACGCATTTTTGTATGGGGTACTCTAGCACCCCAATATAGGAATAACTAGTGGCCAGGATAGTGCAGGGTTCTAGGGTTAATATTACAGATTACAAGGCTCTAGCTATAACCCACTTATATTAGTAGGTACTATAAATAATACCAATAATTTACAAAGAAGTAGAAAGTTTCTACTACACAATTATATATAATGCTAGCTAATAAAATTTACGTCAAATAAAATACTGCGTAACTAAACTATGCCTAGCAATAAAAGATTCAAGAATTTCTGTCAAATTCACTAGGGAGAGATAAAATGGCTACGCACCGACCTGTAAATAAACTATTCAATTCTGTACGTAAAATATTATATTCAATGTATCTAGTGAAAATTACATGAACTGTAGAAGTATTTTAATTTTAAATTTTCATGTGGTATTCACGTTACTAATTCATTTAGTAATAAGCAGTTTGTATGCATTCAAGATTGGTTTAAAACAAACAACTTGGTTTTGAACGCCAAAAAAACCAAGTGTGTTGTGTTTTCTTTGCCTAATGTTAAGCATCCAAATTATAATTTCGAAACAATTAATGAGAGTTTATAACGTACACCAGTGTTTTTCAATCTTTTCCCGACGGAATCGGGTTCCGACCCCTAGGGGGATCGTGAAACCTTATTGGGGGGTCATCAGCAAAAATATAATGTAAGGTTCTGCACTACAATAAAAAAAATTTAGTGTGAAAGACGGGCTTGTTTAATTATCAAAAATTTGTGAAATTTTGGTGCTACTTTTGAAACTTTTTTGAACGAAGTCTATCTCTTTTTAATTTTAATGTCCACGATTACAGAGAATGTCAGTTCAAACAAGTGTAAAGTAGTGAATGGCACTAGTAATTTAAAAGCTATCCTCGCAACGAGGATTGTTTTGGCCCACGCAAGCTGGCGTCCTTCTCCTACACGGGAACGAGGCCTATGCCCAATAGTGGGATATTACAGGCTGAAGCTGGCGTCTAAGTCAAAGCCGCTGATAGCCTTACTAACTTACCTCATCCTTACTTTCAAAGCTCTCGCGGATTGTTACAGAGTGTATTTCTTAACAAGAAATAAAGGAACCAAAATAGAGAAAATAATTTATTAAGCATTGTGAGATCAGTTCTCGAATATGGTAGCGTGGTATGGCGTCCACATTATGCTTGCCACATATTACGTATAGAACGTATTCAAAAGCGGCTGGTTCGACATTTAGTATACAACCATCACAGAGACAAGAAGTCACTCTCGTATAATAGTATTTTAGAGTTACTGAAAATGCAGAGCTTAAACAGCCGACGAGACTTACTTGATCTCTGTTTGTTCTATAAAATTATGAGAAATTTTATAAGTTGCCCAGCGCTTTTGGAAAAATTTATGTTCAGAATCCCTCTTCGTATGCCTCGCAAGCCTGTTGAGCCACTTTTTCGTCCATTTCGAAGAACAGTCTTGGGTGCAAACTCGCCAATCTCACGAATTTGTACACTCTATAATAAGTGTGGTGGATCGATTGACGTACACAGCATGTCTCTAACTGTATTTAAAATAGCAATTGCCAAAAGGCTGTCTTAGTAGTTATTATTAATTTGCTTTTTTTTCTTTTTTTTTTTGGATGCCCGCGTTATCATGGTTGCTGTAAAGTTAAGTTAGAGGTTGTTTCAGTGTAATTAGTCTTTTTTTTTGTCTTGGTGTTTAGCACATAATTTAGTGTATAAGAAATTTTGTTTTGTATATATAATATAAAAGGCATGTGGTGTATACCTATAACTGATTGTGCAATTAGCGCAAATTAAATATAATTCTTTAGATGTAAGTAACATTGTAACAATCGTTGGTGTACCAAATAAATAAAATAAAAATAAAAATAAAATAAAATTAACTTATAGTCTTTTAAATAATTTCTTTATGTCTATGGCACAAGGGTTCGCCAGAATTATTCAACCTGTAAAGGGGTCATTAAATCAAAACAAATGAAAAACACTAATGTATAAAATTTTATTAATCTTGGTGAGTCTAAAATAAATAAATAAAAATAAAGTAACGCAAATTTTATAAAGGTGTTGTCATTTTTCTAAATAAATACGTACTTGTATTCAAATTTAGCAATATGTTATACAAAATTAGCGAAGTAGGTATGTTGAAAAATTATGTTCCGTCTCGTATTCATGCAAAATACAATATTTATTGCGGATACAATTATGTAATACGTACGAGCATTTTAAATTTACATATCAGGGAAGTAAATTCTCACGTTAAAGTTTAATAAGAAATAAGACGTACATTTTTAATAAGGAACACATTTCTTAAGGTAACAATGGAGTACATTTACTAGTTAATTCCCGTATGCCTACGACCTTCATCCATCGAACTTTAATTTCCCATGGGCGCTCTGTACGCCCCACAAACAAACTAAACTTATGCCGGGTATTGATCTTAAATTATTGACAACACAGTTGTTTGAAGCGTAGTACCGAAAAAATGAATAAAACAATCACTTACGTGAATATATACATATCACTACACATATATCATTAGAGAGTTTTTTCGCCTTACACTAAGTAAGATGGTAATATGGCAACTTCATAATATGTTTGTAATTGAAAATTCATGACCGCTGATTGAAATATTACCTTGTTCAGTTACTCTCGTATTTTCACTACTTTGATGATTGTCTTGTTTTATATTTTTGGCTTATAATATAATTTTTAAAGGACATAAAACAATATATTTGAAGGTCGAACGTCTATCTAATAATTATTATCTAATAACATTGGTTTCAGTAACGTCCGTAATTGATACTTGATACTACAAGTACCAAATCATGCATGATCAAACTTCATGTTTCATATAACAAACATATTTAAAAAACCAGCAGCCCCGCACACGATCAAATAATTTGACAAACACGTTTGTCAAACAGAAATTTAATATGAAGTTTGATCAAATATTTGATCGTCTACGGGGCCCTTTACACGTCAGCTTCTTAGTATAGCATTATCTATATCTACACTAATAAATAAAATTGGAGTGTCTGTCTTTGTAATCTTAAAATAACCGCAATTTACTAAATTCATATGGATATATACACAGTACATATACCAAAATAACATTTTTTATAATTTTTGTCTGTCTGTCTGTCTGTTTGTTCCGGCTAATCTCTGAAACAGCTGGACCGGTTTTGACGGGACTTTCACTGGCAGATAGCTCATGTAATATAGGGTAACTTAGGCTACTTTTATTTTAGTTTTTTATTTTATTTTATAAATCTGTGAACTGAACAATAACTATTTTGTTAATTGCACGCGGACAAGGTTGCGGGCACAGCTAGTTTACAATAAAATAAAGTTGGTTTACGGACGATAGTTTAACGTGACAACGTCATAACAAAACATCCCCACGGACACATAGGACAATCAAGTGGAAGAGAGATAAATGCGGCGCAAGCGTACAATGAGCGTAACGCTTTTTTTTATATAACTAGGTCGGCAAACAAGCGTACGGCTCACCTGATGGTAAGACTGTAGCCTATAGACGCCTGCAACACCAGAAGCATCGCAAGCGCGTAGTCGACCCTATCCCCAATCCCCCCCAAGAGCTCTGGTCACCTTACTTACCAACAGGAACACAATACTGCTTGAAAACAGTATTATTTAGCTGTGGTCTTCTGTAAGGTCGAGGTCCTACCCCAGTCGGGCTGCTCCATATTTTGAGCAGTAAATTTCCTGCTGTGCCCTACCTCAGTTATAAATACGCTACAATGAGTAATCCTTTTTCGTGCATACCGCCGGCATTCATCGATTTATTAGACGTTGCCACGTCAAAAGTAAAGATTATTAAAATAATTTCAAATATAAATACGCCAATACAAATCTTTGTAAACTTTCAGAGCAGTAACACGACAGAAGTTAGTACTTTACATTTCACAGTTTTGCGATTCGAGTATCCTAGTTCTAAAAGTAATCAACGGGACGTTCACTGGATGGAAACATTGTGTAACTTAACCTTAAGTTAAACTTTTTGGTCCCCGTTCTATGTGCAATGTAACTTGACAGGATATTTAGCGGTAGCATTAATTACATTTTCTGTTAGTATTTTCGTTTAAAATTAAATCTTATAAAATTTAATAATCTACGGTACAAGAAAATAATTTAAATGATAAGATAATGGATAAACAATGAAAATCGATACTGCAATACAAAAAAAGAATACTTTACACTGTCATGAGATTTATACTGATCTTTATAGATTACAGTCTAGAAGAAACTTTATGTATAAAACAGCATGTGATGCAAAATCAGGAAAAAGAAAAAAAGGTTTACAAGTACGTAGGTACTAATCTATACTAATATAATAAAGCTGAAGAGTTTGTTTGATTGTTTGTTTGTTTGTTTGTTTGTTTGTTTGAACGCGCTAATCTCAGGATCTACTGGTCCGATTTCTAAAATTCTTTCAGTGTTAGATAGCCCATTCATCAAGGAAGGCTATAGGCTATATATCATCACGCTAAGACCAATAGGAGCGGAGTCCACGCCGACGAAGTCGCGCGCAGAAGCTAGTGTTTATAATATGATGACTATTTAACTAACAGTAACAACCTGCGGAAACCCACCGTACGTTTATACATCATCAAATCTTAGTTCAGTAGCTACGTTACTTGGCAAAGGCAGTATTTGCTGACAGGGAAAGATAAACGATCACTTCTTTACTTGCTCTGTAATTTATACTATATTTATACGTATAAATTTGCTTAAAACTAAGAAAAATAATGCCTTGTAAAAAGTTTTTTTTTTCTAGAATTTGGTTTAACAAGCATACAAAAAATCACTTTGTATTATTCTTGTTGATTCAACCTGTAATTCCACAGCTTGACATAGATCTCATTCTCCTTGTAGGAGAAGGATCGAATCTTAATTCTCCACACTGCTCTCCTACGAGTTGGTGATATTTTATACGTTGTATTATGATTCTGCAATCCTATAAAGTTGTATGTAAGCTTTTTTGAAATAATTTTAAACAGAAACCTCATTATTCCATCAGGCGATTCTATCAAAAATATTTGCCACTACTGAATAACTTTAGGTATGTATTTTTTGTTTACTATTTTCACAATAAAAAACAAACTTATCAAACCAACATATAATTATATAGTATGTAGTATAGGCATGACTCAATTCAGTAAGAATGAAGGCAACTATTTCTGAATCAATGAATATGGAACACAATAGTAGTGACGACACCTTAAGGAAATTCGAATCCAGATGATTGTTCGAGTAAATAATATTCGAATTGTTGTGTTTGATATGGCGAGTGATAAGGTAAGTGTCAAATGGACATTTGACACAATTTCATCTTGTCTGTTGCTGGTACCTCTATCTTCTGTCTTCAATTTAAAAAACCGGTTTTGACCAATAGCCAAAATCCTTTAAAATCTATATATATATATAAAAGCGAAAGGTCACTGACTCATCACGAAATCTCAGAAACTATGACACCTACAAACTTGAAATTTGGCAAGTAAGTTCCTTATAGGGAGTAGACATCCGCTAAGAACGGGTTTTATGAAAATCCACCCCTAAGAGGGTAAAACGGGGGTTGGATGTTTGTATGAAAGTCCTATGTTTTTGAAGAGACTTGAAATTCAAAATATATGCTCTATAGATAGTGTGGAGGTGTACCTACTAATAATGTATTTTTAGAAATCAACCCCTTTTGGGGTTGAAACAAGGGGTGGTAGTTATATGTGAGCGAGATGAAAACTTAAGTATAAGTATATTATTTGCATCACAAAAATAATTAACGCCCAACGAAGTGGCTTGTACTTTATAGTCTTGATTCCGCTGTTTTGTTTATATTTCATAATTATGATTTGTATTAAAGTTGTGTGTGTGTGTGTGTGTATGTGTGTGGATTAAAGTTACAAATATCGCGTCTCAATGATAATTTTTTATAAAGATTTTGAGTTTTGGCAAAGATACATAACATTACATGGCCATGTTTATGGCCGGATTGATAAAATCTGCTAGGAGCCTCAATGCTAGGTTCAGAGAGATACACAGATAGATATTTAATTTTTTTTTACTTTAGATTCAAAAATGGGAAAAATTTAAAATCTTGTACATATTTTGTATTTTTATTGTCTTGATGCACTCTATAAAAGTAACATGTATAATGTAATAATAAAGATAATTTAATATGTTTGCATGTTAAAGACGTGGATATTATTGAGATATATAAATGAATAGTAGTATTAGTTAATAGCAAAAAGTTAACAAGTAAACATATTAAATATTGTATTATTTTAGCAAATCATGTTTAAATATAAATTACAATGGAATAGAAAACTCATTTCCCGTAACGTAACTTTTAATTTGATCCTAACATTACTTGTTGTGTTAAAATATTTATTTTACTTTTATTATCTGTCCTATCCATAAGTTTACAACAAAGAATAATAATTCATTAAATTGTACATGATAAATTATCGTTAACAAAAGCGTTACATTTGTATTTCACTACAAATTAATCTAATAATTATTACCTTTGTAATTTATCCCTCATATATTTATTTAATAAAAAATTATGAAGTCATCGGAAATTTTTATTACTGTTCATTCACCCTGCTCTTACCGTAGCATTAATCAGTGTTATTTATAGTGTAATTATCGTTTCGCGGTTGTGTACTCTGTATTGGATTGTTAAAACATATAAGAGTAGGTATTTATTGTCCGTATACGATGTATTTCTTTATTTAAGATTCGTACAATATTTTTGCATTAATGATGATGACATTAAAATTAAAAAAGAAATATGCTGTTAACATTATTGGAGACATAATATAATTATAATATGTTGCTTCTTCAAATTTACGAATTGTACGAGAAGACGATTATCTATATAATATATATATCTATACAGATAAATAAAATTGGAGTGTCTGTTTGTAATATAAAAAATAGCCGCTTTTTACTAAATGCTGTGGATGTATACACGGTACATATAACAAAATAACATTTTTACAATAATTTTTGTGTGTCTGTCTGTCTTTCTGTCTTTCTGTCTGTCTGTTTGTTCCAGCTAATCTCTGAAACAGCTGGACTGATTTTGACAGGACTTTCACTGGCAGATAGCTGATGTAATAAGGAGTAACTTAGGCTACTTTTATTTTTAAAAAATATTTATTTTGTTCAGTTCGCAGAGTTACAAAAACTCTGCGAACTGAACAATAATATTATTATATTTGTAGTTTGCTATTTCGATGATTTGTTGTTTATTGATAAACCATACAACCAATTGGTACTTTTGTATGACAAAACTATTTAGATAATTAAAAATAAACACAAGATTCAATATATCCTGATATACCTACCATCATAATTATATAGGAACCTTCAAAGATTACGATGCACCTATAGCCATGTCAATTGCATTTTTTCACTTTTTATTTGTAGACTAGTGTAATTAAAGTAACTTATTTAATAATAATTGTGTTTACTCGCAAATGAAAAAAAAAACCTACTTAAATTTACAATCACGATCACGATTCAGCCTGTAATATCCCACTGTTGGCCTGTAATATCGTAAGGATCGGAGCTTAATCCACCACGCTGCTCTAATGCGGGTTGGCGGATATATTCCTTACTATGAGTAACGATCTCTATCAGGTGTACATGATAACAACCGGGGCTGAAGGCCTAATATGCTCTCCGAAGCACGGTGGGGAGACCCACAAGGACTGCACAAACACCCAGACCACGGCAAACATATGTATGGCCAATACAAACGCTGTCGTGTTGTAACACTACTATACTATGGGGTGTGATGAGAAAGACCCCAACATATATAAATTTATAACATCCTGGTCACGGCACCATTTTGTAATGATCTACTACTATGGCATGGTAACCATTCACCATGCTTATGATTGATACTCCCCTATGGCAATGATGACTAATCATCATATTTATGATAATCCTGGTCACGGCACCATTTTGTAATGATCTACTACTATGGCATGGTAACCATTCACCATGCTTATGATTGATACTCCCCTATGGCAATGATGACTAATCATCATATTTATGATAATCCTGGTCACGGCACCAATTTGTAACACTATCATGGTAGTGGCGTTACAAGCTAATATTAAGCTTAAGAGGACATTAAATATCTTTGGCCTTATGAATGCGATCGTCTAGAATAAGGAAGGACTCTACGTTGTGTTTGATTTTTGTTTCAGAGTAACTTCAGTTCTTTTTGTGGTATGCCGAAGGAAAGACATAGTATATGTTATTAGAAGCCTTGATTTCTATATAAACTCTACAACTAACAAACATCCTACCTAGCCACTAATTTAAATAACATTTCTGCATAATGACTTTAAATTACTGAAATTAATTTAATTGAAAGATATTTACACTTACCAGTGATATAAATACTATAGATAACTAACTTCTGGAATACTATTTAAAAGAAGGAAAATATTAAGCTTTACATCACCTCTTAAGTAAATTAATAAAATTTAATAAATTAGAACCGTTAAGAATAAATAGGATTAAAACTTATTTATTTAGAAATAACTATCACCTATTGTTTAACTAAAAGATCTGATATCTCCTTAAGAATGTGTAATTTATAATTGCTAATATTTTTAGTGAATCTAGATAGCTAAAATAGAAATAAAGTTAAATAATTATATTCAGGACATTCTATAATGACATTGATTAATTGAATAGTGTCTAAGTTTCTTTTACATGTATTTCTAGATCAAACCTGATATAATAGATAGCTTCTGATATCTCTAAACAAATGAAATAAATAAAAATATATAAGTAAATGAAATAATGATTAAATACATATTATATAGCTATTAATTATCTTGAAATAATTTATTCAGTTAATAAATTATCTCAGATAATTGTAAAAGATAAATTGTAGTGTTTGTTTGTATGTGTTATTCTGTTAGGATAGGGTTTATAGGTATTAAGAGGTTAAAGACCGGGTTCAGCTGAACCCGGGGGTCGCTACCACCATAACCCCTCCGACCCATCCGATCCACACCGTGCTGAAGGCTCTAAATTAAATTAGGCACAACGTTGGTGCTATTAAATCAAAAGAGGGTAGTAGGTAGGAAAACGAGAGGACCCAATTCTCTACAGTAAGTTAGATGGAAATATATCCTGTCTAACAAATGCTTGTTTCATACCGTTGCAGTACAATCATGCAATGACTGTATTTGAGTAATCCCTTGGAATGCCATATAGACATAACCAGTGAATTACTAGAGTTGATGTAATTACCAAGCTGTAAACAGACATGGTACTAAGATGTGTTCCTCGTGAACAAAAGGAGATCGTGTCTACTGATCTTTCATTGTGTGCTTACTAGCCCATACGGGAACTTCGGTCACACAACTACTTTGAAATTCGATCACGAAACCTACTACTTTTGTCACAATAGGTTTGTATAGGGTAAGTTCCCATAGGAAAACCTACTGAGTTACGAGTCTATAGTCCGCTTTTGTGTCAAGCCTCGCCACCATTGTGAGATGGGTTAAACAGCGACTAGCGACTTGCGACAACGCAACCTTTCGAGTGTCCTATAAGGAAATTAAGAATAAATATAGGTATAGACCAACATGTAAAGTGGGTGTATTGTGCAGGTTTGCCCTTGCATGAATCACAGCACTCACATGAAACAGCATTCATTAAACAGAATAGGTTGTTCAATTGAAACACTGAACTAGTAATTAAATTGTTAAACATTTGAATATATCAGGCTCTCTCAGGAACTGAATGGATTTATCAAGGACATGGTAGTGTCGAGAGATAAATAAAACAACTAAATATAACATATTTCATTTACTCAATCAGAATCTCTGAGAGTATCTCATTTTCACTATGAAAAGAGAATGTATATTTAATAGGTTTTATAATCCATCAATGTTTGTATGTTTGTACAACGCAAGAGGGCTTGATTAAGGCTTGGCTTAAATCTCAGTAAATCCGCCTTTAGGACTTAACTGAGACCGTCCACAAAAATTAGCAATAAATTAATTGGAAAAGTGAATATGTTTCTCTATTAGTCTAAAATAGAACTTCATACCACTGTCCAAATATAAATTACTAACCTTTGTTGCAGTTCAAACAACAACCATACACTAGGTGTCTGGTGGAGTTTGTCCATATCTCTTATCATAGATAAGGAACTCTTATCAAAGATAAGGAAACGTACGTATAGTATTTACCAAGAACATAGTTCAGTTAGGCAAATACAAACGCAGAGGTTGGTAGGAAGTACACGCAACTTTCTCTACTAGATAGGCCAAGGTTAGGATCTACCTAGCATCGATGACGCGATGAACTGTGGCTTAGACAGGCCAAGCCTTATAGGGGACACCTATAATAAAACACTGGCGAATACAAACATTTATGGATTCACCTGAACATGGTTTATATAGTTCAATGAAAGTCATCGTAAGAATGAGACACTCCAGTCTACAGATACCTCGTCTTGACACTCATTTAAGAACATAAATTCTTAGATCAATGTTCAAAACTACAATAGTTTGTGTAATGTCATAGTTCAGTGTGTAATTACCTCATCTTAGAATGTATTCAAGAGCTAAAAGCATCCTTGAACCCATTCAAGACTACAATCACCTTATTACCTCGTTCCAACATATATTTAAAAACTACAAGTTCTTAAATTAATGTTTGAACTACGAGAGTTTGTGTAATGTCAAAATGAAGCCAAATATACATATATATATATATATATATACATATACATACATACAAATACATTCAATAGAAGCATATTTATATGTAGAGAATATTCAATAAGATCCGACAACTAATCATTAGTTTGTTTATAGGTCATATTATAGAAATATCCACTACTCTATCTACTTCCTAAGTAATGACTTCATTAAACAACACAGTAAAATTTCATTTCATTATTCAAATACACCCTAACGAAATTCTATTTAACCCTTACTATAGCCATATCTAATATGATAGTTTTAACCAAAGATTCAATCAATTTATATAAGTAATTTAAAGTTAAACGAATGTAATTTCGTTTCATTCTATCAACATCATATTGTAATCACTTATTTAAGCTAGATTTCATTTTATCAGTTAAATTCAATATAATTATGGTCATAAGGCTTATTTCATAATAATTTCATTCAATAATCAATCAATAATTAATAGTATCAATGTAAACCTTGATAATAATTCATTAGATATCTTTTATTAAAAATCTCCGTAAAAGTTGTAAAAAAATCTGTAAAAGAAACACAACATGAATCATTTTAGTTCTACATTAATTGGAGACACGCATGTTTATCACATAGTGTATCAAAATTGTGAAATTGTTTTACATGCAAATATAAAAGAAAAATGTGCATCGAACCACTCAGGAGCTCTTCATCACAGGTCTTTCACTGACTTTATTTAGCGGATTACAATTAAGATTTTTATAATAAAGAATTGCACTTAATAATAATCAGTAAAAAATAAATTAAAACTAATTCGCGATCTACACTGAAGCGACATTGCCACCCTCGGCCAGCTTACGCTAATGAAATTTCTGAATCAGACCTAAAAATACCTTTAGGTATTTTATGTTTAATCTAAGTCAGAAATTCCATAGCTTCGCCAGCCAAGAGGCCGCGACGGCCGCGGAGGCCTACGTGCTCTCTTCCTCAATACTATACTTCGAATTCCCGAGTCCAAAACCGAATGCCGAAACTGACTGCCCCGAATTCAAAATCTGAATCGTATATATCCAGTCTCGCGTCTACTACCCCCTCTCCGCCTACCCAACGCGCGTCCCAAAATTCCCGGAAAAAATTCTACGCCCTGCAGTGTTACCATCTACACGGCCATTCCCATGTTACACGGAAATTCGGTGATAACCGCGGTACACAGCAGCACGTTCATTGCTGCGTTCAAAAATACGACAATCCAATGTGTAATTGTTCCCTCCTAATAATTCAATCGATAGTTTATAAGTCATTATAGTGCAACACAAAACAAGAACAAGAAATAAAATTATTACAAAAAAACAAGGAATAAAATTATTACTTCCTCAACAAATTGAGCTTCACTGGCTGTAAGCACTTTTATCCGATCCGAAGGAAATTGCGTAAATCAATTAAACGAAACCACAATAAAAGATAAACAATATAAAGGAAAAACACAAATATACATTGAATAAAGCCGAAGAAAAAAAAATGTTAGTTACGATAAATTTGTATGACGGTTGTGGAGAATAATGTATTATTCAACCGATTTCGAAAGGGAAATTATTTAACCGATTATTGTCATTTTTAACCTTACGTGTTAATGTAAGGTAAATACACGTCAATTTTGTAGTTTTTATTCCAAAACACGGTAACTTAAAATCTTGTGATGGCAACCCAGGCGTAATGTGACTCCAGCAAAAAAACTGTATCCTACGCCGAGTCTCGAACACTTAGGGCCGATTCCACCGTTTAATAAAACTATGCTTTGCTTAATCGAATTTATAGTTCGATTCTAATCTTGGTTTTCGTTTAATTACTATTACGAATCATTCGTACGGGAATACAGCAAAGTGTTGTTTTAAGACTTTTTTCAGGCAATCTTCTTTTAAAATTTCTCTCCGTAACAACCATCCTCACACTTCAAGGAATCACAAAAAAAGAATTAGCGCAATCGGCTCAGCCGCTCCCAAGACCCGCGCCCAGCAACACACCCAGCCACTCATCCATACATATATAGAGATACACTACTATAAACTCGAGTATCAGAATATATCATATGACAACCCGACAAGACTTGTTTTTAATAGGTTAGACCGTTAGAAGCTCTAGACAAAACGTGTTTACACAGCTAAACGCCAAAAATCGGTCGTTTAGAATTTAAACTCATTCTCTAACTGCGTTTAGTTTATGTTGGTGAAAAGCAATTTCCAGCTCTAAACTCCGTTAAACGCGTAAACCGAGTTTACGTCGAACTAATCGCGATTATTTCAATCAGTGGAACTGGCCCTTAGAACGTCTCACCTTATCATCGTTTTAACGAATCTGTCAGCACAACAAATTTAAGCTTGTCTCGAATATAAAATTTATCACCTAATATTTTCACACGATAGCCATACTGTTTGAGTTCCCAGCTAATAAATCTCTATTCTTAAGTACAACTTAAAATTTGAGACCCTAATGGATTAGAACAATTTTTGTTCATTAAATTGACTGTTTTATGTTTACGTGTCAACTCACATTTCAATTTATGCGTTTGTTATCTCAAGTATAACCCAAAATTTATGGCACCAATAACTTAGAACTGAATTGTGTTTATGTGTTACGTTACAGTGTGCGGGGATCGAACCCGCAACCGCCCGCGCAACAGCTAATTGCAATCCAGTGCTGTGACCGCTGCGCCAACGCGGCGTCAATATTTACACCGACAAGTAATACAACATACTTCGACGACAAAATAATCATTCAATATTCGTTGTTAGGGATAACTCAAAAGTATACACATCAGATATCTATCAAATAAATGAGACCACGCAACCGGCATCAGCCAGATTCAAAAAAGAATTAAAATCGGTACACGTATTAATAATTTTTTATGTGAGGTAACCACACATAAAAAATAAAGACGAATTGGAACCCTCCTCCTTTTTTTGAAGTTTGTTAAAAATAGGAATTAAATGTGTGTTATTGTACCTAATCCTATGTCGGAAAACAAAAAATAACAAAATATTAAAGTTTAATGTTGGTAAATGTATTTTGTCTAATGTATTTTGGGTTTAATTACTGAGACTTGTTCCCATTGTCTGCGTAATCACAGCCTGTTATGCGGTAAATGCACAAACGCTGTTTCCGTCGAACGTGACGTTGTTCCGCTTGACACCGTTTTACGCCTAAAAAAATACTATATATAGAAGTGACATTAATTTTAAATGTAATGAAAGGGTAGTGTGGTATTTAAACATGTATACGCGGATACTGAGGTTAAAAGTTAAAAATGGGTCAACGATATTTCAGACAATGCCAATACGAACTCGGTAAAATTACAAGCACATCATTAAGATGAGATTTTTTAACTAATTATATAATTTATATTATTTTATTATAAAACATCATATTTTCATTATATTTTAAAGGAGTTGACTTCGTAATTAATTATTATTGAGTAATAATGACTCAATGTCTATAATAACTTTAATATTTATTTGGTACTAACTTCTGCTTGTGACTTCGTCCGCGTGGAATATTTACTTTGGGCTAACGCTAGCTTTAACCCGCGGCTTCCCTTACGTAGAACTTGCGAAACTATAACTGTTTATACAGTGCACGCAGCGGATGTTCTCAAAAATAAACCCCGATTTTGAAACATTCTTCATTGATGCTCCGCTCCTATTGGTCTTAGCATAATGATATAACTACATTATTTATTCTAACACTGAAAGAAATTTTTCATATCGGACAAGTAGTTCCTGATATTAGCGCGTTCAAACAAACAAACAAATTCTTCAGCTTTATAATATTAGTATAGATTTTAAGCGTTTATTACATGAATACCGTTGCAATGGCATATAGAGCATGTGACGATTGACATAATATATAGAGCATATGAGGATCAACAGATAGGTTTCATGTCCATTAATTATCGGGTACCCTAATGCTTAGTTATGTCGTCAACACACACCTATTCAATAAAGCGTATGCCAATTCGAAACCTTACTAGGGAAGGTTTCTAAAATGGGTTTAATGTAATCTCGTGTAACTTATCATCTCTATGAGATAAGTTTGCGAGTTCGCTGCTAAGAAGACCGTTTTTAACACGGCCTATATTTAAATGTATCTCTGCAAAGCCACAAATAGTTATAAATCTTGAGGTGGATATTTCGAACGAGGTTTGATTTAGGAGCTGTTTAGAAAATGAAGTCATGGCTTCGAAAAAGTATATGTAGAAAAAAGAGACGACCCTTTCTCTCCCCTCCATTTAAGGCCGGTCAGTCTGAGTAATCAACCACCCAATAAAGTGTACACTCAATCTTATATTTATAAAAATTTCGTGTCACGATGTATGTTCCCGATAAACTCGGAAACTACTGAACCAATTTTTATCAAATTTTGTAAACCTCTGTAATTTGGTCCAACTTGGGAGATAGGGTAGTTTTTATCTCAATTGGACCCGGTAAGTGGCGCTGATGTCAAAAGTGATTTTTAGCCGCTTTTTGCCCAATATTCAAATCAATGTACCTAGTCAATGGTACGGAAGTAGTAAAGTACGGACTCGTAAGGTCATCAAAAATTATTACTAACCAGCTGATTTTTTTCTTTTAGTTACCTAATATTTACATAATTTGATGGTAATATTGTCCTCCAAATTGTGTGGTACGTTATCCCGATCCTACGCTCACCACAATCGAGAGTTTTCGAAGAGGAACTTTTTGTTCAAAATGAAGCTACTCACGGAAAATTAGCTTGATACTGATCAGGTTAAAAAAATGTACTAGGGATCCCTACCTATCCGCCTGTCTGTCAAGACGAAAGGGAATCAAAACCTACAGGGTACTTCCCTTGAACTTAGAATCTTGAAATTTGGTACGAAGCAACGTCTTACAGCACAGATAAAGGAAAAATTGCGAAAAGCATAAATTTTTAGTTACATAATATAATAAAAATATTTTAAATAATTTTTGTACGGATCCCTCGGTGCACGAGTCCAACTCGCACTTGACCGTTTTTTTTATTAATAATAAAATAACGAGAAAGAAATACAGCCACACAGATTTTTTATTTTTTTCCCTACACTATTTACAGCGACTGCCTCGTTTTTAATTTTTTTTAATATGTTCTTTATAATATGTATAATGTATATCACAGTTAGATACGCAATGTATTACAAGGTCATGTTGACAGTAATTCTAACGTTTTGTTAATTTTTAGTTGGATTTTAACTGTCAGAAAACTGTTTAAATTTTTTTTTTACATTAAATACAAAGTCATAAATGTCATTTAGCAAAAATAAATACAATTTATTGTTTGACTTTAGATTTTTATCAAAATAATGTTATTGTATTCAAGAAAACAAGGAGTTTGTTGTACATCAGATTGAATTAGTGGTTATACCATAATTCCTGCCCACCTAAATTAATTTCGCGAAGGGGAACGAACAATTTTATTCATCGCAAGAAAAAAAAAAGAAAATTTTCTGACCCGTGAAAAGGAAGTTGGATATTTATGAAAGGGCTTTGCTGTTACTACTTTACGAGGTCATTATAGAAACCATTAAATGTATGATTACGTCCTCTGTTGTGGGCAAGCATTTGTTTAAGTACGTGAACTTTTCGTAAACGACCGGAATCCACAAGTATTTTAATTCATTATAGCCCCTGAATTTTAAGCAACGCCGTCGGTGTTTTATTAGATCATAAAATGAGTTTTACTGAGTTTTGTTGTTTTAATAAATATAATAGAACTCTATTTTTAAATTTAGAAATTAATTTTCTGTTTGTAAATCTTTTATATTTAACTAGAAACTAGCCAACCCGTGCCCACTTCGTTGGGCCTTTATTATTTTTGTGATGCAAATAATATACTTCATTAATCATCATCATTTTAGCCTATATCAGTCCACTGCTGGACATAGGCCTCCACAAGTTCGCGCCAAAAATGGTGTGAACTCATGTGTTTTGCCCATAGTCACCACGCTGGGTAGGCGGGTTGGTGACCGCAGGGTTGGTTTTGTCGCACCGAAGACGCTGCTGCACGTCTTCGGCCTGTGTATTTCAAAGCCAGCAGTTGGATGGTTAATCAGAAATTTATTCAGGATGTATTCTTTTGAATACCTACCTATTATGCTTTAGATTTTCAATTGTATTCTTAACTACTGTATTCTTAACTTGTGAAGTTAGTTTAAATAAATAAAAACAAGCCTGCACGATTTTCAATGTCATAATTTGCGGCCAAGTATAACTTGTACTTTAATAATCTAACTACATTTTTATTTACGTTACATTTGTATTAAATTGTTATTAGTGTTGCTTAAAATACTGGGTTATTCAATTTATTCGGTCCTAAATTATTTAAATAAAGACGAAACTGGAGCCTTACTTGCATAAACTAGATACATAAAATAGTACCTTGTTGAGATTTTCAAGCGCTCTGACAATAGAGAGTTCGCCTTCGTAATGCCCTCTGAGTCTACAGATCTCAAACTCGTCGTTCTTTCACTTTATTATGCAATGCTTAATTAAATGAATTATGTGGTTTGTCATAATTAGTAGCTGTGGCGATATTTAGAAAAGAAACCACGTTATAAGGGTGACAAATTTTTCAAATAGGTATTGAATGACTACTTGAATTGAAATACAATTTAAGACATATCACATTTATCATAGACAAAATAAAACATTCACTCTAACTCAGCTTAATAACACATTTCCCTTCTTTCCAATAAAAAATCAATCAGTATATTTCTGTATTTTAAACAGTTGTTAAAAAATACAGAATGCAAACGATATGAAAAAAGCGGGCAAAGGTGACACTATCGTCTGTAGTGATCTCTTCCTGACAGGAAGTTATTGAATTAGAAAGAGGGTCACAATACGCAAGATTATTTATGATATATTATACAATATTGTACAATAAAGTACGAAAGCTACGTTAAATAGACAAATATTTTATTTATATTACTAGATAAAATACTTGATTTTAGGGAGTTTTTTTGCAAACTGTCTAACGCGCAGTTTAAATAGTCGTTACGTTTTCTGAAATCATCCAATTATTATTTGCACGTTTTCTAAATTTCCGCTAGAACCTTCTACCAAATAACATAAAACTTAAAAAAGAATCAGCTAAATTGGTCCACCCGTACTCAAGTTTGGCACTTGCAAAAACATTTAACAATCCATTTTTATTAACATAGATATAAATATACATATTTACTGAAAAAAGCTATTTATATTTTCGTTTATTGAACTCTCAATCTCTCTATTTGCGATTTGTGCACATTGTTCTTAGTAAATAAGTATATATTTTCTTTTTCTATGTCGCTGCTCATCGGATTTAGTCGCTACTGCTTTTCCAATGTCGCAAATGGAGATAAAAGAAAATTGGCTAAATGTTTTCCTACTCGTTTCGATTTAAGAACTGTACAAGCTACTTTATAAAATACAAGACACGCACTTTAAAATTTAGCCTGAAAATAAAAATAAGAATAATAAAAATAATAATAAGAATTAAAATCAACGTTGCCTAAAATTTTGTTGGTGTTAGAAGGGTAGGCCTAGGCGGAAGTTCCAAGACCAGATCAGTGACGTCTTGAAAAAAGGCCAGGTCAAGAGTACCCTAAACCGAAGAGCATGTATGAAAGGAATAATGAAAGTGGACGAAGCGAAATAAGTATGTAAGGATCGTAGCAAGTGGAAAGAAGTGGTCTCTGCCTACCCCTACGGGAAAGAGGCGTGATTTTATGTATGTATGTGTTTTTAGTTTTTTTTTTAACTATTCTTTATTAAATCTCCAAAATACAAACATTAAAATAAATTAAAAGTAAAAAACCTTTTTAAAAAACAAGCTTTTATTTTTATTTCTATTCGTAAGTATAGCATGACAACCATGACTATGTTTGAAATTGATTCTCAAATTATTTTGAATAACAGCTAAGTCAGATTTGACAGCTTTAGTAAAATTAACACTTGAGACAATCTAAATAATGAATACTGTGCCTTTTTGTATTTTTAAAGAAAAAAGTGCGCAAATAAAAAAGTTTAGAGGTCATTTTGCGTAAGAGTTTAAGATCTTATTTTTTTCTTTTTTAGCTTTTTATGGCTTCAACCCTTTTATAATTAATTATAAAAGGGTTAATTAATCAAGAAAAGGTTTTATTAATTTTTTACCTTCTATCTGACATTTATTTTTGTATAACATAGCATAGAAGGAGAGTCATCTATTAGACTTGTATAAAATGCCTATCAATTAAACCGTTTCTCTCAAAAAATATTTAATTCCTCTCGGTAATACGAGTTTAATAAATATTTAATAATAAATGATAAAATGACTATTGCCGGAGACTTAATACTTTATCTATTATATAGGGTTTATAAGCAAACCGAAACAAAATAGTAAAATAATAACATATGAAATATCCAGATTTGAGAATATATTTACAACTATTAATAATTATTAATGGTAGGCACTATTTTCATTGTTGAATTGTTAGGTAATAGGAAAAAAAAACTAATCCTCAGTACTGACACTTGTCAATATATTGTTTACTAGCTTCTGCGCGCGACTTCCTCGGCGTTAACTCCGCTCCTATTGGTCTAAGCGTGACGATACATAGCCTATAGCCTTCCTCGATAAATGGGCTATCTAACAGTAAAATAATTTTTCAAATCGGCCCAGTAGTTCCAGAGATAACCGCGTTCAAACAAACAAACAAACAAACAAACTCTTCAGCTTTATATATTATTATAGATTATAGATTATAGATTACAGATTATTTTGAAAATAGACAAAATTTCGTTCAATATTTTTTTTAAACAAAGCTATAAATCTTCTAATTTAAGTTATCTATTCAATAAAGTTAATTGGATCAAAATGAGTACATTCGTTTGGTAACAACGATGCTATAACAAGATTGACAGATGCAAACTTTTATATCATCTTTCAATATTTCATATTACAACTATTCATCTTACAAAAAAAAATAATATACATAAATATTACTTACGCTGCAATTGGTGGATATTATTTTTCTTGTCTAAGCAATGAGCGCCCACAGAATACTTTGGACGTAGCCACACAGTGAAGATGTCAAGTGGTACTTGTTTACCGGATCGTGTTCTATCTTGTTTATGCTCTGAAATGGAGCATATTGCAGCCGGTGCCTTGTTCTCTACTACTTTGTTAACTACACGTACGGAATCGTTGACCTCTGTTGTATCTCTCACTTTTAATTCAATGAATGGCTTTAAAGTAGATCTCTAAAAGTAAAGTAAAAGTATAAACAAAGAAGTTGGATTTGATCTTTTAATCCTAATCTTCTTTGTTGACATTAATATCGTTTTTATCATATTTTCTATTGTATTGTATTCACCCGTAAATGGGTTATCCTGCGATATCAAATTGAAAATATTTAAAATTTATATCCTAAGTAGTTTTTTTATTTTAATTTCATGGTAAAATCTGACACAAACAAATAACTTATGATTTATAGGAGTACCTAGTGTTTAAAAAGCGATAAAATGTTTTAGCTACGAGTCTCATTGTCTCAGCTGCTAACGGTCTCTGTGGGTTAATTTTTCGACCACTAAATCGGAAACGCAATTCCACAAGGAAATGTCGCTCTTGTTGCTGTTTTACGTAATTATGATTTGTACAAATACTACAGTAGGCTCTTGTTAAAACTTATAAGATAGATAATATACAATGATCCTATAAAAACAAACGATTGCTCATTGAAACAATTGTTTCTCTTGCAAAAAATTTATTGGTGATTTCTGTAGCTCTGATTAAGATGTTTCTAAGAATTTACTTTTAAAGATATGCAAATAAAATAAGAGATTTCATCACTTGCCTACTGAAATAATGTCTTAGGTGTAAAAAGTTGTCGAAACTAGCTTACCTTTGTAACTTACTTGTTTTTAACCGACTTCAAAAAAGGAGGAGGTTCTCAATTTGATTGTATTTTTATGTAAGTTACCACAGAACTTTTCACTAGGTAGACCTGTGTCGATGATTTTTTTTTTTAATCGAAAGGTGTTGTGTGTCATGTGGTCCCGTTAAAATTTAATTGAGATCTGTAAGACTAGACTGACAAGTACTTTTTGAGTCATATCTAATGCGTATTTACTTGACTATTTTTTCGTAGATATACGTTGTATTACACCGCATAACTTCTCACTGGGTTTTCCGATTTTGATGATTTTTACTTTAATCGAAATTTATTGACATCCAATTTTATTGTTAATAATGTTAACATCCTATTTAAACATTTTGATAATGGATATTAAAAACGCAATTGGGTATACCCGACTAGCCGTATACCTATACTTTTTTTTATTTTCTTCACCTCGTTCTTTGTTATCACTATGCACCTCATTTCTCAATCTATATACATATATAAAAGATCCCATTTGATTTCCACCCATATATTGACTCATCACGATATCTATGGAACCATAAGGCGTAGAGACTTGAAATTTGGTAGGAATATTCCTTTCGCCGAGTAGAGGTCAGCTAACAGCGATACGACAATTACGAAAATTACGAAATTCCACCCACAAGAGGGGGTTAATTACATATATGGCAAAACAACGTTTGCGGGGTCAGCTAGTTTTTACTAAATAAATACATGAATATGTGACATTATGTAACACCAAAAGCTTACTCTACAAAAGCTTACTTAGAAAAACGAAATGAATAGGAACCGTAGAAATGTCACTATAACCACAAAGAAACCAACAAGCCAGTGAACATCTGAACATAGCCGTATGAAACCAAAACAAGTATTCACTAGTACAATAAACTGTGGAACAATAGTGAATGTGGACACAGCTTTGAGACACCAATTTGTATGGTCCTAGATGGTACTCCACTTTTATCTAATAAATGTAATCTATTCTCTGAATGTAGTAGTCGCATTTAAACACTTTCCTTTTAAAAATATTTTCTTTTCTAGATTTGTGTGGATGTAATGGTAAGTTTTTTTCTTTTTTTTGTATATGGAAACTTCTTAAAAAATGTAATTAGCATTGTTGTTGTAATTTTTTACAGTTTTATATTTTAAAATGAAACTTAAAAAATATAACTTTGTTCTTAATATATTAAAATATTATACTTACACCGACGATCTACGTAAGATTGCCGGTGTTGAGTTTGAGGATTGTGGAAAACCGGGATGTCTGGCGCGAACTTGGGGAGGCCTATCTCCAGCAGTGGACTGCAATAGGATGAACTGATTGACTGACTTACAATCCTGAAATTCAGATAGTATTGCAAAATATTCAGTATTATTGCGGAATCAAGCCCACAACCACCGGAGTAGAAAGCAAGCTACTGCATACTGCGCAACAATATCAATTGCTATTTATGTCAGGAGTTTTTTTCTAAAGTAATTTAATCTTCTAATCTAACCTGTTTGCACTCGCAGTCGTTTTGGTCTGCTTGTAACTCAAATTGTGTGTAAATAAACTTTTAAAACAAAGTTAACCTAAAACTCCTAAAAGGTTAATTCAAATCAATTTAACTGTATGTAAAGGATAATGATATTCCGAGTCAACAGTGACGGCAATAAAATTAACATCTCACTCGAATATTCTACGGATAACCGTATTAAAGTAATTTAAATAATGATATCTACATGCGAGTATGACAGATTCGGATGCTCAGTTGATACATTGCTTGTGGTATATTATGAACTAGATTCAACCCTCGATTCCAGCCAGGTTGAAATCTATAGTTATTACTTACTATTTTAGTTAGGTACTCATTTAAACTGGTTGAATAATTCAGTCTGTAACGTCCCATTGCTGGGACTCTTTCTTCGTGTAGGAATAAAATCGGAGCTAAAATAAATATTTTAAAAATATCCATACAATAGTCCATTCAGAGCGGAAATCGAACCCGCGATTTACTGGTGTTTTAGGCGCTCACACGGCACGCGCACCTAAACCATAGCGATGTCGTGTAGGTAAACACTAGTTCGAAGTAGTAATACCGCGTCCATTTAAAAATAAGATTCGATTCAGCCTGTAATATCCCACTGTTGGACATAGGCCTCTTCCCCATGTAGGAGAAGGATCGGAGCTTAATCCACCATGCTTCTCCAATGCGGGTTGGCGGATATATTCCCTACTATGAGTAACGATCGCGATCAGATGTAGGTACATGATAACAACCGGGACCGACGGCTTAACGTGCTCTCCCAGGCACGGTGGGGAGACCCACAAGGACTGCACAAACTCCCAGGCCACGGCAAACATCAGTATGGCCAATACAAATGTTGTCGTGTCACGATCACGATTCAGCCTGTAATACCCCACTGTTGGGCATAGGCCTTTTCCCCATGTAGGAGAAGGATGTTAAATTTTGTGATTGGAATGTTGTCGTGTGCGGGGATCGAACCCGCAACCGCTCGCGCAACAGCCAATCGCAATCGAGTGCTGTGACCGCTGCGCCAACGCGGCGTCATGAAAATAAGATTATGACCATTATTTCTATTCTATTTGTTTTAAATAACAAAACGTCCTATTTTAAATTCAAATATAAATTTTGTTCTTTTATTTTAATTTTTTTTTTTTGTAGGATCGCGTGGCAACTATACATAATCGTATTTTAAATAAAAAAAGCCCTTATCCGAAACCTAAAACTAAACTTGTTAGAAATTAATGAATTCGTGACTTAGAAATATTTCCTCGGATATTACTTAAGCCATTTACAACGTTTATAAAAGACAAGCAAGTAGTACTAGTTCAATTGTTTATTTTTTGTAGTAACTTGGATAAATAGACTTAAATATTTGTACATGAAATACGATCAAGGGCTTGTTATACCAGTTGTGGATTAAGATTATACTGCAAATAAGTTAGGATTAGACTTTAATAGCAGGAGGTAATAGTAGGACCTGTTTCACATCAATTAATAAACTACTAGTTTTAGATATTTTATATTTACGAATGGAAATATCTCATACTAGCTGCCCGGACAGACTTTCGTTCTGTCAATAGTTAAAAGTATATTTTTTTTTAAGTATTAAAAATATTTTACGGAAGGCCGTGGGCCTTAATGAACATACAAAAAATAAATCGACGGTGCCGTAGAATAACGTTACATGTGAATAAAGTACGAAATCAATTTTATTTAATAATTTACTTCAGGAGTCGAAGATCTATCTATACATGCAAAAAAAAATAATTTTACGACCAATAGTTTCTGAGATTCTGAGGCGAACAACGTCCCATGTGTTTGTGTCTCCGTATTATAATGAACTAGATGCATATGTGACGGAGCTCGCGGCCGGGGGTAGCACGCGTTGGCCGTGCCAAAGTCACTTGTTACGTTGTTGAGTGGAAAACGAGCTTGTGCGCACGAGTTACCGCATTCGCCGATGATAAAGTTATTTTTCTTAAATAGTATTCATAATTAGTACTAAAACATGTCCAAATATAATAACAGATCTAATAAAATCCTTGATTTGGTGAAAAACAACTGTAAAAATTCGGAAGAAGAATTTGATAGTGGAAAGATATCTGGTTATAACAAGGATATTTCGAATTATCCCGGTAAGTTAATCTTATTCCTTATTAATATGTATAACAAAATTGCATTTTAACGATTGTTTTATATTCTATGGTGGTTTATTTTAATTTACATAACTAACGCCAAACTTCGCGTTTCATATTCATATGTGACGTTATTTAATGGAGATTAGTCTTTACATTGTTTCTTACAAAAATGCTCTTGCAAATTAAATCAAATTGTAAAAGACATCTTTGACTACTAATGGAAAACTTAATTTGTTGATATTAAAGTATGAGTTACAAGCAGTGATATGTCGTTTTACCACGGACATATTCTGACGTTTTTGAGTAATATGTGAAGATAGAACGTTCTTTTGCGGAAATCTTGATGACATATGTGAAGACAGAACGCTCTTTTGTGGAAATCCTGATGTAATATGTGAAGATAGAACGTTCTTTTGCGGAAAACTGATGTAATATGTAACATTGATACGTTTTTTCTTCCAGAAAAATACTGTAATTTGGTTTAAATTGCTTTTTTCTTAATTAAATTATCAATTTATTCGTATTCAAATAAATTTGTTTTCTTTTATTTTTGTAATTTTTATATTTTATATTATTTTTTCAGTTTCAAAGACACCTGTAAGCCCATCATCGTCACCACTACATCCGGGTTCAGAAAACATTGCTTTAGAGCTAAAAGACGTATTAGTCAGTCAGTTCAGCCTATTGAAGTTCACTTCTGGACATACCCTCCCCAAGTTCGCGCCAGACATCCCGGTTTTCCGCAATCCTCCATGAAGACTACACCGGCAATCTTACGTAGATCGTCGGTCCAACGGGCCAGAGGACGTCCCACAATGCGTTTGCCAAGACGCGGTCTCCACTCCAGAATCCGTCTGCTCCAACAGCCATCGGTTCTGCGACACAGATAACCAGCCCACTGCCACTTAAACTTGCTAATTCTGTGGGCTATGTCGATTACTTTCGCTCGCGGATAGTCTCATTTCTAATCCTATCTTTGAAAAAAACCCCAAGCATAGCCCCTTCCATTGCACGTTGAGCGACTTTAAACTAGTGGACCAGTCCGTCAGTGTCCATGTCTCGGCTCCGTATGTCAACACAACCAGGACGCATTGCTCGAAGACTTTTGTCGTCAAGCATTGTGGAATCTTCGAAGGCAAGACTCGACGAAGCCTGCCAAACGCCGCCTAGCCCAACTAAACGATTCTATCAGCCTCCTTCTCGAGTTGTTTCAACCTGGTTGAATGGTGTGGCCAAGGTAGACATAATCCTGAACAACTTCGAAAAGGATACCGTCAACCGATACCCGTCTCGGTATCACTTGGTTGTTAAACATAACTTTCGTTTTATCTAAGTTCATACCGAGACCCACTCGTCGAGAGGACTCGTTTAGACCGGCCAGCATTCGGCCTAGCTCATCCGACGTCTCCACAAAGATTACGAAATCGTCGGTAAAACGAAGGTGCGAGATGAATTCGCACGATGCCTCGTTTCTCTCATAAAGACATCCTCCAGCGCAGTGGTAAACAGTTTCGGTGAGATTACCTCTCCCTGTCTTACCCCACGCCGCGCCGGAGGAAAATGCACAGCCTGCTCCGGTGGGTGGAATTCGTCGAGTCTTCTGGCGAGACGATTCGTAACAACCCTTGAAAACAGCTTATAGACGTGGCTCAAAAGTGAGATTGGTCTGTAATTCTTCAACAAAGACTTGTTGCCTCTCTTAAAGAAGCACCACCACACTCCTGGACCACGCCTCCGGCGTGGTACCTCAGTGGATGACGGCATTAAAAAGTCTATTCTGCTCAATCAGAGTAGTAATCTCTCTCGTATTTGAGCAGCGGAGGTCTCGGCGTACAAGTTTCCGTATCCTCTTAGACAAAGCCTTCTGTTCTGGCGAAGCTGCTTGGGCAGCGGGCAACTCGCACCTCCGCCGCATCAGATCCAAGGCTTCGGGAGAAAGTTTAGACTGCTTCGTTGACTACCTCGGCGGAAAGTGTTTGCGACCCAGTGTACACACCATCTTCACCATGTTGTCGGTCATCTCGTCCACTTCGCCAGCGAATCGAATCGGTTTTGGAGCTCCAGTTGGAACTGCTCGGAGCCACATAGTATTTGGAGCAGCGTAGGTCAGAGAGTAGATTTCATCAAGCGCGTATTCAGAGTGCCCCGTAATAGCCGGTGGTCGCTGCTGGTGTTAACCGGTTCTAATTGTAATAAATACAAAGAAAGATCAAAATGTGATGTTGGAGACTGATAATTTTAGTATTTTATGTGAGTTTAAGAAACGTTGATTGATTAGAAGAAGTGAAGATATTTTTTATGTTTAATTATTATAAATGTGGTACTTTTAAAATAAAGGACTGATTTTGTTTTTAAAATGTTTTATTTTTAATCGATTTTATACAAAAAATAATAAATACTATTTATGACACGCTACTAATGAAAATGACTGCTCAAAATAAATCTGGAATATGCATATAGGACGAAATAACTAGCTTAAGTTTCATAAAAAAACGTTCCATTTGCATCTGGATCCTAAGAGCCTCCGGTGAATAACGTCACATGTGTAAATGTGACAGCAACAAGTCCATTATAAAACGTTATTATATAAACATCGACCCTACTATCTTTTTAAATAAAACTGTTTCAAAATAATTAATAATACTGATAGATAATCACAGGCTTAATGTAAATTTTTCCAAAGTATAAAAGCGCCAGGTTTTTCCGTTTCCGAAATATAACAATTGAAAACTTTGAACGGCTCTACTGTAAAACGACTATTTTGCAGATAGTACGTTATTCTACGGCACCGTCGAAATTAACTGAATTGGTCGAGCCATTCTCGAGTTATGCGCTTAGCAACGTTCATTTTTATTTATATAGAAATACAGTGAAATTTGATAGTTAAAAAGAATAATACATCAAAAACTTTTATATGCTGATATCGTCATCCGTCAAATAGCGTTCCATAATTGGTGAAACTGGCCCTAAACTGTAATTCTTTATATCGAAAATGTTAGTCGACCCTTATACCTATGTAACGTCTACAACATTGCTGTTACCCAATATCTGTTTAAGGAAAACACAGTAGGTACAAATAATGTCAAAAATATCTGCTAATAAAATGTATGGATCCCTGTGGAAATTTTCTTTTCTTTGATTGTCAGTGGACTGCTAATAATACAAATTAGTTTACTGCTCACTTTGTTTAATCGTTAAAATATTTTTTTCTCTTTATTGGAATAGGCAAACAATGCTACAATTAGTACAACAAAGTAAAATATTTCGAATTAGATCAGGAATACCAGTAGATATTAATCTATACTAATATTATAAAGAGGAAAAGTTTATAACTTTGTTTGTATATCGAGGGTAATCTTCGCAAATACTGATCCGATCATGAAAATTCTTTCACTAACAAAAAGCTACACTATTCAGGAGTTACATAGGCTATATTTTATTGTAATTGTACAAAAAAAATCAGTAAATAAGAAAAATATTAAAATATATTATCAAAATGACAAAGAAACGAACGCCATCTATCGCTATTTATTAGTTTATTTATTTTATTTAATCTTATTTTAGTCAATCGACGACGAAGTTTTTTTGCTTTTTGATAGATGGCGTTGGAGCAACATTTTATTTATAAAGTATG
Source organism: Melitaea athalia (assembly GCA_905220545.2). Classification (NCBI taxonomy): domain Eukaryota; kingdom Metazoa; phylum Arthropoda; class Insecta; order Lepidoptera; family Nymphalidae; genus Melitaea; species Melitaea athalia. The sequence goes on along the minus strand of HG992180.1, from coordinate 8,975,881 downwards.
TTATTTGGTTCTGTAATTTAAAATAATAAATACACGATATTATTACGATTTTATACGTCAAATTCTAAACAATGAACCTAATAAAACAGTACTAAGAGCTACACAACATAATTGCATCACAAAGATAATTAACGCCCAAAGAAGTGGGCGCGGGTCGGCTAGTATTTGAGTAAAATTTTAAGAGCTTGATTACAAAATAATATGTAGGTACTGTATAAATAAATAGCACCGTGTCTAGGTGTAAGTTCTTCTGGGTTTCCGTGCTTTGGAAAGCAAGTTAAAGCTGTCGGTCCCGGGTGTTATCATAGACTCCTGATAGTGATCTATAAACGTGGTAAAGGAATTATTCGCAAACCCTCAGTACAGCTGCGTGGTGGATTAAGATCGTTTTACGTTATAGGCTGAATCCATTCTGTACCTCCTATGACAAGTGATACACGTCGAAAATCATAATTTTTCAGGAGAGGAAAAACGAGATTTAAAAAATTCTTTCTCGTGAACTAAGTGGGCTAGTTTCAACTGGAGTATCTTTTTTTTATACTTTAGTTATTTTGGTAAATATGTAATTTCGAAGGTGATTTACGAAAAAAGTTTTAAGTTGTATCTTTTTTCACAGTTATTATGTGATGATTGAGACTTGTTCAGTTAAATTTCTTTACACTTATAACTTGTTATTGTGTAAACTGTAGAATAATTATCCTACCGCAATGTTCCTTACACAAAAGATAAAGATTATATCTTTAGATTTATAATTTTTTGTTATCACTCGTCTATTCACATAATTTCCCTGAATTTTATCAGTTTACAAAAGTTTAAGGTTCAAATGAATATTGTATGAATGTTGAACTCTTGTTCCATACTATTAGTATTCACCAAAAAATGTACTGATAAATAAATGTAAAATCAAATATATTGCATTTAAATCACAAAACACGAAAAACAGTGTTGAATACTATTGGAGTGATTGATCACTGACAAAAGGGTACAACTTGATAAATATCGTCATTCACGAATTTTTTCTCACAGAAATTTGACTTTGTACAAAAGTTATTTCAGTAACTATAGTAGATAGAAGAACGTAAGTTAAACCAACAAATTGCTATTTTTTTCTGATAATCCCCATGATCACATCACAAAAAGGGTATAAATAATATAAGGGTAAATATAATATAAGGGCAACGGTAACTCGTCTTATATCCCTTGTCACAGGAGGCACAGAACTAATGTATACATAATTATCTTATGCAATTAAAGGGCAGTTTAAAAAATTGCGGCCTGATATAGTAGGTACTATCTAAGTTGCACCTTTTTTGCGTCTATTTAATCTTGTATTACAAAGAAAACGGTAACATAATTTAAATCAGTTTAAATTGAATTTTCTTATTTTAATCAACCAAATTTTTTAATGGTTTTGTTTTTTTTTTTTCGTTTCATGAAATCAACTAATTAAAAACTGTGTTGGTTAAACTTTCTTTCTTATAAAAAAAAGTGATTATTTGTTGTTATGTTACAACACTAACTGAATACATGTTACCATCCTGTTTAGTTAGCAAGTTGTTACATGTATGTTTAGTGACCAAGACTCAAACTGTTTCCACATTTGAGATGCATAACACAACTGGATGGTTAGTTGCATGCATTTGTTATTTGTTTCCAAGTAATATTATATTGTTCCTACAATTATTTTCATATTTGTAAATTACTAATTCCATTTGAACTAATTTTAACTTATGTCATTGCTAACATTTGTAATTAATTTTTTTTTTAATATTTGTTCTTAAAATCATTACAAAGTACAAATTTGAGTCACATTGTTTTCTTGAATTCTTTTTTTTTTTTGAAGCGATTATTGTTTTGAGTGCATTAAACTTCCTCTTATAATTTTCTCTAGATCTTATCTTACCTCATTGATAAGTACGTCTAAGAATTAATTTGAGTTTGTACGGATTTGAAACCACGGTCACCACCAACGAACGGTATGAAACCACTCAAGTCTGTTCGTTTGTGCAATCGTCATTTGTAATTAATTTTTTTTATATTTGTTCTTAAAAATCATTACAAAGTACAAATTTGAGTCACATTGTTTTCTTGAATTCTTTTTTTTTATGAAGCGATTATTGTTTTGAGTTCATTAAACTTCCTCTTATCATTTTCTCTAGATCTTATCTTACCTCATTGATAAGTACGAGTACGTCTAAGAATTAATTTGAGTTTGTACGGATTTGAAACCACGGTCACCACCAACGGTATGAAACCACTCAAGTCTGTTCGTTTGTGCACGCTAATCTCAGAAACGGCTTGTCCGATTTAGATGTGGTTTTCACTAATGTGGTAGGCTTCACTTAACATTTTGCGTTTGTTTCCTGTCAATCAGTTCATAAATAAAAAAGTTACGCCAATTTAAAGAATCACGTTGAACATGTAAATACCCAAAACGCGGACGAAGTCGCAGGCACAGCTAGTATTTCAATATAAACATCGTATCCTTTGACTAGTACTTACAACACTGTAGGTACTTAAGCTTATCGTATGGAATATGTAAATAACGTTCAAATATTTATGTACGTAGATTAAAACTTAACTGCCCTTTTAGGAATATAAAAATATCAAACAGACTAAAACGTCAAACTTATAAAGAACCTCATAATTTTACTTCAAAAGTAAAAAAATCTAACAACATAAAATAATTGTTTGTATCATCACTACATAGTATAAAACAAAGTCGCTTCCCGCTGTCTGTCTGTCCCTATATATGCTTAGGTCTTCAAAACTACGCAACGGATTTTGATGCGGTTTTCTTTAGTAAAAAGAGTGATTCCAGAGGAAAGTTTATATGTATGTTTTTTATGTGTAATGCATAATATAGTAGAGGAACACAGACAGTTTTGCAACCGTGCGAAACCGGGGTGGGTCGCTAGTTAATAATATATTTTACAGCCACAAGTCGTTGTCAAGGACACACATAGTCGTGTGTTCCTGAAAACAAATAACTATGGTAGAAATTGAATGCCCATGTTTAAGTAAAAAGTATTATAACCTTTTGCATCATATAACATTGCTAGAAACACATGAACAAAAATGACAAGCTAAAAATGTAAAAATTACACCCCTATACTTCATTGAATGGAATGGAAACTCGCAACAGGAAGTATCAGTTCCATTACATGGATTGATTTAAGTTCCATAATCACGTATTAATTACTAAAAACATCAGTAACAAAGTACGTCCCTGGTAGTTTTTTCCACAGTTTAACTTACTATGTGAAGGAACTGCTACACCATTGAAACTTAAATTCACATTTAAGTTTCAATAGTATAACAACCAATAACAACCACAAGGTTAGCCATACCATGAGCTATTAAAGTACTAAAATATACTCGTATTTGGCAACTGTATAAGAATAATAATTGTGACGGTTTCAGTACATACAGAAAACTTTTTCAGCTGTTCTATAATTTAGCAACATTATTTTTAATTTATTCACTACCTGAACCATTTGTAATCATTTCTATAAAAGTATATAAGCTTTTCATTTAGTTATTAACTGAGGTAGGGGCACAGCAGGAAATTTCCTGCTCAAAATATGGAGCAGCCCGACTGGGGTAGTACCTCGACCTTACAGAAGACCACAGCTAAATAATACTGTTTTCAAGCAGTATTGTGTTCCTGTTGGTGAGTAAGGTGACCAGAGCTCCTAGGGGGGGGATTGGGGATAGGGTCGGCAACTCGCTTGCGATGCTTCTGGTGCTGCAGGCGTCTATAGGCTACGGTCATACCATCAGGTGAGCCGTACGCTTGTTTGCCAACCTAGTTAGATAAAAAAAGTTATTATTATTTAGTTACCTACATGCAATAAAAATACTCGAATAGATGCAATTTTAAGAAGAATATGTAAAATAACTATGTACTATTGTATACACAAAAAAATTATAATACCTACATATGTTTTTCGTTTGTAAAGGAAAGAGCCTGATAATAGATAAATAACTACAACTACAAATATACAGAAAAAAAATATTTTATAATACTTCCTGTTTTTAATTAACTACTGTTGTTTAATAATGATGCAATTATTAAACATCAACAACAATAAATATTTTAGTCAAAACGTTCTACTTTTAAATAAATAGGTAGAACAACAAAGTAACATCAAAACAAAAAGTATTGTTCTATTGTCTTCGTTTAATTAAATATTAGACTTATATTGAATTAAAACTGCAACAAATTTTCAAAATTATTAAATATAAGTACAACGATATAATCTTTAATAAATAAGTTATGTACTCGCCTAATCATAATGAGAACGAATGCGAGACAAGACAGAGATTATTTGGTAAAAGAACACACCGCACTGCGGAAAAATCGTAATTCTCGCTTAAGCATCAAGCATAAATCCTTTATAATACCTTTAAAAATGTTCACGGTGGCTATTTTTGCAATTTAGGATTTAAACTCTATATTATGATATCTACAATTGCTTACACACGTTCTTAAATTCGATTCATATTTTCTTGAAATGAGTTCTGCGTATCCTCAGCATTTTATCATATTATTATGTTAATATGTTTAGATTCAAATAGAACGGAAAAATTTTCCTATTCGGATTTCATTTGACTATTTTCCATCTTTAGTGACAGCGATGACAAAATTATCACTTAAGGTAAGAAAATTCGAAAAAAATTAGAAAACCCAAAAACCTCCAAGCACTCCTTTAAAATTATTGTTTTCAGCAAAATAAACTGTTTTACATAATATAATTATTACAATGTAGCTAAAGTAAGAAAAGACGAGAGGTCTGGAAGGCCGAAGAGGATCAAATACGACAGAAGAAGTGAATGGTGGTGGTGGGGGAAGGGTATAGGTAAATCTGAACTAGGGTCGCTGAGTTTTTGTTCCAGTGCCAAATTTATTTTTAAAATTCATCTCACTCTCAGCATTGAAGTAAAACGTCGCAAGGAAACCTGCAAGTGTCGACATTTCTGAGGCACATATTTTCGTTAGCCCGCTACAGAGCAATGTGGCAAATTAAGCAGCATACAATTTTCGTAGTAAATGTCAGCCTATTTAAGTTACAGAGATAGATAATATATAGTTTTTCACACTTTTGTACCCATGTTGAGAGAATGTATGAAGAACGATTGACGAAAAAAGTGTATACCTAAGGCAAGTGTGAATGGAAGTGTTGGAAGGGGTAGACCTAGGCGGACGTTTCGAGACCAAATTAGGGACGTCCTGACAAAAGGCCAGGTCAAGAGTACCCTAAAGCGAAGAGCATGTATGAAAGGAATAATGAAAGTGGACGAAGCGAAACAAGTATGTAAGGATCGTAGCAAGTGGAAAGAAGTGGTCTCTGCCTACCCCTACGGGAAAGAGGCGTGATTATATAGCGTGATTATATTATATGTGTGTAAGGAGACAATACATTTCAAGTAATTAAGTAGAATCATCAACTCTTTCATCTTTTACGACTGTATCTACAATAAATATATATATACAAACAGACATGTGAAAAAGTTTCCCACTTCGAGCGATCCGATAAAAATAGAAGCATTCCTCGATTTCTTTTAATTTATCGTTCGTTTCTCATTTTTATACTTACTGTATCTGGAACTTGCATACAAATTGCTAAAAGTATCTTATCGTAGCAAAAAGCGTTTAATCGCGCACTTGCAGCTGCCAACTCCCAGTAAAGAGACCGCAAAACAACAGATGCTTGCGAATAAGAATTCTTGACGTCTGATTAAAGCTAGAAACAAACTGTGTAGCAAAATTAATTAATGTAAGTGTGCAATGCGACAAAGTCTCGAAATAATAATTTATGTAAGCTTTACGTAAGCTGAGCTGTTTGTTCTTATTCTAATCACACAATTTGTTAATTATTGTAAAGTGTATAATTGTTGCTACCAATTACTGAAACAACAGCTTTGTTACATTCTCATAATTTCTAATATCAGTTCATTTTTATTGACAGTACCTACTTTATACTGGCCTTATTATTGTAATAAGAGGCTTTTCGATTTGATAGGACACATATAGTTTTTTCTATAATATTATAAAAAATACTTTAGTTAGAAGAAGCCTTACCGGCATTAATCAAGCTTAACTGCTCTTGATATTATAAGCAAATTAATATAGCTTCAGTGTAAGAAATATCAATCCAATCAATTAATGAAACTTAAATATATCAATTTAATAAATGTTTGTGTTTCTTTTAGTAATAGAAGAACTTAGTTATCAATTTTGTTAAAAATATTAGTTAAGTTTATTATTAAGGGAAACTTATTATGTATTGAATAAGCATTAAATAAATAACTAATGAAATACGATTATAATGGAGATAGATAATTATTTGTAATTACACAAATATTTCTTTCCGGTTTTGCTGTCTGTCCTTGTGGGTATCCCACCGTACCTCAGAGAGTACGTTAAAGCAGTCGGTCCCGGTTGTTATCATATACCCTTACTCATAATAGAGAACATATCCGCCAACCCGCATTGGAGCAGCGTAGTGAATTAAGCTCCGATCCTTCTCTTTCTTGGAGTAAGAGGCCTATGCCCAGCAGTGGAATGTTACAGGCTGAATCGTGAATGTAACCGTAAAAAATGATTCAATAAGTTAGTTCCAAATTATCAAAGATTTTCTATTAAATTTTGGAATTATTTCATGATTAAAGACCATAATTACCATGAAAATGAAGATACAGTGCTGTATCTTGATCCTACTCAATATATGTAAAGGTAAATAATTTTATTGAAAATGTATGCCGTAAATGTGATTTTGTATAAAATAGTTTACAAAATAAATAAGAAATAACAAAAATATATGGCAGAACAAACTATGTTATTTAAATTTAAATATTTTATAAAAAAAATAATAATAAATGAATTCAGACTACAATTTCACGAATTATAACAAAATAAACCTTACTGAATTTTGCAAGAATAGTAGAAAAAGTATTGTCTCCTAGCTCTTAGTATGTATAGTAATATATCCAGTTATAAATTCAATCAGTAGTTTTGGCGTGATGTTAGCCTAAGATACAGAATATAAACAAAAAAGAATAAAAATACACATTTAGGCCCAGTAATATAATATATTCTAAAGCACCACTATTTGTATTTTTATAATAATTTCCAATTACAAATACCTGTTAGAATTTTACTATTAACTAAAGAAGGAACCATTATCAAACAATAATAAATCAAACGAGTTAAATTTTTACTGCTTGTGTATATATACCTAATACATAAGGTTACAGTCAGTAAAATATACAAAACGTATTCTAATTTTTATTCCTTGCTAAAAGGGTTTTGATGTTCGTAATGCTAAATCAAGGGCAATTGAATTAACATTGGATGTTCGGCGTATCGTCGTATAAAAATAATGTTAGCTTATAAAAATGAAAGATACCATCATTAATACCGACTTCGTATATGATTTGTATCTTTCGTTGGTTGTTTATTTTCGTTTTGTAATTTTTTACAAACGAGCCGCGACGCTCGCGTGGTTTCTCTACGTAATCGTGTTTTATTTTGAGAGAGTCTCTTATACAATATACATATTTGAAATTCACCGTTTCGTAACGTTGAAAATTTGTCTTTGATTTTATGCTAATCACTTATGATTTTAGGAGTACAAGTAAATTTATGAGGCCTGTAAACACGCAAGACTTTAAAGGAGTATATAATGAATTTTATAGTATCTTTTTCGTATAAGAAAAATGCTCCATAAAAAACTTAAGGTAGGTATATAATGTTATCATTATACTCGAAATACTTGACTATAATGTTAAAAGAGAACAATGAAAGTTTTAAGGCTGAATTAAAAATTAGCAAGGATCCTCTCACGATATTGGCTGGGCGTGAAGTATCGACCGGATTTGCATATTTATTTTTGCCGGCTACACTTTTGAAGGCGGGTGAAATGCCGAGCTATCTTAAAATGAATTAAATTAAAAATTCAAGGAGCAGAAAAAACCTTTACGTGATAGTCATTTATAATTTATATAACATATAGGAAAAAACGTACTAAAATATATTTAAACCATTATTACTATGCAACTCAGGCGACTCACGGTGGCGCACGGTGTCGTTTCATTTGATTTAACATTATCTCCTAAATTAAGCGTCCAAATTAAATGCTTTAAAAGACAAAGATTATCTTCATAAAATTGCTTTGTTGATGGAGTATTCCTCATTCGTAAATATTCATATTATGCTTATCTAATAAAAAATTAATAACCTTTTCATTTTTTGTGACTATGAATTCGTTGCAGTTGTGAAAAACACGCTTGACTTGGGGAGTAAGCAGTTGAATGCGTGACGAGAGCGTTACGAAAAAGTTTGGTCTGGTGAGGCAAACGGAAGTTGAGAGCGAAATATAAGTTAGTGAAGATAGAAAGAGAGAGAGTTACGTTTTGTTAGTTTTACTTTAGTCATGTGGTCTAAAGCACACAAGTTTTTTCAATTAAGTTAAGTCAACCAGTTAAGTTAATTCAACCAGTAGTGTTCCTAAGATTAGCGCGTTTAAATAAACAAACAAACAATCTCTCCAGCTTTATACTATTAGTTTAAATAAAAAACTAACTCATAATAATAATACTTAACCTTTAAGTATGGACGTGGAGTCTCACAGGCTACTCGATGTTTTCGTTTTCTTAGTTTCACCTAATTTAATAACTCCTCGAGGTTGAGCGGCTCAGTAGCTTTTGTTTTAGTTGTAAAACTACCAACGAGGGAGGAGGTTGCATATTCCGATGATTATCACGTAAGTAATGACCATCCAAATATTGACCGGAGCCTGTCAGGCTACACGTCCATTTTTGCCCTATGATATAGTTTATAAGAGCGATTATGTTTGTATCAGATTTTGTAGGACAAAATGTCAAAATAAAGCCGATAGTTCTGAATCAAAACGACCATCTACGAATTCTGTTCTGGGCCCTGCGAGAAGAACTTTTTAACCGACTTCAAAAATGGAAGTACTCAATTTGACCGTATATATTTTTTTTATGTATGCTCCGGGATAACTTCGTCGTTTATGAACCGATTTTGATAATTCTTTTTTTGTTGGAAAGGAGATATCCCTAGTTTGGTACCATGATAAGGAAACCAGGTTCTGATGATGGAATCCCAGAGAAATCGATGGGAACCTTCGAAAATCGTAGTGATGACTAGTGCGTTTGTTAATTTTTTTCGTCTACTTACCTTGTATTACTTGTCGATGTACCTAATTGAAGTCGGTTTTTTTTACGCAATCATTGTGCAGGAGATTCTTCTTTCTAACAAGAAGTGAGTGAGTAGTTGCTTAGCTTCGGATCAGTCTGACAATGAAGAGAGTACTTATTGAAGATTTTTTTTTATATTGGAGTCCGAACTGATACAAAATCATGAAAGTGACAGTGATGAAGATCAGGACCAGGACCCAGAACCTAGGAGAAGAATCGGGTAGTGATAGAGATAGTCTATGGTGTTGCTATCGTGTCCTAGACTTGAGACTTGTGTCTTCAATTTTCTAGATCTTTGTGCACTGACTGTCAATAAATTTACGTTATTAGACTGTTGTCAAAATTTTTTATGTTTGTTACACGAAGTAGGTGTTTTGTGTTTTTGGTTTCTTATATATTATATTTTAAGCAAAAAAGACTCATTTTGTTATAGGGATAAGTTTGGCTGTTTTTATTACCTAAAGATGTAACATAGGTAGATTTAGACTGAAAAGAGCCATAATTTTTGATTTTTAAAATTTCTATAATTTTTGAAATAAAAGATGATGATATAAACACGTTATTTTATTGCTAAATCATATAACTTTAATATTAAATCAGTTTTAAAGCGATCTTATATCAAATTCTCCAAAAATATGTGTTTGTATATAGGAGCCTGTGAGGCTACACGTCCACAGTTGTGTTATGAAAAAATGACGTCCATACTTAAAGGTTAATACACTTTATTGTACAACAAAAACAGAAATTATACATAGCAAGGAAAGAAAGATTTTAACGATACATCATTAGGTACAAAGGGAAGCCTTATCGCTAAAAAGCGATCTTTTTCAGGCAACTTTAGGGCAAAGGCATTATTCTAGCGTCAGCGTAGGCTGCGTAGGCTTAGAGCTACAATAAATTAATAATAAGTATTCAAATAATTAAACATATATATACATACATACACTCATACATACATACATATACATACATTTATATATATAATTATAAATTAAGTATAATTATATACTATATAATTAACTAACTAACTATGTATATCTATTGCTGCGGGTTAAAATGGTATTTGGGGTTTAGAGAGCGCCCCACCATTCCAACCCGAGACCATAAGAAAGAGAAGAGTTAATTAATTTAAAAAAAAATATAATTCTACTAATTTAATTAAATTTTGGATTTAGAGTTATAATAAAAGAAATTATTACACCATTTAATAATTTATTGAACAAAACAAAATATGGGGCTTATTCCTGCCTCGTGGCGTGATGGTGAGAGTGTTAGACTTAGCTGCGTCCTTGGGTTGGCCCTCGGCTCACGTCAGAACCGCACTTCCACGCCACGTGGTCGGGCGTGGCTTCCAGATGCCGCCAGAGCCCAAAAAAATATGGCTGGGTCGACCCGCCGTCCGTCGCTCACAGCCAGGTCCGGAGAGAGAAGGTTCCCAGGGTGGTTCCCGCTGGTTGTGCGGAATTATGTGGAATAAGTGGGGCAAGTGGCAGAAAGTAAGCCACGTGGTTGTCTCGACCTTCGCCGACCGCCAGACGCCACGCCAAGGACCCCACAATAGAAATTATGCACCCACCAGAGCTGGTGCGAGTCGGACGATGAAATGACCGAGCCAACAGCGACAACTGCATATAAACGAAAGCCGAAGCCCCTCGCATCGCAAACCTCACCCCGGACACGAGCCTAGCGACAGATGTACCGGACGAGGCGCTACGCGTCACCACACAAAAAACCACTTCGATAAGCCATATAATAATACATATAAAAGTATATATGTTACAATACCCCCCCGTCAGAGAAGAATTTTGCGTCTCTAGGCAAAATTCTAAAAAAAAATTATGAAAGGAGAGGATCTGGTAAGCTCACAATAGAAATATAAACTTTACCTCATACTAAGAGAAAACAATTTTTGATAGATTAAATTTAAAAGATAACTGAATTACAAAACACCAAGTATAATTTTGAATTCACTGCAACACTATCATACGACCCAAACATACATCACTAACATCCAACATCCTGAACTTCACCTAACAATGTGCGTTAATCGACCTAGACAAGCGCCCTAACACACAGAGTAACGATCTATAGATGAACACTACTCAGCAGCAAAAAAAAAATTTTTTTCTTAATTCAACAATAATTTATTTTTATTTATTTATTTATTTTTTAAATCTACATTTAATACCGTATTCCTGATGTAGGCTTTTCGAAAATAAATATGTATTTTTGGAATCGCCACCCGTTCCGAAATAAAGGCGTAGGCTTAAAAGAAATAATATGAGTTATTGCTCAGTGGAATAACCTCATATAACAACACAATAAGTACATTAGAGATGTACCCAACACACCACTAGTCAAGTCATTGTTCAGTGGAATGACCCAACAATTAAATCAACATGAGTACATTAGAGATGTACCCACCACACAACTATCCTAAGTCATGTACTTGTATAGGCACAACATAAGTAAATGAGATCATCACCCGTCTCAAAATGGAATACATATTATAGGTTTTAAACAAAAAAAAAAACAATATTTAATTACCCTTACTACCAGAACTTCCTGTTAACTTCAAATCTTTAATATGCCAAACCCCGAGATCTTTACCATTCATATCCTGTAATACATAAACAAGAGGAGACCTTTTACCAACAATTCGGCATTTAATAAATTTAGGTGCTAATTTTTTAGAAAAGTATTTATCTTTATCACTCAAGAAGTAAGTTTTCTTATAAACAAGATCACCAACATTAAATTCAGCAGTCTTACGACGCAAATTATAACGTGAAGTATTTTTTAAATGAGCAGCATACAAACGAAATTGAACTTTATCAAAAATATTAGCCAACCGACCTAAGTTTTCCGCATAACCATCCCGAGGGGTAAAAATTAAATTCTCGACATAATCAGAGTCCAAATAATGCGAACCACATGATACTAATTCCCTACCGTACACTAAGAAGGACGGAGTGAAACCTGTAGTTTCATTCACCGCGCTGTTAATTGCAAATTGAATTTGAGGTAAGAACAAATCCCACGATCTATGATCTTCCTCGACAAAAGATGCAATACAAGTTAAAATGGTACGATTATATCTCTCAACCGGATTAACCTGTGGAGTATAACGAGGAGTAAAATGAACATTAGGTACATTATAACTTTTAAAAAAATTGATACACTCATTACTAATAAATTGCGTACCATTATCTAATATTACCGACTGTGGAATACCATGAACTAAGAAAACATTATCCTCAATTAATTTAATTATTACTTTGGAATTTGCACGCCTCAAAGGGAAAATTAAACAAAATTTTGAAAAACAACAAGTTACAACATTATTATATATAATTATTTTGTTTTCTACTCGTAGGCAAAGGACCCATAATATCTATAGAAATAACTTGCCAAGGACGGACACAATTCTTAGGACGACCCATGTCACCTAATGTCAAATGATTTTGAGCTTTATATTCCAGACACTTAGAACAATTATTAACATAATTTAAAACATCTTTATACATTTTCGGCCAAAAATACTTTAAATTTAATCTTTTAAGAGTTTTAAACATACCTAAATGACCCGCAGTAGGTACATCATGATTAATTGAAATTATTTCAGAACGATGTTCCATAGGAATCACCTCCTTCCAATCAAATTCCGATGTTAAATAATTTTTATTTTTAGACAATCTAAATAATTTATCATTTTTAATACAATAATTTTGAAAGGATGCTGGCTTATTAGCACAGCCATTAAAAATATTAAGAAACCATTTATCATTACCTTTATAATTTGAAATCGAAAATATACTACTCACGGGAACCGAACGACTCAACGCGTCAGGAATGACATTATCACAACCCTTACGATGTTTAATCTCAAAGTTAAACTCTGACAATCTAGTACTCCACCGAGCCAAACGACCCGACGGGTTTGACAATGATAAAAACCACTTAAGAGCACTATGATCAGTGTAAACTGTAAATTTTTTACCATTGTCGAGATAACAACGCCAGTGTTCGACCGCTGCTAAAACCGCTAATGTTTCCCGTTCCGTAATACCATAATTTTGTTCCGGCTTTGTAAGTGACCTACTCATATATGCGACAGGATGTTCTTTACCTTCGAAGGTCTGAGAGAGCATCGCACCAATACCATAACTGCTCGCATCTGTGTGAACTTCAAAAGGTTCATTATAATTAGGACACCTGAGAACAGGAGCCGAAACCAAACACTCCTTAAGCTTCCTAAAAGAACTATCCGCCTCCTCCGTCCATTTAAATGGAGGTGCACCCTTACGAGTAGAAGTTAATTTATTTAACGGCGCTGCCAAAGTACTGAAATCTTTAATGAAACGACGATACCAAGACGCAGTTCCTAAAAAACGTTTTAAACCCTTAACATTGGTTGGAGTGGGAAAATTAACTATAGCAGAAACCTTATCTGGATCTGTACGCAACCCGTACTTATCGATTACATACCCCAAATATTTCAACTGACTCCTAAAAAAACGACATTTTTCAAAATTAATAGTAAGATTACATTCTTTTAAAATTTCCAATATTTGTAATAAAATAGAAACATGTTCATTGAAATCCGCAGTTGCAATTATTAAATCATCAACATAACAACAAACTTTAACCCCGAAACGATTTCCAAACAACTTATCCACTAATCTCTGTTGCGTGGCCGGAGCGTTAGTTAAACCAAAAGCCATCCGTTTAAACCTGAATGTACCTCGTGACGGAATATAAAAAGCAGTTTTATCCCTATCCGATTCCTGAATCTGAGTTTGAAAAAAGGCACTACAAAAATCAATTGTCGACAAATAATGAGCATCTCTAAGATTATCTAAAATCTCAGATATATAAGGTAAACTATATGCATCCTTTTTGGTTACAGCATTCAATTTCCGACTGTCTAAACATAAACGATAACTACCCGTATCTTTACCCTTAGGAACCAAAAGTACCGGAGAACTCCACTCACTCTGACAGGGTTCGATGACATCCAACTCAAGCATCTTATCAACCTCCTCCGAAAGGATTCGTTGTTTCTCAGGAGACATCCGATAATAACGCTGCTTAATGGGAATAGCATCCCCCGTATCAATTTTATGAGTCACCACGGTAGTCAACCCCAAACCTTTAAGCTCAAAAGAAACAGAACGAAACTGATGAATGATACTATCAACAATTGAACGCTGATCGTTATTTAAATGTTCATAACCCGTAATGACGTCATCCGAATTATTACATAAAATGGATTCCTGATTAAAACTAACTGAATTAATATACTTCGGACAAATTTTGAATATTTTCCAAAAGTCTATGCCTAAAATGATATTTGAATTAATTTCCGGAAAGACAAAAAATTTTATAAAATGAAGTTGATCTTCGAACGCAACCGGTAAACACAAGTAACCAAGAGAAAACAACTTGTTCCCGTTAGCCACAACAGCAGAGATAATATTATCTTTAAAAAGAGTATAACCCCGTTGTAAAAAATCTTTATAAAAATTACCCCCCAAAATAGATATAGACGCACCAGTGTCTAAGAGACCCGACAACTTAATACCATCTATAAGTATAACAGCATAAGGCCTATTTTCAATACAATTATCATTACACAGAACCGAGTTTAATTTATACGATAAAAAATAAATTGAAATTGTTTGAAGCCAAGAATTCCACTCAGATTTAGAAAAATTAATATTATTACTAGTTTTAACTCGGTTCCGATCTACGAGTTTTTTGATTTTTCAATTTTATTACTATATTTCGATTTACATTTAACACAATCGGGACGTTTCACATTAGGTTCACCACAACCAAAACAAAACACAACATTCCGATCCTTAAAACAATCGGCATAAGAGTGAGAAAACGACTTACAACGTTGACAATATACGGTACGGTCCGCGCGCTCAGCGACGGAGTTAATGTTCGGCTGCATTTTACTGTTACTATTATTACTAGGCCCGGAATGTTTACACTGCGCCGGTACCGGTGTATGTGAATTAGACAAATGATGAGAACTATTATAAGACGAGTTACGTGGAGTCGAGAAATGACGAGAGAATTTATGCGAAGAAGGAACAAAACGATTAGAACTAAAACGATTATTTTTATTAAAATACCCCTGATTATTAAAATTATTCGATTGATTAAATTTATTGAAAGAACTTTTAAAAACATTTTTAACACCAGTATTATAAGCTAAATCGGGTGCAACTAAATCTTCCGAAACAGACTGAAGGTTCATGAAAATCTAAAAGTCTACTTTGAACATTCTCATAATTACGACACACATTTCTAAGCTGGTCAATTGATGTTATATCCGAAAACGCTAACATCCCCGCGTAACACGGTCTAACGTTATGTAATAAAATTTCTAATTTAAATTTTTCCTCAAGAGGAGTAGTTAAACGGTTAAACATTTCATCCATTACTGCCAAATAAATTACAATAGACTCATTCACCCCTTGTGTTCTATTTTGAATTTCCTTTAATAATTTGTAGTCGAAATCTGGTTTATCGAAGTCCCTACGCAAATATTCTAAAACTGTTTTCCAATCCGAAACACCAGCACACACACTCCTATACCACTTTAAGGCATCGCCTACAAAAAGCTGTAACGCAAAAGATAAAACTTTGTCATCCGCAATGCGGTGAACAGTACAATGTTCCGTAACCCGACGTATAAAAGAGCGAACACAAGATTTACCATCGAATTTAATTTTACTTAAATCTCCTAAACTATTATGATCACAATGAACCGTTACATTCAAGGGATTACTAGGTGATAACGAAGAAACTGAAAGAAATGGAGATTTATTAGACGACTTTAAGTTATTAACTACCCCACAATAATTATTAAATTGATCGACACACAAATCATACGTATCCTTATTTTTCTTCACCTCATCCTCATCCAATCTGCCAATCCTATGATATAAATGAGTTAACAAATTCTCTGCCCTCAACAAACTATTAAAATTCGGATTAGAATTAATAATTGATTTTACTTTTACCAAAGTATCACTAATACCACTTAAATCGGTTACGATATCTAACGGACTGACCAAAATCTCCTCTGACGGTAATAATTCCGATAATTTTAATATTTGTTTCCGTAAAGCTAAAACCGTGGCAGCTGGCTCCTCATTTCGAATAACCACCTCATATTCTAATTCGGCCTTAGGCAGAGATACGAATTTAATTACGTGAGTCATTGTAGTACAATAACAAATTGAAACGAAACAAAAGTACAACAACAAAAAAAATGTTCGATTTAAATTAATGCTAAAATATTATAAAGATGTACAAAGTATTCAAAAATATTAGTTAATGCAAGGTAGCTAAAAATATTTAGTTACGGCAAAATTATTGATCAAGAAATTATTAATACAAAAGTAGGTAAACTGAGAATTCTAACAAGGAATCGATTAACAATGAAAAAACCTCGACTATGCTCGTACAAATTTTTAAATTTAAATAAAACTTTGAATATTACATGAAATTTTAACTTTAAATTTTTAAATTTAAATTTTAAACACTATAATTAACACTATAATTACACAGCCTAAACGAAACAGTAAAGAGCAATTATTTTTAATTAATTATTAATCGTTTTTAATTATAACAAAAATAAAGAGTAATAATTTTAACACTATACACACAACACATAAAGGCACACAGACAAAACCGTTTCCGAACCCAGAGAAACCACGAACCAGGAATAAGAAAAAAAAAAAAATAATTTAAAATTATTTACGAGCAAACAAACGATTATAAAAACTTGAGAATTACGAGAATATTAGAGAATTTACGTTGGGCGCCAGATGCTGCGGGTTAAAATGGTATTTGGGGTTTAGAGAGCGCCCCACCATTCCAACCCGAGACCATAAGAAAGAGAAGAGTTAATTAATTTTAAAAAAAATATAATTCTACTAATTTAATTAAATTTTGGATTTAGAGTTATAATAAAAGAAATTATTACACCATTTAATAATTTATTGAACAAAACAAAATATGGGGCTTATTCCTGCCTCGTGGCGTGATGGTGAGAGTGTTAGACTTAGCTGCGTCCTTGGGTTGGCCCTCGGCTCACGTCAGAACCGCACTTCCACGCCACGTGGTCGGGCGTGGCTTCCAGATGCCGCCAGAGCCCAAAAAAATATGGCTGGGTCGACCCGCCGTCCGTCGCTCACAGCCAGGTCCGGAGAGAGAAGGTTCCCAGGGTGGTTCCCGCTGGTTGTGCGGAATTATGTGGAATAAGTGGGGCAAGTGGCAGAAAGTAAGCCACGTGGTTGTCTCGACCTTCGCCGACCGCCAGACGCCACGCCAAGGACCCCACAATAGAAATTATGCACCCACCAGAGCTGGTGCGAGTCGGACGATGAAATGACCGAGCCAACAGCGACAACTGCATATAAACGAAAGCCGAAGCCCCTCGCATCGCAAACCTCACCCCGGACACGAGCCTAGCGACAGATGTACCGGACGAGGCGCTACGCGTCACCACACAAAAAACCACTTCGATAAGCCATATAATAATACATATAAAAGTATATATGTTACACTATACTAATATAATAAAGCTGAAGAGTTTGTTTGTTTGATTGTTTGTTTGTTTGTTTGAACGCGCTAATCTCAGGATCTACTGGTCCGATTTGAAAAATTCTTTCAGTGTTATATAGCTCATTTATCGAGAAAGGCTATAGGCTATATATCATCACGCTAAGACCAACAGGAGCGGAGTCCACGCCGACGAAGTCGTGCGCGGAAGCTAGTAACTTTATAATAGGATTAAAAAAAGTTTAAATTTAAATGCAAAAGTATTTAATAGTCATAGTATATGATTAAATTCAGTGATGTGCCATTATAAGTAACAAAAAAGGATTTTTGTAAAATGTTTTGACCGATTGAGACTTTACCGATTGACATTGAAAGAGTTTAATGTCTTTGTGTATTTATTTAGGTATTTAACAATTTATCATACGTACAAAATTATATACATAATAAATTTGTCATGGAAACTCAGGTATAATGGGTGTGCTTATCCCTATAAGATATTTCTTCCAGCACACCCAAGCCAGTATGTATAGTATTGTAATCTAATTGTCGGTCTAATATATGTCTATATAATCAGTTCTTAGTAATCAATAAGTGCATGATCGAATCTATGAATCGAATCTATCGAGTTTACTTAGGCCTATTTGTAATTGAAACAGAAATAATAATTATGTTAAAGTAAGCTAACGAAATAATGTTATTACATGTAGAAATAAGGTATGTATACACCCAAAAAGGAATTAATTAAGTTGATGTGTTTAAAACTGTGTACGCGGCCGTCATAAATTTCACAGCTAAAATCACGTTTTCGCTTTATGCACGTATTTAAAAGTTGAAACAAGAATTTATAATAGCGTCCCACACGTAATTTTTTTTTATCTTCTTTCCGAATGAAAGCATGAATATGATATAATTTGTAACAGTAATAATAATTTCTTAAATAGTAATATCGTTACAAATCTATACTAATAGTATAATAAAGCTGAATAGTTTGTTTGTTTGTTTGTTTGTTTGTTTGTTTGTTTGTTTGTTTGAATGCGGTAATCTCTGGAACTACTGGGACTACTGGATTTAAAAAATTATTTCAGTGTTAGATAGCCCATTTATACAGGAAGGCTATAGGCTATGTAACATCACGCTAAGACCAATAGGAGCGGAGTCCACGCCGACGAACTCGCGCGCAGAAGCTAGTTAGTAATAAGTAGGGTCAATTTATAGACTAGACACCCAATTAGAAAGGATTTTAGACCTCTAAGGGCACGTTCTTATTCATAAGTTATTTCATAAAAATTATAACAACACATTTCAATTTTACGTCTTATAAAGGTAGTCACGACCATTATCATGGTGAAAAAGAAAGATCGATATATTGAAAGATTCGAATTCAGATTATTACTAGCACCGTACACGCATGTTAACCCTTAGCTACCTACCTCTCTTTTCAGTCGCACAAGTACCTACTAGGAGTCTCTCAGACTCCTGCATTTTGAAGCCCTACAAAAAAAAAACTATGACTCGAGGTCAGAAATTAAAATCGAAAACGTTATTTTTATATTCGTTTATTTATAATTAAGTAATAAAACTTTGGAATATTTGCATTACTTATTCTAAAAACTCAGTTTCTTTCTTGACTTCCCAAAAAATTAAAAATGTTTAATATTTTAATAAAACGAGACCAATTACTAAAATTTAAAGAAAAAATTAACTTTAATCATAAATTTTCCAAGGTATAGTAATGAACAAACGTAGCAAAAAACAAATTTCCTTCAAAATCGCAACATTTTTATAAAATTGCAAAGGTTGAAGATGATGGTTGGTGGTTATGATATTTTTACCAATGATGGTTGGTTGTTATAATTTAGCCACCCCCTCTCTTCCCGTGGGTGTCGTAAGAGGCGACTAAGGGATAACACAGTTCCACTACCACCTTGGAACTTAAAAAGCCGACCGATGGCGGGATAACCATCCAACTGGTGGCTTTGAAATACACAGGCCGAAGACGGGCAGCAGCGTCTTCGGTGCGACGGCGCCAGCCCTGCGGTCACCAACCCGTCTGCCCAGCGTGGTGACTATGGGCAAAACACATGAGTTCACGACATTTTTGGCGCGAACTTTTGGCGGCCTATGTCCAGCAGTGGACTGCTATAGGCTGATGTGTGTGTGTGTGTGTGTGTGTATGATTTTTCAGGCAGCATAAACACACCATGTGAGAACATTCCAGACCAATAGGATTTTTGCACCTGAAACATAAATTGGTTCTTCCTTTTTGGAACTACATAAAGAACAGTATTTCCGTATAGTATACTAGATCTGCTTCCTCATCACCTTCTATTTCTGAATTTGATGCGGAATCACAGGGAAGTACATGATTTTCGTCGAGATCCACTTCTACATCATTTATTTACGGTCCAAAACATCATCTTCATTTGAAAAAAGCTCTTCCTCCAACCAATGATCAATAATTTTATCGCTAGTCGCCATTTTCAAGTAAAACAAAAAAGAAATCACTTCATAAAAAAGTTACGTAACTACCTACCAGGAGTCTCTCAGACTCCGTCAAAAATATTTTTAATCACCAAAACGCAACGCGCACGCATATGACCCCGATGAGCGAAGGTGTGGTTCTGCGGGTAGCAGGGAAAAGGTACACAGACGCGCAAAGGACAAAAATGCCTACTTGCAGAATTATAAACAAAAATAACCTTGATGGAGTCTGGGAGACTCCAGGTAGGTAGTTAGGGGTTAAACTTATTTACTTGCAAAAAATATATAGATATATTAAAAATTGTGTATAGAACACGTTACAAAATATAATGACCTAAATCCATTCATAATAATAAGGTTTTTGGTTCAAACAATAAAAACGTGTGTAATTAATTAAAGTTTTAACGGCTTACAGTAATATATTAATTTAATTTTTTTTCTTTTATAAAAAAACATACATATAATTTATTTTATTTATTTTTATTTTACTTTTTAGGGATGGTACACAACACAGGCAAATTTATTAATAAAAAAAAAATGATAATCTAAAAGCCAATTACGACCATCGATTGATTCTTTTAAAACTAAGTAGAATAAACATGTGCAAATAAAAAAATAAAAAAAACAATAAATTAAACATTAAAATATAAAAGAAAAAACTAACTTGTTTTTATATTAAACTAATTAATACCTACAAATGATACATTAATAATATAATTTAACAATACAAATACACTATCATTCTAGGTAGCTTTTTAATGTTTTGATAAACGTTTTTACAAAAATAATGTTGGTTAGCCGAGTAGTGTAACATATTATGAAGTAATAGTATCGTGACTACGATGCTTTTACTGATATTATTTATTCAAAGTTAGTGTAGAGACCACTTGCTGCATACAGAAGTAGTAAAATGTTTAGATAAATACCTATTTGTTTCTATATATCTATACTTTAATAAACATTTGACTAGGCGATACCTACTGGGCATCCCATGCGTTATCATACCTAAATTAATTGGTTGGTAGTCACGGTTATTTTTCCAATTTTGTGTAAATCATATGTCAGTAATATTTATCAATAAACATGTAAATAATTCTATATTTATTTATTATTATTATTAGCTTAGTGACAGGGCCGTCTTAAGCATATTCCGCGCCGGGGTGCGGATAATCAGCCCGCGCCCCTGCTGTTGTAAAAAAACGCAATATAATTTTAATCTTTTAGTTTTTAATTTTTTAAAACTGTAATTTACAAAAAAAATGATTTAACAAAAAAATTTAAGAATGTATTTACAATAAAAAAAGATCATAAAACTAAGTTAAACATTTCGTTTTGATCGGATTCTCATGAGCATTGACGAACCCCTTTGGAGCGCTCTAACAGCGTTGTATATAAATGAAATTAAAAAAAAAATTTGAGAAAAATTTTCCTCAAGAGACCATCTACAAGATTGGTCTGAGGTATTTTTTTTGTAAAATGTATAAAATAAAGTTATAAAGCAAATAAGAAAATTTTTATAGAAATTTTCTCACTTTTATGCTTATACTTAACTTCTTTAATTTTAAATTTAGGGCAAAAAGTTAAATGAACATATTTGTAGAAAAAGCGATTTGCTTCAAATTATGTCTTTACGAATTTTTTGTAGGACGCACAGTTTCCGAGATATCACGAAAACGGTGCTTGCACCCGTTTTTCCAAGATGGCGGCCGGGGGACAAGGGCGGCAACCCCACAAACTTGGGCTTATGCTTCTATTGACCCTCCACACATGTCTCAAAAATAAAATTGCGTCCTCTAATAAATGTAAATCTCATGTAACATTTCAATGGACTACCTATATTTTTTATTATGTACGTGCATTTGACGTAACAAAGTGTACGAGACGGTGCAATGACGTTGACATTTAATGAGTTTAGAGGTCAAAAATTTTTCCAATTTCTAGCATTCGGCGCCCCCTAGGACCCCGCGCCCGGGTGCGCTGCACCCCTTGCACCCCCGGGTAAAAACGGCCCTGCTTAGTGATAATACTATATCATGAAACCTAATACATTAATCGAATCATATCGTAATGTGCTACGGATGGAATTCAATTTTTCAAGAGTAAATTTTTTGTTGAAATCAGAAGTAAAATTGGTAATAGACGAAAAACTAACTACAGTGTTTGCACTGCCTTTGTATAGCACAAATTAAATCTTCATCTTAAATTAGCAAGTGTACTATGCGAGGAAGTTAGTATTCCGGAAAGTAATAATATTCTAAGACGTAGGCGTATCCTATCTTAATATATATCATACAGTGTCATGAGTATTGTAGTATATGATACTCGGTGTTACTTATATTTAATGAAATGTACTGTCTACATACAAATATATTTACGTATTTCTATGAGCACGTGATTTTACTTTAAAATATTCTTAGTTTTACATATTATATGTCTGTCGATATACTAACTTGCATAAGTTTAAGTAAAGTACTTTTAAGCTTAAAACACTTCCTTGTTATGTAAATTTCTGAGTTTGTATCTACGAAGTATAAGGAAGGAATAGTGTACTAAGTGGCCTTCGCCGGAACGTTCTTATTAACATTAAGGCGTGCACTCTGTGCAACGTACGGAAGCTCCGAGTATTTATGTATGCATATTTGAAAAATACAGTAAAATTTAAAGTACGAAGAACTTAAACGTTGAAAATATTTTCACATGGTCGTAATAATTAGCCTTTAGTTTCGTAACTGTAATTGTTTTTATTTGTAAATCAGTAACAATAACATAAATATATTGTACTTGCTATATATGTATATTTTTATAGCATCCCTAGTTATTTATTATTCCTGAAATTTGGAACTTAATATAGCACGTATAAATTCAATGTGAATTTATTTTAATATATAGATTCTTATATGTTCAGATTTCTGACAAGAATTGAAACTAAATTTCTACACATTAAAGAAATTACTACGTTTTGATCTTTTACTTTGTGCGTCAATGAAGCGGAAAGCAATTACCAAACGCTTTTCGAATTATAATTTCGAGAAACCGTTTCTTTGAATATTTCATTAACCAGTTCTTTGTGTATGATGTGAATGATATATAATAATGTCTAATTTTACTCCCTTTTCCCATGTAGTGAGACAAAATAATATTAAACATTTCTACATGTTTATTTTGTAACTTGTATTCTTTTCTGTATTTGTGTGTTAAAAATGTTCCTAAAAGGAGCCAAATTTGCTAGCTTATCCGGTGAACTTCGTACTGCCGTATTTATTTCTCATGAATGAAACTTTTCTTAGTTGTGTTTATACATTTAAAGGCAATATCAACAAACACCTATAGTCGTATTTTTAATTAGACGAAGTCGTCTGACGTTTACTGTGTTGTCACTTTTTGATGAAATAAAAATAGTGTTGTGATAAAGTGAATGATTGAAACGACTTTTCGACGACTATGTTCCTTATAGTATCTACCTATACTGAATACCAAGTGTTTTAAACATTAAGACAAACATTGTGAGGAAACTTGTAAAACTGTCCTATTTTCAATACATCATGTAGTTGAAACTATAGACATACATATAAAATATAACAATTAGGTAGATAGGTGGATAAGAAAATATAGGTATAGGTATATAGGTATAGGTGTATAGGTATATAGGTATAGGTATATAGGTACTAATAGGTAGGAAAAGAAAAAACATCGCTTATTTTACATAATTTGTTTTTATTCGTCATCAGATAAAAAATCATCACTATCGCTTTCGGTGACATTAATTATTTATAAATCTGTCTGAAACATCGAGACCATAAATTTTGTCTTCTTCTTTAATTATATGAGACACCCAGCTACTCCATTTTTCAGGTGTGATATGTTGAATTCCTTCTTCAAAAAGTTTTTTTATATATTCATTTATAGTTTGAAGTGATTAACTATTCACACTCATTGTTCATTCATCTGATTGAACGAGAACTGAACGCATCACTTATACTTTAAATATGGCATCATTATTTTACAAAGTGACATTAGCTACTGTCAGTTGGCTTCGTTTAATCTATACTTATACTTATACTTATACTTATAATATTATAAAGAGGTAAAGTTTATAACTTTGTATATACGGGGGGGAATCTTCGCAAATACTGATCCGATCATGAAAATTCTTTCGCTAACAGAAAGCTACACTATTCAGGAGTGACAAGATAAAAGGAAAAAGATAAAAATATATAAAGATTTTAAATCAGCAGGATACCTGCGCCCTCTGACGTGCCGAGTCAACAATTCAATCTAATCAAGCATTATTATTTGCCTTAGAAATTAATTGGTGATTTTAAAACATTTATATTTATCTGATTTGCTGAAAATAGTGAGAGTGTATTGGAACATATCAAATTTCACCGTACCCTTCTTATGTGAAATGGATTATAACGCCCAACGAAGTGGGCACGGGTCGGCTAGTTAAAAATACGACTATAAACACACTCAGACATAACGTACTATAAGAAAAACTGGAAAATACTCGATGTTATTTAAGGGGACCCTAGACGTGGTCTAGAAGTTCAGAATTACATGACGCTTTACAAAAAAATATATATGTCGCAGATCAGAAGTAGGTAGGAGAAGAACGGACGGATGACCGAACTGGTTTATTAACAATGTAATTTTAACACAAAATAGTTCTAACTATTTAGTATTCAATGGACTCACCGAGCGGGTACCGTGTTTATCGCGTGGCAGAGAGACAACTCAGTGCAGTGCCCGGGAGTTGCGACCCGAGTCTAGGTTTAAGGCGGCGCCGCCTTTAAAATGCGCATTAACGCTCGCCTTCACTGTCCGAGTTGCCCACAATAGAATGTAACAATTAATTCGTGTACACAAACTAACCCTTACAAGAGTCGAGGTTAAGCTACTAGCAGGATACACAAGTGCACCGCGCGACGCCAGAGCCAAGACTGCCCCAGTTATATTACTATTCTCTATGGACTGCCCTAGCTGCGGCCGCATCGGTCTTTTATGCACGAAGGAATGACTCGAATAATAGAATGAGGGTATTTGAATAACGACAATAGCGCAGGTACCGACATACACGTCGGAATAACTCAAATAATAGAATGAGTGAGGGTAGACGAATAACGTAGGTACCGACATTAATAACTATCTGCATTGACTCTCCGACATATATATCTATTTGAAAATTCTATTTTATAAAAATATCTGTTTGTAATATTAAAATAACCGCTTTTTACTAAATGAATATGAAATTATACACGGTACATATACCAAAATAACATTTTTCAAAATTGTTGTCTGTCAGTCTGTCTGTTGCTTGTTCCGGCTAATCTCTGAAACGGCTGGACTGATTTTGACAGGACTTTCACTGGTAGATAGCTGATGTATTAAGGAGTAACTTAGGCTACTTTTATTTTACAAATTTATTAATTTTATAACTCTGCGAACTGAACAATAACTTGTTTGTCAAATTCCACGCGGACGAAGTCGTTGGCACAGCTAGTATCTAAATAAAAACCAAAACTTTTGAAACTTTGAAAAGACTATTTAATTAATATTTAAGTATACAAAAATCATTATTACAAAGAAAAAAATATATATTAACTATTTTAAAGATGGCGTTGAAGTCAGTCTCCTTAAAAATCACGAATTCCGCACATTTTAAGTAAGTCTTTCAAAACAAGTAAAAAACAAAATATTAAAAGAATGATTAAAACGATTGAAAATGATTTACCTGAATACTACGTTCACAACATAGAATAAAAATTTAAATGGAAACGCAGTCCAAATAAATTAAAAGTAAAAAACCTTTTTAAAAAACAAGCTTTTATTTGAATGCACTAAAACGAAAAAAATAAATTTTTACTTTAAAACTTTTACTATCTACTTATAAAGTCGTTACACATAATCTATATGATATAAAAGCTTGTCGCGAGATAGTACTCGTATTTCCTTAGTTTGAAAATTTTAATAGTTAAAATCAATCACATCAATTTCTTTAATTTACTTGTTTACAATCAAATCTTGCGACAAGCTTTTATATCATATAGATTATGTGTAATGACTTTATAAGTAGATAGTAAGTTTTAAAGTAAAAATTTATTTTTTTCGTCTTAGTGCATTAAATAAAAGCTTGTTTTTTAAAAAGGTTTTTTACTTTTAATTTATTTTTGACTTTTTAGTCGGTTATCACGTCACTTTATTCGAATTATTCTTAGCAAGCCCTTTCATTAGATACCCATATTGTAGAAGTGCACTAAAAATAACTAGTCCGCACTCTTGGATATGCCGCTATATTGGAATTAGAATGACGTCACAAAGTTAACCATGCATTAGCATCCAAATTGAACCTGAATACAAAGTTTCAGCTCAATTGCTTGAAGATATTTGCTTCAAAATTGAGTTGCAAGATTTCACCCGAACAAACATACATACATACAAACCATGCATTGTCATCCAAATTGAACCTGTATACAAAGTTTCAGCTCAATTGCTTGAAGATATTTGCTTCAAAATTGAGTTGCAAGATTTCACCCGAACAAACATACATACATACATAAATACATACAAATCATGCATTGTCACCCAAATTGAACCTGTATACAAAATTTCAGCTCAATTGGTTGAAGATATCTGCTTCAAAATTGAGTTGCAAGATTTCACCCGAACAAACATTCATTAAATTTACATACATACATTGCAAGTTAAATAAAAGCTTGTAAAAATAATATCATTATATTTTTGAAAACTTTGTAACTTATCGCCATAAACTTTAAAGTTATAAAAATGTTCCTTAATGCTAAAACATTGCACTTTATAAGGCAAGTAATTAACAAACTGTCAGGATATATTCAACTTCTTAAACATTTTAATGTAGGAAACTTTTATTCTTGCTCTTAATAAAAGCATAAAATATTTTTCCGAGCTAAAGTAATGCATCATTAATCGTTTAAAAATTTAAAATATCCGTATATGTATGATTGCAAACCCTAATTAAATACTTATAGCAAAAAGGGCGTTCTAAAACAGGTTAGTATAGTAATCGCTTCAGCCTGTAATATCCCACTGTTGGGCCTCTTTCCCCATGTAGGAGAAGGATCAGAGCTTAATCCACCACGCTGCTCCTATGCGGGTTGGCGGATATATTCTCTACTATGAGTAACGATCGCTATCAGGTGTGCATAATAACATCCGGGACCGACGGCTTAAGTGCTCTCCGAGGCACGGTGGGGAGACTCACAAGAACTGCACAAACACCCAGCCCACGGCAAACATCTGTATGGCCAATAAAAATGTTTTCGTGTGCGGGGATCGATCCCGCAACCGCCAGCGCAACAGAGGCTTAGGTACTTGTCTAAGAAAAAGATTAATACCATATCAAATGGTAAATAAACTAATACCTATCGGCGATAGATGGCGTTATTAGAAAACGTCGTCGTCTACCGGAACCCTATTGAGTTCCAATAGATGGCGTTACGAAAAACGTAACGAGGTCATTCGTTCAGTAGACTATCCATAAATAGCAGGTAGTCACTATTCCTAAAAGTTAGAAATATTTAAAACAAACTTTTAAAAAATCATTAGCTTAAGATCATCGGCTCAATATAAAGACTTTAAGCATGTGACCAAGTGTAATATTAATATAAAAAAATCCAAGTTCTGGCTTTATTAGTCTATGACCATCAAATCTCTTTATAGCTTCATTGTCGTATAATTATGATTTGTATTACCTACTACACAAATAATGCTATTAATATTAATAGACTAGCTGCCTGGACAGACTTCTTTCTTTCAATAGTTAATAATAAAAATTAAATAAATGTAATTCTTTTTTACAAAAAAATTAACTAAAATAGCAACATTTATTTTTATTTATATAGATTTTTCGGAATATTGTTCGGAATTATAAAAATAAGACAAATTGTACAGGATTAATCAAAAAAATTTTTAACACAATTAATGTGATTTATTTATTATAAAAAATTTTAGTTAGTTCAATTATTATACTACATATACCATCGCGACCAGAGAAAAGCTTAAAGATTTTACGCACACTCAGGGAAACAAATAGCTATAGATAAGTTCAGATTACAATCTGAGGTTAAATTCGTGACGTGGCTAGTCAGTAACCATTGTGGTTATTGCTCAAAGCGGTGATTGTGTGTTAGAACAAGATGACGTCATTAATCTTTCCGTAATGGTCGCCCAAATGCGGACAGTCGTCCGACACGGAACATTTACTAAAGCCTCTCTTACCCTTCTGCCTACTATCTGAATGTTTACTAGGAACAGCGATTCCGTGATTTTTACTCTCATATTTCAACAGGTTTTTTTCGAAAGAAATTCTCTTTTATATAGTATTAGGATTTGTAAGAAACTGCGATGCAGCAGCGCGGTGGATTAATATCTATCATTTTATTCTCCCTTTTTTGAATAAAAACAGTTTGTTTAAGGTTTTAATACAACTTATGTTTATTATTAGGTAGATGTATTTTTATTTATTTGCTTACGAAAATCGTAATTGATGGTTTTAATGACTTAATTTTAAAACATGTATTTTTTATGTAAAGAGATCGGTAAACAAGCGTACTCACCTGATGGTAAGCGATCACCGTAGCTTATAGACGTCTGCAACACCAGAAGCATCGCAACCGAGTTGCCGACCCCATAACCCATACCCAGTTCCCGCCCAGGAACTCTGGTCACCTTACTCACCAACAGGAACACAACACTGCTTGAAAACAGTGTTATTTTGCTTTGATCTTCTGTAAGGTCGAGGTACTACCCCAGTCTGGCTATAAAGAAAAGAGGCTTTTCCCAGTAATTTTACGTTTACAAGCTATGAAATGTAATACAGAATAGCATATATTTTAAGTAACTTCCTAGTATCAGATATTAAATCTTTTCGCTTCAAAATAGAAGACAACAGTTTATTAAACACGTTTTTTTGGTAAAGCAGAATTTATTATCGTATGTAACGATAAAATATATTTTTAATATTGTTGAACGGTTCTCAGGAACTTGGACGTGAGGCGTCAATCAAACAACAAATTGTAAATTATGCAACGTTTCAATCCTTTATTGGATCTTCATCAGGCATCTACAAATATTATTACATAAGAGTCAAGAAAGATGTACAAACAATATCAATTTCATAAGAAATAAAGAAACCAAACTACCTTTACTCGAAGCAGTCAATCGACATCTCTTTGTTAAAATTCTTCTATTATATGCGATTCTAAGTCCAGATACATTATTAATTATTTTTTATGTTTCAAGTTATGTTTCAAGTTATATGAATTTTGAAAAGATTTTTTTTATTACAACATTTAAATTTAATTAGGTAACAATATAGTTGTATCATAAGTTCTTAAGTTTTTTTGGGGTTATACATTCTCAAAGCATCAGACTCATAGAAATTTGACTACTAAACTGCATCTAAAAACATCAATCATATATGTACATATAAACTGCAAAAAAACGATTTATGAAGAATGGACACAACGTTAAATGATATATTTTTAATCTCTCTAATGTCTTATAACATAGCGACTAAACTCTAACTCCGATAATTTATATGCAGCGCACACTCGACTTTTCTTCTCAACATTCTATTTATCTTACTAGTTTTACAACTATAACCGAAGCTTTAGCAACGGGGCGGAATTTATGTTATATTCATGACCGCTTACTAGATCGTCTTAAAGTCGTTTTAGTTATGCAATTTGAATGTCGAATAATCAATTCTGCTTAAAAAACAACAACATTTATGCTCAGCATAAAATTTATAAACGCGTCATTATGTAGATACGAGTAGCTAGAAGCTGTCTCGACTGTAATAGTATCACACTTTCACAGATAATCGTAACGAAGTTTACGCTATAACTGCATTTCTTATTATGAATGAAAAAGCCATAATATGTGTATACATAAACCAAGACTCAAGCAGGAATCAAACCCACAGCCCTCAGGGCAGAGAGCAGGGCCACTACAAACTGCGCCAACTGGATAGTCAATATTATGTCGTAAGGTCATAAGGACATAGCTATATAGCGCTTACATTTCGAAATTAGGTTCATCAAACTTTGAGTATCGCATTGCGTGAATAACTAGAGAACTATCGAAGTTTATAACAATGTCTAGAATATCCTGAACAACGTCTCTTCACTTTAAAACTAACCTCATTACAAACCTGAAGTAATATACTCGTATTTGTAGTGTATTAAATTTGGTTGTGTTAACTAGTGAACGACACAAAGCACACAAAAAATGTGTACACAATCTTTAGTTAGGGCTTCAACTGCAGAATATCGATGGGTCCCATCCTATGTATAAGGGCCGAAGCAACAATTTAAGCATTTTCACTTTTTTGTTTTAAATGCTTCCTTTTAGTCTAGTTTACAAGTTGCATTACAAAAAAAATCACATTTATGGGTGCAAACACTATTTTTTCTGCAGTATAAGGGCTTATTTGGCATAATTTTAAACGTATAAAGGCCAAACAGTTATTTCGAGACTTGTACGCGGGGGAATCCCGCGTCTAATGGTCTCTCGGATAACGTATAAGTGTCAATGTGAAATAATATTATGTCATATAAAAATTATTTTATTATAATTTATTTAAGTTATTTGTTTATGTTAAATATTGTTTATAAAACAAATGTTCTTTTAAAATTAGTGTTTGCCGAGTTTATTGACCAAAATGACTCACTGGCCTTTTTATTATTATTTTTTCAATATAATCAAATTTGAAAAGTCGCGTATATTAGGCATATCTACATTAGGTAAAAAACTAATAATATACAAATAAGTCAATCTAGCTAGAAAAATGAACATTAGGTGTCATAGTAACTATGCAAAATTTCAATAACATAAGTTGAAGCATGTAAAAATTATATCAAATTGAAACTTTGAGAGCCTCTACTGAAAAGTTTTCAATTATCACATTGGCCCTTATGCATAGGACCCGTCGATTATTTTATCAACTATTACAAATATTCCACTGTTCGACCGTCCATTTCGTCCCTTTATGAAAGGGTCTATCTAATAAATCTAAACAGGCTAGAACTTCTTATTTGTACAGAAAATACACATGTATAAATCTATAAGCTCATTAATAAAATAATTTTGTTTTATTTAGTGAGTACATATCACAGAAGTCTTTACATATTATTTGCGAATCAGATATGCACATTGTCGCGTTTTTTTCATATATCTACCTATTCTTGCTTAATATGGTAGTGGAGGCCTGACAGCTAAAGGTAAAAAACGGACGATAGTTTAACGTGACAACGTCATAAAAAACATCTCGGACGCATAGCCCAATCGAGTGGAAGAGAGATAGATGCGGCGCAAGCGTACAATGAGCGTAACGGGACAATGAGCGTAACGTGACAATGATTTATCCTTTTTCGTGCATGCCGCCGGCGTTCATAGATTTATTAGATGTTGTCAAGTCAATAAACTCAAGTGTCGTGGGGACCTATTGGATTGGGAAGATTAGATGCTAAAAAGAAAAAAAGGTTATAATTATGAAGTATGCCCTTTCAGTGTTGGGGAACGCGTAGTCAATCACAAAGAAATCCGTACTCGAGCGCGTCAGATATTAATAGTTTATGCGCGCTACGTGTTTCTGATAACGGAAAAATATTAATCTGCCGGTTTGCGTGGTGGGTGTGACCGTAAAACGTCAAAACGTCAGTTTAAGGAATTGCCTTCACATAATTGTCAGATTTTGGGTCAGTACGAGAAGAATATCAAGATAGAACGTCTGTATAGCATAATAATCTCACGTGTTCAAATCTGAAACCTCTAATCTGATTGATTGCCCTAGAAGTAGTTTAGAGTACTTCTCAAGGTGCAAGGCAATCCCCATTATATTGTTCTGACGCACTCAAATCACTCCAAAAATCCCCAACGTCCCCCACGACGTGTTCCAACAACGCTCGAGTAAATCTCCATTTACCTTTTTTATCTCCACCACCATAACATATAGCATATTGATGATGATCTACATGGAGACAAATTTCAGTGGTGAGTGACTAAATGTCATTAATAAATAGTCACCTATGGTTCAGCCTGTAATATCTTACTGTTGGGCATAGGCCTCTTCCCCATGTAGGAGAAGGATCGGAGCTTAATCCACCACGCTGCTCCAATGCGGGTTGGTGGATATATCCCCTACTATGAGTAACGATCGCTATCAGGTGTACATGATAACAACCGGGACCGACGGCTTAACGTGCTCTTCGAGGCACGGTGGGGAGACCCACAAGGACTGCACAAACACCCAGACCACGGCAAACATCTGTATGGCCAATACAAAATAATGTTGTCGTGTGCGGGGATCGAACCCGCAACCGCCCGCGCAACAGCCAATCGTAATCCAGTGCTGTGACCGCTGCGCCAACGCGGCGAAATAGTCACCCGACTCTCGATAATCTTCCAAAAATTCCAATTTTACCACATCGTGAACACGAGTGAAACGCGTTATTTTCTATCAGACAGTCGACAGGTAATTCTTAGAGCTAAAGCTGTTACAATAACTTTATGTATGTATACTCGTATTGTAGTATTAATGCAAAAAGTTTAAGTGTTACCATAATCAAAAGTTCACTAAACGGAATTAAATACAAATATTGTAAATGTTTAAATTCCTTTAACTTTTATTAACTTTTTTAGTGTTGTGTTTATTGAAACTCGATACTTTACATACTTTATCGTTAAATTATTTGATTTTTTTTGTTTTTCATAATCTTATAATCCTCACTAAATTACCGCATTGCTTAAATATTCTTCCAGGAGCTGTGAATAATAATAATAATCAACGCAGTGACAGTAAATACAATCAATTAACACAAAAAATTAAATCAAAAATTTTAAAAAAACCTCCCGACACGGTTATTACCTGAGAGTTTCCTTTAAAAAGTAAAAAGTAATGAACGAGTATTAATAATTCTAAAAAAAATACATCGCGTTGGAGGACCACGTTGGATATTAATAAAATCTAATATAGCCTATATTTGACAGTAAAAGTATTATCTCTAACACGCATATTAACGTGAAATGACAAAACTAAAAACAATCTGTCGTTGTATAAATAAACGTCGAAATAATTGGTACAAGGACGATAACTTATCAACTACCAGTTGTAGTCAGTGTGAATATCACGCTGGTTGTGTAATATGTGTAATAGACAGCATTAACAAGCTATATCAAATTAAAACTTCATATAGGTACTAACCGCACTAACCACAGTAAGTATAAAATTTTCTTTGTATTATTTTAATAATCACTTAAAATTTAGCACTCTTCATTCATTTGTATTTAAATAAAAATATAAATAATTTTGAGTCGGCGCCAAAAAATCAATTAACAAAGATCTCTATACTGCGGTCGCCCAATAGAAAGAAATTCGTACACCGACCCGTCATCTTTTGTCTTTGTCGCTCGCGTATAAACATATTGCGGTTGCGCTCACACAGGTGAAGTGACCCCGTATTGTTGGTGTACGAATTTCTTTCTAGACGACCGGACTATAAATTACCTTAAATTTAAAGGAATAACCAAATATAATGAACAATATAACGTGAAATTTACAGCGATAAACATCAACATTCTAAAAAAACGTGTGCGCTTTAGACCACACGACTGAAGACTGAAAAGTAAAACTTTCCATCTTCACTAACTTATACCTCCTTCTCAACTTCCGTTCACACAAGTTTATTGGAGTTTATTGGACGTTACTCCTTCAGAATCGATTTTCATATTGTAGTTTGTGTAATGTTCAGTATGAAAAAAATATGAGGAGTAAAATCTACTAAACGAATGACCTCGTTACGTTTTTGTGCGCTATCTATCTGCTACGACGTTTACGACGGTACCGGCTACGATGGTTACAACGGTATCGGTTACGACGGTATCGGTTACGACGTTTTCTAATAATGCCATCGATAGATGGCGTTATTTTGATTCATTTATTTACCATATGATATACTTAGTATTAATCTTTTTCTTACACTGTAAAGTCATTTTTGTGCATATAATTTAGAGTCGCTCTTAAGAAGTAAAATACAGTCGTGCGTTGGAGCTGACACACACACACACACACACACACACACACACTTTTTTTTATTTTTCGCTTTGTTTTTCGGCGGTTTCATATTTTTTCGAGAAAAATTTTGAATTAAAACTTCTTTACTTACGCTTGACTTGGGGAGTAAACTGGTGAATGTGTTACGAGAGCGTTACGAAAAGACTGACCGTCGTAAACGTCGTAGCAGATAGATAGCAAAAAACGTAACGAGATCATTCGTTCAGTAGATTTTACTCCTCATATTTTTTTCATACCGGGGGCCTTATGTGAAAATCGATTCTTAAGGAGTAAACTCCAAAAAAATATCAAAATCGGACTAAAAATATAACTATATCATACACGTCGACTTGAGAACTTCCTCCATTGTTTCGTCGGTTAAAAAGTATTGTACTATTGTCAACAAGATAATTCTTTAAAATGTTTTAATACTTCAATGATTTTTCAAAATATATAAATAAAAATTTATATTTTAAGCTACCTAATGCGTAGTCCAAGTATTAACCATATTTTCATTTTTTTTTTCTTAAAAGATGCCATTGAAATTATACAAAATGGACTTAAGTCCCCCTGTGGGTGCTGCTTTGATGATTTGCGAAATTCACAAAGTACCAGTTGAGATGATCGATGTGGATCTTATAAATCAAGAAAACTTGAAACCTGAATACAAGGAGGTAAGTTAATGAGTAAAAAAAAAGTATATTTAATGATTCGATAGTGGTTCATCTAAGACTAAGACATATTTACAGTACTTGAGAGAAAATACAGATTTCTAATAATAAATTTATTACACAGTGATAAAAGAGTAATTTTTTTTACATAGATTAAATTATAAAACAAAAAGATACAAACCGGGCAATTTTTCACTAAACCTATACAAAAAAATGGACCGCAATTTTTTTTTTAAACTGGCTCGAAGAAAAAAAAAGAATTCATTTGTTTCAATTATTCGAAAGTCATGAGTGTACAAATATTTCCGCATTCATTTGTATTTATGTAGAAGATAGATTTTTTATTATGTATTATTTTTAAATGATTAAGAAAATTGTTTATATACCTACGTCAAAAGATATAATAAAGTTTACGTAATGATAATTTGTTAGTGAATAATAATCGTGATCGCAAGGTTAAAACATTGTTATGTAAAGATAAAAACTTAGCATTATGGTTGTAGCTGTTAAAACTAAATAGCACAATTAAGGTACTGTAAAATATTCGTGTCACTTCAATAAATCAGAGATACGGGCCGTTGATTCATTGAATTGATAGCCTTCAAATATGTTGTACAGTGAATGAGGTTACATTTAGTTCGTACTCACATTGTATTACATTCCGCACTTTTAACGTTAAGCTCCTTAAAATGATTCACTAGTTAGAAATAAATTTTGTCATGAACTTTAAATGAAAAGTAGGTAATAGTTCAGTCGACAAGTTCAAAAACGTCGAAAATAGAGATATTAGACTATAAAGCTGTTCAATGACTTCACTAACTATGCTCGACAGTGAACAACTCAAGTATGTAAGTAGGTACGTACATTCGGAATTTTTGCAATATGGTTAAGATTTATGCAAATAAATTGTAATAACGTCTTTTTAATCAAATAATTTAAGGAAAAGGTATCATATTATTATATAACAGAAAATTGTCACTTACCACGATTACTGGATAATATTTTTTATACATATTAAACAGGTTTTTCATTCATTTTCAGTTTTCAACTTTTCACCTATTTTTTTTTTTTTTTTTTTGTATAATTTTTTCAATAATTAGTCCTGCGATTATACATGTTGACTGATAGTCTAGGTGTCTTTTGATTTTAATATTGTTAAAATAAGATAGAATAATTGTAATTATTAGTATAGCTAAGATGATTTTTCTTTCTTCAGAAAAACCCCCTACATACGATACCTTTGCTAGAAGACGATGATCTAATCATACATGACAGGTGAATTATTCTATATAATAAATTGTCATTTGTTCTCAATACAAACGTCCGTATTGCCAAACATTGATGTTATTCTACTTTACAGCCACGCGATTCTAACTTACTTAACCGATAAATACGGTAAAGACGAGTCACTATACCCTAAGGATCTAAAGAAAAGAGCGCAGGTTGACCAAAAACTCTTTTTCGACACACTGCTTTTTCACCGTTTACGCTCTATAACTGTAAGTACGTAATATAGTAAAAATACATCCCTACAATGATATTATAAATTAATGTGAATGTAATTTTATTTGTTACTCTTTCACGTGAAAACTAATCAACGGATCATCATGAAACTTTGTACACATATTCTTAGAAGTACATATTAGAAGTAACATAGGATACTTTTTATTTAAAAAAATGCAATGCGAGGGAAGCCGCGGGTAAAAGCTAGTAATATAGTAATTAAATAGACTGTAAAAACTGATAGTATGATACATACCTTTATCTATACTACAGTAAAGTAACATTTATTTCAATTATTTTCTATTTTTAGTATTCTGCTATCTTTGAAGGCCTTAGGAAACCGACGGAAAAACAGTTAAAAGACTTGGACGAAGCATACAGCTTTTTAGAAGCTTTTCTATCAAAAACGAAATTTATAGCGGGCGACGATATGACTATCGCCGATATTTCGATTCTTGCGTCAGTCGCCGCAATACGGCATATCATTCCAATTGACGGGAACAAGTAAGTAACATTACAAAGATTTTATATTTATTTTATTGCACGCGTCACACGCTTAAGCGTGTGGGTGTGCTTTACTATCGAAAGACGGCTCTGTGTCCATTTTCCGAGATAAAATCGTTCTTATACGTTAAGTTAGGCACTGAATTTTAAAAAAAAAGGTTGTTTCGGAAACTAGACATGTTAATCTATAAAGTCAGCGTATTTTCTTTTCATTTTGTTTAATATTTATAACAAAAAAAACGTAATTAAAAAGTGATATGTCAGCTCTCCGTTGGTCTGTGCCCTTTTGTTGTCTTCACGTTTTGGAAAAATATAAACAATTAATTGTAATAATTTCTTTTGAATAATACTTCAGTCACTCTAAGGATGAACTGTATATCTTTTTATGATTGAACTCTTAACCGTTTTAAAGATATTAACGAAATTCGAAAGATTTTCTGGGTTTCGTTCATAAATATTTTTTCTTTTTTAAACCCCGGCGCAAAACGAGGGGTGGTATAAGTTTAACGTGTCTGTGTATCTGTGTAACTGTCTGTGGTACTTTTTTCTAGTTGATGAGGGGATCTGACTACCTTCCTTATGTCCTATCGATTCGAAATTTGGTACCGTGTTACTTTAATGATATTGAAAGTATATGGTAGGGTAACCATGACCTGATCAGCCGTTCGAAGATCATCAGCTCTTTAATAGTTGATGAGGGTAGAATAATATAAACAATTTTAGCGAAATGTATAAGCTATTGAACGAGCGGATAAATAATAAGATGTTATCTATCTTCGCTGACTCTTTATTGAAGAATAATAATGATAGAAAAACAATATTTAAGTAGCAAAATATAAAAAAGTAGCAAAATACAAAATATAATTATAAGATAATAGAAAAACAATATATTCAAGTAGCAAAATATAAAATAGAATTATAAAATAACGTGCTACGTGTACGTACATAATTTTACTTACTAAATTGAAAAACAAATTATCAAGAAGAATTTAAAATCAAATTCTTTGACGACTATCAAAAACACGCCACATTACTCTCCTCCGAGACCGAAGGTCAATAGCCGGTTGGCGGGCCAGTGGAACCAGATGCTGCATAGCTCTCGGTGAGTTGGAACTGTCTGCGGTGATGCTTGCGAAGCCTGCGTTGCCGTTCAAGCTCGAGGTTGCCAGCTTAGCGAATGACCACCAGTTTAGCAAATGAGCTCGGTTTAGCGAATGGATGAGCGGATGATAAAATATTCGCTAACTCCGCAGACTTTTTATTAATGAATTGTTATTTTGTTATAATATAAAAATGAATCAAGTAGCAAAATGTAAATATTAACAAGAAGAGCCTAAAATCAAATTCTTTGACAACTATCAAAAAATATTTTTATTAAAATGATAAAAAGAGGTTTTTATTATTATTTATATAAAAAGTCTATATATGTAGAGACGCCAATTAATTGTAATTATTCCTTTTCAATAATACTCCAGTCACTCTAAGGATGAACTCTTTTTCTTATTATGACTGAACTCTTAACTGTTTTAAAGATATTAACGAAATTCGAAAGATTTTCTGGGTTTCTTTCATAAAAATTATCACCGTCTATTTTTTTTTCATCTCTCCTTTTTCATGAACTATTTATTTTTTAAATACCTAACTTCTGCTGCATCTAGCGACATTATTGATATTTTTGGCAGTGAAGTTAAAATTGTATCTATGTTTCGTGACGTGTCGACAGATTTTCGATAATATAAAATGCCAAAAGAAAATAAAAACTCTGCAAGAAAACGTGATCAATTACAACGTGATTATAAAAGAGAACGTCGTAAAAATTATGAGTCTTTCGAAAAATTATAAAGATGATGTTATGATTGAGCTGAATAAACCTCAAAGCTGCTGTCTTGGAAATAAACATAGTGGAATCTATTCTGCTTAAATTCCTAATAAGGATGATGTAAACCTTGCTCAAAAAAAAAAATGTCGAATGTCTCAAGTTCGTCAAAACGATGATTTTAGACAAAGCGAACGAGAAAAAGATAGGTTAGCTAAGCAGGCTCAGCGATAATTTAGTGCCTACCTTAACATATAAGAACGATTTTATCTTGCAAAATCGACACAAAAAATAATAATATTTTATTCAATTGATTTCTCTTTTAGGCAATTATTTTTAATTTCAATTCGTAACACAATGAGCGTGTGAGGCGTGCACTTTTGGATTTTCCAAATTATTTATTTATTCTCTCTTAGATCTATCTTTACAGTTTCCTAATGCGATAGAGTAACTTATCCAAGTTTTAAAAAAAGTATTACCTAAAAACAACAATAAAAATATAATAGAAGTAAATATATAATAGAAGTAAAAGCATTTCCTACCTAAATAAAATAATACCAAAATTATTACCTACTAACAACAGATTACAAAAAATTAATTCAGTATCACTTCAATATCACATATAAGTTGTGAAATTATTTTTATAGTAATTTTTGATTTGACGCCGCATTGGCGCAGCGGTCACAGCACTGGATTACGATTGGCTGTTGCGGGTTCAATCAACGCACACGACAACATTTTTTGTATTGGCCATACAGAAGTTTGCCGTGGTCTGGGTGTTTGTGCAGTACTTGTGGGTCTCCCCACCGTGCCTCGGAGAGCACGTTAAGCCGTCGGTCCCGGTTGTTATCATGTACACCCGATAGTGATCGTTACTCATAGTAGGGAATATATCCGCCAACCCGCATTGGAGCAGCGTGGTGGATTAAGCTCCGATCCTTCTCCTACATGGGGAAGAGGCCTATGCCCAACAGTGGGATATTACAGGCTGAATCGTAATTTCATAATTATAATTACTTACATTTTATAATAGCCGAGACGTTATCACAAAAGTGTTTTAATTAAGTCTAAGATTTTTTTTTTTGTTTAAAGACTTAAATTTATTAGATATGCTGTGCATGTGCATGTTTATTAGATATGCATTGAAATGTTATAAAATTATGTTAACACATATTATTTATTTGTTTGGTAAAACTATTTACGTTACTTTAGTGACTTATCTGTTGAAGAGGATAAATAAAAGAAGATTTTACTAGGCCCGACTGTTTTAAAATAAGATGCTATTTATTTCAGATATCCCCATGTTCAGTCTTGGTTTACACATATGGGTACTCAATCGTTCTTCAAAAAGTGTGTCGAACCGGGTTCTATTAAATTAGGAGAAATTCTCAAATCCCGTTTGGATCTTTAAATTTTAAAACATTGTAAAATATGATTGTAATAAAATAATTATAATTAAATAACGACATTTTTAATTCCTACATGTCAGGCATTTACATTTACAATAATAAAATTTTGTTTGCTAGCAAACGGAAAAAGCGACTTCAATTACATCGACAAGTAATACAACGTAAGTAGATGAAAAAAGTTAACAAACGCACTAGTTGTCACTACGATTTTCGAAGGTTCCCCTCGATTTCTCTGGAATTCCATCGTCAGACCCTGGTTTCCTTATCATGGTACCAAACTAGGGATATCTCCTTTCAAACAAAAAAAAGAACTACTAACTCGTCATCATCATGACGAAGTTATCCCCGAACATTGGCTTTGTGTTTTTAAAGTGAAACTTTTATTACATCGTCTCAAACCTCCTCCTTTTTTGGAAGTCGGTTAAAAATAATAATCATTTTGAAACTTCAATTTGTAAAATGACGAATTGAAAGTGCTTTTGAAGCCTATTTGAATAAAGTTGTTCTTGATTTAATAGAATGAATAATCACGTGACTTTGAACATTAACATTTCAGCAATCAGAAATCTCTTGCAATTGTGATAAGTACAGCACAAACTTGCGGTGTCATGATGCATTGAATTATGATTACATACATACATACGTAATATAATACATATAATTAACACAAAGTTGCGTCATGGGATTAGGTAGATACATAATTATTTTAAAATGAATAGTCATTGTTTACATCCTAAAAAAAAACTGGACTTTGATCTTCTTAGTCATCTTGAAAATGCGCATGAATTATATAGGTATCGATCACGATCACGATACAGCCTGTAATATCCCACTGTTGGGCATAGGCCTCTTCTCCATGTAGAAGAAGGATCGGAGCTTAATCCACCACGCTGCTCCAATGCGGGTTGGCGGATATATTCCCTATTAGGAGTAACGATCGCTATCAGGTGTACATGATAACAACCGGGACCGACGGCTTAACGTGCTCTCCGAGGCACGGTGGGGAATCCCACAAGGACTGCACAAACACGCAGACCACGACAAACATCTGTATGGCCAATACAAATGTTGTCGTGTGCGGGAATCGAACCCGCAACCGCCCGCGCAGCAGCCAATCGCAATCCAGTGCTGTAACCGCTGCGCCAACGCGGCGGCGTATATAGGTATACATTTTAAAATATAAAAATTAGTCTTGTGCTTTAACCGAGTACAAAAAAGGAGGAGGTTACTTAATTCGACCGTATATACATATTTTTCATCCTTTTTTTGTTGGAAAGGATCCGATGATGGCATCCCAAAAAAATCGAGGGGAACCTTCGAAAATCATAGTGGCGATTAGTGCGTTTGTTATTTTTTTTCGTCTACCTATGTTGTATTACTTGTTGAAGTAATTGAAGTCGGTTTTTTTCGTTTACTAGCAAACACAATTATTTAGACAATCTATACTTAATATTAACGCACGCCGCGTTGGCGCAGCGGTCACAGCACTGGATTGCGGGTTCGATCCGCGCACACGAAAACATTTGTATTGGCCATACAGATGTTGATGTGCTGTGTGGTTACGGCACTAAAGAATGTAGCCACCCCCTCTCTTCCCGTGGGTGTCGTAAGAGGCGACTAAGGGATAACACAGTTCCACTACCACCGTGGAACTTAAAAAGCCGACGGATGGCGGGATAACCATCCATGCTGGCTTAAAAATACACAGGCCGAAGACGGGCAGCAGCGTCTTCGGCGCGACAAAGTCAGCCCTGCGGTCACCAACCCGCCTGCCCAGCGTGGTGACTATGGGCAAAACACATAAGTTCGCGTCATAATATCGGGCGCGAACTTGTGGAGGCCTATGTCCAACAGTGGACTGTGATAGGCTGTAGTGGTGGTAGTGGATACAGATGTTTGCCGTGGTCTGGGTGTTTGTGCAGTCCTTGTGGGGCTGCCCACCGTGCCTCGGAGAGTACGTTAAGCCGTCGGTCCCGGTTGTTATCATGTACACCTGATAGCGATCGTTACTCATAGTAGGGAATATATCCGCCAACCCGCATTGGAGGAGCGTGGTGGATTAATCTCCGATCTTTCTCCTACATGGGGAAGAGGCCTATGCCCAACAGTGGGTGATACAGGCTGAATCGTCTGATCGTGATACTTAATATTATATCTAAAGCTGAATAGTTTTTTCGTTTGTTTATTGAACGTGATAATCTCAGAAACTACTACCTATATAGTTCGAATTGAAAAATTATTTTCATGTCGGATAGTCCATTTACCGAGAAAGGATGTAGGCTATATAATATTTTAGTAATTTTTCCTTAAATTAACGTGGGTAAAAGTGCGGGGCAAAGATAGTAAACTAGATGTGCTAAAGTTCAACCAGGTCCGTCCATCCTTTGTTGCATCTTTTTATACACTACCTACTTAATCATTTCATCATAATCTTATGTTCGTCTCGTAGGAGACCTTTTTGTCTGTCGAACGCAAACAAAATGTATATAAAAAATGATAGAGATGAACTCAGTTTTATAATAATGTTAGTAAAGCGGAAGTAATTAAAGATAATGCACCTTCATGTTCAGCTATAATTACGAATGGACATCGCCACATCATATTCAATATAATGATATAGTCATTCAAATGACCGGACGGGTTTCGTTTTGACACAAGTCCACGTTGGGTTTGGTTCTATTTTATTATTAATTACT
This sequence comes from Melitaea athalia, assembly GCA_905220545.2. NCBI lineage: Eukaryota > Metazoa > Arthropoda > Insecta > Lepidoptera > Nymphalidae > Melitaea > Melitaea athalia. The sequence continues at coordinate 8,932,898 of HG992180.1, read as the reverse complement.
CTTTGGGTTCGCTTGTTACTCTGGCTGCCGCTGGTTAAGTGCCGCTGGACGCTTCCTGGCTACGCCCTTTCATCTGTCATTGGACACGGAGCGGTGCGCTCGCGGCGCTGTCGGCCATCTTCGCCTTTTCTCGTGTGGCGAATCGAAGCCTATTTATATCGTAGTTCGCCACAAGCCCATATAACCTGTGCATATAACAAAGTCTGCAGTGCATCAGTTATCGTTAGTGATAATAGTGTCGGCTGTCATCTTAAACTACAACTTATTACACCATCTATTTTCACGGTTTGAAAAATTCTTTTTCTAATTTAATACTTGTAAATATTTATCAAAAATAGCTACGAGATATCTTTATTTCAAATTGTGTTTCCAAAATGGATGTTTTTTAATCCATTCAGTGACTTACTAATTTTTTTTATACAACTAATCCAGCGCAGATGCGTCGAGATACTTCCCCAGGCGGGCTGCTCCAAATTTTGAGCAGAATATATCCTGCTGTGCCCTACCTCAGTTAAAACTTATTATGTAATATTATTTTGAGTGTTTACGTATAATTTTATCATAATGCTTCATACTAACACTCAATAAAATTACTAATTTTAATCGTAATTGTTTCCAACAATTATTTAATCTGTTAAAAGTGTTGCGCTATTTTGTTTTGGTCCTTTATTGTCCGATGTAATATTACAAATAACAAATAGTAACTAAATATTAGATATTGAATACACTGTTGGAATTTCTTAAGTGACAAATTATCGGAATGTTTTATTGTTAAAAAAAAAAATTTGTTTTTCAAGATGCCGTTGAAATTGTATAAAATGGACATAAGTCCCCCCGTGTGTGCCGCATTGATGATATGCGACATACACAATGTTCCTGTGGAAAAAATTGATGTAAATTTTTTAAAATTGGAACAATTAAACCCGGAATACGTGAAGGTAAGTTTATGTTACTTTGGGTTAGGAATTATCATAATTATAGTAACTGTCATTAAGAGGGCGCATAAGGCGAGCAAAAAATCAGATTTCACCCGCACGCCCGTGACTAATTGATGAGTTTTGAGCGCATTACGAATGTAAAAAACGACAAATATGTTATTTTGTATATAATTCCGAAACTAAAAGTAATTACATTAAATGCCTCGGCATAGCCTTTACTCATATTTAAATGTAATTAATTATCAAATTTTTGTCTTAATGGTCATAACCATATCGAGTATAAATAGAAAAAATATAAAAATGATGATGATGAATGATGAAATGATGATGTTTTTGATACGGGTCAACCCTTGCAAATATCACGTAGTTTGTTATATATTTTTATTTTAAGATTTGGTCTGGAACTTTTCATGTCAAAACAAATAGAAGATTGGTAATTTTGCATTATGCGCGCTCTTAAGAGTGCGTTATCTACATTTTGTTAGATGATTAGCATTATTCGTAAGGCGTGGTAGGAGCATTTTTTCCCTTGTGTTCTCTTTTCTAAAGATGAAAGATGAAAAATAATGTTTTGAACTCAAGACGAGCTTAGAACTTTTTTAAAACATTGTGGCGGGTTTCTACTCATACTATAGAGAGAATACATTAATAAAAATAATATAAATATATTATTTATAAGGCTAGTGATATCGTCTAGTTAGTTTGGACCCGTTTTACATTGATTTAGTATACATATACAACCTTGTTTTTTTAGACCGTCAGTAATCATAAGTTCGATTGATTATAAAGAAATGAAATAAAACTACATAACTTTAACTTTACCTAAACTCAGCTAATTGTAGTAAATATTTGATTATAAATATAATTCTTATTTATAAAAATAATTATAATATGTTGAAGAACAAATTTTTGTATCTACCCTATAGAAAAATTCTCATAAACCATGTAAAAACATTGACAAATAAATGCAGACCCATGTCTCATATTTTAGTATAGTCTCTCATACCTCGTTACGAGAATTTGGTCTTCATCTGTCCATGTTTTATGAATTTTATGAGATTTTTTTCCGTAGAACAGTTTACTAAAAAAATAAAGTATTTAAATATTAAAAAAAGATGTTTTCACTGTATCTAATGTTACAAATAGGAAAACGAAAAAATGACAATTCTTGTCGGTCTAGTGTGATACACCTGTTTTCTTGTAGGAAATTGTTTCATTCGGGCAGGGAACACACTAACCTATTATGTAATATTTTTGTCCTACAGTTAGCAATGAGAAAAATGGTCTTGTGGTATTTACAATTTCTGAGCGTAGGCCCGAGATAACGTACTACGCAATTTTTAGGACAATAATATGTCTGTTATGACTGTTATGTTGTTAAACTGTTAGTAATCATTTTTTAATGACCTCGTTATCGATACATATTGGAAGGAGGGGACTTTTTGCTCAAACCATAGATTTTGTAGGACAAATATGTTTTCTAATAATTTAGATAATTATCATAAATTTTAACAAAAAAAAAAAAACAGTCAGTAATAAATTTTTGAGATTTATCAAATCAACATATTGCACGCGTCACACGCTTAAGCGTGTGGGTGTGCTTTACTATCGAAAGACGGCTCTGTGTCCATTTTCCAAGATAAAATCGTTCTTATACGTTAAGTTAGGCACTGAATTTTAAAAAAAAAGGTAGTTTCGGAAACTAGACATGTTAATCTATAAAGTCAGCGTATTTTCTTTTCATTTTGTTTAATATTTATAACAAAAAAAACGTAATTAAAAAGTGATATGTCAGCTGTCCGTTGGTCTGTGCCCTTTTGTTGTCTTCACGTTTAAGAAAAATGTAAACAATTAATTGTAATAATTTCTTTTGAATAATACTTCAGTCACTCTAAGGATGAACTGTATATCTTTTTATGATTGAACTCTTAACCGTTTTAAAGATATTAACGAAATTCGAAAGATTTTCTGGGTTTCTTTCATAAATATTTTTTCTTTTTTAAACCCCGGCGCAAAACGAGGGGTGGTATAAGTTTAACGTGTCTGTGTATCTGTGTAACTGTCTGTGGTACTTTTTTCTAGTTGATGAGGGGATCTGACTACCTTCCTTATGTCCTATCGATTCGAAATTTGGAACCGTGTTACTTTAATGATATTGAAAGTATATGGTAGGGTAACCATGACCTGATCAGCCGTTCGAAGATCATCAGCTCTTTAATAGTTGATGAGGGAATCTAATTACCTTCCATAATATGTCCTATCGATTCGAAATTTGGTACCGTATTACTTCAATGATATTGAAAGTGTATGGTAAGGTATCGTATTATGTATAGTAAGGCATCCGCCAACCCGCATTGGAGCAGCGTGGTGGATTAAGCCCTTTAATATATATAACAAAAAAATATAATCAAATAATATATCTACAGCTGTCCGTTGGTATGTGCACTTTTAGTTGTCTTCTCGTTTTAGAAAAATATAAACAATTTTAGCGAAATGTATAAGCTATTGAACGAGCGGATAAATAATAAGATGTTATCTATCTTCGCTGACTCTTTATTGAAGAATAATAATTGTAGAAAAACAATATTCAAGTAGCAAAATACAAAATATAATTATAAGATAATAGAAAAACAATATATTCAAGTAGCAAAATATAAAATATAATTATAAGATAACGTGCTACGGGTACGTACATAATTTTACTTACTAAATTGAAAAACAAATTATCAAGAAGAATTTAAAATCTAATTCTTTGACGACTATCAAAAACACTCCACATTACTCTCCTCCGAGACCGAAGGTCAATAGCCGGTTGGCGGGTCAGTGGAACCAGATGCTGCATAGCTCTCGGTGAGTTGGAACTGTCTGCGGTGATGCTTGCGAAGCCTGCGTTGCCGTTCAAGCTCGAGGTTACCAGCTTAGCGAACGACCACCAGTTTAGCAAATGAGCTCGGTTTAGCGAATGGATGAGCGGATGATAAAATATTCGCTAACTCCGCTTTTTATTAATGAATTGTAATTTTGTTAAAATATAAAAATGAATCAAGTAGCAAAATGTAAAATATTAACAAGAAGAGCTTAAAATCAAATTCTTTGACAACTATCAAAAAATATTTTTATTGAAATGATAAAAAGAGGTTTTTATTATTATTTATATAAAAAGTATATATATGTAGAGACGCCAATTAATTGTAATTATTCCTTTTGAATAATACTCCAGTCACTCTAAGGATGAACTCTTTTTCTTATTATGACTGAACTCTTAACTGTTTTAAAGATATTAACGAAATTCGAAAGATTTTCTGGGTTTCTTTCATAAAAATTATCACCGTCTATTTCTTTTCCTCTCTTCTTTTTCATGAACTATTAATTTTTTAAATAACTTCTGCTGCATCTAGCGACATTATTGATATTTTTGGCAGTGAAGTTAAAATTGTATCTATGTTTCGTGACGTGTCGGCAGATTTTCGATAATATAAAATGCCAAAAGAAAATAAAAACTCTGCAAGAAAACGTGATCAATTACAACGTGATTATAAAAGAGAACGTCGTAAAAATTATGAGTCTTTCGAAAAATTATAAAGATGATGTTATGATTGAGCTGAATAAACCTGAAAGCTGCTGTCTTGGAAATAAACATAGTGGAATCTATTCTGCTCAAATTCCTAATAAGGATGATGTACCTAAACCTTGCTCAAAAAAAAATGTCGAATGTCTCAAGTTCGTCAAAACGATGATTTTAGACAAAGCGAACGAGAAAAAGATAGGTTAGCTAAGCAGGCTCAGCGATAATTTAGTGCCTACCTTAACATATAAGAACGATTTTATCTTGCAAAATCGACACAAAAAATAATAATATTTTATTCAATTGATTTCTCTTTTAGGCAATTATTATTAATTTCAATTCGTAACACAATGAGCGTGTGAGGCGTGCACTTTTGGATTTTCCAAATTATTTTATCCCTGCTATCCCTATTACCTACCAAAATCGAGAGTTTTCGTACAGGAAATTGTTAGGCGTCTCATTAAAATGAAGCTACTCACGGAAAATTAGCTTGATAGTAATCAAGTGCAAAATGGACCTAAAACCTGGACTATTAGTATAAAAAATAGTTAAATATTGGAAATTTAATCAATGCGAACCCGATCTCATATCTGTTGACAATTTGTAGGAGTTGTTGACAGAAGCAACTCTCTCCCATTCTCACATATTTTATTTAATATTAAACCTTTAATTACACGTGTGGGGTCTCCGCGACACCAGTTGGTCTTTAGTGGTTAATATTTTTTTAACTATTCACAATAGGGACTTGAAACTTCTGCTAGCTTTCTAGCTCGTTAGCCCCTCCCGCCTATATGACGCTTCCGCAATGGAACTGACTAGACATGGTGCTTAATAATAAAAACTTTATTAAAAACCGTTGGTTTTTTTACCTTCTAACCTTTTAGAGCGAAATGTCTTACATTTTGACGACGGCTCTGGTGTAATGGTGCAGGTGCCGTGTCGGTGGCGCCTAAACACCGACAGTCGCGGGTTTGATTTCCGCTCGGAATGGATATTTGTGTTTATATTTTTTTTTATTTCCAGTCTGATTGTTAGTCCTTGTAGGTCTCCCCACCGTGCCTCGGAGAGCACTTTAAGCTGTGGGTCCCGGTTGTTATGTATATATGTACACTTGATAGCGATCGTTACTCATAGCAGGGAATATATCCGCCAACCCGCATTGGAGCAGCGTGGTGGATTAAGCACTGATCCATCGCCTACATGGGGAAAGAAGCCCAGCAGTGGGATATTACAGACTGAAGCGTAAATCTTACAGTTTCAATTAATATTCATAGCACATAACATATTTAGTTATCAAAATAATTTAATAATTTTTATTTTTACTAAACTCAATTTTCTATATTTGATAAATTTTTAACAAGATATCAGTTATCATTTGTTATTGTTTTTCTGGTTGGAATTGATAACATTTTAAAGTTATTTTATCTTCATCATTATATTTAAATACTAAGTATAAAAAGATTTTTGTCATTTGTGTAATAAAAATTAAATAAAAATAAACGTTAAATGGTTTCCTTTACAAATATCTCACGAAACAAACTTCTTTTTGTTGTCAACATGTTTGTTGATTCGTAATTTATATGGCTTGCAACTCACGCGGAGTAAAACGTTTTATCTTACTTAGATTTATTTAGCTAGGGTAGCTCACTTTAGCCTACACAAGTATGTAAATAATATTAATCTATCAACATCATCTGCCATTACATCATACGATAGCATAATTTAGTAGGTTAAAATGACTTCAAATTTACTTCATATATATACAGGTGTCCCGCGATAAAGTGCAACCCCGAAAGAGGGTGAAACTAGACCATAAATTATCGACAAAAAACAGAAAAATATTAAAAAAATAATTTTTATTTTTTTTATTGACGAATTAAGATTTTTATATAGCTTACGTAGCCTCTTTGTACAAATAATGATGATTTTTGTACATGTTTTTTGGGATACAGGCGTAAATTTTTTTTATTTGAATGGCAATATGGTAATAAATAATAAAAAATCATAAAATTTCCTGGTATTGGGGGCATAATTCTGAGAAAATTAGAGATCATTGAAAAAAACAGTCATAAAAAATTGATTTTTTTTCACAAGAAGCATAGTTAAAGACATAATGCCACTTTTTTGCGAGCTAATTGTTATTTTATCCTTACCGCCAAGTACGTGGCGTAATATTTTATTTTATTTTAAAGTCATCGACCCACTACTTTGGAAGAAATCATCATTTTTTGTACATAGAATCTGCGTAAGATATAAAAATCTTAATTCGTCCATAAGAAATAAAATATTAAAAAAAAAAAGTTTTTTCTATGTTTTTTGTCGATAATTTATGGTCTAGTTTCACCCCCTTTCGGGGTTGCACTTTATCGCGGGACATCCTGTATAACAGTGTGCACAAGAATTACGTTTGTCAAGGTTGTCTGGTAGAATTCGCTTACCTAGCGATAAGACCGCCTTTGTGCATAATATTATTTTGTATGTTTTATTTTTTGTATACCTGTATGTAAACTTATTTTGTATGTTTTATTTTTTGTGTACCTGTATGTAAACTTGTATGCACAATAAAGTATATTTATCTTATTTATCTTATGTTTATTTGTTTGTTTAATGAACTCGGAACTACGCAGAATATATTAATACCTATATTACGCCAATAGACCCGTTGACCTTGACCGAAAGGATGTAGGTTTTTTATATTGTAAGTATGTAACTAGTTTCAAACCTAAACCGATAGAGTAAAATTAATATTTGTATTAATATAGATGTATGTGGTTCAGGAGGTAGAAGCACTGCATTGTATTTCAAGAATGTGCTTGTGATTACTTTAGCTAAAATCGTTAAATGACATTAGGTTACTGACAAAAAATCGGCATAAGAAAATCAAATTCGAAATAAATTAATTATCCAACAGAAAATTATTTAGTTTTCTTTGATTAGAAATATTACTTCGGTTATTTTGACATTGCAACACATTTTTATGTAATACTAGCTTCTGCGCGCGACTTCGTCGGCGTGGACTCCGCTCCTATTGGTCTTAGCGTGATGATACATAGCCTATAGCCTTCCTCGATAAATGGGCTATCTAACACTGAAAGAATTTTTCAAATCGGCCCAGTAGTTCCAGAGATTACCGCGTTCAAACAAACAAACAAACAAACAAACAAACAAACAAACAAACTCTTCAGCTTTATATATTAGTAAGTATAGATGTATGTATGTATATGAAATATGTCTCCATCTTTCATGTATTGATAATAAATTACCATTGTAACAGCTATACAAAGGAACACTAGAAATTTTAATTTATCTAAATACTAGCTGACCCCGCAAAAGTTGTTTTGCCATATATGTTACAAATCCCCGCAACCCCCTCTTTAGGGTGGAATTTCGTAAAATCCGTTATTAGCTGACCTCTACTCGGCGAAAGGAACATTCCTTCCAAATTTCAAGTCTCTACACCTTATGGTTCCAGAGATATCGTGATGAGTCAATGGGTGGAAATCTCTTTTATAATTATTTATATAGATACTAGCCGACCCGTGCCCACTTCGTTGCGCGTTAATTTTATTTTTAATATTTACTTCGAACGACGATATCTCAAAAACTATTCATCTAATTGATATAGTGTAAAGGGCAATTTTAATCTGCATTAAATGCCTAAGCTAACTAACATATTCATTTGGATAAGGATTAATACTGAACTAAAGAAAATAGCTTTGAAAATAACGTAATATTTGTAATTAAAAATATGAACATAAAAGTGGTTATTGTGAGTCAACCATAAGAGATAGAGATATGCTATCGCGGACTTTTTTGTTGCATTTTCATAGGTTTTCAATTCGCTAGTACATTACTCAACTATATCTTTGCTAGTTTACGCGGCGTTCGCGTGGAAATCTCCCAGTTGGCGAGATTTTTTGCGACCTCTTCAACATTTATCACCGTATTTCTGCTAATATACATAAAAGCATAATAAATTATATACTTAAACCTTCCTCAAGAATCACTCTTTTTATTGTTGAAAACCGTATAAAAATCCGTTTGGTAGTTTTCGAGTTTATCGCGTTCAGACAGACAGACAGGAGGACAGAAAGACGCGGCCGGGGGACTTCTTTTTATAATAAGTATATAGATCTATATAAAGAGATACCCACCTATTGACTCATCACGATATCTCTGGAACCATAAGGCGTAGAGACTTGAATTTTGGTAGGAATATTCCTTTTGCCGAGTAGAGGTCAGCTAAGAACGGATTTTACGAAATTCCACCCTTAAGAGGGTTAAACGGGGGTTGGAAGTTTGTATGAAACTCCTATGTTTTTGAAGTAAGTGACTTGAAATTCAAAATGTATGCTCTATAGATGGTGTTGAGGTGTACTAATAAAGTATTTTGAGAAATCAACCCCCTTTTGGGGTTAAAACAGGGAATGATAGTTTGTATGAAAGTCCAATGAAAAATACACCTACAAACTTGAAATTAGGCAGGTAGGTTTCTTATAGGGAGTAGACATCCGCTAAGAACGGGTTTTATGAAACTCAACCCCTAAGGGGGTAAAACGGGGGTTGGAAGTTTACATGAAAGTCCTATGTTTTTGAAGTAAGAGACTTGAAATTCAAAATGTATGCTCTATAGATGGTGTTGAGGTATACTCATAATGTATTTTGAGAAATCAACCCCCTTTTGGGGTTAAAACAGGGGATGATAGTTTGTATGAAAGTCCAATGAAAAATACACCTACAAACTTGAAATTAGGCAGGTAGGTTTCTTATAGGGAGTAGACATCCGCTAAGAACGGGTTTTAACGGAACTCCACCCACTAGCGGGTGTTGCGGGGGCGTCAAGAATGGAAAATTGAACCATAAGGCGTAGAGACTTGAAATTTGGTAGGAATATTCCTTTCGCGGAGTGGAGGTTAGCTAAGAAAGTAATTACGAAATTCTACCCACAAGAGGGGGTACGGGGGTGTTAACACTGGAAAATTGAACCATAAGGCGTAAAGACTTGAAATTTGGTAGATATATTCCTTTCGCCGAGTAGAGGTCAAACAAGAAAGGATTTTACGAAATTTTACCCACAAGAGGGGGTTGCGGGGGCGTCAACAATAGAAAATTGAGCCATAAGACGTAGAGACTTGAAATTTGGTAGAAATATTCATTTGGCCGCGTAGAGGTCAGCTAAGAACGGAATTAGGAAATTCCACCCACAAGAGAGGGTTGCGGGGGTGTTAACAATGGAAAATTGAACCATAAGGCGTAGAGACTTGAAATTTGGTAGAAATATTCCTTTCGCCGAGTGGAGGTCAGCTAAGAACGGAATTACGAAATTCCAACCACAAGAGGGGGTTGCGGGGGCGTTAATAATGGAAAATTCCCGTTTTAAACTATAGCTCCTATCGACTCCAAATTAAAAAAATTCTCCTATATGTGATGGAGTGACCAGTGAGCGGATTTTATGGTAACTCATCCCCAATAAGGATTGCGGGGGTCAAAAATTGCAACGCCCGTTAATAATGACAATTTTAAATTTCTGAGGCTAATAGAAGATAACGCTTAATGAAATAACAAAGTTTGTAGAAGTGTGTTGTAATATTTTGTTATTACTTATATCTATAAAATATCACTACATACACTACATAGTATAAAACAAAGTCGCTTCCCGCTGTCTGTCTGTCCCTATGCATGCTTAGATATTTAAAACTACGCAATGAATTTTGATGTGGGTTTTTTTATAGATAGAGTGATTCAAGAGGAATGTTTTTATGTATTATACATGCATAATATAGTAGATAAATACTGATAATTTTAGACGTTTCTAATGTGATGTCATAAATAAATGCATTTTTTTGCACTTTCATCGCAAACGCTGGCTGAACCGAGATAGATCAAAATAATGTACTACAGTATTGTACAACTTAAAAAGGCCTACAAAAAAGTCCACGATGGTAGAAGTCTATCTCTTAGGGGTAACTCACAATAACCATTGTTTATCCTTTACTTTTTACGAGAAATAATGGCTTATTTACGAAGCGATTTTAAGCAATACAGCATTATTTAGGCCTCATTCACGGAGACACGGGGCGTTGCACGTCGCGTGTGGCATGGCGTCGCGCGTGTGTCAAAATGTATGAAAATGAACGCGTGTAAAATTGCTTCTCCGTAAACGCACTCACTCAACGCCCTACATTTGAATTTAGTGCCACACGCGACGCGCGACGCCCCGCGTCTCCGTAAATGAGGCCTAAATCCTTATGCAATTAAGTAACTTAAATACATTGTGCATTTAATATAGATCAATATGGACCTGTACAGCATGTAATTTAAATGAATGTTTTCGAAGATATCACAAATTTAAAAAGCAAGGACATGACGGTTGCAGTGGCACCGACCGGGAGCCGCAGCTGGCGCGACAATTTTTTCGAAATTATATGTTCGTACTTTATAATTTTTAACTTCATTTATAGTACCTAATTACATTAGGTTGGATAGGATTAGACTAAAACCATAATTTATCAAGTCAAGAGTAACCTCTAAAAAACATGTTTGTAATGTCTAATGACAAAAAAGCTATGAACATTATATATAAAGACATTCTGGAGTATATTTAGTATCGGCATTTCACCCGTGCGAAGCCGGGGCGGGTCGCTAGTCATAATATATACTCGAATGCTTCGAATTGAAACAAAATGTAAAACTGCTTCAAACTAATTACAGAACAAACAAACATATTGACAGATTGTAGATAAATTGACATCACATGCGTAAACAGTAGACTCCCTATATTATTTTATATGTACCTATATAAAGTGACAGATGCCTAATTTTTTCGTATATTAACAGAGAAAAAATAAAATAATCTTATTGCAGGCTATCCTATGTACCTATGTATCTACTTATTATTTCGTAAAATAAAGGGGAAAAGTGGGTAGAATGTTGGACAGCTAATACATACAATTACATACATAGTTATACGACTACGGCAAAGACAAAAAGAGGGTTATAATTTTAGGAGCCTATTATGTACTATATGTGTTCATCTGTTCTCTCATATCTCCAAAACTACTTATCATATTTAGACAAATGAGGTATCATTAGAAGCGTCTTAATTGTCCTTTGGTTACAGATTATATGGTGTCAAATTATATTGAATGTGATATCCCTATATAGAACATAAAGTGATGTACTAAATTTTTTTGTCGTAGTTTTAGTTTTTAACTTTTTTCTTGTTGCAATACCTTATTATTATATCTTTTTTAAGTTGAGCGTAATGCGATCATGATTAACACATCTCAGTATGGACGCTTTTACAACGGAACCAAAGACCAACCAAGTTCTATTTATTGCACGTTTCTGGTATGATTAAAAAAGAGACATGTCCGTGAAAACATTGATAGGAAATACATCTCTAACATGGCTGGCGCTACCCACCGGCTGGGGATACCCACCTATCCCGTGTTACATTTTACATTTAAAAAAATTACATGTAATAAATAATAATTATACTTGTATTGTAACGAGTGTCTCAGTAAGAATGCCCTTTTTCATTTTTAAATAAAAAATGTATTTTTGAGATAGTTGTGGTTTTTTATTAAGTTGTGAATAAGATATGTTCTGATTAAGTATGGAACAAAATATCCGTCAAATGGCTCCCTACGGCTCTGATGACGGGCCATTACTCTTTTCATGAAATTTTCCATGACTTTTTCACTGAGATGTGCCTGTATCTCACCGCGATGGATCTCGGATTTAAGCTCATGATTTGAAATTTCACAAAAGCCCAGAGAAGAAAATTCCACGCCGTTAAATTCCATGATCTTGCAGGCCAGTTTACATCATCATTTCTTGAGATAATTTGTTTTGGAAATTGATGCACGATGTGGCAGGTGGCGCCGTTTTGCTGAAACCAAATGTTGCCCAGATCCATGCCGTCTAGTTGAGCAAGAATTCCGTTATCACGTTCATGTATCGAATGCACATTCATTGCATTTTCAGCCTCATCTTCAAAAAAATCAAATCCAAATCATGCCGCCTGACTAAAGTCCTTGGAAAAGACTTCAAAAATAGCTAAACTAGTTTATGAAATAATAATACAAATGGAGGAAATAGTGACATATAAATAGAAGACTCCTATACAAATATTATGCGTTGGCGCAGCGGTCACAGCACTGGATTGCGATTGGCTGTTGCGCGGGCGGTTGCGAGTTCGATCCCCGCGCACGACAACATATTTTGTATTGGCCATACAGATGTTTGCCGTGGTCTGGGTGTTTGTGCAGTTCTTGTGGCTCTTCCCACAGTGCCTCGGAGAGCACGTTAAGCTGTCGTTCCCATTTGTTATCATGTACACCTGATAGCGATCGTTACTCACAGTATGGAATATATCCACCATCCGCATTGGAACAGCGTGGTGGATTAAGCTCCGATCCTTCTCCTACATGGGGAAGAGGCCTATGCCCAACAATGGGATATTACAGGCTGAATCGTGATCGATACAAATATTAACAACCGCTCTGGTGTATTGATGCGAGTAGTCGCCTAAAGCACTGGAGGTTTGCGGATTCGATTCCCACTCGGGATGGATATTTGTATTTGCAAAAAATATTTATTTCCAGTTTGGATGTCAGTTCTTGTGAGTCTCCCCACCGCGCCTTGAAGATAACGTGCTTTTCTCTGGCCGTCGGTCCCAGTTGTTATCATAAATACCTGATAGAGATCGTTACTCGTAGTAGGGAACATAATTATCCACCAACCTGCAGGGAAGCAGCGGAGTAGATTAAGCTCCAATCCTTCTCCTACATGGAACTACTGAGTAAAAGAGGCCTATGCCCAACAGAGAATACAAATATTTATAAAAATAAAAACAATATTAATAATTGTAGTCAGATATTAAATATAATGTACATTATGATGTGCTCGTTAATTCACTGTGTAATCATTTGCCACGATAACTACAATTATATTCCCATTTGCTCACAAACGAATTTGACCTCAAATATAATTGAGTAGACATAAGGATTTAACTACTATTAAACTACTTGGACAACTTCACCGCACTTCGAAGTTATTATAAAACAAATTGATTTATATTACGTGTTATATATAGGTAAATATAGATATAATGTACTTAATCTTACTGTACTTTACTGTCTTGCCAAAAAAGTGCAGGCCGCTTCTCGAGACATGCCGCACTTAATGATATCATACGCCGGTCCCTTGCCACCATCAACGTGCCAAGTCTCCTTGAGCCAACTGGTATAGCAAGAGACGATGGCAAGAGACCGGACGGTATGAGTTTGATTCCATGGAAGATGGGCAGGGTGCTGGTATGGGATGCAACCTGTTCAGACACGCTGGCCCCTTCCCACCTACATGGAATCAACAATAGAGCTGGTGCGGCTTGTGAAGCGGCTGAAAAAGCTAAAGCAGGCAAATACAGGGGTCTAGGCCCCGAATATGATTTTGTCCCATTCGGTGTCGAGACCCTTGGTCCGTGGGGTCCTAGCGCCTTAAGGCTTTTTAAGGAAATAGCTAAAAGGTTAGTCGACATCACAGGAGACCGAAGAGCTGGCAGCTACCTCGGACAAAGAATTAGTCTAGCTATTCAAAGGGGGAACGCTGCCAGTATCTTCGGAACCTTGCCTAAAGGGACTCCTTTTAATAATATATTTTAATTATTATATTACAATTTTTAAGGTTTTTAGTTTTAGTTTCATTTTTTTTTTGTATAATGTTTTTATAATTAGTTGTAATTTAATGCATTTAATCCATACTGTAGAAGTTATTTACACGAAGTTCTCATATATGAAACATTATTAATTATGTACTTAATTTGGACAATGTATCAAACAAACAGCCAATGATTCCGTTCCTTGTAAAAATAACAAATCCTCATTATCTATACATATAATAAAATGATAGGAAAGTCAATGTATGTCCGGGATAAACTCAAAAAGTACTGCATGAATTTACTTCAAATTTGGCACGAATATTATTAAGAAGTCGGGTCAGAACATAGGCTACATATTATCACGATATCACCTACGGGGAACGAGCAGTGAACGCACGCAGACGACGTCGCGAGCAGCAGCTAGTAGTATAATATATAGTTACATTAATCCTTATCGGTATTGTAAGATACTTTGTTATCATTTTTGTAAGATTTACTATATTTGTGCGATCAAATATAGTGAAACCTCTATTAGGGACTATACCATCTGAATCACATTATAACGCAGGTCACGGTTCCATCTCGGTCCGCTGAAGATCCGATCTCGGTCTATAAGAGTCAATTCACACATAATGTCGATTACCGTTTCTTCATAGGATGTAGTACATAGATTATATAATGCGTAGTTACTTGTGAGCCCTAAGGAATTACCGGAAACATAGGTATGCCACAAATAATAAAAATCATATTTTTTCTTTTGTTTTAGAAAAATCCTGTTCATACAGTTCCTCTATTAGAAGACGATGATTTGAGCATACATGACAGGTATAATTTACTTTTTATTTTATAATTTATAATATTTATTTACAATATTATTACATATATAGATATATTATTTATTATAATGCTTTTTTTATTTAGTTACTTATTATAGTTTTTTTTAAGTATTCGTTTTTATAAAATAATAATATTCGGTAATAATTATATATCCTGTAAAAAATAAGTACAGTAATCAGATTTTTTTATCTCCAACAATGTCTACTGCTCCTCCTCCTCCTTCATCTTCTCTTTATACATAAGCATGACATTGAACAGGCTATCTAACAAAAAAAAAAAAAAAGAGTGTGAACAAAAACAAACAAACTAACTCCCCCGCTTTGTAATATTAAGGACCGTAATATTAGATGAGATATTAATTAAGATCAATTACTATATGCATAAAAATAAGAATTATAATGTTATCAGTTTGATACCATTATACAGGGGTTTCCTACTTTAGGCGGCAGGGGTTTAAAATACAAATACAAAAAATACTAATGGATATGTAGATTTAACTTAGAAGATTACTGACTGTAAAAAACTTAGATTAGATACAAGCCAACCCACATTAGATAGGTACTTTTATTTGCAACGGCATCTATTACCGGTTGTTAAAACAGTTATTCTATTAGCAATATTTTTAACGATCATGTTCCTCCGTGCGTTAACCAACGTCAATACTGAGTACGTAGTACGTACCTATTTTATTTCGAGTAAATTGAACCGTTTCAGTCACATGTTAGTAAAACTCTGCTGCTTCTGCACTGTATTATCTACATAATTATATGAGTGTAGCTAGTATCATGATACATAATATACATAGATGTATATCTATGAAATGAAATGAAATGAAAACATTTATTTCGTCATAAGGTTATCCACACACTTAACGAAAGTCAAAAAAGAAAAAAAATGTCATTTACAAAAAAACTAAACGAAAATAAAAAAGTTAAGGCAGCAAAATATCAATAAAATAAAAATGTATACATACATTAACATTGGTACATTACAAATTTACGTAACGTACCCAGTGTTATAAGCAACCTTAACTTAGTCAAAATTTCTAATGTCTCGGTAGAGTAGACATCACCTATCTACTTTTTCCTCGGCTTTATTAGATATTGCAATAAATAACATAAAGTAATGTCCATAGTGTAGGCCGAGAGAAAAAAAGCTATGAAATATGAAACTTCAATTTAAACATAAATTGATATTGTATGATTTGTTCATTTTTTGCACACACATATAAATTTTTAGCAATAATTTGTCAATAAATATTTCTAATCAAGAACTAGTATTTAACTCAACCATATACACAGTATTTGTATTAATATATAATATGTAATTTTTGTTCGCAGCCACGTAATTCTAACGTACATAACTGAGAAATATGGTAAAGACGAATCTTTATATCCTAAAGATTTGAAGAAAAGAGCTCAAGTTGATCAAAAACTGTTTCTTGATACACTGATTTTCTTCCGTATACGTGCTATAACCGTAAGTAAAAATAAAGTTAATACGAAAATTAATCGATATAAGTATTCGAAAACCGGATATTTACCATGTTTATTATTTTTGCTTTGCGGAACTCGATATTTCGACATTGACTGCGAATGTCTTTTTTTTTGGAAAATTTTCGTAATAGAAGTAACCATGTTAATCTAAAATCTTATATAATTGATAAAATTTAACTGTCATAGAGTCGTGTATATTTCGAACTCGTGTTCCTTGATCTTACTGCTTACCTTTTTTTAGACTCCTGCCTTCTTTGAAGGAGTAAGAAAACCGACGGAGAAACAGCTAAAAGATTTAAAAGAGGCATATACATTTTTGGAGGCCTTTCTATCAAAAACGAAGTTTGTGGCTGGCGACAATATGACCATAGCGGATATTTCACTTCTTGCAACATTTAATGCAGTGCGATATATTATTCCAATGGATGGCAAAGAGTGAGTGATTTATTTATTACGAGTAATAACATGATTATATTTTGCATGGCATAGTCAATAAATGCGTTATGCGGTTGATCTGTGGTTACGGCAGTAAATAATATAGCCACCCTCTCTCATCCCGTGGGTGCCGTAAGAGGCGATTAAGGGATAACACAGTTCCACTACCACCTTGGAACTTAGAAAGCCGACCGATGACGGGATAACCATCCAACTGCTGGCTTTGAAATACACAGGCCGAAGAGGACACCAGCGTCTTCTGTGCAAAAAAGTCAGCCCTGCGGTCACCAACCCGCCTGCCCAGCGTGGTGACTATGGGCAACACACATGAGTTCACGCCATTTTTGGCGCGAACTTGTGCCTATGTATAATTACTAATCTGTGCCTATGTCCAGCAGTGGACTGCGATAGGCTGAAGTGAGTCAATAAATGAGCTGGTAAATATTCTAATGTCGAATGATCACTAATATCTTTAAGTACTTGCTTTATCAGAAGAGTTACAAATACATCACTGGATAAAGGAAATGTCAATTTTCAGATCTACTATTGAGCATTTGTAACGCAGTTTTGGTATGATTAGGTACACAGTATGTATGTATATGGAATGTGTGAATACATCTATATTAGGTAGTTTATATAGAGAAGGAGTGATTAATGCTAATATTTTTGTTAATTATGTATAAAAAATACAATACACACACTACCATGTATTTGACATTATTATTATGGAAGTATAGTCTTTGACAGAACAGACAGAACCTCAATAATGCCCAAACTTATAATTTAAATTAATTATGGTCGACCACTAGTTACATTAATTCTAAATGTTACAATGTTACTTATTTCAGATATCCAAAAGTTCATGCCTGGTTTACTTATATGAAAAATCAATCATTCTACAAAAAAATCATTGAACCGGTGACAGCTGAACTCGAAAAACTTGTCAAAGAAAATTTGGACCTTTAAAAATTATGACATTTTTGTAATCATAATACCTACAATAAAATTATATTTATTTTAAAATTTTAAAATTCTTCAAACATTTATGTTGAAATTTTACTATATTATACATATTTACAATCATAACATAAAAAAAGAAAAGAAATTAAATATCTTTGTTAATAAATCTCTACGGTTATTTCAATCCGCTAAAAGTTCGAATTACACATTTCGGTGCCACATTACTTCTAATTCATTGCAGTAAACAAACTAGATTTTATGTTTAGTAAATATAATCATCATGAGATTGGATTCTAGTGCAGAAGGGGGGTAAGTATACAAATATACAAAGGATGATATCCTGAATAAATCGTGCGTTGCGTACTGACCATGATATATGTCGGTACAAATTGGATTTATTTCACGCTTTTCCTCGCTATTGGTAGAGAACAGAAACTGTTATTGCGCGTATGAACGATGAGACATCACGTATAAAATATTCTATACGGAATACATCATACATCCAAAGCTTTCGATCATGATTTCAATGCGATAAACCTGTCACAGGAGTTGGCATTCTATGTGATTTATATGAAACAATCCGGATGGAGCGTCTATTGATTACAACTTATATAATGGTAATAAAGTTTTTTATAATAAAACATTAAAAAAACACAGTTATTGTGCATTGATAGATTGCGCTGATAGCACTACAATGAAACCTCATTGATTGGAGATCATTAGAAATTATTTTTGATTTCTACATCGGTCTGGGTCTCAAGTCTAAAAGCCTCATAATAACAACTTCATGTCCAGTAAACAAAATTTGTCAAAAAATAAATGAATAAGAGGAATTATAATTACGTATATTTAAAACCTAAGCATATCATCACTTCAGCCTATAAAAATGGCGCGAACTCATGTATGTTGCCCATAGTCACCACGCTGGGCAGGCAGGCGGGTTAGTAACCTAAGTAGGTATATAACTCATTGCAATTTTTTTTTACATGTAATTCTGTTGGTGGTTCTTATTAAATGAATAAGTGAGAAATGGTTTGCTTGTGATAATACATTATTATTTGCTTCTTCAATATTACAGCCCCACAGTGGGAGGAAACGATCAAAACTACGTGCGAGGCAGTAAATCTAATTCAAATAAAATATTGTTTTTAAAATACTCGTTATTATGTCTGCTTTCTTGTAGCACTGCGGAAATTCACTTTTTAGGGGTAGAAACCACCCCTATCAACCCCTAAGCAGACTAAACCACCAGATTCTAGGTAAAAAGAGTTCGATCAACTACATATTCATAACCTCAATCCCGAAACACCTTATTACCACATACCTTTACAACCTTATAAACTACCCCTAACAACCTCCAAGCGGGCTAACAAACCTAGCTCTGGATAGAGCGAGTTTAATCAACTCTTTTCTATAAGAAAATTTAGGGGTTGATAGGGGTGGTTTCTACCCCTAAAAAGTGAATTTCCACAGTGGTACGAGGAAGCAGACCTAATTACAAGTAGGTATTTAAATTTTTTTTATTATTTATATTAAATTCGTTTTCTCCTACTGTGCGCCCCTTCACCCAACCCTTCCATTTGCTGCCGAGATTGATGTCTACTGTCTAGCTCTCCTGCGTCACCTATTTACGCTTTGAACACACTTTTCTTCATTTTTTGAAGTTTTACTGGAGTTTTCGATGAAAAATAGTACAATTCGTAACAATGGTATGTATTTTTTCATAGCAACCAGTTTACGACCATCTTCATTTAGTCAAATCATGTTATCAATATTTTCTCTATTGATAGGGGTTATCTGTAAGAGATCGCTACTAGTGATAAAACCACCTTTGTACTTGGGTCTTTGTATTTGGGTGTGCTGGAAGAAATCTCTTATAGGGATAAGCACACCCATTATACGTGAGTCTCCATGACAAATGTTATCAAGTATTCAATAGTCGCTCAACGGTTATGACGTAGTTCATATTAATTGTTTTGTTAATATAGCTTAGTAACAACATATAATAATTTCTTAAATCAATAATATTAATATTCTTATTTATAATTACATTCGTTTAGTATTATATTCATTTAATATTATAAATTAATTCATATTCACTCTGATTTGACACATCGATAAAATTGTATAAAAAGGGTAGATAATTATTTGAAGCATTCATTAGTATTCGAGTTCTCAACAACGACGTTACGCTGTCCAAGAATATAGAAATTGTGAAAACCGCCTTGGCCATTTGATTTAAAACCCACTAGTGTTTAATATCTCAGAAGTGGGATTTTGCCTAAGAATGTCTGGACTTTATTTGGATGGTTTTGGACAACGCAAGCGAAAAAGTAATGAATCAAGCAGATCGGAAGATGGAAACAGTAATTTTTTTTTTCTGTCGCGGTGGTTGTAAAAAGAAACCGTACAAAAAACGACACGTTGCCGGTTGCTCACGTGGAAGTGATCTATCTCGTGTATAATTCGTGAACTACCATGAACTGAGAGCCAACGCCAAAGTATATAGCTGTAATACTCCTCAACAATTATATTATGGCTATTTATCATCATTGAAAAATTTCAAACGAACACACACTGTGGGGAAATCATCGTGGAAAAGAGAACCATCGCTAGAATCAACATCAGACCATCAGAACCAGCCGAAAATATGCTACACGTGTCGGCGGCCGGGTCACGAAGCGCGGGACTGTGGACAACAACAGCACTGCAAGAACTGTCGCCGCAACGGGCACACTACTGCAGCCTGCTGGTTTGGTGCTGGGACATCGCGACCGCAATTACAACAGGTTAGTCTGGTCTTCTGTTTAAAGAAACTTTATTCTCACGAAAAATACAATTCACTTATATGAGAACATAAAATTAAAATTATAACAAAAAAAAAAACTTATATGTGCGGCGAGACAGAACAACAGTTGCAAAACATACAGTAAATTAAAAAAAAAATTAATAGAGGGTATCTGTGAATACTTCGTACTAGATTAATTTTATAGAAGAGCATAGAATTAGATAGTCTTACATATTATCGATATTATAGTCTTACATATTACTAACGATATTTATGCTAATATTTAAAAAAACTAATAGTGATAGTAAATGGACAACAGTTAAGAGCAATCATATACACTGGCAGTAAAATTAATTTTATTTTTATGTCACAAGCTAAGAATTTACAAATTAAAATTAAGCCGAGCACTACTGTTATGAAAGGTTTCGGAGGAGCCTGTGTCACTTAGTTCGAGTTAAGTATTTTAATAGATAATGTACAATTGAATGGAATTGTTGAATTAACTCATTATATAAAATCGGATATTCATTTATTAATTGGACAAACAAGGATTAAAAAACGTTAGTTTCGTAACGCTACGTTGACTGCTTTATGAATACTGGAAAAGAACACACATTTTTAACGTTTAGCGAAATATATGAGCGAGCTATTGAACGGGTGGAAGTATTATTTTATTTATTTTTATTGTTTTATTTATTTAGAAAACCAACAGCTTATATAAATACAATTTTTAACATATAGGATACAACAAATAATATAGCCAATAATAGGATTCCCTAAATTTAACAAATTGGTATTGTGGAGATATCGTGTACAAAAAAGAAAAAGAAAACAACAGCCACAATCAGTACATTCCGATACACAAAAAATGCTTATAAGAGAATTTAGATATTGAGACACAGTTAACCTACACTTAGCAATACACATACAAAAGTAACATAGTTAAAGAGGCATATTATATAACTACATATAAATATACAAATACATATATAATTATGGTTTATACATAGTTACGGTGACTCAGATAGTATTTTTATAATATTGGTTTTGAATTTTCTTTTAGACTCTGTGAAGATGTCGACGTTTTTAAATAATGTGTTATATGTATGAGGGAGTCTCAATAGCAGTGACTTTTTTTTAAGTAATTCGAATGATGTTGAGGAACTTCTAACATAGATGTATTACGGGTACGATATTTAGGAGTTAGAAAACCTATTTTAGAAACTAGGTGTGGGCAATCAATCTTGCTACTTATTATGTCGTAGAGCAGACCCATATCCAAAAGAATACGTCTCTGCTCCAACGAAAGCATTTCATGTTCCGCGCAACCATCTTCATAATTCTTACAAAATTTACGACAGCGAAAATTTAAATGTTTAATGAATTTTGTCTGTGTACGCTCTAGGCGAGATTATTGTCATATAAATATAATAATTTGTAAGTGAAGACGAAGAGGTAGTTAATGTGCGGCTAACGTCGCTACTCGATAGGTGGCGTATAAGTGATTAGTGTGATGGCGTATTCAATGTAGTTGAAAGCGTGTATTGTGAACAATAACCATAGATTTGAAGTGAGAAATCAGTATTTCGTTAAGTGTTCTCAGTCGTGTTCTACATTAGTGATTCGCAAAATAAACAATCATTATCACTTTAAATAGGTATATTCACTCATTTGCAAGAAGTGAGAAAGATTTAGGTTGATAAAGATGCACATCCACAATATCAATAACCAACCTGTTTGCCGTAATCGCATAAAGAAAATGACATTGTTAACAGAAAAATCAAGGATTTATTAGAAGCAGGTATTATTAGGGAGTCAATGTCTTATTATGTTAGCTCCGTAGTCCTGGATAAGAACAAGGGTGGGGATTACAGACTGCGTTGATTATAGAGCTTTAAATGCTAATACTACTCGTATTAAAGATCGATATCCCTTACCACATATCGAAGATCAGTTCATCCCGGTTTGGAGAAATGTGAAAGTTTCATTAAAGCTCAGTTTTGATTTAAGGATATGACATCTTGTCAACTCTTGTATACGCGGTTAAAAAGGGCAACTATGGTACGTTAGAAGGCGAATTACGAATACATCCAATTAACAAGTCGGTCATACCTATCCATACGTTGCATGCGCATCACTTAGATCCTTTTGCTAAAACTCGCAAGGGTAACTTATATTATTTTACTATATAATTTGTATTCACCCGACAAAATTGTAATTCAGTAGAGACGATTTGACTGACCTTCTCGAAAGTTAATTAAGGTTTAGAATAATATACTTTACATTCTACTATATTAGATTATTTATTGATTGTTACAAATGTGTGCTCTTCATTAATCATAATATGATACATAAAAAAAAACTTTAAAAGTTTAAACTGAGTTTAGCTTTCACGAATATTGGTAAATTAAGTTGCAAGACTTCTTTTTTTGAAAACAATCAACTTATAATATGATGATAGCTATAATTGCTATGTAACAAGTCCATACACGACTAAATAAAGACGGCTATTGTGATTTGACAGCTTTGTGATCAAGTCAATATAAGTATATATAAACTACTGTGTGATAAATTCTACTTGCATAAATAGAGGCGGCTATGTGATCAAGTCTACATAAATTATGACAGCTTTGTGATCAAGTCAATATAAGTATATACTACTGCGTGATAAATTCTACTTACATAAATAGAGACGGCTATGTGATCAAGTCTATATAATTTTATTATGACAGCTTTGTGATCAAGTCAATATAAGTATATATAAACTACTGTGTGATAAATTCTACTTACATAAATAAAGACGGCTATGTGATCAAGTCTACATAAATTATGACAGCTTTGTGATCAAGTCAATATAAGTATATACTACTGCGTGATAAATTCTACTTACATAAATAGAGACGGCTATGTGATCAAGTCTACATAATTTTATTATGACAGCTTTGTGATCAAGTCAATATAAGTATATATAAACTACTGTGTGATAAATTCTACTTACATAAATAAAGACGGCTATGTGATCAAGTCTATATACAATTATTATGACAGTTTTGTGATCAAGTCAATATAAGTATATACTACTGTGTGATAAATTCTACTTACATAAATAGAGGCGGCTATGTTATCAAGTCTACATATAAAATGACAGTTTTTAATCAAGCTCATATAAGAATATTATACCTACTACTGTGTGGTCAAGTTTAAATAAATAAAGACTGCTACGAGATCAAGTTCATATAAGCAAATACTACTGTGTGATCAAGTCTACATAAATAATAACGGCTACGTGATGAAGTCTATATAAATAAAGACTGCTTGTATAATCATGTCCAATTAAGTAAAAAAAAAATATGTTAGCAAAAAAAAATATGTAGCCGCGACTTCGTCCGCGTGGAATTTGACAAAAAAGTAAAAAAAAAGAGTTCAATAAAAAGATCTTTGATGGTTTTGATTTCCTTTATTAGCATGAGCAGGCGGCCGAGCGATGCGGGGCAGAGGGGATGGAATGGACTCGCCGTAGGCATCTCAAGGTAAGAACGCTGGCTCGCCGAGCGTTAAATGTTTCGCTGCTAATTACTTCTAACGACGATATCTCAAAAACTGTTCATCTGTTTGATATAGTGTGAGGGCAATTGTAATCTGCATTAAATGCCTGATAACTAAAATATTCATGTGGATAAGAATTAATACTGAACTAAGGAAAATAGCTTTGAAAATAACGTAATGTTTTTAATTAAAATTTAAACATAAAAGTGGTTATTGTATGTCAATCATAAGAAAGAGATGCTATTGCGGACTTTTGTAGCATTTTTATAGATTTTGAATTCGCTAGTACATTACTTAAGTAACTATATCTTTCTAGTGTACGCGGCGTTCGCGAGGAAAGCTCCCAGTTGGCGAGATTTTTTGCGACCTCTTCAACATTAATCCCCGTATTTCTGCTAATTTACAAAGCATAATAAATTAACTAACCTAACCTAAACCTTCCTCAAGAATCATGCTTTCTATTGTTGAAAACGGTATAAAAATCCGTTAGGTAGTTTCGAGTTTATCGTGCTCAGACAGACAGACAGAAAGACGCAGCCGGGGGACTTCTTTAAATAATATGTATAATATATATAGATAATATATAAACAGACTAATGGTTGTTTGACTTAATAATTTATTAGATAATACATTCAAAAATAAATACGAGTACTATAGGTATAGATAATATACAACGGTGTTTATTACAAACGACATGTTACTGCTGTACAATATTTTCGTTCCAGAATTCAGGGATCAGCACTGGAGAACAGCAGAACAAGGGCCGTGGGACACGGCCTACACAGGATGGCCGAGTGTTATCAAGTATTCAATAGTCGCTCAACGGTTATGACGTAGTTCATATTAATTGTTTTGTTAATATAGCTTAGTAACAACATATAATAATTTCTTAAATCAATAATATTAATATTCTTATTTATAATTACATTCGTTTAGTATTATATTCATTTAATATTATAAATTAATTCATATTCACTCTGATTTGACACATCGATAAAATTGTATAAAAAGGGTAGATAATTATTTGAAGCATTCATTAGTATTCGAGTTCTCAACAACGACGTTACGCTGTCCAAGAATATAGAAATTGTGAAAACCGCCTTGGCCATTTGATTTAAAACCCACTAGTGTTTAATACAAATTTATTATTTAAGTTTTGTACGTATAATAAATTGTTAAATAAATAAATAAATACTTTTTATTACAATATTATTATTTTCCTTATGTAATTTTAAATGTGCAACAAAGCAGATATTAACTAATAAATAAATAAAATATTACAAAATCAAAGGCGGCTGAGAAATTTAAGAATATTCTATCTGACATTTGCCAAAATCCAAAACCAAACTAAAATCTATACTAATATTATAAAGAGGTAAAGTTTATAACTTTGTTTGTATATACGGGGTAATCTTCGCAAATACTGATCCGATCATGAAAATTCTTTCGCTAACAGAAAGCTACACTATTCAGGAGTGACAAGATAAAAGGAAAAAGATAAAAATTATCAAAATTTTCGACCCAGCAGGATTTGAACCTGCGCCCTCTGACGTGCCGTGTCAACAATTCAATCTAATCAAGCATTATTATTTGCCTTAGAAATTAATTGGTGATTTTAAAACATTTATATTTATCTGATTTGCTGAAAATAGTGAGAGTGTATTGGAACATATCAAATTTCACCGTACCCTTCTTATGTGAAATGGATTATAACGCCCAACGAAGTGGGCACGGGTCGGCTAGTATTTTTATAATATTGTACATAATATTTGTCTTTATTTCCAAGCATAGTAAAACTATTGTTGTTTTGTGTACCTACAGTTCTAAAATGTCAGCTATATATTTGTTATCTACACATTTCTAAAAAATTGGACGCTTTCAGAAGCAAAAAAAAAATTAAGACGAATATACTCGTATTTACATAATAAATTATTATTTGACTTTAATATGTCGTGATTATCCGCGAGAGAACGAAACCACCGTAAGCCACAAAATTAGCAAGTTGAAGTGGCAGTGGACTAGTCATCTGCGTCGCAGGACCGATGGCCGTTGGAGCAGACCTGTAATGGAGTGAAGTCCGCGCCTTGGCAAACGCATTGTGGGACGTCCTCCGGCCCGCTGGCCCGACGATCAACTTAAGATTGCCGGTTTAGGCTGGATGAGGATTGCGGAAAACTGGGATTTCTGGCACGAACTTGGGGAGGCCTATGTCCAGAAGTGAACTGCAATAGGCTGAACTTACTTACTGACTGGCTGATATATTGTGACACTGAATGTAATCATACTAAATAAGATAAATAATGCTATTACTTAGAAAACCAAATCCACTAGTAGTTATATACACAAATCACACTACATAAACTACATTACCACATTGTGTGGTACCGAGGTCTGTAAGATGTGGGCCTCTAAATAGGTATTGAAAAATAATAATATAGTAAAATATTTGTACAAACAGTACACACGATACAACTGCTTTTGCGTTTCTTCTATGGGAGCAAAAATACGAATATGAGTATTATTTTTCTAAAAAAGTACCTTTACTAATTTGATCTTAATTGCCTACTATAAAACGAAACTCTTAATATAAAATGTTATTTGAATACTATTGCCGTCCTGTTAAAAACGATATTGTTGAAAAGATTACGATTACTGATTAGATTACGTTTGATCGTTTTTTTTTAACCGACTTACAAAAACAGAGGTGGTTCTCAATTCGATTGCATTTTCCATACCAAAAGTAATGAAGCGATTAGGCAAAGATTTGGCCCTGGTCCCTGGATTCTCCATCCAGAGACTTGAAGCTCCGAGTTTCAAACAATCTTTACAAAAAATATATATATATATAATTATGGTTACTTCACTCTTTACATCGCGATGACAAATGTCAAAAAATGCCTATTAAATTTTGATGACTATAGTTAGAAAGTCAAATCTCTCTAAAAAGAGGCAAAAGGCCAAAATCCAAAGATTGCGACGTGAAAAGGAAACTCAACAGGATAGGGAAAGTCGTCTTACAAATTGTAGATAAGTGAGCTGCCTGGAAATGTGCGGGCAGCGGGGCGGCAGCGGCGTGGGAGTGGCCGGATCGTATGCGTACAATCGTATGGGACCGACCCTCGAAAACAGCGGCGTGGCAGCGGCGCGGTGGCGGGCAACGAGCGGTGACTCCAGTCAAGCGGTGACTTAAGTACTAAAATATATCTTCTATTTTGATATGACGTTACTTCGTCGTTAGCATTTTGTACACCAAATACCGCCAAGTCTGAACGTTTATTGACATATTTACAAATGTACTTTATTGACTTATTACTGCTACAGAGTTCAACGTTGATACGTGCTTTAAAAGTGCGCGACAGTACTGGTGAAAATGGAACAATTCAGCGATTATCAACATCTATAGAGATAGTTCGTGATCGGATTGTCGTTCTTATACCACCATTTTCAGTTAAACGACGACTGTAAAATGGAGAACCACCCTCACCTGTAACAGTATCTGTGGTAAAAGATTTAGGAAATCTTTTACAAAATCGAATAAAAAACTAAATAACTTTTTTGTTAAATTCCACGCGGACGAAGTCGTGGGCACAGCTAGTAAATAATAAAATTAAAAAATATTTAGGGGGGTCTCATACAACAAAAGTGATTTTTTGCCGCTTTTTGCCCGATATTAAAATCAATGTACCTTTTGTTGTTTACCTAGTCAATGGTACGGAACCCTTCGTGCGCGAGTCCGACTCGCACTTGGCCGATTTTTTTTGTGCTTTTATAATATAATAATCATGTAATAATAGGTTTGGCTTGAAGGAGCCGTTTTTGTCTGTCGAACGCACACAAAATGTACATAAAAATGTAGAGATGAACTCAGTTTTATAATAATAATAGACTTTGTCCGCGTGGAATAGTGACTTTAGACAGCATTTTTTGGATATATCTTTTGGTTTAATTTGGACATCAGAATAGCTCTAATATTTTGTATCTTGTCGTAAACTTATAAAACATTCACATAAACCTTACATATTTAGATACAAACTTTCACCCTCTATTCTCTATTGTTAATTTACTCCCTTGAGGGTAAAACTTTTACTAACTTGAATGTCATATTTATTTATATCGAAGCAACAGCCTAAAAAATAAGTTTCAAGCTTCTAGCTCTAAAAATCACGATTCTTTTATACAACTTTCATCCCCACCTTTCAACCCCTCACATCCCTTTAGGCTATCTGTGTACCAAATTTCATTTAAAAGATTTATTAGTTTTGGCGCGAAAGCGCGACAGACAGAGTTACTTTCGCATTTATAATATTAGTATGGATTATTAACGCGAAAGTAATTACAGGTAATGCATCTTTATGTTCAGCTATAATTACGAATGAATATCATAGTCAATATAATGATATATTCATTCAAATGATCGGACGGATTTCGTTATGACACAGGTCCAGCGTTGGGTTTGGTTCGTTTGTTACTCTGGCGGCCGCTGGTTAAGTGCCCTTGGATGCTTCCTGGCTCCACCCTTTCATCTGTCGACAACAACATCGCCCACAGGATTGGACACGGAGCGGTGCGCTCGCGACGCTGTCGGCCGTCTTCGTCCTTTCTCGTGTGCCGAAACGAAGCGTATATAATATATCGTAGTTCACCACAAGTCCATAATTATAACAACTGCTAGCAGTGCAACAGTTATCGTTAGTGATACTACTGTGTCGGCTGTCATCTTAAACTGCAACTCATTACACCAACTATTTTCAAGGTTTGAAAACTTCTTTTTATTTATTATTGTACCTAAATGTTTATTTAAAATGGGAACGAAATATCTTTATTACAAAGTGTATTTCCATAAATTTGTTTGCTCGCAAACGAAAAAAAAACCGACTTCAATTACATCGACCAGTAATGTTGTATTACGAAAAAGTAGTAAAGTAAATACGCGTTATCAAAGATTACTCACAAAATTATAATCCGATCTCGATGAAATTTAAATGTAACAACATGGTTAAAAATCAGCTTTTGATTCAATTAAAAAGCATTAAAATCGGTACACCCAGTAAAAAGTTATGCGTCTTAATACAACGTAGGTCGACGAAAAAATAGTCAAGTAAAAACGCATTATTAGATATAACTCGACAAGTCCTTGTAAGATCTTAAATAAATTTAAATGGAACCAAATGGCACACACCACCTTTCGATTGAAGAAAAAAATATCGAAATCGCTCCACCCAGTCAAAAGTTCAGAAGTAACATACATTAAAAAAAAATACAGTCGAATTGAGAACCTCCTCCTTTTTGGAAGTCGGTTAAAAATGCACATTTAAGTTGTTTTTTTTTATACAACTAGGCTGGCGAATAAGCGTACGGTTTACCTGATGGTAAGCGATTACCGTACCCTATAGAGCAGGGGTTGTCAACTGTCCGCATCCGGACCGCCGACCCATTTTGTGCGGACCGCGAGAACACAGGAACTTACACTACAGAGTACATAATTTAATAAAAATATATCCCACGCAACTTCAAACTTCAGACTGATAGTCCAAAATAAAAAAAAATGTCATTTTTCTCATTAATGTGTAAAAAATACCTTTGTTATTTCGTTTGTTACCCGACTGCCAAGGAAGTGTAGAAAATGAACTGAAAAGGCTGGAACAAGATAAAAATTCAAAATTACACAAAGCTAGCGAAACAAATCGAAACAATATCAAATATTATGTACATAGTACCTACCTAATAAAAATAATCATGCATTTCCCATTATTATACAGGATGTCCCGCGATAAAGTGCAACCCCGAAAGGGGGTGAAACTAGACCATAAATTATCGACAAAAAACAGAAAAAAGTTTTTTTTTTAAATACCTATTTTATTTTTTATTGACCAATTAAGATTTTTATATCTTACGTAGACTCTATGTACAAAAAAATGATGATTTCTTCCAAAGTAGTGGGTCGATTACTTTAACATAAAATAAAATATTACGCCACGTACTTGGCGGTAAGGATAAAATAACAATAAGCTGGCAAAAAGTGGCATTATGACTTTAACTATGCTTCTTATGAAAAAAAAAATCCATTTTTTATGACTGTTTTTTTCAATGATCTCTAATTTTCTCAGAATTATGCCCCCAATACTACAAAATTTTATGATTTATTATTATTCCTTACCATATTGCCATTCAAATAAAATAAAATTTACGCCTGTATCCCAAAAAACACGCACAGAAATCATCATTTTTTGTACATAGAGTCTACGTAAGACATATAAAATCTTAATTCATCATTATAAAATAAAATATATATTTTTTTAATTTTTTTCTGTTTTTTGTCGATAATTTATGATCTAGTTTCACCCCCTTTCGGGGTTGTACTTTATCGCGGGACATCCTGTATATATATATATGTATATATACATATATATAAAAAATATATTTTTTGTACATAGAGTCTACGTAAGACATATAAAATCTTAATTCGTCAATAAAAAATAAAATATATTTTTTTTAAATTTTTTTCTGTTTTTTGTCGATAATTTATGATCTAGTTTCACCCCCTTTCGGGGTTGCACTTTATAGCGGGACATCCTGTATATACATATACCATACTAGTGTAACATATATATTTTTTATATGTATTCGGTGCTCATTGAAGTGGGTTTCTTGTGTGGTGACGCGTAGCACTTCGTCCGGTATATCCGTCGAGAGGACCGTGCTACGGGGCGAGGTTAGCGACGTGAGGGGCTTCGGTCTTGCTTTATAAGCGACTGTCGTGGCTGGACCTCTCCTTTTTATTGTCCGTTTTGCTTAAGTGCTGTGGTTTCGTGAGTCTCGGTAGTGGGGTCCTTGGCGTGGCGTCTGGCGGTCGGTGCGAAGATCGAGACAACCACGTGGCCTTGCCTTCGGCCAGGGGCCCCACCTGAACCACTTATACCACTTATTCCCACATAACCAGAGGTTCCCCTCTCTCGGGACCTGGGTGTGCCCACATACCCACATATCACCTAACCAGACCACGTAACCAGAGGAATCCGCCCCAGGTATCTCTCTCTGAGGACCTGGGTGTGAGCGACGGACGGCGGGTCGACCCAGCCATATTTACCGGCACCTGGAGGCATCGGTGGAGGCCACGCCTGACCCCGTGGCGTGCTAGGCGTCTCCGACGTGAGCCAAGGGCCGTCGGGGTCAAAGTTAAAGTCAAGGACTAAAGTTAAGTGCTCAACTCTCCATGCGCCACGTGCCAGGACTAAGATCGTAGTTTTCCAAATCTAGTTTGAATTTTTGTTGTTTAAATTAAGTATCCGGTCAATAAATTGTTAATTTGAATTAATTTTTGTTTTCTTTCCTCTAACTCTAAAATTTAATTTAATCTGTAGTTTAATTTTTCTCTTCTCTAACTTTTGAGCTCGGGTTGGAATGGTGGGACGCTCTCTAACCCCAAATACCATTTTAACTCCGTAGCACTAGCTTCTGCGCGCGACTTCGTCGGCGTGGACTCCGCTCCTATTGGTCTTAGCGTGATGACACATAGCCTATAGCCTTATTCGATAAATGGGCTATCTAACACTGAAAGAATTTTTCAAATCGGACCAGTAGATCCTGAGATTAGCGCGTTCAAACAAACAAACAAACAAACAAACAAACAAACAAACAAACAAACAAACAACCAAACAAACAAACTCTTTAGCTTTATATATTAGTATAGATACACATATTCCATTATTGTTAAACTATTGTAATTGCATGGAATAAAAGGCTTTTTTATTTTTATTTGAATAATTTTGAGCTATTTTGCTTTGGTCCTATATTGTCCTGTCTAACATTCCAAATAATAATTAGTAACTAACTATATAACTGAATACTTTGTTTAAATGTCTTGTTGTAAAATAAAATATTGTTTTTCAAGATGCCGTTGAAATTGTATAAAATGGACTTAAGCCCCCCCGTGTGTGCCGCAATGATGATATGCGACATCCATAATGTCGAAGTGGAAAAAATTGATGTGAATTTTTTAAAATCGGAACAACTTAATCCGGATTACGTGAAGGTAAGTTAATGTTATTTTGGGTTAGGAATCTATTATAATAAGGATAGGAAAGAGCTGCTTCTATCAACAACTCTTACAAGTTGTCTAGAGAAGCAGAGTAGCCCAGCAGTGGAATATTACAGGCTGAAGCGAAAATCTTACAGTTTAATCAACACATTTAGTTATCAACAAATTTTACAATTTTTATTTTTACTAAACTCAATTTTCTATCTGATAAAATTTTAACCAGATAGATAGGTATCAGTTATCAGTTGTTATTGTTTTTCTGTTTAAAATTGAGATTATATATTAACATTTTATACAATTTTATTTTTATCATAAATCCTAAAAAAATATTGTTGTCATTTTGTAGAATTAAAATTAAAGAAAAATAAACGTTAAATTGTTTCCTTTACAAATATCTCACGAAACAAGCATTTTTTTTTTGTTTTTTAGCTGACTTTAGCCTACGCAAATATGTAAATGATATTAATCTATCACCACCATATTCTGCCATTAGGTACATCATACGATAGAATAATTTAGTATGCTAAAATCACTTCAAATTTATGTATGTTAAAATGTGGAGAAGAATTATGTTAATTTGTTTGTTTAACGAACTCGGAACTACACAGAAAAATAATTATATAAAGTCTATTACTTCAATAGACCCGTTGACCTTCACCGAAAGGATGTACCTACTTTAAATACAGCCAACGCAGTTTTTTATTATTTTTTATATCGTAGTTTCAAAACTTAACCGATAGAATAAATATTTGTATGGATATAATAATATGTATGAATATATGTAGATATATTTATGCATAACTAGGGACCCGCTCCGGCTTCGCACGGTTGCAAAAACTATCAGTGTTCCTCTACTATATTATGCATGTATTATACATAAAAACCTTCCTCTTGAATCACTCTATCTACTTAAGAAAACCGCATCAAAATCCGTTGCGTAGTTTTAAAAATTTAAGCATACATACAGACAGACGACAGACAGCGGGAAGTGACTTTGTTTTTATGTAGTGATGAAGATATATCGTTTATAAATATACTAGCTGTGCCCCGCGGTTTCACATCGTTTTTTTATATAATTTAAAGAAAAAAAATTGTTTCATTTAAATCGAATGATGTAAAGGACAATTTTGTTTTAAATTAAATAGGTATATACATGTGATGAATAACGTATTTATTTGGATAAGGGTTAATAATTAATATCATGTTTATAAAAACACCTTCGCAAATAATGCATTATTTTAGAACAAATTTGTTTAGCATAAAAAAGGTTATAATGAGCAAACCTTAAAAGATAGACATAATATGCTGTTGCGGACTTTTTCTAGAACTTTTAAAGGTGAACAACTCTGACACATGATTATATTACATTATTATTACATATACATGATTTTTGCGAAACTTTAACTGTTTACGCAGTGCACGCAGCGGAAGCTCTCAAAATGAAAAAAATTCCCGATTTTGAAATATTCTTCAATGGTGCTCCGCTCCTATTGGTCTTAACGTCATGAGATATAGCCTATAGCCTTCCTCGATAAATGGGCTATCTAACGCTGAAAGAATTTTTCAAATCGGACCAGGATTTCCTGAGATTAGCGAGTTCAAACAAACAAACACACAAACTCTTCAGCTTTATAATATTAGTATAGATTTATATCTCATAGCTAGTATCAAGGTCGAGGTAGAAACGTTTTATTTCAAGGATGTGCTTCAAGTTTATAATTAGTTTATCTGAATTCGTTAAATGACATTAGATGACAAAAAATCGGCATAGGAAAATCAAATTCGAAATAGATTTTCGATTAGATTTGAAAGAAATTCATAACCAACAGGAAATTATTTAGTTTTCTTTGATTACATTACCTATCTATTTTATCCTCAGCTTTATTAAATATTAATAAATATTTTTTTATCTGTGCTGATCTATAGTTACCATGAGATTTAAAAGATTCGTCTATTGTCAAATAATAATAAAATTATGTGGTACTAGCTTGTGCGCGCGACTTCGTCCCCGTGGAATATTACCACCCGATTTTGAAACATTCTTCATTAGTGCTACGCTCCTATTGGTCTTAGCGTGATGATATATAGCCTATAGCCTTCCTCGATAAATGGGCTATCTAACACTGAAAGAATTTTTCAAATCGGTCCAGTAGATCCTGAGACAAACAAAACAACACAACCAAACAACAAACAAACAAACAAACAAACAAACAAACAAACTCTTCAGCTTTATTATATTAGTATAGAAAAGTAAAAAGTTACGATTCATAAAACCGGTATTTTATTCACAAAATCGGTATACAACACTATTACAAAAAAGCTGGTATCATTATTTCGAAAATTAACATTTGCATGTGTCAATTTAGTCCGTACCGAAAAAAACAGGGTATAGAAAAGTCACTTCGGTTTTTCGTTTTTTTTAATATTATCTACATAATCTATAATATATATAAAAGCGAAAGGTCACTCACTCATCACGAAATCTCTGAAACTATAACACCTACAAACTTGAAATTTGGCAGGTAGGTTCCTTATAGGGCGAAGACATCCGCTAAGAACGGGTTTTATGAAACTCGACCCCTAAGGGGGTAAAACGGGGGTTGGAAGTTTGTATGAAAGTCCTATGTTTTTGAAGTAAGAGACTTGAAATTCAAAATGTATGCTCTATAGATGGTGTGGAGGTGTACTAATAATGTATTTTTAGAAATCAACCCCTTTTGGGGTTGAAACAGGGGGTGGTAGTTATATGTGAGCGAGATGAAAACTTAAGTATAAGTATATTATTTGCATCACAAAAATATAATTAACGCCCAACGAAGTGGGCACGGGTCGGCTAGTATATTATATACAGCTCTATCGTTAATAATGGATAATCCGGTAAGTGGAGGTAGTCCGCATCTCAGGCTACAATAAGTTACAGTTAAGTACAACTACAGTTTTTTAAAAATTTTGTTCCTTTGGCCATTCAATCGGGTGACATTTCAACAAAATTTTGTATTTTTGTGTAATTTTTGTGGCATCGTACTCCTAGAGACTTGTTTTATTTAATTTTTATTTATGATTTAGAGGCATTTTAATGATAAAACATTAATAAAATTAATATTTCAAATATTTTTTCCTTGTTTTTTTTTTCATTAGGTACTTGTAGTTTTGACCCATGATTGTGAAAAAAAAAGGTACGACACTATAGCTGCCCATTATCTTAAGAACATGTCTGGAATGTGTGAATTCTAAAAAGGTATGATAAAGTGTACCTAAGCAAGCAATACTAGCTCCAGGAGCAAAAGAACCAAGTTAGGTCGGGATTTTAATTTTTCAAGTCATGTCGTAATCTTATACTATTAAACGAGCAATTCTTGTATATATATATATATATATCCCAACAAAAACATAAATGTGAAAAATTACAGCCAAGTTCAATAATAAGAATATGTTGTTTGTGGACTTCGCCGAAAAAAGTATTGAGATCTAAATGAGCGCCAAGTTCTACAGAAAATATTAAATTAAGCTAAAGATTTCACTTTGCCAGTTTTCACTAATAATTCATCTTTTATTTGGCTAATAGCTTTTTAATGTTGTTTTTAAGTAAAAACTAGCCAAGTGAAATCTTTAGCTTAATTTAATATTTTCTGTAGAACTTGGCGCTCATTTAGATCTCAATACTTTTTTCGGCGAAGTCCACAAACAACATATTCTTATTATTGAACTTGGCTGTAATTTTTCACATTTATGTTTTTGTTGGGATATCATTACTTTTTGTAGAGATATTTATTTGAAATTTTTTCATTTTTCTTCTCATTCTGTTAACGGATTCGATGTCGGAGACCAACCGGATCCTCAGATATCGATTTTGAAAGCAATCGGTCGAATAACTAAAAAGTTCAAGATGGCGGCTACTTTTTCTCATTTTGTTATCAGATTCGTTTTCTGAGACCAACCATGTCCCCAGATATCGATTTTGAAAGCAATCAAATGAATAATTACAAGTTTTTGTATGGGGGCATGGGGACATCCTTTATTTTTTGACTTAATTTTTTTTATACTTTAGATTGACTTCTGAACTATATCTGTGTATTGTGGCGCCACGCGCGCCAGCCGCCGCGCCGACACACGCCGTTGGCCGTTTGTTTAGCGCGTATTACAAGTTTTTTGTATGGGGACACTCTTTATTTTTTTACTTCATTTTATTTTTATACTTGTTTTATATAGCAAATGTATCAATTCATATTTTGTGCAAGTTTCAAATATCCACTTGTAACGGCTCAGACGCTACAATTAAAAAACATTTTTTTTTTGTATGGGGACCCCCTCTATTTTTTAACTTTCTTTTGTTTTCAGATTTTTTCCTGCGCTTACACGTAATTACATAGCTAGATGCCAAATTTCGACTTCCTAGGTCATCTAGAAGTGGGTTAGGTTTTTGATCAGTCAGTCAGTCAGTGGAAAATTCGCGACTTTTGAACCTTCATATTTTTGTAACCGTTTCAACTAGGTTAATGAAATTTGGGGTTCTAGTTGTCCTTAGGGATATAAATTAATATATGTAATTTGATCTGTTTCTGTTGAATAGGTTTTGAGTTATGGAGAGGTCAAAAGTCGCTCGAAATGGTTCGTGTAAATATACACACGGCGCTGAGTCGCCAGTTCTTTTGCTTGAACTTGGCTTGACACGCTGCCGCGTGTCTCGATATATATATATATATATATATATAATATATATTTTCTGAATCTCGGAATGGGCTCCAACGATTTTCGTGAAATTTAGTATGCAGGGGATTTCGGGGGCGAAAAATTGATCTAGCTAGGATTCATTTAAAAAAAATGTCGTTTTATCCCTGTTTTTAGGCAATGAAAAAATATCATTAGAATACGAAGCTTAATTTCACCGTTGTCATTATAGCTGTAATGGCGTAATTAGGAAGTCGGCGGGTGTAGAATCGTGTTAACCCGGGTTCCAATATCAGTCTCCAGATCAATTTTTTTTCTTTTTTAATTTCACTCGTGATTTATTATTTAAATAACATTAAAATATAAAAATACCGAGAAAAAAAAAACAAATAAAAAGAAAATACCGAGCTAGGCTCGGTCACCCAGGTACTTTTTATTAAGTATTTAAGCTAAAATACTTCAAGACAAGATGTAATTCCATTAAGATTGCAATTTTGATCTAAATAGTATCTCATCATCTTTTATTTTGCATTCGTAAAAATAATATCTTCGACGATTGTGTAACCAGTTACTACAAGTCAAGGAATATAGTACTCTCTACCGAGAGCTACATAATATTATTCATGACACATAGACACATACTAGGTATATGAAGACATTGGTGACTGTGGGCTATTAGTTTTAAATTATTATGTGATTTCCTATTTTGGGTAGAACTGATGTAACATTAGTTTAGTTTTAACGGTATTTAGTAGTTAACACTTTTATGTAGGTATAATTAAAAAAATATATTCTTATTTAAGATTTAATATCAATACCTAATTAAAGGAAAAAAGGGAAAAAGAAAATAAGCTATATGAATAATTATTAATAAAAAAATATACATTAAAAGATAGCTGCGTCCGCTGAAGATCCGATCTCGGTCTATATTAAGAGTCAATTCCCACATAATCAGGGCCGGATCTACCATATGCCTTTTTGGGCTTCAGCCCAGGGCCCCGTGGATTCAAGGGGCCCCCAGCTATTTTTTTTTATTTTTTTATGTAACTATGAGCCAAGTCAATTCAAAGCCAAAAATAGACGACAATGCGAAAGAATCAATAATTTTATTAAATTATTTATTCTTATTTTACTCCGAACTGACAGTTAAAATGTTCGGCTCCCATTACACATTTATCTCTGGTCAAATTTGGTGGGCCCCTAATTAGTATTAGCCCAGGGCCCCCTGACCTCACGATCCGGCCCTGCACATAATGTCGATTGCCGTTTCTTCATAGGATGTAGTAGATTATAGTTACACTGCGTATACCACAAATAATATAAACCATATTTTTTCTTTTGTTTTAGAAAAACCCTGTTCATACAGTTCCTTTATTAGAAGACGGTGATTTGATCATACACGACAGGTATATTTTTATTTTTATTTTATAATTTATTTACTTGATCATGTAAATTTTTACTTTCACTAGTATTTTTTCAAAGTAGGTATTCGTTTTTATAAAAGCAATAACATACGTTTAATATATTATATCCTGTAATGAAAACTGTAGGAAATTAGATTTTTTTGTCTCTAACAATGTCTAGTGCTCCTCTTCTCTGCTGTAAGCATGACATATTAAATGAATAAAAATAACAATTATAATGTTATCCGTTGGATACCATTATACGTCAGATAGTTTTATTTGCAACCCATAATATGGCATCTATTACCGGTTGCTAAAACGGTTATTCTATTGGCAATTTTTTTAACGACCATGTCCTTCCGTGCCTTACCAGCAGCGTCAATACTGGGTAGGTAGTAGGTACGATCCTATTTTATTTCGAGTAAATTGCAACGATTCAGTCACATGCTATTGAAACGCTGCTTCTGCGCTGTGTTATCTATATGAGTGTATTTAGAGCTAGTATCATAGTTACTTAAATAACATAATAATATGTATATCAATGAAATATGTAATGCTAATTTTGCTATTTTTTTTTTTTTGATATTGTACGATGTGTAAATTTATTGCACACATTATTAATTTTAAGTAATAATTTATTAATAAATACTCGTATTCCTAAGTAAAAAACTAGCTATAAAAGATTAATACGAACTATTATTAAAATCAATCTTGTAAACAATATTTTTAATAATGTATAATAATGTAAAATTTATATATTTTTTGTTTGCAGCCACGTTATTCTGACGTATATAACTGAGAAATATGGTAAAGACGAATCTTTATATCCCAAAGATTTGAAGAAAAGAGCTCAAGTTGATCAAAAACTATTTCTTAATACTCTTATTTTTTTCCGTTTACGTGCTATAACCGTAAGTAAAAATAAAGTTTATACGAAAATTAATTGATATTTAACTATCATAGACACATGTACATTGGAACACATATTCCTTGATCTTACTTCTTAGTGTGTATACATTTTTGTAGACTCCTGCTTTCTTCGAAGGCGTAAGAAAGCCGACAGAGAAACAACTAAAAGACTTAGAAGAGGCATATACATTTTTGGAGGCGTTTCTATCAAAAACGAAGTTTGTGGCTGGCGACAATATGACCGTAGCGGATATTTCGCTTATTACCACAGTGTCTGCAATGCAAAATATTATTCCAATAGATTGCACAAAGTAAGTAATTTATTAATTAAGAAAATGATTTTTTTTAATATCATAGACAATAAATGAGCTAGTAAATATTCTACCGCGAATGATCACTGGTATCAATAAGCACTAACTTACTGTATCAGACGACTTACAAATACATCACTGGAATGTCGGTTTTCGGATCTACTATTGAGGATATGGAAGGCAGTTTTGGTATGATTAGGTTTATGGAATGTATACGTAAATACTTCTAGATATTTTCTTGTATAATATAGTAATTATATCTAAATTATTGTAATTAAATTTTTAAAATAAATTAAAATTAGCTCACTACATTCATTCTAAATGTTACAATGTTATTTATTTCAGATACCCAAAAGTTAATGCCTGGTTTACTTATATGAAAAATCAATCGTTCTACAAAAAAATCATTGATCCGGTGGCAGCTGAAGGCAAAAAACTTATCCAAGCCCATTTGGACATTTAAAAATTATGACATTTTGTAATCATAATACAATAAATATCTTTAAATTCTTCAAATATTTATTTCTGAAATTTTACTATATTATACATATTTCATAACTTAAAAATACAATTGAATTGAGAACCTCTTCCTTTTTTGGAAGTCGGTTAAAAAAAAAGAAAATAAATTAAACATTTTGGTTTATTAAATCTCTACGGTTATTTAAATCCGCTAAAAGTTCCAAATGCACATTTGTGTCCACATTACTTCTAATTCACTGCAGTAAACAAACTAGGTTTGGATTCTAGTGCAGAAGGCTGGTAAGTATACAAATATACAAAGGATGTTATCCTGAATAAATCGTGAAATGAATCTGAAAAAATCGTTGCGTACTGACCATGATATATGCCGGTACAAATTGGATTTATTTCACGCTTTTCCTCGCTATTGGTAGAGAACAGAAACTGTTATTGCGCGTATGAACGATGAGACATCACATATAAAATATTCTATACGGAATACATCATACATCCAAAGCTTTCGATCACGATTTCAATGCGATAAACCTGTCACAGGAGTTGGCATTCTATGTGATTTATATGAAACATAATCCAGATGGAGCGTCCTATTGATTAAAACTGATATAATGGTAATAAAGTTTATTTTGTAATATAACATTAAAATAAACAAGGCGCCGTTAGCATGCGCTGATAGCATCATAATGAAACCGACTGATTGATTGGAGATCATTAGAAATCATTTATGACATCGATCAGGGCCTCAAGTGTTTATTTAAAGCTTTGAGCTTTAAATAAACAACTTAATGTCCAATAAACGAAATTGGTCAAAAATATTTTAACCAGATAAGTTATTTGTACGAATTTCTCTTATTCGGTATTAAAAACTTCGATATTGATGAAAATCTTAACTTTGCAATAGCTCATTTTCTTATATTTGAGGTTGGGATCTATATACCTATTTATTACTTGCCCATAAATATCTGCATTAATATCGACGCTTCATTTTTAGGGTTCCGTACCCAAAGGGTAAAAACGGGACCCTATTACTAAGACTTCGCTGTCCGTCCGTCCGTCCGTCCGTCCGTCCGTCCGTCCGTCCGTCCGTCCGTCCGTCCGTCCGTCCGTCCGTGTGTCTGTCACCAGGCTGTATCTCAAGAACGGCTATAGCTAGAGAGTTGAAATTTTCACAAATTATGTATTTCTGTTGCCGCTATAACAACAAATACTAAAAACAAAATAAAATAAATATTTAAGGGGGGCTCCCATACAACAAACGCGATTTTCTTGCCTTTTTTTGCTCGATATCAATAATGGCAACAGGTAGGCACTTGAAATATTCACAAAATACTCAGTTCTATTTTTACTTTAATAATAAATAATAAAATTAAAATAAAATTAATATTTAAGGGGGGCTCCCATACAAAAAAACGTCATTTTTGCCTATTTTTGCTCTCATACAACAAAAGTGATTTTTTTAGCCGCTTTTTGCCCGATATTAAAATCACCTACCAATGGTACCTAGTCAATGGTACGGAACCCTTCGTGCGCGAGTCCGACTCGCACTTGGCCGATTTTTTACTTTATTGGTATAAAAAACTATTATACTAATTAATTTAATATAAGAATTTTATTTACCGTTATATCAAATAAATAAATGAACTTAAATCATCAGGTAACATTAATTTAAAGAATAAAAAAAAAATTATATTTAACAATCTTT
This sequence comes from Melitaea athalia, assembly GCA_905220545.2. Taxonomy (NCBI): domain Eukaryota; kingdom Metazoa; phylum Arthropoda; class Insecta; order Lepidoptera; family Nymphalidae; genus Melitaea; species Melitaea athalia. The sequence goes on along the minus strand of HG992180.1, from coordinate 8,891,161 downwards.
ACTGATATTATTAAATAAGTGGAATTGTTGTAGAAATACTCATACATTGTTCTTAGAATTTTATGATAAATAGAATTAAAGTTATTTAATATTAATGTAATTTTTTCCCGTCTTAATATTTTAAATTATTCTCAACACAGGGACTAAATTATACGAGTACAAAGAGATTGTATTTTCTAATACATCACGATTGAGTTTGTTTTACCACTATAACACTGAATGCTGCATTTGTAGTGACGACATAAATGCATAATCTTATTTAAATATATATACAATAGCAAGATAATACAACTAAGCCTACTTAATAGTGTTTCTAGGTTTGATTCTTTCCCACCGCGAAAGGTTTAATCCTTATCAGAAGTTGATGATAAATTAACGCTGGTGCACTCTCATAAGTCTCATATGAATATTAATACAAATTTTAATACCGACTAAAAATTGAACCATTGAACGTTGAGGTTAAAAATGCAATCGAGCACTTTCCCTTAAATGTCACAAAAATCCAGTTTCAGATTTATGCTACAGCAAACCACTCATTTCTATTTTGTTTTACGTATTATTTGAATTCTACCATTATATATCTATTTTGTTGTTTTTTTTTTCATTGGCCATAGCATTATTACGAATTCAACTCTTGTACCATGACCATAAAGTTTAATCTCTATTTAAAATATCTGAGCTATTTGAAGCATTGTCTTTGGGGACGTATATTTCAATAACACTGCTGTAGTATCGTGTATATAAATCGTTCTTTTAGACATTTGATAATAATTTACGTTGATAATTTGTATCTGTACAAATTTTCCCGGTTTATTAAAGTGTAGTCGAGGTATATTTAAATTCACTCACAATTGCAGACAGTTGATATAGTATTATGTATGGTAGTATGGTTCTAAATATCCAATGGTTTAATTTTATATTCCGTAGAAAGAAATTCAAACATGTCGTTTGGAAGAAACCGTACGTTCATATAACAAAGCCGTGCTATATCCGATACTGAATAACTAATGATTGTCGGGCACGAGAAATAATAATTTTGATCTCATTTAATACGAAAGTAGTTTAGAGATTATAGCGTGCAGATATTGTAGCAATAAAATAGTAACACTATATATTAACACTGTTAATTTGTTATGTATAAAAATTTAAGTGTGTCTGCAACTCTACAGCCACCAAAAAAATTAGTAAAAAAGTGTGTATCAGCTATTATTAAAACGATGCTTCAGCCTGTAATATCCCACTGTTGGGCATAAGCCTCTTTTCCCATCTAGGAGAAGGATCAGACGCTCATCATCATCAGATCATCCACCACGCTAATCCAATGTGGGTTGGCGGATATATTCACGAAGGAATTCAGATGAAGTTTTACTTCTTACGTGTACTTTGTACGCACGCAATTTTTTTAATTTCTTGGTATATTGGTTTTTTGCTATTACTTCCGTTTGTTACTTTTTTATTATTATTGTACAAATCAACCTCAACGATGTTTTTTTTTTTGATTTTGTAATTCTTGATTTGTAGATAAGGCTGTAAAGCTTTAACTAAAATACTAACTCCACCTTTTATGCAACAATATTTATGTTAAGTTGTAAAGTAAAGTTTAAATAAACAAATAAATTATTTATCATAACGAATAATCATACAAGTTAGATTGAGTTTTGTTTTTAACCGCATTTATACTTAATTGTCTTTTTGATCGTTATACGAGCAAGTTATCGCGTTTAATTATCAGTTTAATGAGCTGTGAACATCGGTAAACCAGGAAATGGTTATTAATTATTCGTTAATAAACGCAGGAAATGAAAAATTTAGACGGTGGAAAAGAGCGGAGACAATAATTGTCGGTACGGTCCAACCAGCGGAGGAGGCGAGCCACAGGGGCGTAGTACCTGGATCCTGATGGAGGGCAGCGGTAGCCATCAATACTGTAGTGAAGCGCAGGAACAATATGTTCTGAATTGGTTCTCTGGCAGATTTCTACGGACATTGAGTCTGTAGTACCGCGATGTAGAAAGCAACGGGATACTACTACATTATTGATTCCCACGAGAGTTGAATGATGATGACAATGCAAGACAATGGAAAAGTACGTTTGCCTGACGATCCGCGTAGCGACCGGCGCTCTGGGTTTTCCGGGACTCACAGTGTGAAATTGGCTACCGGCCGAGGGAATATAGGCAACCAGGCATCCCCCGGAAAGCATGCGACTGGAAGAATAAAACAACTCCAATTGCGCAAGAATACGCGTATAGGCACTTGGAACGTACGTGGACTCCTTGATGTAGGTAAATAACACATCTTAGATTATGAGCTCCAGCGATGCGACACCACCATTACCGGTCTAAGCGAGACTCACTGGAAAAGTAGCGGCCACCGAGACTTGGATAAGCATACCATCTATTATTCAGGAGATGATTCCAGTAGCTACGCTGGAGTGGCCATTGCAATTCCCAAACAATGGACTAAAGCGGTCTTAGGCTATAACCCTGTCAGCAACAGAATTATAACTATGAAGCTCGATGCATCTCCCACCCCGCTGAATATTGTACAGGTGTATGCGCCCACTAGCGCGGCTAAAGATGAAGACGTAGAAAAGTTCTACCATGACATTGAATCTTCAATAGCAACAATACCAAGTAGAGAACTACTAATAATACTAGGCGATTTTAACGTGAAAGTGGGTGACACACGAATGGATGTGGGCTTGCGAAATATTGTGGGCAACTATGGTCTCGGCCAAAGGAATGCTCGAGGGGAGAGATTGCTCCAGTTTGCAGCCGACAACAACCTTACCATTATGAATACGGTATTCCAGCAACACCGCAGAAGACTGTACACTTGGACGTCCCCTGATGGAAAACATCGGAATCAGATTGACTACATACTAATAAGATCTAGATGGCGAAGCTCAATTATGAACGCACACACATTGCCCGGAGCCGACTGTCAATCTGATCACCAACTTCTCGTATGCAACCTCAGGCTTAGGTTACGCAACTCCCTACCTCGCAAAATTAACAAGAGACTTGAAGTAGTGGACCACACGTCTTTTAGGAACCAACTGGCGGCCGATAACAGTTCATGGAGGGCACTAACTCTTGATGACGACCCCGACTCACTCTGGCAGTCTGCTAAAGAGTACATAAAAAGTACTGTACGTTCGTCACAGCCTACCCCAACTAAAGGTAAACACCAACACTGGATGTCAGACGATACCTGGCATCTAGTAGAGCGCCGTCGTGAGATGAAGGCCAGGGGGTCATCTGTCCAGGAATTGAATTCGATGAGTGCGCAGATCCAATCTTCTACTCGCAGAGATCGTAATAATCAGCTCAACATCATCTGCCTGGAGTTAGAAAAAAACGCAGAGCGTCACGAAAGTAAGGATTTATTTAAGAAGATTCAAACCATAACTCGTCAATTCAAACCTAAAGCCTGGGCTATCGAGGATATAAATGGAGTGACGGTAACAGAGGTCAATGATGTTGTGAGTGTGTGGAGAAAATATTGCGAGCAACTTTTTAGTGATAGCAGCATAACACCATCGTGTAACACCAGTACACTTTCACAGAATGCTATGGAACCATCAATCCTGAAAAGTGAAGTTCGATCCGCAATTGATCACCTGAAGAGGAATAGGGCTGTAGGAGCTGACACAATTCCAATAGAGATCTTTAAAGCGATGGGCGAATACGGAGTTGATATTATGCATATTATCTGCAACCGCATCTGGGAAACAGAGAAGTGGCCTCGCGACTGGGCACACTCCGTGTTCATACCACTACACAAAAAGGGATCAACGAAGAAATGTGGCAACTACAGGCTTATAGCCTTGATTTCACACGCCAGCAAAGTCCTCCTTCATGTCATCAATACCAGACTGCAAGCTTTTCTGAATCCCGAAATAGCTATCGAGCAGGCGGGATTTGTCAAGGGTCGAGGAACAAGAGAGCAGATCCTAATTCTTAGACAAATAATCGAAAAGTCTAGAGAGTTTAACATCCCACTCTATATCTGTTTCGTTGACTTTCGCAAGGCCTTCGACACCGTGAAATGGCATATGTTATGGAACGTACTCATTCAAATGGGAGTACCTATTCGCCTGGTTCGTCTCATACGCCGACTTTACGAGGATGGAACTGCGACTGTTCGAATAGACGACGTTGACTCGGAAAGCTTTCATACACAAGCTGGCGTTCGTCAAGGGTGCATACTCTCTCCACTCCTGTTCAATATCTATACGGAGTGTATTATGAGAATTGTTCTGGAACAATGGGACAGGGGAATTTCGGTGGGAGGAAGGAAGATATCCATCTTGAGGTATGCCGATGACACTACTCTTCTCACTCAAACAGAAGAGGACATGGAACACCTGCTGACACTTCTAGAGACAACAAGCCTCTCCTTCGGACTTACGGTCAACAGAGATAAGACCAAAATGATGATAGTGGATCGAGCTGAACTAAACCATCCTGACATCTCTATGATTGACAACTGTGAGGTTGTCCAATCTTACGTGTACCTCGGTTCCACTATCACAAACAACGGAGGATGCGAAGACGAGATTCGAAGGAGATGTGCTATTACACGATCTGCCGTTGACAAGCTGAAAAGAGTCTGGTGCAACCGTAATATCACCAAAGCCACGAAAGTCCGCCTAATGAGAAGCTTAGTATTCCCAATATTTCTTTATGGCGCAGAAACGTGGACGGTTAGACTTAAAGACCGACGCAAAATCGATGCACTCGAGATGTGGTGCTGGCGGCGACTGCTACGGATCCCTTGGACAGCGTTTAGGACCAACGTTTCGATTCTGGATGAGTTAAAGATCAAGAAGAGATTATCGTCGACTGTGCAAACACGAATCCTAAAATATTTCGGATACGTTGTCCGAAACGAACAATCCATGGAGAGACTCGTTGTCCAGGGGCAGGTAGAGGGTAAGCGGTCACGCGGTCGATCGCCTACGCGTTGGACAGACCTCATCAAGGCTGCGACACAGACCTCCATAGTCCAGAGTTCTCGAGACGCTAAAAACCGCATCAAGTGGAGGCGTATAGCGGGGGCTGCTTTAGCAATGGATCATCGTCAACCACGACCACTCTGTCAAGAGTGAACGACTAAGGAGGAGGATAACAGCATTATAGAACTAATTCTATTAATATAAGTATGTAATTATCTCCTTACTAAACTCGACATTAAATTATTTTGGGCATATAAAATGTTCACATAAATATACTAAATGTACTAAGTACTCCAGTATTTTTGAAGTAAAATGTAGGAGAACTTTATTAAAAATATAAGAAAGCTAGATTTTTGTTTAAAGCTTCCCTTGGTTATTTTTATATGTAAACTCATAAGTATCACGTATCAAAATCTAACAAATCCTTATTTTACTCTAATCTAATATTATTACTGTCTAATATACTAGACTTAACGTAAAATCAAAAATAAGATTAACCATTTTTATTGTCATATCAAAAATATTGACCGTTCCAGCGGGGATCGAACCCGCGAACCGTGTCGGACACGGTCGGTATTTTTGATATGACGTTAAACATGATTATGATTTTCAAAAAATAATACAAACAAAATTAAGATTAACCATGTTTTTACACCGTGTAAAAGATAGCTTTAAGCATAAAATTATTCTTAGTTTTATAAAATAACGTAAACAAAAATGGTCGAATAAATAAATATAAATAAAAAATGTGTTATAAATCATTTTAAATCATACAGGTATTATAAATAATAAATACTAACGCTATTGTTGGACGATTTTGTATTTACAGCACAGGTGCTATAATTAATATCAATTTATCAAAAGGCTAAAGTGTAACGTTAAATTACAGAACCATAAATCATACAAACATACGTTGTGTGCTATCATTTAGATAGTTGACAAATTTGAAATATTCGTGGTAATGCGACAATGTTTTGTTGGACTTGAAGGCTGAGGCCACTATCGCGTCTGTCACACCAACCCTCGTCATATTACGATCCTCTTAAATGTCATTGAAGGAATTACTAAGTTTTCTCCTGTTCTTCCTATTTGAGGGACGTGTACGATTATGCGTATTCTATAAATAGTACACGACGTATAAGTAGAAAAATTACTAATGACATAAACATAATATTATAATGTCCATGATTGATGCTGCACTTTAGTTCCTGATTTGTGTGTTCTGATCTGTCTGTCGTGATAATTAATTATTAAAAAAAACCGGCCAAGTGCGATTCGGACTCGCGCACCGAGGGTTCCGTACAAAAATTATTAAAATATTTTTATTACATGATGTAACTAAAAATTTATCCTTTTCGCAAATTTTCCTTTATCTGTGTTATAAGAAGTTGCTTCGTACCAAATTTCAAGATTCTGAGTCCACGGGTTTCCCTTGCGAGTGTCGAAAATTTGAAGCATAAACAGATGTATCTTTTTATTGCGTTGGCTTAAAAGTTTGATTTTTTCACAACTCGGGACTGTATATTTGAGTATTAGATATGAATTTCAGATTGATACCTCTACGCGTTCCTGAGAAAAAGGGTCTTGACAGACAGACAACAATGTGAGCCTATAAGGGTTCTATTTTTTCCTTTTCAGGTACGGAACCTTAAAAATTTATAATTATGTTATTAAGATACAAAAAGATTTTGATTCTCATTTTATTAAAAATATCATTGTTACTACAGATTTTTTATATAATATTTGTCTACATACCTTGATATCTATGGATATGATATCCTATATATATATATACATATTACTATAATTTGACTTAGTCAAATATATGTAACAAAGTGCGGCATATGGTCCTGTAGATACTCAGGGGCACATGTTGTCTACCTATCAAACTACTGAAACAAAGCCGACTAAGTCTTGTATTATGCAAACAAGCATCATGTAAGGCGTGGATTTATGAGGGAAGTTGGTTAGAGAATCGCATACCCATGGGAATGGTTTACTAGTAAATATATTCATATTTGGGTTTAAGAAGGACTAGGGACCTGTGGGAAAAACGCGTGAGTGACGACAATTTATCGTTTTTGTGGTGAATGATAATTTATTTTGGATTAACTTAAGTAATAATCACAGGGTTGGCAATCTTTTTAATATTTTATTTGATCAGTAAAATTCGAGATAGCCCCAGGATATGGAATATTGAAACAGGTTCTTGTGTAGAATTCATGTCACGCTCGGCGATCAAGAAAAACTTTGCGAGAATACCTGAATGTCTTAAAAAAACCGTTAGGTACAATAAACTATAGTATAGTTTAAAATATTCCTTTTTGACATACGCTGCCGAGATGTGGACACTGACGAAGGGCTAGTCCACAAGTTTAAAGTCACCCAACGTGCTATGGAGCGGGCTATGCTTAAGATAGGATCAGAAATGAGGTGCAATTGGGGTGCAAGTCGGTCACCTCCTCGTGGTGCACCCTGGGCAACGGGACGGGCAGCAGTTGTAGCGGTACTGCTGCCTGTCGCGGCTAACGACCGACGGGGAGGGCGCGTAAGCGCATTGGCGTGCCGGGGCCTTTGGGTCGCGCCCCAGGGAGGCGCGAAAGCGCATAGGAGTGTCGAGGCCGTTGGGCACGCTCCTAAGGAAGGGAAGGGCCTCTGGGTCGGTCCCGGATCACCGGGGGCGGGTCTCGCGGACTTATGGTTCGCGGACTTGTCTTCCGCTCCGGGGGTGGGTCTCGGACCCGGATCACTCCGGGTTCCGGGGATGGGTCTCGGACCCGGATCACTCCGGGTTCCGGGGATGGGTCTCGGCCCCGGATCACCAGGGCGGGTTTGCGGACTTATGGGGGTCTCGCGGACTCGTCTCTCGGCCCGGGGCGGGGCGGGTCTCGATCTCGGATCACCGGGAGCGGGTCTTGCGGACTTATGGTCTTGCCGACTCGTCTCCCGCTCCGGGAGCGGGGTCTGTTAAGCTTGTCTTTCGGCTCGGAGGTCGTGCGCGGTGAGGGTTTGGCGCTGCGACGCGGCGCGGGGAGAGGACGGGGTGGGTGGCTTCGTTCGCCCGCCCCGTGGCGCGGAAGCGCGGGGGTAGGTGCGCTCCGGGTACTTCTCTGCTTTTCGGAGTGGACCTGTGAGCGCAGGCGCTGTGACGGCGCGAAGACGTGGGGGTCGGTTTTTCCTTCCCCCACGCTGGGGACGGGGTGGGTGGGTTCGCCCGTCCGCCCCGGGGGCGCGAAGGCGCTTTCCCTAGTGCCGAGGCCTCGGTCCGCGGGAGTACAGGGCCGTCGCCACCCCGGTCTTTGCTGACTTACGTTGGCACTGCCCGGGCGGTACGGGGCAGCCTAAGCGCCAGGCAGAGGACGGTCGACTAGGGAGGGGGTTGTCCGACCATCAAATCTGCCTGGGTTGGTACGCGCGGTGCCTCCGCGTGCCACCTATAAGGAAAGGGCCCGTAAGGGCAACGCCGCCGGGGTTTGCAGAGGAATTTGGACTCCTGCGACTCCGGCACGGGCGACGGAGGTGGGCACCGCTGGTTTTTAGTGGGTAGTCCGGCATTGCACCACCGCCGGGAGCCCCACACTCCCGCTGCCCAGCGCGGCGGCGGGGTCAGTGCGTAAATGCATTTTACCAGCGTTAAAAAAAAAAAAAAAAAAAGGATCAGAAATGAGACTATCCGCGAGAGAACAAATGTAACCGACATAGCCTGTAAAATAAGCAAGTTAAAGTGGCAGTGGGCTGATCACCTGTGTCGCACGATCGACTGCCGTTGCTGTAGCCGTGTCTAAAGAGTCGAGACAGCGTGTTGGTTAACGCAGCGTCCTCGGACCTGCTGGACCGATGATCTACGTAAGATCACCGGTGAGGGCTGGATGAGGATTGCGGAGAACCAAGATTTGCGACGAAAACTTGGGGGGGGGGACTATATCCACCAGCGGATGCGATAGGCTGGAGAGAGCGAAAATATTCCTTTCTATATAGGTATATAAAAGGATAGTTAATAATTATGCGTTACATTTCATTCATCAGAAGAATGAAATGCACACAGAAATATTTCGTAAACAATGCTGTAGTCGTAAGGCACAATGACTTTATATTCCACCTTCCATTTATCTAGTTAAAAATGTATGGAGCTCGATAGAATGGCTTCGCTAGGAAATGGCGTAATACATTTCAGAGCTATCTACTTGATTTGAAATAAATGGCTTGTATTTCGCGGATAACATTAAAGTGTTATTTATTCTATATTTTAAGCAATTTAATCAATGCCGAGACGAGATATTGTATTGAGAGTTCCGTAAAATATGTCAATCGGTGAAATTTACGCAAACAGTAGGTAAGTAGCGGTTCCATTTGTAATGGAGAGAATTGAAACTCGATATTGACTGATAATTATTTTATTTAATTTTGATATTTATACATTTTCAAAATGTTTTACTCTTGCATTTTTGCGTCGACTAGTAACAGTGGCCAGCGTGAATCCTACAAGTACAATACGTCAAATTAAGAAGTAACGGGGTTTTTAGACCCTGGAAATTACTAAAACAATCTCAGACGTGTAACAATTTGTTTTTGTATAATATAATATTTAAATTTTGAAATCTTTCTCTCGATAATTGGATATTTATTTTTTTCCTAAAGATGATCATCCCAAAATACAAAGTAATAAAAAATCAGCTAGACTACATCTAGAAACCCAGGTACGTGTATTTTTATCACTTCACATTCTGTTATCACACCCCATTTTCTTTATCGGACTTATAGGTACGTTTTAATTTCATTAATTTTTCATATCTTAAATATTATGAGAGATTACAATTATAACAACATAAAATGAGTACATGTTACGAAAATAACTTTACTAAAGACAATTTATACATTTGTTACAAATGTACTTGTAAAGTCAAAAAAGTGTCAATAAGGGAACATAAATACAACAACACTTAAACCTTTTAAGTGATGATAATTAATGGGACAATTCAATCTTTTCAAAACGAGCACCTTTAATTATTTTTATTTAGATTAATTGAGTTTCTAAAAGCCCGTATTTTGCCTGAGAACTTTATTTGCAAATAAAGCAGGTGACAATTTGATAAACGACTGTAATTTAACCAAATGCCGTTTGGAAGGGAATTCGTTGTCACTTTTACTGTGCTTTCGTAGAAATACTTCACGTAAATAGCCTATAACACAAATTTTATTTCACGGCCTTACGGGGATTTAATTTGTGTTTGAAAATGTGTAATTCTATGTATGAAAAGTATAAGTAAGTATTTGTCACTTTCTTGTACATATGTATATTTATTAATGACTAGATGGCCCGGTGAACTTCGTATCACCTACATATATTTGTGAAAAATATACACAAAATACTTTCTGAGCGCACCTATAAATATTTGACAACCAATTGACAACGTTTTTGACAAAATACATTAAATTTCTCCGCTAGGAACATTTTGTATTGGAAAATTAAATCGTCATTTTAAGTATTTTCCGTTACATATTATTTATGTTTCTCACCGTTTAAACCTTCCCTGAACTTCCACAAACATTTCAAGATCAAAATTAGCTAAATCGCTCAAGCCATTCTATATAGGTATATTATTACAATATTTGTACACATATACATATTACAATATTTATACAGTCAAAATATTTATTTCATTTATGAATGAAGAAATATCTGACAGGAGATGTGAAAACAATTCTTATTTTTATTTTATTTTTTAATATTTTGTTGAAGAAAACTAATCTATAAAAAGATGTAATCTGAAATAAAAAAAAACAATAAAATTATATTAATATAACACAAGTCAGGACGTATAATTATGGAGTACGTAAAATTTTTTCATAAATAACTGAAACAAACGTACGAACTTTTGCTATTTTTGTTTGGAAATTGTTAAGAATAAAGCGTTTACTTATTATTAAATGTTGAGTTTAGAAACGAATAAAGTAAAAGAACAAATTAATCATTTAAGAATAAAATCTTTCCACCTTCAACGTACTCAGAATGCGACATTACAAATAATAAGGTCGAGGAAAAAGTCTTTTCGTATTTTCTAGTAAAATGTTGCAATAATATATTTTTGATTGTATTATTTGTAACAGGGCTGGTTTTGATAACATGAAAACATGACATTTAAAAAAATTTAACTTGAAAGTAAACATAGTTTTTCGCCAATTTTCATATGTTTTTCTGGCTACCTAAATTATTATTATTATTTTATAACAGGCAGGCAGTTGAGACAACTGATAAAAGCCTGTATCCGACTGCAAACGACAAATTATTTCTTAGCATATATGCATCCAGTATATTCTTGAACTGGTTGGTGGATTGTGCAGATATCACATCTGGTGGCAACCTGTTCCTAGCCTCCGAATTCGGTACATTTGTTAAGTTTTACTTTAAAAATGGGAAAAAAATTGTGACGTTTATGGACCTAAAGCAATGTCAGTAAGGGTAGCACAAAATTAGTTTAGTTATTACTCAAGAAATTAATGTATCTATTATGAAAATAATGTATCTTGGATGTCAAAATTTCTCTTGCTCTAGTAGCCCAGTTACGGATAAACGTGACAACATTGTTGAAAAAGTGAAAGTAGGTCGCGACATTTGAGTAGTTATAATATAGCTGAAAATCTGATAATTAACAATAAAATAGTTTCGATCCCATTGAAAAAGGCTGGCTACACAAAAAAATACGATATATGGGTGCCAGATTAACTCACTGAAAGAAACCTAATGGACCGTGTACTCATTTTCTCTCTCTCTTTTCTCTCTTAAGACGAAATGACATTGAACCATTTTTGAAGAGATTGGTCACTGGTGACAAAAAGTGAATCACCGATGAATCATACGATACGAATGTACGAAAAAGGTCGTAGTCAATGGTTGGTCAAGCTGCAAACACTATCACAAAACCCGGGTTGACACGCAATATAATTATATCACCTGATGTTGAGTGTATAGTGAGATTGGAAGAGTATCATTCATTATATACTTTTAACGCCATGTTACGTTGTAACAAGTATAATACTTATTAAATTATAATTATATTTTTATTAGAACCGAAAATATCTTAAAAAACATCAATTTTACATACAAACAAATCGAACGTTTGATTTGTTATTAGCAAACGGAGTCCGCGCGCGTTAACTAGTGTCAGCACTGAGTCCAATTTCATTACCATTTATGGTAATGGTTGCACGGCAGAAGCGATATTCTTTCGAGAACATTGTACATCGTCCTTCCCCTCCCCCGCGGCTAGTAGCTACTACGTCGTTTTGGCCCTGTGGTCCAGGGATAGTCAAATGATGGGTCGTGTTACGATTTCGTTTCATCGTCATATTCTTGCAGACCACTAGTTCACTAATACTGTTAATACCATGCTATTTCAACCTTTAGGCCGATGGTCCGTATAATCACTTATAAACTGTAATTTTCTCCTTTTGGTGTGTATTAGTTAAAGATAAAAATACAATCGCTTAGTAGATTCATTTCGGTTAGTTTAGCCTTACGATTGTTGCAATATATTTACAATAGAATGATGAGTGGACAGGGAATTTCATTTCTCCACGCGACCGTACACTTAGTTGTCCCTGGAGTTGAGTAGCAATGCTTTGTTAGAACTCTCCTGATTGGTCGATTCAAAAGATCTAGAAATTCGGAGGACAAGCTCCCCTGTCCCCGCGTCGAATAGCAAACTCATAACGAGTATATATAGGGCATTTCTGCCGTACGAGATGATTTTCTGTCGACGCCGCAGTTAATAACTAGTTAAAGTATTTAAGAAAAAGTTGTGTTTATTTTCTGTGAAGTGAAATTTTACGTGCCTTGTTGTAAACCCCCTTGGAAACTGGGGGTTCACCCTGCGGGTTGTCGACATCTCCAGTTCACCCTGCGGGTTGGCTTCATTATTTCACCCTGCGGGTTGTCGACATCTCCAGTTCACCCTCCGGGTTGATTACAACACTTCACCTGCGGGCTAACCCTACATTTCATCCTGCGGGTTGACGTAATCTCCGTATTGCACCCTGCGGGTTCACTACCGACGCCTGCACATCATCCAACGGGACGAAGTCCGACCTTGCGCTCCACCGTAAGGCGGCGTCAGCGGCCACTGTCTACAGCTGAGGGTCCTTCTACAAGGTCACCGGGACCCGCTACACATTCCGAGTTTCCGACGGCATCGGACAGCCGTAACCGTGCCACGCGTCACCGGATCGGACCGCAATAAGATAAGTCCCCAGTGCACGTCGGTTTATTGTACAAAGTGCCAAAAGAAATTTTCCTGTTGCTTTAGAACCTAACCCTGAGAGTTAAATTAATTGTTTAGAGTCTGATTAATCAGTTAGTATTATTATTTATATTGTTTTGTAATTGTAATTTTTTTTTATTAATTATTTCTTTTTTTTTACAATATACATTGAAATTTTTATTTGTGTTTTTTATTGTTACCCCGCCGTCAGGCGGACGTAACAAGTGGCGCCCAGTTTAAAAGGCAAAGCACAGGAATTTTTTTTTTTTTTCTTTTCTTTTGGTACTTTTGTGGTGTCGGTATTCTTTTACAACGGTGGAAGGCCTTTTGCGGACGAGGCTGAACGGGGCAGTACCACCGCTCGTTTCTCCTTAAGAGGGACGGGTAGCCGATCTTTGACTTCTGGTTCCGCTGGGTAATCGAATACCATCTCAGATTACCCACAACATACGCATTCGTTTCTCCTTAAGAGAAACGGGTAGCGATCTTAACTTCTGGTAATCGAATACTATCTTAGATTACCGAAGCATACACTGTGTACAGTGGGCATAATCGAATTTTTTTTTCTACAACATTGTGGAAATTTTTTTTATAACAACATTGCATTCTAAAATTTATGCATTTACATTTTTTTTTTTTTACATTTTGTATTTTGCATTTGTGTTTGTGCGTAATTAATATTTCTTTTCAGAGGTTTATTTCATTTTTATTGGTGCATTTTTGCATTAATTTTTTTTTTGTGTGCATTCATTGCTTTTATTTTTTTGTAGGTGCATTTATTGCATTTTGTATTATTGTTTTGTAATTTTATTTTAGTATACTCTGAAAAAGATAATAGCGATTACGTACATTATTTTACATCGTTTCTTAATAATTTTTTTTACATAGCCCACTATCGTGTCACATTTCGTTGCGTATTATTTTAAAATATTTCACTTCATTTAAATTTATTGTCTCTTTTAACTTAACTTTTATATAGCTGTCCCAAAGCAAATTAGGCCATTTCAACTTTAATTTAGGCGTTAATAATTTAATAAATTTTTAAATTAATTTGAACTTAGTAAAAATTTTTTTTTTCTTTCGTTAACTCTGCTTAAAAATGGACCGTACCATTAAATATTTACAATTAACAAAACCGGAGCTCACGTACGAGATAGCCATACGCGGTTTAGGACTTAAGGATAGGGTTGAGTTCTTTAGGTTACAAATAAATAAAATATTTTCGGAATACCCTGCGGACGCAATTTTTAACTCGTGCTTTGACATGAAAGAAATTAACGTAACTTCTAGCGAATTGATAGCTGACTTAAATATTTTAGAACGTAATCGCGCTTTAATTAAACACATTAAAGTCCGTTTAAAAAGAATAGGAAAACCTCCAAATGAAATTTATTAATGTTTTTTTTAATTAAAATTAAATTTTGCTTCGTTTTATTAGTTTTGTTTTAATCAATTCTTCGTATTTTTATAATAGTTGTCACCGTAACGGTTCGATTCTTGTTTTCTTTGATATGTAATGCTTCAGAATATTAGTTTAAAAAAAATTTTTGTTTTCTTTTCTCTTTACATTGTCTATAATTGTAAATTAAAAAATTGCGGTCGGTCTCTGTATGCGTTGTCTTTGATGAATTTAATTAAGCCTACACGAATATTGACGTTTAGTTGGGAGTTTGTTTTTTTTATTATTTTTTATGTTGTTATTGCGCATTTATGGCGCGTTGCGACCTCTTGTATGGGTCTTTGTTTTGTTGTTTTGCGTTCTGCGCGTATAGAGCGGTTAGTGACTCTTTAAATAAGCCTACACTAATTTTCTTGTTAGAGCGGATAGTGACTCTTTAAATAAGCCTACACTAATTTTCTGGTTTGAGCGCTTTGTTATTTGCGTTCTGCGCGTATAGAGCGGATAGTGACTCTTTAAATAAGCCTACACTAATTTTTTGGTTTGAGCGCTTTGTTGTTTGCGTTCTGCGCGTATAGAGCGGATAGTGACTCTTTAAATAAGCCTACACTAATTTTTTCATTAGAGCGGATAGTGACTCTCTAAATAAGCCTACACTAAATTTTCTCGTTACAGCGGGTCGTGACTGTAACAAATTCATCAAAGACAAGCGTATTAATCAGGGCCGATTCGTATTATTGTTTCACGTTGCAGTATTCTTTCTCTTAGACGTTTTGTTTTGTCATGCAGTGCTGTTCTTGAGTCCAATCCGTTAATAGGGTTGTACTCTAGTTTGTATGGTAGTCTGTGGATTATGAATTTCCTCAGACAATTTGACAGGTCGTATGCTAGGTTGCGTGTTTGGTATTTGTAAGGGAAGTATGAATGTGAGACAGTGGCTGGGCGGTTTAATCTTTGTTTGGCGTTTACCGCAGCGGATTTTACTACGTAAAATCCTTTCTCTGGGAGAGGGGGTATTGTTACGTTGTAACAAGTATAATACTTATTAAATTATAATTATATTTTTATTAGAACCGAAAATATCTTAAAAAACATCAATTTTACATACAAACAAATCGAACGTTTGATTTGTTATTAGCAAACGGAGTCCGCGCGCGTTAACTAGTGTCAGCACTGAGTCCAATTTCATTACCATTTATGGTAATGGTTGCACGGCAGAAGCGATATTCTTTCGAGAACATTGTACATCGTCCTTCCCCTCCCCCGCGGCTAGTAGCTACTACGTCGTTTTGGCCCTGTGGTCCAGGGATAGTCAAATGATGGGTCGTGTTACGATTTCGTTTCATCGTCATATTCTTGCAGACCACTAGTTCACTAATACTGTTAATACCATGCTATTTCAACCTTTAGGCCGATGGTCCGTATAATCACTTATAAACTGTAATTTTCTCCTTTTGGTGTGTATTAGTTAAAGATAAAAATACAATCGCTTAGTAGATTCATTTCGGTTAGTTTAGCCTTACGATTGTTGCAATATATTTACAATAGAATGATGAGTGGACAGGGAATTTCATTTCTCCACGCGACCGTACACTTAGTTGTCCCTGGAGTTGAGTAGCAATGCTTTGTTAGAACTCTCCTGATTGGTCGATTCAAAAGATCTAGAAATTCGGAGGACAAGCTCCCCTGTCCCCGCGTCGAATAGCAAACTCATAACGAGTATATATAGGGCATTTCTGCCGTACGAGATGATTTTCTGTCGACGCCGCAGTTAATAACTAGTTAAAGTATTTAAGAAAAAGTTGTGTTTATTTTCTGTGAAGTGAAATTTTACGTGCCTTGTTGTAAACCCCCTTGGAAACTGGGGGTTCACCCTGCGGGTTGTCGACATCTCCAGTTCACCCTGCGGGTTGGCTTCATTATTTCACCCTGCGGGTTGTCGACATCTCCAGTTCACCCTCCGGGTTGATTACAACACTTCACCTGCGGGCTAACCCTACATTTCATCCTGCGGGTTGACGTAATCTCCGTATTGCACCCTGCGGGTTCACTACCGACGCCTGCACATCATCCAACGGGACGAAGTCCGACCTTGCGCTCCACCGTAAGGCGGCGTCAGCGGCCACTGTCTACAGCTGAGGGTCCTTCTACAAGGTCACCGGGACCCGCTACACATTCCGAGTTTCCGACGGCATCGGACAGCCGTAACCGTGCCACGCGTCACCGGATCGGACCGCAATAAGATAAGTCCCCAGTGCACGTCGGTTTATTGTACAAAGTGCCAAAAGAAATTTTCCTGTTGCTTTAGAACCTAACCCTGAGAGTTAAATTAATTGTTTAGAGTCTGATTAATCAGTTAGTATTATTATTTATATTGTTTTGTAATTGTAATTTTTTTTTATTAATTATTTCTTTTTTTTTACAATATACATTGAAATTTTTATTTGTGTTTTTTATTGTTACCCCGCCGTCAGGCGGACGTAACAGCCAAGCAAAACAATCGATTCAGATTTCTACTGTCTACGGCAGATTTCGAAACTTATGATGATCACTTACGATTTTATTTGCTGTATACTCACTTTATGTGAGAACAAAACAATTTTTTAAACACACTGCCATCATATCATTGTTGCAAGAAAATGTACAAGTAAGAAATATAAATATCATCCAGTAATTGTCCTGTTTTGCGAGGTTTGTCAAAGGAAAGTTTTGTAATAATGAAAGTAGCGGGATGCTCGAAAACTTTTTCCCATTTTTACAAGAAGACAGATATAAGCAACAATTCAGATAACATTCAATTAGCTTTTTGCAAGCAACAAAGTTTTGAAATGTTCCGAAGGATTCCTTTCTTTGAGGACTTAAGGAAAAATTATTTTGTCGTATAAAGTAGGTTTTATTACAAATATTGTAATAAAAACCTTTTGTAATAACAAAAAAAGGCCAAAACAATGTCGACCAGAATACAAGCTGATTTAAAAAATGTCTACATCATTATAGTAATAACATTGTATAAAAAGAAACAAGATCCACATCACTCATGTTTTAACCATTACTTTCACATTGATAGGATCTTGTTAAAATCTTGTAAATTGCCTTATGGCTGGGTAAAGAACCAAATTGTTTCCGCACGGCACGGTGACAGGCTCCCAGCTGCCTACTGACAACGGTCGGACGGTGACACTATAATCTATTAGACCCGTCTTGGTCAAACCTTATATGAAAATTGTTATAACAAGATGGAACGATTGGGCATAAAAAGCCAAAATATATTTTAAATTATATGTCGCAAAGGAGAAAGAATTTACAATTGATAACAAATTAATATATTTTTAAATATTTCGTCGAAATAACTACCATTCAAAACAAAAGTATTTTCATACAAACTTTAATTCCTCTCTTTTAACATTTGGAGCAAAAGTCATCATTTCATTTTACTCTTTTGTCCAAGATGATTGTAGATTTACATAACAATATGTGCAAAGCAATATCAGTTAAGACTATCAATAAACAAATTTATTTAAAACTATCAAATTGTTTAATCAACCGTGTTTCTATATATATATATATATATATATATATATATATATATATATATATATATATATATATATATATATATATATATATATATATATATATATATATATATATATATATTTTTATTTAGAATTAACTTCCACGGGCTCAAAATGCACATGCCTTTTGATAAACATGCATTATAATTATAATATTACAGGCAATATGACTACAAATCGACAGTCCTGTGACTGCCTAGTAAAACTAGGACGTGGTCCGACGCTGACGGTTTTTTTTTTTTTTAATTTATTTATTAATTAATACACATTCATGCATATATTTAAATATATATATTTTTTTTTTATAATGCTTATATGCTATAATATACATTTTCTTAATACTATTTAATTTTTTTTTTTAAATCTCATTTCACTATGTCCAAAACAGCATCCGCTGCCAGCTTCGCGAGCACATCCTCAATAACGACGGCATCCCTATTATGGATTGCCATTTTGAGGCTGTGCTCGAGGATCTGCTTACTGTTTGCCTCCACCGCCCTTCTGACAAAATGACCGATCGCGTCGTCCTTGTTGTCACTGTAATAGACACAGGACGGTGTTTGTGTGTCTAGTCACAGCGACCACCGCATGCGAGACACTATCGTGGATACTGAGCCTCTCTGTCCTTGTCTGGACGACAATGACATTTTCACTTGTCTGTCCCTGCGCCTCGTGGATGGTCATGATTCTCGAACCCTCCCCGGCACCGTATCCCCGACTCAACAACGCCTTCTTCTCCTCTTGCGTGAAAGTCAGGTACAGGGTCCGGTCCTGTTTTACTGGGATTCGTGAGCCGGTGAATCCTTCCATGCGCAGGGAGTGGATGATCGGACTCAAGCTGTAGATCACGTTGTACACCTCACTGATGGCGAAAGCAACGTCTTTTGGGTTTCGATGCGTGCAAGACAGCTCACACGAGATACCCACTGTCAGGTTAGGTCTGCTGTACCGTATCTTGAACAGGTTTTCCCTATCGATGTACGGCAGCTGGTTAACGTCTCCGATGAGCACCACCTCCTCCGCCGCCGATAGCCGGGCAGCCATGACTATGGCTCCGAAATGATTCATGAGGGCTTCGTCCACCGTTAGTCGGTTTATCTTAACGCCCTCACGAAAACCATTTGCCAGTATGGAAGCCATAGTGCGCACCTTCGTTTTGGCCTTATTACCATAGCGATACGCCAGCTTCTCCTTAAGGTCTTTCGCTGCCTCGATGGTGGTCGTGGCTACGACTTCACTGTTCTCATCGAAATTCCTGACTATGTGAGTTGTCTTGCCGCACCCAGGTACCCCGTTTGTCCATCTCATTGTCGGTAGCCTCCAAGCCCCGAAAGCGCACCTGGCGTCCGGGTCGCTCATGATGGTTTTAGCCATCCCGAGTACCCTATCGCCCAGCATCACTCTCGTGCACTTGGCCACTACAACCACCGGGTCCCCTTTCGTTGTGTGAAAGATCTTGTTTCTATATATTATCTGAACACTAATTAATATCAAAGTATATTATTTTTTGGTATAATATGTCGGTTATGAGTGGCGATAGAAATCACGATTGATATCGTTACAAAAAAAAACTAACCTTAAACTAAAAAATCGTTTATTCTATGTATATTCGGAACAAATAAAACAAATTTTTGGAAAATCCAAAACTGCACGCCTCTACGTTCTCCTTTAAAACTATTATTTGCAGCTTATGCCCAGCAACGACCCCTAGTAGCTTGTTTAGGAACTAATGATCAACCATACAACGATAATGAGATCGATTAGTTGATTTGGTTCTTGCAGATAATCACAAATGGCTCTGATTTTATATTGTGACTAGCTGACCCGGCGAACTTCGTACCGCCTAACAGTCGATCCTTGCCATAACCCCTCCACTAACACTTAAACTTTATGGTATGGTATTAAAGTTCAAATTGACTTTTAAGTATTATTACGAATCTTTTGTATGGGAATATAGAAAATTGCTGTTTTTAGACTTTTTCAGGGAATATATTAAATTTTTCTCTCCGTAGGAACCATCCTCGTACTTCATAACGAAATTGGTTCAGCCGCTCTCGGGATTTGCGCTTAGCAACACATTCAGCGATAGATAGATAGAGATGATAAAAACGTAAAAATCTATACATATTATAAAAATTAGTCCCCCGGACGGTCTTTCTGTCCTCCTATCTGTCTGAACGCGATAAACTCGAAAACTACCAAACGGATTTTATACGGTTTTCAACAATAGAAAGAGTGACTCTTGAGGAAGGTTTATAATTTATCATGCTTTTATGTAAATTAGCAGAAATACGGCGATAAATGTTGAAGTGGTCGCAAAAATCTCGCCAACTGGGAGTTTTCCACGCGAACGCCGCGTAAACTAGCAAAGATATAGTTAAGTAATTTACTAGCGAATTCAAAGTCTATAAAATGCTACAAAAAATTCTGCGATAGCATATCTCTATCTCTAACGGTCGACTTACAATAACCACTTTTATGTTATTTTCAAAGCTATTTTCTTTAGTTCAGTATTAATCCTTATAAGATTTTAGATTAACATGGTTACTTTTATTACGAAAATTATTCGAAAACGGGATATTTACCATGTTTATTATTTTTTCTTCGCGGAGCTCGATATTTCGACATTAACTGCGAATGTCTTGTTCACGAGACTCAGTCTATATTAATAATTAATTAATAATTTTCGTAGTATTAATCCTTGTCCAAATGAATATGTTATTTAGCTTAAGCATTTAGTCGTAATGCAGATTAAAATTGTCATTTACACTATATCAATCAGATGAATAGTTTTTGAGATATCGTCGTTAGAAGTAATTATTAAAAATAATTAATGCGCAACGAAGTGAGCACGGGACGACTAGTATTGTAATAAGAATGAAGAATTTTTAAGCTTTCATATTTAATAGGCTCTTTCAGCTTTAGCGCTCTTACACACGAACGGCACGTTGCCAACGGCAGAGGTCGACGGCAGCCGTCGACTGCCGTCGAGCGCCGTCAGCGGCAGTCGACTGCAACCGTTGACTGCCGTCGAGTGCCGTCAGCGGCAGCCGTCGACTGCCGTTGAGCGCCGTCCGCGGCGCGCCCTCGGCTGCAGTCCGCTGCCGTTGGGAACATGCCGCTCACACGTCGGCTCTCTTAGTAAAGGAGCCAGTTGCAAAATGAATTCCGAAGAAGAAATACTGTTATTGTTTTTAAACGGTTTTATTTAGCTTGACCAGCTTGGTATTTATTTATTTTTTTGTTTATTTGTGTGTTTGGGTCAAATTTAGTAATTGGAATTTTACCCCCTTCCTGATGACAGATTGATCTGATATTTGGTACACATTCTTAATCTTGATGAAAATACAACATAGTATATTTCTTATGGTTCTAAATCCAATATGGCCGCCAATACAAAATGGCGGATCACATAACTTCACAACAACCTCAATATTGGTATCAAATGAAAAGGCTTGGATGGTAGAATACAGCTCACTATGAAAAATCCAAGATGGCCGCCGCCACAAAATGGCGGATTACACATTTTCAACAAATACCTCAATATGGATATCAAATGAAAGGGCTTGATTGGTAGAATAGAGCCCACTATGAAAAATCCAAGATGGCCGCCGCTACAAAATGGCGTATTACATATTTTCCACAAATTCCTCAATATGGGTATCGACTATCGAATGAAAAGGCTCGATTGGTAGAATAGGGCTGACTATGAATAATCCAAGATGGCTGCCGCCTCAAAATGGTGGATTACATATTTTCTACTAATACCTCAATATGGAAATCAAATGAAAGGGCTTGATTGGTAGAATACAGTTTGTTAGACTGTGTAGGTATATTTATTACTAATCTAAAAACTACTCGACGAAACTAAAAACTTGAAACGTTGGGCACGTGAAATTTCTATCATAATGTTTACTCTGTAATGTACGCGCTCTGGATACGCCCAACGATGTTATATTTGTCTGATCAATACCCCAGATTGATGAGAAGATTGTTGCGATCTGGTAGCTAGGACTTACCGAATTATTTTTTAATTTTTAGTCCATAACCTAAATACATCATTTTTATTGCAATAAAACCGAATAACAAAACATTTATTAGTTTATTTTGTTACTTCGTCGCCGCCGAGAAAAACGAAAAATAAAAAAACGTTCAGTGTGGGTTCAAGAAATACTAATCAATAGAGATCAAGATGGGAATTTTTTTACACTCTATCCACTTTTACGAAGAAACGAGCAAAAAGTTTTTTAATTATTTTCGGATGTGCTTCTTTTGATGAGCTGACGGCTATTTTAAAAAGTTCAATATCTCGCCAAGATTGAATTAATAATTATAAAAATTAAAAAAAAATTAAAATACTGAGCTAGTAAAAAAACATGTTTTAAAAAAATGGTCGGTTTATTAAAAGTTGATTTTGATTTTTTTAACCATTGTTATTAAAATAGAAGTAACTAATAATTATTATGTATTATTGTTCCTATAGGTAGTAATTGTATTTTGTTTCAACTTAAAATGGTGATAAATGATGTTGATCTCATTAAAAAAATAATCTAAATTACTTATATCTTTTTATTTTTTATATTTCACTACATATTATAAAACAAAATCTCTTCCCGCTGTCCGTCTGTCTGTATAAATATGCTTAGATCTTTAAAACTACGCAACGGATTTTGATGCGGTTTTCTTTAATAAATAGAGTGATTCTAGAGGAAGGTTTATATTATGTATAATACATGCATAATACAGTAGAGGAACACTGATAGTTTTAAAGTTTTCTAATGTGATATCGTAAATAAACACATTTTTTGCGCTTATATTGCAAATATTTATTTTATACTAGCTGACCCGGCGAACTTCGTACCGCCTAACAGTCGATTCTTTAATTTTTAATTTTTTAAATACTTATCCTTCCCGGAACCCCTCTACTAACACTTAAACCTTATGGTGTGGTATTAAAGTTCAAAGTGACTTTTAAGTATTATTAGGAATTTTTTGTATAGGAATATAGAAAAGTGTTGTTTTTAGACTTTTTCAAGCAATTTTTTAAATTTTTCTCTCCGTAAGAACCATCCTCGTACTTCAAGTAATATTATAAAAAAAGAATTAGCGAAATCGGTTCAGCCGATCTCGAGATTTGCGCTTAGCAATATATTCGGCTATTCATTTTTATATATATAGAGATTTTATATTTAGTATCAGCATTGCACCCGTGCGAAGCCGGAGCGGGTCGCTAGTATGCTAATATTATAAAGAGGAAATATAATAGCCGTCAGCTCATCAAAAGAAGCAATGAACCACTGAAAATAATTAAAAAACTTTTGCTCGTTTCTTCGTAAAAGTGGATAGAGTGTTAAATGCCCATCTTGATTGTTTAGTATTTCTTGAACCCACACTGAACGTGTTTTTATTTTTCGTTTTTCTCGGCGGCGACGAAGTAAAAACAATAACAGTACTGTTTCTTCTTCGGAATTCATTTTGCAACTGGCTCCTTTACTAAGAGAGCCGACGTGTGAGCGGCATGTTCTCAACGGCAGCGGACTGCAACCGAAGGCGCGCCACCGACGGCGCTCGACGGCAGTCGACGGCTGCCGCTGACGGCGCTCGACGGCAGTCGACGGCTGCCGTCGACCTCTGCCGTTGGCAACGTGCCGTTCGTGTGTGGGAGCGCTTACTAGTAAACAGTTTCCTTAAATAATAAAAAATGAACATGTTATTTCGTCAATGGGTTCTCGCGTTATTTTGCTGTCATCCGTACATCCAAAACGTTGACGTCTAAGATAATATTTTCGATCGATTATTTTTAATATAATATTAAATAAATAAATAAATATCTACACAATACACACACGGTCGTCTGTTCCTAAATAAGCAACTTAATGCTTGTGTTATAGGTAACAACCGTGCTCTAGCTATATTTTTTTTCGATAAACATACTTATAAATAATATATATATAAATATAACATGTATATTACACCCAGACTCGGGGTGGGAATCGAACCCACAACCCCCGGAGCAGAAAGCAGGGTCACTATAAACTGCGCCAACGGGCTAGTCGATATAATATAATAATTATATCATTAGCTGATAATAATATTTAAAAGCTTCAATTGATTTATTTAATTTATATTTTGATGTGTATTCTGTATAAAAGTGTTTTTTTTTTTTACAGCACGTTATTAATGGATTGTTATACAAATATAGAGGTTTAAGAGTAAGCGCTTCCCGTATTTTTATTTTGTGACAGTAAAGCAGAGCCTCCTCGGAGGATTCTAAAATATACAATATATATATATAACGGAATAGAGATATAGGTATATGATCAGTCAGGCCGTACTCACGCGCTAATACTTACATCAATCAAGATGTCACTTAAGCTTCTAGAATCTAGATACTTTCTAAAAATAATAGTAATAAACAAACAGTATTCTTGTTATTTGTCACTTTTGACCTACAACATAGAGCATTCTGCAAAATTTCGTATTAAATTTGTTGCTATGTGGTCCATACTTAAGTCTCTTAATAAAGAAGAACATTGTCGTCTATACCTAGTGTAATACTGTTTTGTCCATATATCCGTTCGATCTTCCCATCTTGACATTTCTCCAATTTATTAACAAAACTGATGGCATCACGTTGAATACAATAATATAATGCAGTAGACAGATGCAGAACTAGAAAAAGAATGAAGAAGCTATCAAGCTACACAATCAGGATTTCAATTTGCAAGATCACTACAATCACACGTGACAGGCTTAAAATATTACAAAATACAACTGACTATTTGAACTGTAGTTAAACTAGTAGCCGTCGTAGCAAACGTATAATTCGCCATATTATTATGTCACAACTAACGCAAACTGATAAATCAGATTACAACCTGTCGATTTAAGAAACGGTAATAGTTTGCGAAAGTACTAGCGGAAATAATCATAAAAAAATCCCACCCTCCGATTTAGGTAAGGGCAAAAAATGAATACGTAGGTACGATATTATTTTATGGGTCATAAATACATTGAATCTTCTTCATGTTAAATAACGAATTGAATCAGATAACGGCTATAAATTATATTTCATGAACGATCCATGTATTCACGTGTTTATTACATTGTAAATACTTACTGACTTTCAATTCTAACAAAAATAACATAACACGTTTACGTCGTACATAATAACATAGCGTAACATAATAATTATGACCGCGTATTGTAATATTCGTGGCTGTATTGAGCATACAAAATAACAATGGTGATTATGTTAAAGTATAAATCGAATTTATTAAATAATTAAAAATTAAAATAAACAATGTTTGATCTATTGTAAGATCTGTACTATGTAAAATTTGTACTCCCACTGTCAATTGTATATTTAAATTTGATTTCTATACGTTCGTCTTTTTCTCTTGTATCATTTTGACAAGTAGGTAAGCTTCTTTTATACTTGTGTACATCTAGGTATAGAAGAACACTAATTCTTTGTCTTATGTATAAAATACAATATCAATAGAATATTAGAAGACAGAACTAAATTAGCTCGTTCTATTGGTAGCTAAAAAGCTTTCTTCATACAAAAGAATGACGTTCTTACACCACCATGCTGCTCTGTCGCGAGTTGACGAGTAATTTCTCTATTATGAGTAACAATCTGTTATACCTACCTGTATAATAATTATATTAATCTGCCACAGTTGTATCATCAACGGTGTGTGCAATGTGTAAACCTTCCTTACTTTAAATTCCCTTATTTCAGTCTCTTCCAAATATTTCTAGCGTCTGCTGGTGAATACTTGTTTTTTTTTTCATTTCTATTTTCATATAAATATTGTAATTTATATATACAAATCATGAAATAAGCATTATTTAACATTATTTTTTTAAAAAGGTGTTCCTCGGGTGTTTGTGCTAACAACTAGGAATGAAGACTTGCGGTAGTTGTTCTCGCCACAGTACTTCCACCTCCAAATGTTTTGAAGAGTAAAAGTACTACTACTAGTAGACTGTAAGAATATACGCATAAAAATATGGAGTTCCAATTAATACACTCTTTTAACAAGTTCTCTCTATTTACACAAATTATTTTTAAAATGTATTCTTGTAGATTTAAAATAAATAAGAAACCGTCCAAGTACAATTTATTTAAGTACACAAAACCGTCATTGTTATTAGGTAAACAAACAAACAATGGGTACGTTCGGATGCGGGATGATATCAGGCGAATTTTCGGGAGCTAAGAGGTATTGCAATTATTTTTTTATGTTTTTGTAACACTTTCGTAAAAAAGTGTAAGTAGCAGTAAACAAAAAACGACAAACTATTGCCCTTATTTTTATAATAACTTTACCATATTCATTTGTGGTTTTCAATTAATAGAGTAAAGAAATGATAGATTGAGTATTTTTTTTTTGTCTATCCTTTACCTTATCTTACGTTAAAAACTTTTTTCACACTTCAATAGGTTGGTTCAACAATTTAGTTTTTCTACTTAATTTTAAACCTTTTCAAGGAAATTTCAATTTAAAACTTTTCCGTAGTTGGTTTCTCTCTCATTTTTAATTTTATTGGTCACTTTTTTATTTTAGTTTTTTTTTTATAATTTTAATTATAACGAATTATTTATAATTGTAATTATTTTTGCTTAACGTTATTAAGAAAGTGTAACAAATAAATATTATGTATTTTTAACTAAGAAGAATTTTTAACTAATACATAGATAAACCAAAATCTATCTTCTATATATACTAACAAATGGAAAGCCGGTTTTTTGTTCGGTTATACTGCAAAAACTACTGAACCGATCGGAATAATACTTATACCATAAGATGCTGCTTGTTTGGACTTTGGAGAAGGTTTTAGTATATGACATGTTGCTGATTAACTTATTGTGTAAAAAAATATGGACAGACAGAGGTCGCTAGTAATACATAAAATAAAAATTTGTTGAAATTCGAGGGTGATATAAAAAGTATATATATATTGTAAATTGATCAATTGATCAATGAAAACAATAGAAACGTTAAAACACTCGTATTCCTAAAATCATCGTATAAATCTTCATACTTACAATTTTGTTGCACAGCAACTGTTTGTTGCTTTCGCGAGTTTGAACCCTGTCTCATGATAAAAGCTTACATGGCCTGTAGACAGGCAGATATTTGTTTTGGCGCTTATGCTTATGTTTTGCATTTTTTTTTTTTTGATGCAGCATTTTATCCAAGCTAGTCCCGTGATTGAAAAGCATTTATTTATGTTTTCAAATCTAAATAGTACTTGGGTATTAGCGACACTACTGATTTAATGATCCGAAAACTAAAACAGGAAATCTTCAAACAATATTACGTTTTAAATAAATCTTTTTTTTTTTTAACATTTCATTTATTAAGTTTTACATTGATACGAGTCACGATACTTACATTTCATTGTAACCAATATAACAATTACAAGCGCCGCCTGCGCACATAAAAAGTCGAAAACCCTAATTGCTCACACATAATTGGTGATTAAACACATCTTCATCTTTTCTGACGATTTTATGATCGTAAAAATAAATAGATTGGTCGTTCATTTGCTTCTAATAGACATACAGTATCCGACGCGAGCCTTTCTGCTTTTTATGTCCTAATTATTAAGTGATATATTTCCGTGTAACATTTTCAATGTTTATGTAATTTTGAATGATGTACCGTTAATCGCTGTTCGATTTTGTCTTCTACAAACAGTGTTGTTTGTTTTATTTTTCAAAAAAATTGACACAAAAAAACGTGTTTTGTTTTTGTTAAAATAATATATTTGTGTTTCAACATTCAAATAAAAAATCCAGGCCTAATGGCCTTGGAAATAAGTCATGATCAGTCTTATGACCAAATATTTTCATTATTTCTCTTCACAAAAGACTCTCGGTAACAAATGGTGCCAGTGCTCCTCGGGTACCGAGTTTAAAAATCAATCACTTAAGTAGCTGGTACTGATTGAACGCGACAAACAACATTCATTTAAGGTTGGTTGACTCACTAGCCAAAAATCTTATAAAAATAATGTCAATCTTACAATAAATAGTGATTAAGCTCCAATAGCCATTGAGTTTAAATACTGAAAATTTAGAAAGATCATTAGTAATAACTAATAAGTATAATTACTTACGATAAAGAAATACAATATATTATATCAATTGAAGTCCTACGGCACAGCAGGGAATATTCTGCTTATTTGGCTTAACCTCAGGCTTACGGAATATGACAGTCAAATAATACTGTTCTCAAGTAGTGTTGTGTTCCGGTGATAAGTAAGGTAGACACATTCTATAGGGAGGGTTGTGGGTTGTGGGTAGGGTCGGCAACTACTGCATGCACCAGTATCGGCACTTGCGATGCCTGTGGTGTGGCAGGCTACGGTAGCTGTTTACGTTTGTTTGCCATCTTAGTCATATATTTAAAAAAAAGTTTAGGTACTACACACTCACGTATATTATACTTGTTTTTTGTTTCGGCGTATCTCTGTAGCATTAAAATTCTGTGTCCCTCCTCCTCTCGTCGTCACGCTTTATTATAAAATTAAAAACAAATATTATATAATGTTTAATAAAAATTTGAACGCCGCGTTGGCGCAGCGGTCACATCACTGGATTGCGATTGGCTGTTGCGCGGGTGGTTGCGGGTTTGATCCCCGCATACGACAACATTTGTATTAGCCATGCAGATGTTTGCCGTGGTCTGGGTGTTTGTGCAGTCCTTGTGGGTCCCCCCACCTTGCCTCGGAGAGCACGTTAAGCCGTCGGTCCCGGTTATTGTCATGTACACCTGATAGCTATCGTTACCCATAGTAGGGAATATATCCGCCAACCCGCATTTGAGCAGCGTGGTGGATTAAGCTCTCATCCTTCTCCTGCATGGGGAAGAGGCCTATGCCTAACAGTGGGACATTACAGGCTGAATCGTATAATAAAAGGTAAATACTACGTTTATGTGATGTAAAAAATATTTTTTCCTTCATATTATGTATATAATATATTTATAAACATAATTATATAAACGTTACAATGATATAATATTTGAGGATGGATATTTTTGTTTGATATTAACATATTTATCGGATAAGTTCAACCGTATTATTGTCATATATGTATGTATATTCATCCAAAGCGCTATCATATCACGTACCACGTCTAAAGAGTATCTAAAAGAAATCGCTCATCCAACGATAAGATCATCTTAGTCTAAAAATGTCTATTTATTCAGTCAGATAAATAAAACAATGACAGTAGGAGTGGGTTATTTGGGGGACACATTTTTGCTGTCAAAGCACGTATCGCTCGGGTAATACGTTTTTAATAAAACTCGATAGAGTAAAAGCTTATGTCGTAAATCAACATAGAGTCTGTCTTTATCTCGTAAAAGGAAAGGGTTCTTATGGGAAGCTCATGTAACTGTATCTCGACGAACAAATTGTTGAAAATGAAGTCAAGTACAGTATTTTTTTCCCAGCAGTGGGATATTACAGGCGGAAGCGATACAGTATTTTTTTTAATAATTTTATTTTAACTTTTATAAGTAAAGTGAATGTAATAGATTAATATTGTACAGACTTATATTGTAAATACCTTGTATTTGGTTGATTAGCCTGTGATATAGTATATATAGGCTTAACGAAAGGGATAGCAATGGCAAAAGAAGTCACTGGTACAATCAGTTATTCATAACGATATAGAACGGTAATTGTTTTATAAATTAATCAAAATGGTATAATTTATTTAAAAATACGTTAAAAAAATATTGTAGCAGCAATGTTTTACAAACTGTAATTATTCTGCAACAACTAGAAACGTGTTACACGATGATCATTAATCTCTCCAACCGGAGTATCGATCACGCCAGCACTTATAGTGAACTGAATTAATTACTGTAATGGTTATTCCCCTTTTACGTACAAATTAGTCCATAAAAGTATAACAAAATTTTATGTGTATAATACAGAGAATCGGATGAGAAATTGAATGGAAACTTTGAAAAATAATTTAGTAGGCGTGCTAAAATAAAAGAAGCAGATATAAATAAATACAAAATATTAATACTTGATGCAGGTACTTACCGAAACAGACGAAGGTAGGGAAGCCACCCCGGCCTGTAACGAGTGTGCCGAGCCGATAGATACGGCACACTCTCGAGGATTGTGTCGCGTGGGCGTCGCAGGGCTGCGCCCTCATGCACGGCAGCGAGAGTCAGTGAGAGAAGTCATGGATTCAAAGGAGGCTGCATAGCTACAGCCCGAGAATGGGGCCCACGCTGACCCGCTCGGCAGGAGACGACCAGAAGGAAGGAGACGATAATTCATCCTTCACAATAGAGTGGGAGAAGGGCACCATTCTTCCCGCTCACCACCGGGGTAATAGAGCGCTCACGGAGCCCGTGGGCATTCTATAGGTGAAGGCGACCCGCACAGGCGAGCCAACCGTCAGGAGGTCACGGTAGCATGGTAAAACGATCCCGTGGCGCCCGCTATGACGATGAGGGCAACACTGGGTGCTAGAAGGTATTCTGGCTCGTTCAGTCCGGACCGGGAGCCCCACACCCGCATGTTTCGTCAGCGGGGTACGTTAAAGCAAATGCTTTGGAAAATCCCAGCGTTGAAAAAACAGTTTTTCTTTCGTGTACTTTGCAAATAGATAAAACCACAGCATCTAAACAAAAGGATATAGGTATGTATATATATTATTTGTTGAACAAAATAACCTACTATTTTATGTGGTGTTTTTTCAAAATAAAGCGTTTACTCTATTTTATGTACATTATCCATGTTTGTATATTTTTTACGTATTCCTAAACCATAAGTTTTCACTAACATAATCGAATAGTATAAACATAACTTTAGAATGAGCCAAATAAAGACACAAAAAACATAAATTCGAACACATCAAATATCTCGAGCATTGTAATAAGGATATATAGACATTCGTAAAGATTTCCCTACGTCGGGAAGTCATACAAATTTCCATCCTATATTCATGCCTCGTTCGCTTTATTGGTATTTTCTCTCGTAGTTTAGTTTATTACATTTTGAATAAGACCGTATGTGAAAATTGAAACTGATTCTCAAAGTAAATTCAATTACTCGCGATTTTATAATGTGATTTATTTCTTTTGTCATCTGGCTTATTTAAGTTGAGGTTTACGAGTATTTCATTAAAAACGCTGATATTAATATGAAATAGGTTATCTTTACTTGACACTGTTTTTTGTGAAACTTATTACCCACATATATAAATGTTTTTGTGAAATTTATTATATTAGCTTTTCAATGTTAGTGTCAGTAGCAAAAATTATTAACAAGCAACAAGAATTTTGTTTGTGAATATAGAAAATGTGAATAAATAAAATAACATGCTTAGATCAAATGTTTTATGTATTTTTTTTTATGCTTTGACGGTCTAATTAAGTAGTACAATGTAATTAATTGAATATTTTAGACACTGAGGATCAACACCAAAGGTTGCAATTAGTGGTTCAGTCACATATTGTGGTTCATTTATGCTACATGATTGATTTTTTATGGTTTTTATTGTCATTATCTACGAGTATTATTATAATTATTCTTTTTATCATGAATGAATATTGCTTTGTCAACTGATATTATGGTTAATATTAATAACTGCATGCATGCATTGCATTTGCATTTTCTGAAAACATTTACGACAAATTAATTTTTCACTTTTTAGTAAATATTACATTTATTTGATAACCGCTCTGGTGTAATGGTTCGTGTGCCGTGTTGGCGGCACCTAAACACTAACGGTCGCGGGTTCGATTGCCGATCGGAGTGGGTATTTGTGTTTATACAAATATTTATTTCCGGGCTGGTTGTTAGTCCTTGTGGTCCCGGACCCCACAGTGTTATCATGTACACCTGATAGCGATCGTTACTCATAGTAGGAATATATCCAGACCAGGACCAGCGTGGTAGATTCAGCTCGGATCCTTCTCTTACATATTTAGGGGAAAAGTCCTATGCCCAACAGTAGGATATTACAAGCTTAAGCGTAAGCGACATTTTATTACAGTACTAGCTTCTGCGCGCGACTTCGTCGGCGTGGACTCCGCTCCTATTGGTCTTAGGGTGATGATACATAGCCTATAGCCTTCCTCGATAAATGGGCTATCTAACACTGAAAGAATTTTTCAAATCGGCCCAGTAGTTCCAGAGATTACCGCGTTCAAACAAACAAACAACCAAACAAACAAACTCTTCAGCTTTATATATTAGTATAGATTCACCCTATTCCTTCAGTTGTGAAATACTCAGCGAACATTCAATAAAATTATTATCAGCCATCATATTCAAATATTAACGAGATTCTTGTTTACTCATAATAAACTAATTATGTAAATTCTGTATTAATTTTAGGTCTTTTAAGGTTTAACTTTACAGTCAGCAAGGTTTGAGTAATTTCTTTAAAGACTCGACAACAGTTCTAGTGTAGTGACGCGTGTAAAAAAAATTCTACGACTACGGTTGATTATACAGTTGATTATACAACAGGAAAATATCCTGCTCAAAATCTGGAGCAGCCAAACTGAGGAAGCATCTCGGCCTTAGAGAAGACCACAGCTAAATAATACTATATACTTTCAAGCAGTGTTGTGTTCCTGTTATGAGAAAGCTCACCAGAGCTCCTGTGAGAATTAGGGGTAGGATCGGCAACGCGCTTGCGATGCTTCTGATGCTGTAGGCGCTACGGTAATCGCTTACCATTAGGCGAGCCGTGTGTCGCTTGTTTGCCGACTTGTTTTAGGTATATCTTTTCGATGTAATTGAAGTCGGTTTTTTTCGTTTTGCAAGCAAACAGAATATTATATTATACATATATCTATAACATCTTTAATCTTCTGGTAAGCGCTAATCTGTTTAAGGGGTTACTGGGGTGCCGTAAAGGCTTCAAAAAATCGATTTTTTTTACTGTCTTATTAAATTTTACAACATCTCTATAATATTGTATTAAACTTTCAAGTTGACCCGAGTAATCGTTTCGGAGATACAGTCCTAAGAATTTGTGCACTCAAGACGACTCTGGCTCTGAGGAAAACCGTATCTGCGGCGCGCCGTCGAGAAAAAATCTGCAAGCTAGACTCGTGAAGCTGGGATTCGTCATAGACAAAATGATGCCCTGAACATTGGAGCTGCAGCAGTTTCTTTACTTTATGGCCCAGGAATCGACGATTTAAAGTAAGTTACAAAAAATCCCTCTTTTAATGTCACTCGAAACTTTAAACGCGTCTTCCTCAAAATTGTGTTTTATGCAAAGGACGGAGAGAACATCAAATATTGGAAATGATACAAGTTATATTTTTATTTCTCAGGAATAATATAATTATGTTCTATCATTTAAAAAATTATTGAAGCAACAAAAAGTTTGCTTATTTGCTTAAAAAATTTTACAAGTTTTTAACCAATAAGGAGTTTTATGAAGAGGAAGGATGCTATGTCGTTTTAACTCTTGATTTTTTCGTAATATAAATTTTCGGGAATAATATATATTCTGTAACCGTAACTTAAATAAACTATATGAAACAACGACGTAACTTATAACTTTCTACAGTATAAGTATAAACTAAACGCACTGAGTTACCGCACTTGTCTATATAACTTTTTCCGCTTTTTAAATCGGGAGACTTTAATGTAATTTATTCGTATACCCATCCCAAGAGATATCGCAACAGTACACAGAAGTTATGGGCCTATAGTTTACCCTTTGAAAGCGTATCAAGTCGAAGTAGATTTACTAGATTTAACTTTATGTGAAGGCGTACCGATGGGAAACTAACAGGCTCTTCTTATCGAGCTGATCTCTCGCATTGAGAATATACGGCACGGTAAGAGGATATAAAAAATCTTTTATACGTGTAAAAATATTCTTGTTGTTAAAGAGCTAGACTTGTCACTATCCGGTCTATTGTGATTTATACAATACAGATAAGTCTGTAAGTTACGAA
The DNA here is from genome assembly GCA_905220545.2 of Melitaea athalia. Taxonomy (NCBI): domain Eukaryota; kingdom Metazoa; phylum Arthropoda; class Insecta; order Lepidoptera; family Nymphalidae; genus Melitaea; species Melitaea athalia. The sequence continues at coordinate 8,856,992 of HG992180.1, read as the reverse complement.
AATATCTTTTCATTTAAGTATTTTTGCTATTTTATTTTGTATATTTGTGTGTATTTTTATCACAAAATACAGTTTTATCCACAACTTATTCGTTTTTAATCTAATCTTAAACGATATAAAAAAAAACTAATAGCAATTGAACATTAGTGCATCCGTGCGATAGTAGAAAGTTATGACTATTAAAGAGCCGCGGGCAGACTTTGCGAAATTGAATAAAGATACGCAGTAAGATTTAAATAGTTCAGCCATTACACTCGTGAACTAGACGTTCATACTCTCCAACACTTTTCATGCAAATGTGCCCACAATTTACCGCCGCAACTCTGCTCATGACTACGTTTATATCTCCCCGTTTCCAAATAAAAAATTTATGAATTTTAATTGGTAGTTATTTTGTTATCGTAATAAAATTGTTTTATTAAGGCCCAGTTACATTTTTCGTCTATATTTCATTAAATTAACATAATTTTATCGTTGCGTGTTCTTTATACCTACCTATGCCATAATGTGTAGGTACGATATAGTTCTTTGTACTCGAAATATTAGACCCATTTCATTTTTTTATCGTTACTAGTTAGTTAGTTAACAAAATGCATAAGTAAGTTAGAAAAATACATAAACAATTAAACATTAAACAGTATCGTGTTAGATTAATGTTAGATTTGCTTAAATATGATGTTTCTTTAATTAATATTCATGTAAAATATAATTTAACTATGATGAATAGAGAGATACCTGCTAATTGCTATGTAACCTTTAACTTAGTTTTATTCAAAGTAACTCTTACAGTGCTACTTTGTATATTATACCAAATAAATAAAATTAACCAAAAGTAACACAATATATTCAGAAAGTTAGTAAAACCTTAGTAAAATATAAGTCGATGTAATATTTTCATCCTAAAATAAAATTAGCACATATTCTGGAGCAAGAATTAGTAGATCGCGGTAATAAATAACAGTGTTACATGAAATGGTTTTAATGATCCGAAAGTGCTTCGACGGTTACGCTTTTACTCATATAACTCGCACCTAATATGAGAGCAACTTAAATCACCTCGCAGCATTTGATAAAACAAAAATGTTATTTATTTCACAATGTCAACTACAAACATTTTAAAAATATTTACAAAAAAGTTACTTATATTACTAATAATATTAATGGGTAAATATTTGAAAATGTGCAAATCGCGCGGCGGTTGATAAAGAACGAATACAGCGTTTTTATTTTTACTTTTGTGAATTATTTCTTATGTAAAAAAGTATCCCAAATATGGTGCGATAACTAAAAATCTTATTTATAAATTAAGTTAAGAGATATTACAAATCAAAGTGCCAAAATCTAATTACCATTCGTGTCCCATTTTCCATTTTCAATCAATAATTATCCTAAAAGTGTTAAATCCTTCTTGAAGATTACACTTTTGGTTAAATATTCATAAACTTAAATTGTTAATGAACACATAAAATCATGCTATAACACGCAAAGAACATAACTTATTAAAAATAAGATCAGTTAAAAAATGTCCATGGATAACCTACTAATTACCATTTGAAAACATTTCGTAATGATTATTCATATAAAAATTGGAATATTCCAATCCAAAAGTACACAGCCGCGCGGGCGCCAGTCAGGGCTCGGACACCAAGTGCAGTTGTAGTGTCAAAGACCAGTCTTTTTGGCGCTAATTTTGATTATCTCGTCCTCGTAGTGTTTTTGTCAAAATATTTTCTAATGACAATTTATTGTTTTTTAGGTAAGTGATCAATTACATATTTTTGATGACGTGTTATACGTTGTCCTTTTTGTGACCCCTTTTGGATTTTGAGAATAGAATTAAAATTTTGTAACAAAAGAATGATTTATTTAAGAAAATAGTTGAAATACTACTTACCATCTGTCTCATTACCGGTATTTGCCGTTCGCATAAGCGAATGGTAAATAGTTTTTTTAGAAATGGTAATTATGTTAAAATCTATTATTATCTGGTATTACGTTAATTCTCGCCGTCAGATCCGAGAAGAGGTCGAGAAATTTTATGGACAGTTGTACTCGTCCAGCGCACGCAAGCCCGAGACTTGGGACACCGAAGATCCACGTTCACCATTGTTACGTCACAATTCGGAGGACATCCCGGACATCGAAGTAGATATGAGATTAGTGCGGCGCTCAGACAGCTTAAAAACGGGAGCTTTAAAGCCGTTATCCACCGAGGTACTACGCCGGAGGCGTGGTCCAGGAGTGTGGTGATACTGTTCTTTAAGAGATGCGATAAATCTCTGTTAAAGAATTACAGGCCGATCTCACTTCTGAGCCACGTCTATAAGCTTTTTTCGAGGGTCGTTACGAATCATCTCGCCAGAAGACTTAACGAATTTCAACCACCGGAGCAGGTTGGTTTTCGAAATGGCTACAGCACCGTAGACCACATCCATACTGTTTGGCAGATTATTCAAAAGACAGAAGAATATAATCAGCTGCTGTGTATGGTATTTGTGGACTACGAGAAAGCCTTCGACTCTGACCAATTTTCCTCCCGCGTGGTGTAAGACAGGGTGATGTCATATCACCGAAACTGTTTACCACTGCACTGGAGGATGTTTTAAAGACCTTGGATTGGGGGGAACCAGGCATCAACGTCAACGGCGAATACATCTCTCACCTTCGTTTTGCCGACGATATCGTCATCTTTGCGGAGACATTGGATGAACTAGGCCAAATGCTGGCCGGCCTAAACGATTCCTCTGGACGAGTCGGTCTCGGTATGAACTTGGACAAAACGAAAGCTATGTTTAACAACCAAGTCATACCGAGACCGATATCAGTAGATGGTACCCTTCTCGAAGTTGTGCAGGATTATATTTACCTAAGCCATACAATCCAAATAGGCCGCAACAACTTCGAGAAGGAGGCCGAGGGAGGATTCGGTTGGACTGGGCAGTGTTTGGCAGGCTTCGTCAAGTTTTCACTTCGAAGTTTCCGCAATGCTTGAAAACAAAAGTCTTCGAATAGTGCGTCCTGCCTGTTTTAACATACGGAGCCGAGACGTGGACACTGACGAAGGGACTGGTTCACAAGTTTAAAGTCGCTCAACGTGCAATGGAACGGGCTATATTTGGGGTTTCTCTCAAAGATAGAATTAGAAATGAGGCTATCCGTGAGAGAACGAAAGTAACCGCATAGCCCACAGAATCAACAAGTTGAATTGGCAGTGGGGTGGTCACTTGTGTCGCAGGACCGATGGCCGTAGGAGTAGACATGTCCTGGAGTGGAGACCGCGTCTTGGCAAACGCAGTGTGGGACGTCCTCCGGCCCGTTGGAACGACGATCTACGTAAGATTGCCGATGTAGGCTGGATGAGGATTGCGGAAAACCGGGATGTCTGGCGCAAACTTGGGGAGGCCTATGTCCAGCAGTGGACTGCAATAGGCTGATGTGATGATGTTATGATGACTGAGGTATCATATAATATGGTGAAACGTTTCTAATGCTTTAATAATTACTATAGTAATAATATTGATCTCTAAACTTTAACTTTAAGACCGTTCAAAAATTGTTTTTATTTTCAATTAGAAGAGTTTTATTTGTTTTCCACTTTATTGTGTTATACACTGATTTTATTATTTCTTATAAAAATATTTACAATTCTATTGGAAAATGTTTTTTTATTTTTATTTTATGTTTTTAAGGCATGTTGCGTACGTTTTTCTAATGATTGTTTAGTAACTGATTTTCATAATAATAATTGTTATTATAGAAAAGAAACTTTAATTTTTTTTTAAAGTTAGTAACTGTTTTTCATTTCAATAAAGCTTTTATATCTTAATTATCAACTCGTTTTTATTTTTTTCATAATTACCATCCGAAAACTACTCATTACACAGTATGTGACCTAATTACCAATTATCCATATTTATCACTACCGTTCGTATGAATTTTGAATTGTCTATTATACAAAAAGTATATATTTAAGGACATGCCCTTCGATACTATTTTAAAAAGAAAGTTCCTGAGATTACAAAAATCATATAAAGAATCATTTTCATCACATATTTTTCTTAATCTTCATAACTATGCCAATATGCACATTTTCAAATATTTACCCTAATAATGATGCTTACGTCTACAAGCTGATTAAACATTTCAACAGCAACATCGTCGTAATCGTCATGCCTTGGAACCGAATAACAAAATAAATACAGCAAGTGAAATAAACCAAGAAATTATTTCAATTTTTTGGTAATTTACTTTTCGATATGACACGACACGACATGACCTGAATAATGTATGTAATGAAATAAAATAACACTATTTATGAACAATCAATAATATCTAATAATTTAGGTATTTCGGAAGAATAATGTATATTATCGCTTTTTTCCCCCAAGGAGCTGGTCACCTTACTCACCAACAGGAACACAATGCTTGAAAACAATATGATTTAGCTGTAGTCTTCTGTAAGGTCGAGGTACTACCCCAGTCGGGCTGCTCCATTTTTTGAGCAGGAAATTTCCTGCTGTGCCCCTACCTCAATTAGTAAGTCTGTAGTCAAATTGAAATTTTTTAAAAAATGTTCTTTATTTTTTATTATTTTCTGGTTTTCTTTCATATAAATTTTTAAATATGGTCGAGTTTCGACCTCTGGACGACCACTAGTATTATTAATTATGTACATATTATATGTGGGTATGTAATTCCCAATTTTGTGCTGTGTGGTTACGGCGTGCTGTGTGGTTACGGCACTAAAGAATGTAGCCAGTCCTCTCTTCCCGTGGGTGTCGTAAGAGGCGACTAAGGGATAACACAGTTCCACTACCACCTTGGAACTTAAAAAACCGACGGATGGCGAGATAACCATACATGCTGGCTTTGAAATACACAGGCCAAAGACGGGCAGCAGCGTCTTCGGTGCGACAAAGCCAGCCCTGCAGTCACCAACCCGCCTGCCCAGCGTGGTGACTATGGGCAAAACACATGAGTTCGCGTCATAATGTCGGGCGCGAACTTGTGGAGGCCTATGTCCAACAGTGGACTGTGATAGGCTGTAGTGGATATTGTATGTGGGTATGTAATTCATATACCTACATATAATCCTATAAACAGTCTACTTGGGTAAGGCGTATTTTTATGCCTACATCCTAAATAAAAATAAAAATTCAGTATTCTTTTACAGAATTACGTCATATAGAGCACTCTTTGTTAGGAAAACAGGTATTTTATGATAATCGACAAGTTACGTATGATTAAAACTTCATAACATAATTATTGATTTAAAGTTTATGCTGTTTGTTGTGGTTGAGAATTTGTGTTGTTATTATATGTATTTACATGCCCTCAATGCAGGATCTATTTCCTGTTATAAGCATTAATCTATACTAATCTATACTAATTTACTAATATATATAAAGCTGAAGAGTTTGTTTGTTTGTTTGATCGCGGTAATCTCTAGAACTGCTGGACCGATTTGAAAAATTCTTTCAGTGTTAGATAGCCCATTTATCGAGGAAAGCAGGCTATGTGTCATCACGCTAAGACCAATAGGAGCGGAGTCCATGCCGACGAAGTCGCGCGCAGAAGCTAGTTAGAAATATAAGGACACATTCATTTCATTTTCATTTACATTTCATTTTTCATTCGAATTTAATTTATTTGCTCGTATCTTTTTGAACGATAATCAATACAAGAAAACTATTGCCCTTGTTGTTTTATTCATATTGATAGTAAAAATCGCCAATAACATTCTTATGTATTATTTTTGATTCAGCCAACTGTCAAAAATATTTACGTCTCGTATGCTTTTGCTTATTCCGTTGTAAAAGTATTCCGATTCGGAAGTTACACAAATTTCCGACCTATATTCATGCCTCGTTCGCTTTACTGGCATGTTCTATAATCTTATATTTTATTTTGTTATATCATGCATGTTGTATTAGATAAATTTCTTTTTTTTTTTATCACGTATATAAGCTCACACAGTGAAATTTTAAGTCGTAACGTAATATAATTTTACTAAGAAGTCTTTTCTGATTTAAATATTAGACTCGTAGTTTTTCATGAGTTTTAATGTTAGTTCTGAAAAGTACCCCGCTCCACAATGGAATTTTATTGCCATGTTTTAGAGCTACATTTTTTGAATCAGCAGACTTTTAAAGGTATTATACAAAAGGTAATGCAAACAAGAAGACTACTCCGTCTGATGTTAAGTGACTACTGCCACCCATGGATGACACGTTACTAATCTATATCTATAAGTACTAATAAATAAAATTGGAGTGTCTGTTTTTAATATTAAAATAAACGCTTTTAACTGAATGCATATGGATGTATACACGGTACATATACCAAAATAACATTTTTTACAATTTTTGTCTGTCTGTCTGTCTGTTTGTTCCGGCTAATTTCTGAAACGGCTGGACCGATTTTGACGGGACTTTCACTGGCAGATAGCTGATGTAACAAGGCATAACTGAGGCTACTTTTATTTTAGTTTTTTTGTTGTTACAAGTCTGCGAACTGAACAATAACTTTTTTTTTAATTCCACGCGGACGAAGTCGCGGGCACAGCAGCTAGTACGTAATATGAGTAGCAAACGTCCAAATATCCTCTAAGTAAAATCTGAGACCAAAACATTCAAATAAGCAAAAAAACTTTTTTTATTAATAAAATATTTAATAAGTGAGTGCTGCATACTGTCCTATGGATAAATATTGGACATGTTCTTTTATTGTACAACTAGGTTTTCAAACAAGCTTACGGCCCACCCGGTGGTAAGCAATTACTGTAGCCTGCAATACTAGAAGCATCGCAAGTGCGTTGTCAACCCTACTCCTAATCCACCCAGGAGCTCTGGTCACCTTACTCACCACAGGAGCACAACACTGCTTGAAAGCAGTATTTTTTAGTTGTGATCTTCTGTAAGGTCGAGGTACTTCCAAAGTCGGACTGCTCCAGATTCTGAGCAGGATATTTCCCGCTGTGTCCTAAATCAGTTAAAAGGGAAATTGATTAAACTGGAATTTCCCAAAACATGTTTGTATTTTGTATTGTTATTTCCTTCTAATCATCAGGAGAGCTTGATATAAAAATGGATGTTCTAAAAACTATGAAACACGAAATTAGTCGTTAAAAAGTTTGTACGTTTGAATTATAGTAAAACAACAGGATTACGCTTACAAACCTAATCTAAGTAAGTACATTTAAAAAAAATGTCTCTATCAGTTTATTTATTCTAGCTACTCTAAATAACCAATTTTTCACCAAACTTTTAAGGTTACAGGATATGAGAAGAAGCAACAATAAAAAAGTAATAACCGTTCCAGACGAAAAACATATTAATATATAAAATTGTCAACAAAATTCAATGAACAACAATTCATTCAGTTAGTTTCACTATTCCACGCGAATGAAGACACGATAGAAAAATATTTTAACAATCATCTACAAATGTATAATCATCAAGAAAAAAAAGTTTACTTCTTTATTTAGTTAGCGTATGTAAATTCGATTTTAAAAATTATTATGTTTACATATCGTATATTTTTAAATTTTAGACTATTTTAATCTGATACATATGTACTTAATAACATAACTCAGAATATCTAATATAATGTACACTCACACACACACACACACTTCAACCTATGACAGTCCACTTCTGGAAAATGGCGCAACTCGTGTGTATTTTCCTATGTTACCACGCTGGGCAAGCGGGTTGGTGGCCGCAGAGTGCTGGCTTTGTCGCACAGAAGACGCTGCTGCCCGCCTTCGGCCTGTGTATTTGAAAGCCAGCAGTTGGATGGTTATCCCGCTATCAGTAAGCTTTTTCAGTTCCAAGGTTCTAGTTAAACTGTGTTATCCCTTAGACGCCTCTACCGAGAGGGGATGGCTATATTCTTTACTGCCGTAACCACACAGCATAACATAATGTAGGATAAAACTAAAGGAATGATCCTTATAATAGTAAACCTTAGCTAGATTACATACTTCAAATAAAATATTTACTCCATTTCGATAACTCATGTAGTTCAAATAACGTAATGTTTAAGTTTCTAATTCTCTATACGTACCTACGTAACTATATTTCTGATGTAAAACATAATAGATACAAAAATTTTGAATAGGATAATCAACCAGCTAAAATAGTTTTCTTTTATACTTGACTAGTGACCCGGGTAGGTAGCCTACATATAAAATATAAAATAAATATTTGCAATCCAAGCGCAAAAAATGTGTTTATTTACGACATCACATTAGAAAACTTTAAAACTATCTGTGTTCCTCTACTATATTATGCATGTATTATAAATATAAACCTTCCTCTAGAATCACTCTATTTACTAAAGAAAACCGCATCAAAATCCGTTGCGTAGTTTTAAAGATCTAAGCATATTTATTTATTTATATTAAGATTTTTTTTGTTTGTTATTAGTACATAATTAGTCAATGCACTGTAATTTAAAAAAAATAACAAGGATCAAAGCAATATAATAATATATCGTGAGAATGAGATCTTCTGATCAAATGCTTTCATGAATGTCATCCGTCTCAATGATTAGATGAATAAACTCCAAGGGGATTTTGTAAAATGACTTGGCGATTGATGGTTTCATTTATCAACGTATTGAAATATACAAAAATGTCAATTAACGTGTGACTTATTGAATGTTTGTATTATTTATTGACTGTTTTTCAATCAACATACGACATACGCTTAGACAATTTGCCTTGGATTGTCTCCGTTGAGAAAAAAACTAATTGCAACTGTCCATGTAGTAGAAGGATCGGGGCTTAATCCACCACGCTGCCCTACTGCGACTTTTTCGGTATTTAGGAAATATGAAATAGAGATAGACGTTTTATGAAAGAGCAGAAGAATTTTTATTTTTATTTTTATTGTTATGTTCTAATTTGTATCCATTGTTTTTTTATTTTTGCGTCATTATGCAAAATGGAACAGGACTTTCATAACTATAAATCTGAAGTTGTAACTCAAAATTTGGTAGTTTATTTTAATACGCCAGAGTTGATGATACTACTCTACAATTATAATAAAATCGAAACGAAAGTAAATTTCACGCATACAAAGTCGTGAGCAAAAGCTAGTATAATTCAATAAAAAGTAGATAAACATTTTTGTATGAGGTTAATTCAAAGCTATCATAATATATGAAAAAGATATAGATCTCCCAGCTTAAAATTATTGAGGGCACATTACTGTTAATATATCGTTCAGCCCTCGAGACAGTAACGGCCACGACATTGCATAAAATGTCCATTACTGATAAACAGTGGCTCTTTACGATGTCCGATACATTGTTTGGGGTGTCGAAAACAAATTCAAGTCAACCTCTGGGGAATGAATTTTTTATAGTATTTATAATATGTAATTTAGAAGTTTTTTTAGAAATTATATTTTGTCATTTTATTTTTTGTAAATTCTATAATGGACGTATGTATTGGTAGTAAAGTGTTTGAGATAGTTAATTGCAAAAAAGGTGTGTATGTCAGAGTCGAACAACACTGGCCCTAGTGAAAGATTTATCAAGAGATAGCACTAATAGTACTGTATAAAGTGTCCATTAATCTCAGAAAAGCTTTTTAAAACTTCCATTATATACAATGACATAAGTTAACAATATATTATATTTGCATAATTTCGAAATTTGAATTATGTAACAATTTAACAACGAGAACACAGAATGTTTCAGAATGTGAAATTACGTAGATTATTGCAATTGTTTCTTAAACTTATAAATATAGAGTACTAGCCGTCCCGTGCCCACTTCGTTGGGCGTTATTTATTTTTGTGATGTACTATATCCCTGGGTTTTTTGTCTTAATTTGCTTTAATCGAAGCACGTCCAAAATGAAATGACAGAAATGAATGACATAACAACATGCTTGTACTGTCAACACTGAAAAAGTTTCAATTTGACAGCAAAATCCCCATTAACAAAATGATCCTCCTTTGTTACAAAAATGTGATAAATGAAGAACCGCTCTACCGATTTTGTACAAACTTCACATAAACCATCTACTAAATAGTCCAAACAAAGCTTAAATATTTGGTTTGGATATATGAGCCCGTTCTGGAGTTATAAAATTACAACGAAAAGTGGCATTGATTTTTATATATATAGATATAAAATGCTTAGCTTTCAATAAAAAAATAAAAAAATCTGATGCGTCTATGAACATCTACACGGCTGTTTTGATCGTGATACACTTTAATCTCGCATCTCAATATCGCATAAATTTTACTAATCTAATTATCAAAGGAGATACAATGCATAGAATACGTGTGTTAAACTTAATAATTAAACTCCAATAATTAGCTATGCTGAGTTTTAGGATATTATTATAAAAAATAACTAATTGTATAATTATATCGTAAGTAAATATTATAATTAAAATAGGTATGTACTGCTGGGCATAGGCCTCTTTCTCCATTTAGGAGAAGGATTGAACCTAAATCCACCACGTTGCTCCACTGCGGGTTGGCGGATATAGGTATTCCCTAGTTGGAATAACAATCGCTATCTAGTCGCGAGGCACAGCTAGTACAATAGATTAGTAAATGTTATATTTTCAAGTAAGTAAACTGTATATCCTGTCATGTAGTACTTTGTACTTTAATCGAATGATTCCTTTGTTATTTGTTACTAATAAAAATATTACTTGTATTTTTCTTATAAATAAAGTTTTATCGGGCTCTTAGCATTTTACAAAATTCCAAGAAACTATCAAGTCATAGTATACAAATCTCTTAAATAGAAAATATTTCAAGGTATATTTTTTGACAAAATAGGCCACATTTTTTGTATATTTTTTTTAACTGTTATTTGTTATAAATAAAATCATTAACTCTTAAAATATCTTCATCTTGAAATTACTCTTATTATTTTAGTGCAAAAAGCCTCAAAATAGTATCAGGAAATACGGTATTGAAAATAAAAATCTGTTAACTTAATATAAAATAAATTAACAGTAAAGAAACTTTGTAAAAAACAAGCTTTTATTTGAATGCGCTAAAACGAAATAAATTAATTTTTACTTTGAAACTTTTACTATCTACCTTTAAAGATATAAAAGCTTGTCGCGAGATTTCAGTACTCGTATTTCCTTAGCTTGAAAATTTTAATAGTTACAATCAATCAAATCAAGTTATTTATTTACTTGTTTATCTAGACAAGTACCTAATAGCGCATTATTGTTGCAAGGTTGATTGCCGGTTAATTTAGAACAATTTAGTAGTTATAGTTACAAATTTAAAATCGATTATTTTACGAAAATTATTTAATTCGTATTTATTATTAAACAGCGTAGGGCAGTTTATTCAAACTGTGTCAGTTTTCTTACTTACAGAATGTTTGTAACCGTCATAGCTTCTAAACAAAAAGTCTGATCTGAATCATTTAAAGTATAGAATTTACTCGTACATAATCAGCCTAAATTATCAAATCATTTAAATGGATATGGATTAGTATCATGATACCAATTTTGCCACGATTCGATTTCACTCTGTATTTGAACTTAATTATTTAAACAAAAACTGTTATTGTGGCTGAACTAAAATAGTTAGGCATAAAATAGTGACTCCGTCATATTGGACTTATACTAACGTCACTTTATTCAAATTATTCTTAGCAAACTCTTACAATTGATACCCATATTGTAGAAGTGCATTAAAAATAACTTGTCCTCCATCTTGGATATGGCGCCATGTTGGATTTAGAATGACGTCACAAAGTTAACCATGCATTGTCATCCAAGTTGAACTTTTATACAAAATTTCAGCTTAATTAGTTAAAGATTCAAAAGGTTCAAAATTGAGTAGCAAGATTTCACCCGAACAAACATACATAATTACATATACATACATTGCAAGTTAAATCTTCCTCCTACATGGGGAAGAGGCCTATGCCCAACAGTGGGATATTGCAGGCTGAATCGTGATCGACATTGCAAGTTAAATAAAATCTTGTAAAAAATAAGATCAATATTTCTTTAATTTACTTAGGGCTTAACAATAAGTTATTACTTGTTTATATAATTTTAAGATAAAAAAAAAATGTTATTTAAAAAGTACAAATAGCATGTATCAAATTAAAAAAAAACATCATGGAAAGTTTTCACGACAAAATATCTTTAAAAAATTTATAATGCTTATTTAAGAAAAAATATTATCTTTTTTTTTTCTTAACATACTTCAAAAACTAACACATTGATACTACATTTTTAATACTGTCCCAATACTTAACACGTTGAACGCCAACGAATAAATGTATATGTTTCCGGACAGGCCATGTCGGACAATGTTGACCGGCACTAGTATGTCTCGTTCGGGCCATGGGGGACAACGCTGTCCGACGGTCAGACCAATTTTCAAACTTCTCCGTTGAGCCGCCGGGCATTAATTTTAGGCTGTTTTGTATGTGGTATGACCCGCGCGGCTCCACGGAACAGTTTGAATATCGCAGCACTTAAAGTTTTTAATTACTTGTTAAGAAATTGCCTCTTTTTACTTAGACTTTTTTACAGCACAACTATAGACGAACTACTTACTTATTTAATTACTTAATTAGTGAAATGTAATATTAATACGGCTAGTCAATGATGAAAAACATTAATATCCAATGAAATTAAATTTTTTATTGATAATGAATATACAAATATCTTAAAATCTAGTAAAAAAATTCGAAAATATGAGATCGTTATGAGACCATTCTTGTTTTAAATCACATTATTGAGATAATCGCAACAGTTTTATTATAATAAGTTTAAAAAATTAAATAACATAACTTGTTTGTAATATATTTAAAACAAAACGATGTGCTATATTAAAACAATTCAAACATAGAAATGGTTTGTTTGGGCAATCGTCACAGAACGTTTGCACTTTTTTCACCTTGTTTTTAGCCTGTTTTCTTCCCTGACTCTGTACAATGTTCTTGTAACACTGACAGCATGATCTCCTAACAATTGAACTCTTTCCTTCTTTCTTTACCAGTTTGTGTTTTAACCTCTTAGGTCTTCCATCTTTAATATCTGTCTGCATACAAAAAGATTTCACGATATCTTTTCTAAAGACACTTATAGAAATCTTTTTATTTGTACATTTTTGGTAGTAAATTGGCGGGCGTGGTTCCGAAAGGCCGTCCAAGAAGGACTTTCGAGGATCAAATCCGAAAAGTCTTGGAAATCGGCCAAGTAAGAAGTACGCACAATCGCCGACAGTGTATGAGAAGATGCATGACTGTAGATGAGGCACGAGGGTTTGTCAGGATCGTGGCAGGTGGAGGGACGTAATCTTTGCCTACCCCTCTGGGATACAGGCGTGAATATATGTTATGTTATGTGTTAATTTTTGGTACAAAATGTAGGCGTTGACCAATGTTGTATTGAGCAATAAATTAATGGCAAGCTTTTTGTGCCACTTAAGAGATTTTCTCAAAGGTGTTGAATAAGCAGCCAATTGATCAGCCAAATCAACCGCACCTTTGGCTTTATTGTAGTCTACAATAATTTTAACGGTAAGTTTTACAAAAAAGTTTACAATGCGAAATATTATTCTCTACAAAAAAGGTCTGAATAACTTTTGCCCTAAAGTGAATAGCTTTCGAGATATCGGCCAAAAACTTTTCTTTAAGATTGCGATCGAGGCTCCACCTGGATCTCTCAGCATTTTGTGTTTTTAGGGTCAGTAAGTGACCCTTAGCCTAAAAAAAATTAAAATTGGATCGGAAATTTAGTGCGAGGTTAAATGCTTTATTTACTGGCCTAACTATTTACCAATGATATTTTAATATCTTCAAGTTGCGTCAAAACGTCATCTGTAATGTCAAAACTATCGTCGAAGTCAGCAATTATAATTATTAATTGGCGGGAAAAAACACAGTGTTAACGTAAAGCGTGTAACGTCCGGTGCGGTGGCAAACAGAGTGACCGACGACGTGACCCGCGCGGCCCCATACGTATTAAATGCCGATGATCGTACGCAGAGGGCCGCGGGGGACAATGTTGGGTGACATGATCTATTGTCGTAATCAGACTGTTTTCGCCAGTTTCCTTAATAGTGATATAGTTTAAAAAGCTTAACTATTCATATGCACTAATAAAACAAAAATGGAATTTTGGACATTTTACTATTTTTTTGTATGGCCTGTGAAGAAAGTTAAGTGTAACCCAACATTGTCCGACATGGCGTTCAACGTGTTAAGGATATGACATAAAATTATTGTTCTTAATTGCATAACTCGAGAGTTAGGGCGAGTGTTAGGATACTCCATATACGATTATTTTTGTCGATGAAATTAGGTATATTTTGTAACCTTCAATTATCGCTAGGTCATGACCGGACACACTGTATATATAAATTTCGTGTCATGATGTTGTCCGGGCAAATCTCTAAAACTACTGGACCGATTTTATTGATATTTTGCACGGATATGTAACACTCAAAATAAACTAATAACACTTCAATTTGAAAGAAATGTTATCTTTTATAAATACGTGACACTAGTTTAATTTTAACATTGTAATTACATTTAATTGTAGTCGTTTCGTTGTAGTTGTATTGTTACATTTAATAGTACAATAATAATATTATAAAATACTTTCATACTTATTAATCATCATCAGCTTTATAACACTTAAAATAAGTTTTAATGCCATTAACTAGACTAAAAACCACCTAAAAACTCAAAGCCTTTTCTAGCACATCTCTTTCAAACCAAGGATATTATGTCTTATTTGTTTACTTTTTAAAATGTTTGCTGAAAATATTTATAACTAGCTGCTGTGCCCGCGACTTCGTCCGCGTGGAATTTAACAAAAAAGTTATTGTTCAGTTCGCAGTTATAAAAAATATCAAAATTAAAAGTAGCATAAGTTACACCCTATTACATTAGCTATATGCCAGTGAAAGTCCCGTCAAAATCGGTCCAGCCGTTTCAGAGATTAGCCGGAACAAACAGGCCGACAGACAGACAGACAGACAGACAAAAATTGTAAAAAATGTTGTTTTGGTATATGTTCCGTGTATAGATCCATATGCATTAAGTAAAAAGTGGTTATTTTAATATTAAAAACAGACACTCCAATTTTATTTATTAGTATAGATATAGATAATGATTATAATCTTATTAAGAAATGTCAAGTCAAATGACTTATCCACCCACTAAGTCTGTACAATCACCACGCTTACATAATTTTATGTAACAGTCCTTTCAAATTTTTTTTGTTACGGTTTAATTTTCTTCACTTATGAAAACTTCAAGCATTTTTACTTATACCTAAAAAATATAGACAAAAACGATTAAAATTGATGAAAAAATAAAAAAGAATATATTTTAAGAAAAAGCAGAACGTAAAGCGTAAATCGAAATAACAGACGACTATTTGTTTTTTTTTAATAATATTTATGTGTTTGAACAAATGTCATAAAAATGGCTTTAAATAGGGAACAACTTTTAAAATATATTATACTGTTGATACTTGATAGTATAACTGTGGGTGTGTGATGGAGGTTTATATTCTGACCTTTATGGGTTTACTTTTCGTGGCAGGAGCTAGCAACAGAGGTAAAAAAAAATTACACTACACTGTTAAAAATATTTGTGAAAATATCACAATTGTTTTACAAAACCATAGTTTAGTAAAACTACGAACTAATGTATACCAATGCAGAATTACAATACAATTCCAGTAATTTTTCAAATCATGGTAATATAATCACAAAAATATGTTGTACTTTTACAAATTTTATGCCTATATGTTACCGGCCAAACACGATTTCAGGACAAACTAGTTTAGCCTAGTCCAAACTAGATTGTCCTAAGCGTAATAGGATAAACTAGTTTAGGCTTTTCCAAACTAATTTGTACTAAGCCCGATAGGATAGAACAGTTTAGTTAATATTATTTTTTATTTTTGTGTTAAGCACAGTTGAGGAAATTCTAAATATTTTTAAATGATATCAATTTTTTTTTCGATCCAGCAGGGTTCGAGCCCGCATCCCCGAAATACCGTGTCGATGCTCTAGCCATTTAAGCTATGGCACTTTTTTTTTATATGCCTATAACCAGGTCAGCAAACAAGCGTACGGCTCACCTGATGGTAAGCGATTACCTTAGCTTATAGACCGACCCTATCTCCAATCCCCCCCAGGAGCTCTGATTACCTTACTCACCAACAGGAACACAATACTGCTTGATAACAGTATTATTTAGCTGTGGACTGGTGTGGAAAATTTTGAAAAAATTATTTTTTGATATGATTTAAAAATATTTAGACCAGTTTAGGCTTGGCCAAACTAGTTGATCCTGATATAATTTATACGCACACTCTAAGATAAACTGGTATATCTTAGTCTAAACATTATAGTATATTTAGAAAGTAAAAATAAATAGATAAACTGAATATAATACTCCGAAATTGGAAAAATTAACTTTTTTTTTTAAAGCCATAATGATTCATCGTTTAGAGTTATGAATCTTATACTATTAAACGAGCAATTCTTGTATATATATATATATATAATCTGAATCTCGAAATCGGCTCCAACGATTTTCGTGAAATTTAGTATACAGGGGATTTCGGGGGTGAAAAATTGATCTAGCTGGGATTCATTTTTAGAAAATGTTGTTTTATCCCTGTTTTTAGGGAATGAAAAAATGGCTAAAATATCGTTAGATTAGGAAGGTCATTTTCGCGACTATCAAGTAAGTTATGATAGCTCAGTGGAACATCGTTCGCTGGATCAACCGATGAGACCAAGGTTCAAATCCGTCTCCAATCTATTATTTTTTTCTTTTTTTTTCTAATATCACTCCTAATTTTTTATTTAAATAAAAATAAAATATAGAAATACCGAGGAAAAAACCAAAAAAAAAATACCGAGCCAGGCTCGGTCAACCAGGTACTAAATAGTAAAAGAAACAATCATACTATAACAAATAATTAGTATTTTTTTTTAATAATAAACAATAATCATATCTTAATTATTAAAATTGTTGTGCCACCAAAGCAAACCATGTAAAAAAAATAGCACAAAAATAAAATAAATATGAACTAAAATGGTCTATCCTATCGGGCTTAGGACAAATTAGTTTGTAAAAGCCTAAGCTAGTTTATCCTAACACGCTTAGGACAAACTAGTTTGGACTAGGCTAAACTAGTTTGTCCTATCATGCTTAGGACAAACTAGTTTGGACTAGGCAAAACTAGTTTGTCCTGAAATCGGGTTTGGCCAGTAACATATATACCACACACGTATTGTAATTTTACAAAATAATTTTCTAAACCTATTGCCCAATTGTCGCTACTAGATGGCGGTCATTGCAAATTTTAAAATCCTGCATTGCGCTGGCTAGATTTCAATTGAGAATTAGATACAGTTTCTGTACTTGCTTCAATGTTGCTCTGGTTTCTCTTCAAAACACATAAATCTTTTACTAACGATAACCGTGGAGACGAACACTCAATCAATCTAAATTAAGATTTCTGTAGTTTTAGTGAACTCAATTGTACGGTATTATTACAAAGACATGTAGTTAAATTACTATTTATTTCATAATTGTTTAGTCATATTAGTACTTATGTTTTGTAGTTTTTCAAAAATATTTTGTAAAATTACTACATCTGATTTCGTAAATTACAAAACTGCTTTGCAATTATACTTCCTACGCTTTTGTTATAAAATTACCACAGTAATTTTTTACAGTGTATGTATAAAATGCTTTTAATATATAATTTAAGCCTTTTATTATTTGAATTAATTTAGGATCGAAAAAAAGTATGTGTTTATATAAAGTGTAACGTATTTATAATACATATTAGTCTTTAATGGTCTATTTTTATGAGTGAACTACACTGTAATTTCTTTGAGTTTAAGCACGTTTTAGCTAGAATATTTTCCACTCCCAATTTACAAATATGTACTGTTTTATCCCTATTTACAAACTCCCTCTTTACTAACTTTTATTGTCTCGGGCTTTTTTCTAAATTCTGATTTCAGTATACTATATTATAACTAAAACTAGGTACTCTGAATAGGGACCTCATAAGAAAATTGCCGATGAGAATAAACATGAGGTTTCCATTTTTTCTAGAAATTCAATAAATTATTCTTTGTACACCTATAATTAAGCCCAAATGCGTCTCAGCCTTTTAAACCAAACGTCAAACTATTTTTTTTTTTGAGCAGGTCAGAAAGTGACAGGTCGTTATCTATCGTCATTAGGTACCTACTCCTGTTATAATTAGTTATTTTATGAAAGTATAAAAGTACTTGAAAGTAAGAGTACTTTTTGTACTTGTTCAAGTTACATTTTTTTTAAAGTAAAATAGGACACAAGCATTGTAAAGATGCCTACGGTTAAACTACTTCGTTTTTTTAAGTGAAACTTCTTTAGGCGCATGAGGGTAAAGTTTTTACGGCAACGGCAATGGCAGCGCGTTTTGATGGGACTGCTACGTTTTTGTTTTTAATTATGATACCACCTTTCTTCGTTTTTTTCAGTGAAACTTCTTTAGGCGCATGAGTGTATAGTTTTTACGTCAACGGCAAAGGCAACGCGTTTTAATGGGACTGCTACGTTTTTGTTTTTAATTATGATACCGCCTACTTGTTCACCTTAGCTTTCAATTATTTTTTAATAATAATTATTTTTTTCAATTAGTTTGCCAAAGAAGTTTCACTTCTGACATGTTTTCTTTGTACGCACGCACTTTTTTTACTTTTACCATATAATTGAAATTATGCAGAGCAAGTGTATGTAAAATTATTATATATTTAATATTAATTATATTGTTACAGATGTATCAGCAAACAAAATATCTAAATTCGAAAATAAAAACGAATCTTACAGCTCAGCCTTAGCTAAAAAGAGACATAACCCACCCTACAATCACGATGACAACTGTAAACCACAAGAGCCAAGTAAATTATTTTATTTTTATACATTTCAATGAAACAATATATTTTCCAACTCAACATTTTGTTTTAATGTATGCAAGTTCTTGACGGATATGGATACAATTCAGGAACACCTCAATCAAATACAAGGTTCTAGGCTCTAAAATATTATTCATGTCTCTCTTAGTAACTACGTAAGATGATATATAAAAAAGAAAATTCATTATTATTATTTTTTTAATTTCTTCCAGATAACATGTATTATTATTATTTTATTATTTATTTAGTATAAAATAATTAAAAAAGTATAATTATTACTTTTCGTGTCAAGTAAAAAATCCGAAAATTTATTTCTCCATAAAGATAAATTATTTACTTACAATATTATTAAATTAAGCTAAATGCTGGCATAGCCGAATATACTAAGATCTAAATCGATATTAAGAATAATCGTATAACAGTATCCGCCAACACGCAGTGGAGCAGCGTAGTGGATTAGGTTCCAACCCTTCCGACATGGAGAAAAAGACCAATGCCCAGCAGTGGGTTGTTACAGGCTAAACTGTCGTATCATATTCATATATAATATTTGAAACAGTTCCAAAAATCTAAATCGACAACCCAGCAGTACAGCAACATAGCGAATCAAAGATCGTATACCGTCTTTAACATGATAAGTAGCTTTCTCAGTTATGGAGATTAGTTTGAAAAGAAATCAAATTCTTTTAATTTTGTCAATGTCTGTAACCGTATAAATAATAAGTTTTAAAATCTTAACTTTGTATAGAATGCGCGGAGAATGAAATTGAGGTATCCTGCTATAATAACGTGTGTGAGCACAGGAACTGTTCGGATATTGGAAAACCAGTACAATGTGTAAGATTGGATCCCAAAACGTGTCTTAAAGGTTGCATTTGTAAGGAAAGTTATCTAAGAGATGACAAAACTGGAAAATGTATTCCTGTATACCAGTGTCCAAGTAAGTTTTTTTTTCACGATTATCATAATAGGTACACTAAGTACCTACGTGAAGAAAAAATATGCGATATGCATTTATGTCTTCAGATACAGTTAAGAATAGAACATTAGTGTTGAATAAACAACAGTACAGACCCAGGCGGTAAGCGAACCCGCAACCCGCGGAGCACAAAGCGGGGCCACTACAAACTGCGCCAACGGGCTACTTAAGGCTGAATTTAGTTCACTGTGTTATTTGTGTAAGAGTACTGTTTGTACTTGTTCAAGTTACATTTCTTGTAGTAAAATAGGACACAAGCATTGTAAAGATGCCTACGGTAAACTGCTTCGTTTTTTGAAGTGAAACTTCTTTAGGCGCATGAGGCTAAAGTTTTTATGGCAACGGCAACGGCAACGCGTTTTGATGGATCTGCTACGTTTTTCTTTTTAATTATGATACCGCCTACTTCGTCTGGTACAGGCGTCACCCGCCTCGTGTCCCGCTTCGCCTTTTTTTTCAATTAGTTTTTAATAAACAAAAAATTTAATTACTTTGCCAAAGAAATTTCACTTTTGACATGTGTACCTACTTTGAACGCATGCACTTTTTTACTTTTACCATATAATTTAAATTATGCAGAGCAAGTGTATGTAAAATTACTATATATTTAATATTAATTATATTGTTACAGATGTATCAGCAAACGAAATATCTAAACCCGAAAATAAAAACGAATCTTACAGCTCAGCCTTAGTTAAAAAGAGACACAACCCACACTACAATCATTATGACAACTGTAAACCACAAGAGCCAGGTAAATATTTTTTTATACATCTCGATGAAACAGTTTATTTTCCTCTCAACACTTTGTTTTAATCTATGCAAGTTGTCAACGGATATGAATAGAATTCAGAAAATCCCAATCAAATAGGTACAAGGTTCTAGGCTCTAAAATATTAAACATGTCACTCTTAGTTACGTAAGATGTAATATAAAAAAGATTTTTTTTATAATTTTTATTTCTTCCAGATAACATTGATGTATAGCATATTTAGTATTAAATAATTAAAAAAAAGTGTAATAATTACTTTTCGTGTCAAGTAAAAAATCCGATATTTATTTCTCCATAAAGATAAATTATTTATTTACAATATTATGAAATTAAGCCAAATGCTGGCATAGCCAAATATACTAAAATCTAAATCGATATTAAGATTAAACGTATTACTATACGACTATTCTTAATATCGATTATAAAAATATAAGGTTTGAATAGTATCCGCCAACACGCAGTGGAGCAGCGTAGTGGATTAGGTTCCAACCCTTCCGACATGGAGAAAAAGACCAATGCCCAGCAGTGGGTTGTTACAGGCTAAACTGTCGTATCATATTAGAAACAGTTCCAAAAATTTAAATCGACAACCCAGCAGTACAGCATCATAGTTAATCAAAGGTCGTATACCGTCTTTAACATGATAAGTAGCTTTCCTAGTTATGGAGATTAGTTAGAAAAGAAATCAAATTCTTTTAATTTTGTCAATGTCTATAACCGTATAACCAATAAGTTTTAAAACCTTTACTTTGTTTAGAATGCGCGGAGAATGAAATTGAGGTATCCTGCTATAATAGCGTGTGTGAGCACAGGAACTGTTCGGATATTGGAAAACCAGTACAATGTGTAAGATTGGATCCAGAAACGTGTCTTAAAGGTTGTATTTGTAAAGAAAGTTATCTAAGAGATGACAAAACTGGAAAATGTATTCCTGTATACCAGTGTCCAAGTAAGTTTTTTTTTTTTCACGATTATCATAATACGCTAAGTATGTGAAGAAACAATATGCGACGTACATTTAGGTATGCCTTCAGATACATTTTTAAGAATAGAACATTAGCGTTGAATAAAAAACATTACAGACTCAGGCGGGAATCGAACCCGTAACTTGTGGAACAGAAAGCGGCGCCAACGGGCTAGGTACTAAAGCCTGAATTTAGTTCACTGTGTTATTTGCGTCAGTCTGCTTATGTGTATAAAATTATAAATCATTAATAGATATATTTATATATCTACACAATTAATAAGGGAGCCCAAGCGGGGATTTCAGATGTAACTCGGGCGCAGCCGTTTAATATGCTTGTTTAAATCTAATGTTTTATACCGCTTTTCTATGCCCTGTCCTATACCCAAAGTTTGTCTGAAAGAGATCGCTCTTTTAGCGATAAGACTGCCTTTGTACATCTTCCTCTAATTCTACTACTTTTGTTTGTATATTTTGATGGTGTGCAGTAAAGTAAATATTATTATTATTGTTATTATGAGGGGAGAATCCTTGTACCCTGTTAGATACGTTTACCCAGTCTGATCCCTTAATATAGTGGTGATCGTTCAGAGTAGTCGGTCAGATTAGGAAAAATTGAAGAATGGAATTTCAGGTTATATACAATGTGTGCAACGCCATATTTTACAGTAGCTTTAAAATAGTAATGATATGATGTAATGATATGATGGCATTCTTCTGAAGAAATAATTTTCAAAATCGCCCTTTTAGATCTGAGTTTATCTATGAAAAAAAAAAAGAAATCAAATATTCTATTATATTATATTATATTATATTATAAATATATTATATTCTTTTATATTATACTAGCTGCTGCCCGCGACGTCGTCTGCGTGCGTTCACTGCTCGTTGCCCGTAGGTGATAGAGTGATAATATGTAGCCTATGTTCTGACCCGACTTCTTAATAATATTCGTGCCAAATTTGAAGTAAATCCATGCAGTACTTTTTGAGTTTATCCCGGACATACATTTGAAGAAATAAAGGTTCACTGCTCGTTCCCCGTAGGTGATAGCGTGATAATATATAGCCTATGTTCTGACCCGACTTCTTAACAATATTCGTGCCAAATTTGAAGTAAATCCATGCAGTACTTTTTGAGTTTATCCCGGACATACATACAGACAAACAGACAAACAGACAAACAGACAAAAATTCTAAAAACTATATTTTTGGCTTCGGTATCGATTGTAGATCACACCCCAAGTATTCTTTTAAAAAAATATTCAATGTACAGTTTTGACTTTTCTACCATTTTATTATATGTATAGATATATTCTTTTAAATATTAATTTAGATTTACTGCATTTCGTGAACGTTCCATAAGTATTACGTTATCAAAATCGTGAGACAAAAATAAAAGGTTTAAATAGTAATTAAACTAGTAATGTGCTCCATATTTACGTCGATATATTTATTTCAATCCATTTCAACGTTATTATATTGCTTTGTGATTTTCTGGGTGAGAACTTATAATAGGCCGTAATTGTGGTTTCACACTAAGCAACCTAAATATTTATCTAAATAAATAAAAATTTCTAATTAATTAATAAAGCTTTGCTTTGATCCTGTAAATTACTATATTATCGATTTATTTTGTATTTTGGGAGATTAATGAATGCTGTTCTAGAATATTCTTTTAGCTTTTTAAAGAATTTTTAAAAGATAATTTTCGAAATTATATATATACAAAAAATACAAGAAGAATGAATGAAATTGATCTACTCGTCTATAAATTACAAATAAGTACACATTTTGAGTTTTCTTGATACTCTAATCAGTATCGGGCTGAATTACAGTTCGTATTTTCCTATTACGTAGCATGAACTCAAATTATGCCCAGTTTCGTTTAAATTAATTTAGTAGTTTGAGGGATGGTTTGCGGCCAAAATAAAGATGGGAAAGATAAAAATTAAACTAAAACGCTATTTTGGCTTTAATAAAGATCAGCTCAGCTTGATCAGATCAGCTCAGCAGCAATTCTGAGGTAGTAGGAACTTAACTTTAACTGAGGTAGGGCACAGCAGGCCTGCTCAAAAAATGGAGCAGCCCGACTGGGGTAGTACCTTCGACCTTACAGAAGACCACAGCTAAATAATACTGCTTTCAAGCAGTGTTGTGGTCCTGTTGGTGAATAAGGTGACCAGAGCTCCTGGGGGGAGGGATTGGGTATAGGGTCGGCAACGCGCTTGCTTGTTTGCCGACATACGAAAATAAAATAAAAAAACAAAAACACCACTCAGCTTGATCTCTTTACTTCTTCAACACTTCATTTCAAAACTACTTTTAGAACACTTGGTTTGACGGCTCTCGAACTGACCCGTAGGTGGCATTTATCATTTTAATACAACTGTATCAAGTTATAGATATTTCAATCAACAAAGACGCGCCCCACTATTTATTGCGAGGGGAAACAGTGGGGTGCGGGGAGTTTAGTCCGATCATTAGTCTAAAACGTAGTGGTTATATACTCTTTGCGTTTGCATTAGTCTTGAGTCGACCACGGCTCAGTGTAGACGTTTAATATGGTCTGCGTCGCTGCGTATCGTGACCCATCGAAAAGTTGCTCTACTTTAATTTTTTTATAATAATAAATGTAATATATTTAGTATAATAATATATTTTTTTTTATGGTACTAGGTTGGCAAACAAGCGTACGGCTCACCTGATGGTAAGACCGTAGCCTATAGACGCCTGCAACACCAGAAGCATCGCAAGCGCGTTGCCGACCCTATCCCCAATCCCCCCAGGAGCACTGGACACCTTACTCACCAACAGTAGTGGTGGTTAAAATAACGGAAACGTCAAAGTGTAACACGTGTTTTGTTAAAAACGCGTAACGTTTGTTATTCGTACTCTGACTTCGCGTTATCTCAAAAACGTCTCAACAAACAATTGTCGAAAACGTCTGAAAACGCAAAACGTCTAAAACGTTCCCACAGCGCGCAACGCTCTGCAACGAGGCTAGAGCGAGATAACATTACAGTCGTAGACGCGTCGTCGGCCCGTATTATTCGTTTTTAGGTTATTACTCCGTTACTCGTATTAATTTACCTTAAACGTTGTTCGCGTTGTTTCGTAAACAAACATGGCTCGTTCGTTTTAAATTTTTAATATAATAATTTGGTTGCTGTGCAAGTTGTACTACAGTACTATAATAATTGTAAATAATATAATAATTCTCTTTTCATACATTCGTCGTGCTGTTGTAAATATTGTGTAAATAATATTATAAGTACCTGGGTGACCGAGCCCAGCTCGGTATTTTTATTTTATTTGTTTTTTTTTCGGTATTTTTATTTTATTTAAATAATAAATCACGAGTGAAATTAAAAAAAAAGAAAAAAAAATAATCTGGAGACTGAGATTCGAACCCGGGTCAAAACGATTTGAAATCCGTCGCTTTCCTAATTACGCTATTATAGCTATATTAATAATGGTGAAATTAAACTTCGTATTATAATGATATTTTTTCATTGTCTAAAAACAGGGATAAAACGACATTTTTTTTAAATGAATAATATAATCCATATATCCATTTCACATAAGAACGGTACGGTTAAATTTGATATGTTCCAATTCCAATACACTCACTATTTTCAGCAAATCAGATAAATATAAATGTTTTAAAATCACCAATTAATTTCTAAGGCAAATAATAATAATGCTTGATTAGATTGAATTGTTGACACGGCACGTCAGAGGGTGCAGGTTCAAATCCTGCTGGGTCGAAAATTTTGATAATTTTTATCTTTTTCCTTTTATCTTGTCACTCCTGAATAGTGTAGCTTTCTGTTAGCGAAAGAATTTTCATGATCGGATCAGTATTTGCGAAGATTACCCCGTATATACAAACAAAGTTATAAACTTTACCTCTTTATAATACTAGTATAGATATAGATATATATACAAGAATTGCTCGTTTAATAGTAAGATAATTCTCGTTTCGTAAATTCGTCGTGCTATTGTAAATATTGTGTTTTTAACCGACTTCTTCGTTTTTAAGAATATTGTAAATAGGAACTTAGGTAGGATATTACTGTGAGTTGAAAAAGTGAAACTGTAATATAGTGTGTGTATAGTGATGTGTAAATAAGTTTTAGACAATTAATTAGGTAGTTAATTAATAAGGACTTGAATTGCAAGGATTTTTAATTGGTAAAATGCCTCGCGGTAGTGATTTACCAATTTGGAACTTTTTTGAGAAGTCCAGTGATCACAATAAAACAGCTGTGTGCAATTATTGTCGTCGAGAGATCTCATTTAAATCGACGATATCACAACCGTTCAATCATCAATGATAAAAATATAAAATTTAAAATACAAACAAGTATAAATTTTAAAATGTCTATTTTGACTTGATTTGACAACAAACAATGTTGTTGTTTTAAAATTTATCCCCAATAGGGAAAGGCAAAAGACTATAGTCCATACAGCCTAGTCTGAATTTGTATATTTTTTCAATTCTTGACAACAAACAAGTTTAAAATACCAACCACGAAAAAATGATCCAATTCACACATTTAATTAAATTATATATATTTTACGTGCTGTTTCGATATAAATTTATATCGATTGAAATATTTAATTTGTTACTTAAAGCAAAAAAACAGGATAATTTTTTGTGACATCATGCTTTTTTTTTAAGTATAGGTAAATAGTTATTTTTGTATGCAAATTTAATTGGTATGCGTGTACTGGATTGCTGAATTGACGAGTGCCAACGTAGCGACATCTTTTGATAGGACTTGGTAGTCGCTAATAAATTTAATAGTTTCGGGGCACGATTAATAGATGACACTGCTAATTTTTTACTGTGGCCGATGTTCTAACTTCTAAGTTTCCAGCCCATGGTTGTCAGATAAAATGACAATTTCTCCGCGTTGAGACTGCGGCCAAGTTTTATAAAAACGTGTTATTATGAAAACGTATAAAAAAACGCGTTAACTTAAGATAGTTAATAGTCGAAAACGCGTTTTTAGTTAATAACGGATTTGAACATCAATAACCAACAGGAACAGGTCTTCTGTAAGGTCGAGGTACTACCCCAGTCGGGCTGCTCCATATTTTGAGCAGGAAATTTCCTGCTGTGCCCTACCTCAGTTAAATAATATAATAGTTTTATTTATAATAATATATTAATAATAATAGTTTTATAATATATTAATAATAATAGTTTTATTTATTTATTTATTTTTTAATGTGTAATATCGAAGTGTAATTGAGTGATTTTCTTAGGTTATTGATAAATAAATTATTTCCATAAAGTCGTGTTTTATTATAATAATTTTTAGATGCATTATTTCTTTTTACTAAAATATTATAATTAAACAATATCACGATAATTCATTCTATAAAGGACCATCGCGAATTATATTTTATTTTTTAAAGTAGATGAAATGAAGTAGAGCCTATTTCCAGTCCGTTGTGAAATTTACTGTCATTTAACTTTGTGTGCGTGTGTCACATTTGTTACTCGTTGCGTAGTAACAGAACTCACTTTCTTGTACTTGAAAGAGTGGGGCGCGTCTTCGTTGATTGAATTACCTATAACAAGCTCTTCTTTTGTAATTTAATAGTGTCACGTGTACAAAAAATTCAAACTATAAAATATTATTTTACAGTTTTATTATAAGCATTTATGTTATGTTGATAATGATAATATTTATTCTAAAAAAATAAGACTAATATTTATTTTATTTTCTTATGGCTTAACAATAAGTACATTACTTGTTTATAAAATTATATGTATATATGAATTTCATGTCACGATGTTGTCCGGGCTAATCGCTGCAACTACTGGACCGATTTTAATGAAATTTTGCACGGATATGTCACATTCAAACTTAACTAACACTTCAGTGTGAAAGAAATGTTAACTTTTGTAAATACGTGACACGAGTTTCATTATAATATGGTTAATTACCTAATTACATTTAATTGTAGTCGACAAGGTTAATAATAAACCTTTTAATTTGTACAGTATTTATATAAAATTATAATGTTAATATTATAAAATACTTTTATACTTATTATAAATTATATTAATTTCTTTGATTGTTTTATAATTAGGTTAAAATATCTTTACTAGCCAGTATTAATAATGTTAAATAAACAAGGTGGCGAAATTTTCATGCATTAGGAATATAGTAGAATAGTGTTTGTTTATATTATTTATCAAATAATACAAAGTAACGTCATTTTAAGGAAACGGTTAGAAATGCTTCGGATAATTTTTAAATTCCATTGTAATCCATAAAATATAATGAATGAATGAAAAAGTCACAACTATTGAAAAGGAGTAAAATTTACGTATGCTCTTTGTTAACAAGCTCTTCTTTTGTAATTTAATAGCCCACAGAATCAGCAAGTTGAAGTGGCAGTGGGCTGGTCATCTGTGTCGCAGGACCGATGGCCGTTGGAGCAGACGTGTCCTGGAGTGGAGACCGCGTATTGGCAAACGCAGTGTAGGACGCCCTCTGGCCCGCTGGACCAGAAAATATAATGAATGAATGAAAAAGTCACAACTATTGAAAAGGAGTAAAATTTACGTATGCTCTTTGTTAACAAGCTCTTCTTTTGTAATTTAATAGCCCACAGAATCAGCAAGTTGAAGTGGCAGTGGGCTGGTCATCTGTGTCGCAGGACCGATGGCCGTTGGAGCAGACGTGTCCTGGAGTGGAGACCGCGTATTGGCAAACGCAGTGTAGGACGCCCTCTGGCCCGCTGGACCGACGATCTACGTAAGATTGCTGGTGTAGGCTGGATGGGGATTGCGGAAAACCGGGATGTCTGGCGCGAGCTTGGGGAGGCCTATGTCCAGCAGTGGACTGCAACAGGCTGATATGATGATGATGATGATGCTCTTTTCATGATAAGAATGTCGTTCAATAGCAAAAGGTGGTATAATTGATAACTTACTTCATATTTTGAAACTGGTTAAAAAAGTTCAAGCTTTATAACACTTAAAGTAAGTTTTTTAATATCTTTAACTAGAATAAACTTAAAGACCCCAAAGTGTTTTCTAGCATATCTCTTTTAACACAAGGATATTATATACTATTTGTTTACTTTTTAAAATATATTTGCTAAAAATACGCATAATAATGATTATAAGATTATCGAGAAATATCCTAATAATTTTTGTAACTGTCCTTTAAAATCTTTTTTCAATAAGTTGTGTAACTACAGTAGGTCTAAAATCTAAATAACGCTCAAAGGCATTATTTTATTACGGTTTAATTTATTTCACTTATGAAAACTTCAAAAATCTTTACATATACCTAAAAAATAAAGATAAAAACGATTAATATTTATGAAAAAATAAAAAATAAAAAAATATTTCGAGGAAAAGTAGAATGTAAAGCGTTAATCGAAACAACACAAGTTGTTTTTATGTCATATTAATGTGTTTGAACAAATGTCATGAAAATGGCTTTAAAAAGGCAACGACTTTAAAAATATATACTGTTAATAGTATAATTGACACGATGGAGGTTTATATTTTGACCTTCATCGGTTTAATTGTCGTGGCAGGTGTTAGCAACACAGGTAAAAAAACATTTTACACTATAGGTATAATGCTTTTAATATAGAATTTTAAGCTTTGATTATTTTAATTACTAGCTGACCTGGCGAACTTCGTACCGCCTTTTTTTTTCTTAAATATAATAATTACATATACCAAAATAAAATATAGCCTATCTTTCAAGTTGGATCAAACTGCACACGGTGTGCAAATTTGATTAAAATCGGTTAAGTGGTTTAGGAGTCCATTGAGGACAAACATTGTGACACGAGATTTATATATATTAAGATTTCAGATTTTTTTTTAATAAGAATGTGTTGATATAAATTATAATACACATTAGTCTTTAATGGTCGTTTTTATGAGTGAACTACACTGTTATTTGTTTGAGTTTAAGCACGTTTTAGCTAGAATACTTTCCAGTACCAATTTATAATAAAACAAAAAATAGTTTATTTTTTTGTCTCGGATTTGTACTAAATTCTGTTTTCAATAATTATACTCAACTCTAACTTACGAGTATGTTAGGTACTGTGAACATGGGATCTCATAAACAAAATAATTGCCGATGAGAATTAACGGTTCGCAGTTTTTCTGTAAATTCAATTATTCTTTAGATTTATTATTTCAAAATACATAAGTATTTATACCTATAATTAGGTCCAAATGCGTCTCAGCGCTTTAAATACAAGGTGAAATTATTTATTCATTTAAAGGGGTGGTAAAAAAGTGACAGGTCGTTATCTTATTTACTCCTGTTATCATTTGTTATTTTATGAAAGTTTAAAAGTACTTTTTGTAATTGTTCAAGTTAAAGGTAGTAAAATAGGACACAAGTATTGTGTAAATTCCTACGTTAAACTGCTTCGTTCTTTTTTATTTTTTATTTTACCTAATGATTGAAATTATGAAGATCAAGTATTATGTGAAATTTTAGTAAGTTTAATAATATTATTATATTTCAATAGTTTAATAATTATATTATTATATTCAATCACGTCTCCTTTAAAAATTTAGTTAAAGCGCACTATCTCACTATGATTAATTAGTTTAAGTTTTTTTTCCAACTTGCATCATGTTTAGGTAGATATTTTATCTTCTATTTCTTATTAGCTTTTGTTAATTTAAGACGACATAGTATGTATGTATATGTGTATTTATGTATGTATATATGTATTTGTTTTTATCATGTAGTTTATATGTGTAAGTTTTATTTACTGGTTATACAGATAATTATGCTGCCACACCTACCTCTTCATTACATATTTTCCTATTTCTAAAGGTTGTCTGGAAGAGATCGCTACTAAGCGATAAGACCGCCTTTGTACATTACAATCTCTATGTGTAAATATCTGTTTTTTGTATATCTTTCTGAGTGGTGTGCAATAAAGTATATTCTATCTATCTATCTATTATTATTATTATTTACTGTAATAATATGTTACAGATGTATCAGCAAACAAAATACCTAATCCAGAAAACAAAAACGAATCTTACAGCTCAGCCTTAAATAAAAAGAGACACAACCCACACTACAATCACGATGACAACTGTAAACCTCAAGAGCCAAGTAACTTAAATTATTATTTTTATACTGTTTAATTTTGTTTTTTAATATACTTATATAATTATATATTCAAGTTATGACAATGATTATGTGTTAAGCGACATATAATGTTTCTTTAGACGTTGCTTAACACAGGCTAGAGTAGGATCACGGTTTATTGGAAGCAGAAGTGTATTCCAAAAGCGGATAGCTTTAACAGCGAAGGAATTAATATAGAAGGAGGATCTACGAGAATGAGTTTTTAGAATTAAATTGGACTCATGTCTAAGGGAACGTTCATGGGAATTTCAAAGATATTTGAACCGTTCTTTAAGATTTATAGAGGGCCATCAGGATTCACCAGAACATATTAAAGAAGGGAAATTACATGACTATCCCTGCGATAGCTAATCGGGAGCCACTTGTTTCTTACAGGAATATTAACAGCCTTAACTGACAAATATATAACTTAAAAATTATAGGAAATAAATTAAAATAATAAATAATTCATTTAATTAATTAGTATTATGAAAATTATTATTAAAGAAGATATCTGAACCTAACTATCCAAAAATGTAGACAAATATAGACTTTCTACGCTGTATAGCATATTTAGCATTAAATAATTGAAAAAAAAAGTTGTACAGTAAAATATCTACTTTTATGTCAAGTAAAAAATCGATAAATTTCTTTCCCCATAAAGATAAATTATTTATTTAAAATATTATTAAATTAAGCTAAATGCTGGCATAGCCGAATATGCAAAGAGCTAAATCGATATTCAAAATAATGGTATAATAGTATCCGCCGACACGCAGTTGAGCAGCGTAGTGGATTAGGCTCCAACCCTTCCAACATGGAGAAATAGGCCAATGCCCAGCAGTGGGTTGTTACAAGCTGAACCGTCGCGTCGCATCATATTCATATATAATACTTAGTAGTAAACTGAATGTGTTAGAAACAGTTCCAAAAATGTACATCGACAACCCAACAGTACAGCAACATAGCGAATCAAAGGTCGTATACCGTCTTTAACATGATAAGTAGCTTTCTCAGTTATGGAGATAAGTTTGAAAGGAAATCAAATTCTAATGTTTACGCGAAATTTACTCATTGACATGAAACAACTTTTACGGATTTTATCGCGGTTTATTAAGTTTTTTAATTTCCCGACGTTTCGGATACTTTACCGCAACCATGGTCACGGATGTGCTGTGCGGCTACAGCACTAAAGAATGTGATATGCCACCCCCTCTCTTCCCGTAGGTGTCGTAAGAGGCGACTAAGGGATAACACAGTTCTACTACCACCTTGGAACTTAAAAAGCCGACGGATGGCGGGATAACCATCCATGCTGGCTTTGAAATACACAGGCCAAAGACGGGCAGCAGCGTCTTCGGTGTGACAAAGCCAGCCCTGCTGTCACCAACCCGCCTGCCCAGCGTGGTGACTATGGGCAAAACACATGAGTTCGCGTCATAATGTCGGGCGCGAACTTGTGGAGGCCTATGTCCAACAGTGGACTGTGATAGGCTGTAGTGGTAGTCGTGGTAGTGGTGGATGGTCACGGGAGGACCATGGTTGCTGTAAAGTATCTGTCGCTGTATATATGTAAGTAACTTAATAAACCGCGATAAAATCCGTAAAAGTTGTTTCATTTCATATCAAATTCTTTTAATTTTGTCAATGTCTATAACCATATAACCAATAAGTTTTAAAATCTTAACTTTGTTTAGAATGTGCGGAGAATGAAATTGAGGTACCCTGCTATAATAGCGTGTGTGAGCACAGGAACTGTTCGGATATTGGAAAACCAGTACAATGTGTAAGATTGGATCCAAAAACGTGTTTTAAAGGTTGCATTTGTAAGGAAAGTTATCTAAGAGATGACAAAACTGGAAAATGTATTCCTGTATACCAGTGTCCAAGTAAGTTTTTTTTATTTTATTTCACGATTATCATAATAGACTAAAGTACTACTACTAACACAGAGCCGGTATTGCCGCGGGTATGCCAACTATACGTATATACCCCTGCCGCTGATCTTGTCGCACAAACGACTCGCCAATGTCGCCAACGACGCCAATACAACTGCGACGGCAGTGCCGCTAGGGCCTAGGCATAAAGCCGGCGGCACTGCCGCCAGCACTGTGTGTAGCAGCCTTAAGTGTGAGTTTATAATTAACAACACGTAAAAAATGCGGAAGAAATAATATCCAACATACATTTAAGAATAGAACATTTGTATTGAATAAAAAACATTATTTAGTACAATCTCATATTTCAATAATCTTAGGTAAACAACAAAGGCAAAGTAAAAAATTGAAAAAAAAAAACAAAAATAAAGATCGATATAAAATTTGACGACCTAGGTACCTATATAAATATATTGTCTGCGTATGAATATAAAATCATCTTACAATTTTACCAACTTAAATCCCACTTTTAAATATTAAATTGAAAGCGTAACTTATGTATATATGAAAGATTTTATTAAGTTCGTATTAAATAAATAAATAGTAACATAAATCAGAGTATCGTAATTGAGAATGCAATAAAATAATTTAAAAAAAAAATCTCGTCAGATACGGTCTGCTAAGAGTCTCAAGGTAAAACCCCGCTTAATAAATTAGGAATCCACCGAAGTCGGAAAGTTATGCTTTATAAGTAGATATACCTACTAGCGGATTCGGGGAATTACTATTACGTACTTTCAATAATTTTAGATTTATTTATTCGTTAACAATAAGTTATAGATCTGTAACAAAATATACTTCCTAACAATTTTTATAAATGAAAATATACAACATATAAAATATATCGGAGTTGGCAGACGTTGTCCTGGCCGGAAAAAAAGCCTTTTATTGGATCCAATAGCGAATTTCAACTTTTTTTTATATTTTTGATATGATATTAAAAAATATTTAGAATTCAATAATGTGTGGGTACCTAACAAAAGAATAAATAATACGAATTTCAACTGTTCAAGATTTTATATGATCTAAAATCGGCTTTAGAAATCTACCCCCGATATAATATAAGCATAATAATAGCATAATATTAGACGCTATAATTATTTATTTATCCTTATAAATGTGTGACGAATTCTACCTACCCGACAAGGTCGAAATAAAAACTG
Source organism: Melitaea athalia (assembly GCA_905220545.2). NCBI lineage: Eukaryota > Metazoa > Arthropoda > Insecta > Lepidoptera > Nymphalidae > Melitaea > Melitaea athalia. Next base: position 8,823,070 of record HG992180.1, on the reverse strand, counting down.
TTAGTATGTGGCGCTCATCATGAGTGACCGGTTCATAGTAAAATTGTACCCATATATAATGTTTAAAATATTATTATTATCATTATTTTTAAGTCTAAAAATAAGTGCAAATGAATTAGGTTTCACATCTGGTAAGTTTTTTTATATTGTAGGTACTATATTCAAAGTTATTGTTTAATTTACAAAAACTTAGTATTTTAAATTTACCTATATTAATGATTTTTTTATCATCGAGTAAAAAAATATAGTTTTATTTTGAACTATTTGTTACTCAAATGCGATTTTCAATAAAAATCTTTTAAAATATACTAAATTATGTGTGTTTTAGATAAAAAATGCGCACCCAACGAAATTTATGACGAATGCCTAAAAACTTGCCCTCCACAGAGGTGTGATGTTGATGAAAGAGTTATTAGGTGTGCGAAAAATCCCGAACCGGGAGACCCAGCTTGCAAGTCTGGTTGCCGATGTATTGATGGCTATAAAAGGAATAAGTCCGGAATATGCATACCGAAAGAAAAATGCCGTAAGTACTTCACTCACGCCATTGTACTAATAAGTTGCGTTATAGCTACTGAACTGATTATTAGTTTTGGAGCATTTAAATACATAGGTACATATTAAAGATATTTCGTTTATTTTATATAGTCCATACAACTATGTGAAATTGGTAACCTCTTGCTTTTAAACTTGGTTAAAATATAGAAAAATCGTTCCTATTTTTCTTTAATGTGGATATTATTTTACCCTTAGCTGGCTATGTGAACTGTGGGCCAAATGAAATAATTTCAAACTGTGTTAATGGTGGATGCGGAAGATGGAACTGTTCTCAACCTGATGAAATTTGCATCAACTTACAAGATGGTGCTTGTAGAAAAGGGTGTCATTGTATTGACTCATACCTACGAGCTGACAACGGAACATGTATACCTGCAAATGAATGCCCTTGTAGGTATTTTACTTTATTTATATTTGCTCTATTTTCTTTTGTAAATGATTGTCTACATTTAGATCTTCAGGGTCTATGGATGAGAATCTGACGCACAGGGCCCTTTATGTTTTGTTGTTTTATGTTTTGCGCGTTTCTGTCCTTCTCCTACATAGGGAAGAGGCCTATGCCCAACAGTGAGATATTACAGGCTGAATCGTGCGTTTCTGTCAAAGCACGTGGGTATCTACCGTATCGCTTTTATCTCCATATTTAAAATAACCTGCATGGCTACAATATCTATAAATAATTGTATTGGCTAGGAAATGAAAAAACCGACTTCAATTACATCGATAAGTAATATTACGTATGTAGACGAAAAAAATTAAAAAAGGTAAATTTTCAAGGGTTCCCCCTCGATTTCTCTGAAATTCCATCATCAGATCCTGGTTTCCTTACCATGGTACCACCCTTGGCATATCTCCTTTCCAACAAAAAAAGATAATTATCAAAATCGGTTCATAAACGACGAAGTTATTCCCGAGCATACGTAAAAAAATATATTATATACGGTCGAATTGAATAACCTCCTCCTTTTAAAGCCTGCTAAATAACCTCATCCTTATTTGAAGTCGGTTAAAAATTTTCTAGTTTTTTGTTATTATATGTTATTTTTTATTTTTTATTATAATGTACAAGATATACTATAAAAATCAAGATTTACGACTTTATATTTTCGTATTTTTATAACGCCTTCACACTCAACGTCCCCCAACAGCTGTTATTGAAGCCTGCGTCGGGGGTTCGGACAATCGACCATTGATACAAGTATGATGAATACGAACATTTGTCACGTGCGGATATTCCGCTAGTGCATCAGCTAGTTACTTTGCTACTTCGCAAATGTGTATTTAATATGATAGATATTTTGAAGACAAAGGAATAAATTTTGATTTCACTAATAATTGCTACTATAATTATGTCTGCGCCATATTCAACGAGTGTCATTGCAAATCTTGTTGCTTTAACAATCCTTTTTTTAAATAGATTTACTTCTTTTAATTAATAATATTCCTAATCAAATTTTACGTTATAATACCACAAATCCCTTTTAATATTGTATAAAATTTCAAAGCTTAAGTTCAATTAATTTATAATCGTCTATTTCTCAATTAATCCGATAATAAAATTCCTTGTGGTGTATAGCTCGTATCTGTTTGATTAAAAAAATATTAATTTAAAATTTATTCCCTGAAAAAAGCAGAATTACTAAGGATGGTTTAAGTTTTAGTTAAACCATATTTGGCTAGTATGTGATAAAGATTCATAAAATTTAATATTTGAATGCTATACGCCTTAAATCCATAAATATTACGAAAACTTTTAATTACAAATTTTTTTATATTACAGTATTAAAGTTTATATTAGATTATATGTTTTAAAATTTTACATCAAATTATTAATCCCAATGTCTCTATTTATATAATAAATTAACACTAATAATTTTAAATAATAATTGTGTTTGCTCGCAAACGAAAAAAAAATCGACTTGAATTACATCGGCAAGTAAATATGACGTAGATAGACAAGAAAATAGTCAAGTAAATTCGCGTTATCAGTGATTACCCAAAAAATTGTGATCACATCTCGATAAAATTTAAATGGAACTGCAACTCAGTTAAAACAAGAATCATCATAATTGGTAAACCCAGTGAAAACTTATGCGGTATAATACAACGTTGGTCGGCCAAAAATAGTTAAGTAAATACTAATTATTATTAGATAACACTAGAAAAGTACTTGTTAGATCTCAATTAAATTTAAATGGGCCCACATGACACGCACCACCTTCCGGTTGGAAAAATTATTAAAATCGGTTCGGTCGGAAAATAAAATAAACAACAAACAAACTGTAACAAAGCCGACCCAAATTAATTCTTCAGTGTTTGTTGAGTCGAAAACAAGAATTAAAAAAATTCGAAACCCAACACGAAAAAGTATAAACCAATGGACAACCAAAGATAGATGGATGGATGCTAGGATTAGAAGTCAAATGTTGCTATCTTGCTTTAAATATCTTACTTAAGTCATTATGGAATGATCTAACAATTTAAAAGTTTAATTTTACCATATTTAATTATAGAAACGCACATTCTTTTATTTCGAAAAGTGAATTTACCGTGCATATTATATTGTAATTGCACATTCTCAAAGTAGCCTTTTCTCAAAAGTATTATTGATTTTTTTTGGTTCTTCAAATTGCAGGAAACCGTCAGGAATATTATCAAAATCAGTATTTTTGTCATGGTTGCTGTAGCTGTAGAATCTCGGTTTCGGAAACGATTTTGTCTTTACTATTTTCTTCCAATGTGTATTCTTTAGGGAAATTATGTTAATACAGAGCAAGTTTTAAATGCTTACTCTGCAAAAAAAAATATATACGTAAATTTAATATTATTTATAAATATGTCGGTACTTGCGCTGTTGTCGATATTCACCTACCCTCACTCACTACACAACTATTGTGTATTACCGAATCGCTCGGCTAGAAATAATGTAATACTTATACCTGTTTAAAAATGTATTCTTCCGTATGTATTTCTCATATAGGTGAATCGGATAAATTCTTGTGAGAATAAATATCTTTGACCTTAACTTTTGTACATTAACTAAATTTGGAATAAACAGTAACAGTAATGTTATATAATTTCAATATAATAGTATAATAATTGTTGACTTGTACTCATTTTAAATGTCTACCATACAGGAAGCTCATTTATAGTATGGATGATTTTTTGTTTCAAATTATATTAGCCCAAATCACACCTATAAGCTGTGGACCTAATGAGGAGTTCAACGCGTGCGCTAATGGCGGTTGTGGTAGATGGGAGTGCTCGCAGGGAGGTCCGCTCTGCGTCGACTTAATAAAAGGCGGGTGTATCCCAGGATGTCGCTGTGTTGAACCATTACTGCGAGCTGACGACGGCACTTGTGTACCTGCCGATCAGTGTCCTCGTAAGATACAACAATAATCCATTTTGTTGTATCAGTTTAATTGTAGATTTAATTAATTACCCTTAAAAATGTCTGTCCACAGTCATTTGCTACGGTCAAAACGAAGTGATTGGGTGTCGTACTCTTTGCCCAGAAACGTGTGACAGCATTGGTAAAAACTGTACAATTATCGAACCAGCAGTGTGCGTTCCTGCGTGTCGCTGTGAGCCTGGCTTCTATAGAAATGAAAATGGAGATTGTGTATCTAAAGAAGAATGCTGTAAGTATTTTCATTGAATATTAAGATAGTATGTCGTTAGTTTTACCTGCACATAAGACGCATATCTTATTCTTATACTATTAAACGAGCAATTCTTGTATATATATATATATATATTTTCTGAATCTCGGAATCGGCTCCAACGATTTTCGTGAAATTTAGTATGCAGGGGATTTCGGGGGCAAAAAATTGATCTAGCGAGGATTCATTTAAAAAAAAAATGTCGTTTTATCCCTGTTTTTAGGCAATGAAAAAAATTGCTAAAATATTGTTAGAATAGGAAGGTTAATTTCGCCGTTGTCATTAAAGTATGATTGGCTCAGGTGGGAAATTGGACGGTCGAGATTAATCGAAAAAACCTTGGTTCAAATATCACTCCAAGATATATTTTTTCTTTTTTTTTTTAAATTTCACTCGTGATTTTTTTATTTAAATAAAAATAAAATATAAAAATACCGAGAGAATAACAAAATAAAAAATAAATAAAATAAAAATAAAAATACCGAGCTAGGCTCGGTCACCCAGGTACTAGACTATAACAGCGAGATATAGAATAAGCCATTATGAATTGTTTCTCCTCAATTAATACGCTACAAATTTTAGATTCACAATTATGAGTATAAATATCTCATAAAAAAAATCGAATTCGATTGAGTAAAAGAACTTCATACATCATAACCATCATAAACTTTTATCTGTTCGATACCTTCATGCGCCAAATAGTATATCATATCCATGATTGGTGAAACAGACCCTAAAAATAACTAAATAGTTATAGTAGTCAACATTGACGACGCGTTGGCGCAAAGGTTACAGCACTGGTTTGTGGCCGTTGCGCTGGCGGTTGCGGGTTCGAGCTTCACATATTACAAACATGAGTATTGGCTATACATATGTTTGTCGTGGTCTGGGTATTTGTGCAGTCCTTGTGGGTCACCCCACCGTGCCTCGGAGAGCAGGGCCGTCGGTCCCGCTTGTTATCATGTACACCTGATAGCGATGATTACTCATAGTAGAGAATAATTATATCTGCCAACCCGCATTGGAGCAGCGTGGTGGATTAAGCTCTGATCTTTCTCCTACATTTGGAAAGAGGCCTATTCCCAGCAGTATGATATTACAGGCTGAAGCGTTATGTCGATAGTACTATACATTATGAAAAAAATAAAGTACCTACCTATATTTTTATTTCATTGTTTCTTTAAAGTAAGTCATTAAGTAGGTACACTAAGTTCAACTCATCTTTGCGCGCGGCGCTATGTGTAGGTAAACCTTGTATATATACAGTGACTTTGTTGCGTGACAAGGGGTACAGTGAAGTGAAAAATATAAATAAAGTTATTTAAAAAAATTTAAAATAAAAAATTATATCTCGGTGACGAATAGTATACATACATACATAAACTCACGCCTGTATCCCGGAGAGGTAGGCAGAGACAAGATAATGACACTTGCCACGATCCTGACAAACCTAAGCGAAAACGCTTCATCAACATTCATTAATTAGTCGTTGCATACACGCACGCCGGTTTTGGGTACTTTTTATCTTGTCCTTCTTTAATACTTGGAATAGTAACTATATGGATTTAAAAAAAAAAATTTGTTAATACATGTTTATTGAACATATTAATCTGTATCGCTACTAGAAGAATAAAATGATGAATTTTCGGATTCGCTGCTTTCACCAAGTTTAATTATTATTTCAGATTCCATATCAAAAATTCTTCTTCTTTTTTACGTGTTGACAAGTATTACGCCACATCTCTTCATTAATTTGACTTAAACGATCATTTATTAATTTCGTTATTCCAGTCACACTTTGTTCGATATTATGCGGAGCAATATAATTTTTTTAAATTCCCCATACATTTTCTATCGGGTTTAGTTCAGGATAATACGGCGGTAGTCGAAGAACTTTTATGTCATATGGCTGAAGTTTGGTCATCAAGCTTATGACAAATATGGTCTTCTTTTTTTATCAAGTCATCTCATATCAAGTTTAATTCTTTTTTATATGTGCATTATAAGTAATGTTTTTTTTCTGTCAACCATCTATGCATTTCTGTTTTGCGGTCTTTATACGGAGATTTAAATTTGAAGTCAGTTTTTTTTCCTTCAGCCAATATAATTATTTGTTATTGTTCTCTCTGATACCCCCACTGCCATTGCTGTTCTCTTTCGCACACTGTTTAAATATTCATTTAATTTTGATATTAATTTGGACCTGCACTGCAAATTGGATCACTTATACTAGCTGCAATATAACTATGTTTTCCTTTTTTAGAAATTCGAACACCTTGGCAGTAGTTTCACGAGTCTAAAACAATCATAATACGTTCACTTTAAAAATAATATAGTTTTTAAAGTAAGTTAGTAATGTAGGTATACATTATTTAATCATAATAAATATTAATAATATCGAAATTAGCACATTGAAAATATTTACCTGACTCCTTAAAAAAAATCCGTGAAGAACTAGAGATTTTCTTTAACGACTGTACCGGTGGAAAAATAACCAATAAGAAGACGTGTTTTTTGAAATTTCGAATGACGGCGGTCGCGTCACTGCTACACAAATTAAGGTTAAGCGCGCACTAGTGACTTTTGTCACCGTGACAATAAATTCTTTAAACAAAAGTCACTAGTGCGCGCAAAGTGTTATAATTACAAGCGCACGCACACATAGAGCCCCGCGCAAAGATGACTTGAACTGACTATAAGTCATTGAACGATATTTGTAAAGATTGCAGTAAAAATAAAACTTCGCTAATAAATTGTCATGAAAACATTTTATACATACTCATACCTCAAGCAGATCTAACAAAACTCTTCACTAATCTTTCAGTTTGTTGGAGTGTGTGCTAAAGAAATGTACGTGAAGTGTCTTTTTTTCAAGGACATTGACTGACTGGAAATTGACTTTTCTATGTTATTCTTTAAATATTTTAAATGTTTGTTTATGATTTAAGCTTACAAATGTGGACCTAATGAAATATACGATAGTTGTCTTCCAACGTGTCCTGTGCAAAGATGCGACTTCGACGAAAAGGTATCTCAGTGTCTACCGAACCCAAAACCAGGAGACAAAGCTTGCGAACCCGGATGTCGTTGCATCGACAATTATAAAAAAAATGCATCTAACATTTGCATTCCAAAGGAAGAATGTCGTATGTATCCTACCACTTTTGTACATCTGAAATTATTATAAACTAGCCGACCCGTGCCCACTTCGTTGTGCGTTAATTATTATTATTTTTGTGATTCATATATTATAAAGTAAAGTTTGCATCTCACTCGCATTTCTCCGACTTGATTTACATATACTATTATTTTACACTGAAGTTTTAGTTCGCTAACAATAAAATATAGCCTATGTCACTTCTGAATAGTGTAGCTTTCTATTAGTAAAAGAATGTTCATGATCGGATAAGTATTTGCGAAGATTACCAAATTAAACAAAGTTTTCTAACTTTCTTCTGTCTTCTCTTTCGATTCGATTCGATTCGAAAGATTCTAACTTCGAATCGAATTGCGAAGATTACCCCCTACAAACAAACAAAGATAGAATCTTTACCTCTTTATAATATTAGCAATTTAGCATAGATGTTATTTGAAAAAATTACAAGCAGAACGCAAAATGTTGCCAAAATGAATAATCCAAATTATTTTTCTTATTCCATATGACCAGCACCGATATCACCAACTAACTGTAGACCTGACGAAGTTTACAATGAGTGCGCCAATGGAGGTTGTGGCAGATGGGAGTGTTGGCAGCAAGGTGAGATTTGTATTGACCCGAAAAATGGCGGTTGTGTCCCGGGATGTCGCTGTGCCGAACCATTACTACGAGCTGAAGATGGATCATGTGTACCTGCTGATCAATGCCCTCGTAAGTTTATCAACAATTTCCTCATGAGTATACATTTTCACATACTCTTAATTATGTATACTGTATGTTTGTACATATACATAACATATATATACAATGTGGGGATGACAATAGAACGATAATTGAAAACACCGTTACTACTAGTATAAAGAAGTATTTCAAAACCATCAGATAAGTCCTAATATCAAAATCAAAAAAAAAGATTTTTTCATACAAACTAATTCAATTTAATTTAATAAAATTTTATAACATCATTTTTGTAACTACAGGATCACTGACCTGTTACACGCGTCATCGCGCGGTGATCGCGCGTGACCTTCATTCTACGCGGCAAAATCGCGTGGAAATGGTTTGTGCTTGTACCTACAAAACTTCATTATTTTGATTGAATAAAAAATAGTAAGTTAGAAAAGTAAATTAAAATAAATTGTTACGCATTTAAAATTAAATTGAATAAAAAACTATTTGATTTAAATTTTCTCAAACCATCAATTTTTTTTTAAATATGCAGAACTGATCAGTAGCAGATACTGAATAAGTTATTTTTTTTTAAACATTAGTTATTATAATATTATTTGGTCTGCGAACTGTCACTAAATGGCAATGATTAAAAATTGTGCCTTTTTGTGGCAGTCGATGCCATATCCATTTCTTAATCTATGATTTTAAAAATAATAATAGCTGTCCTTGAGTCGTTAACCGCCGGTTTTAGGGTAGGTCAGGTCTTTAGTCTAATACATACGTAGAAATTTTAAAAAATGAAAAATCATTATTTGTGACTAAACTACTGGATGTATTTTATTGATTTTTTGTATGTGGGCTTGGAATGTCATTACATATACGCTGTCCAAGTTATCGTTGTATTATAATCCCCACCCTGTATACGTATATGACGTGTACGTATCTATATATTAGACAATATAAGTACTGTCCTATTAGTTTTTTCTCCCCAGTACCTACTGTTGTTCCCATGGTAACAACATTTCTCACCACCGTGCGTTGACTGATACTCTCTTAGAGATAAGTTTGCCCTTACGAACTTTTTTTATTCACAAACTGTAACTAGATTTTAAAATAGAATAAACAATATAATAAAAATAATTTTCTTACAGTTGTGTGCAATGGTCAAAACGAAGAAGTCGGATGTCACACTCTCTGTCCTGAAACATGTGAAAGCATTGGTAAAAACTGTACTATTATTGAACAGGAAATGTGTAAAAGCGTATGTCGTTGTAAGCCTGGATTTTATAGAAACAAAATCGGAGAATGTATAAGTGAAGAACAATGTTGTAAGTACATTTTTTCATATTTTTAGCTCTATGAAGATTGTAAATATCAAGGGTTACTCAATTTTTTTTCAGTGATGTGCACTGGTCCACACGAATACTTTAGTTGTGGGTCTGCCTGTGACAACGTTTGTGAAGACTTGACTCAAAATCAAACGAATTGTCCTGTTCAAAACATAGTTTGCAACCAGAAGTGCTACTGCGAGAAAAATTACGCTCGAAACAATGATAACATCTGCATACCTATTGAAAACTGTCCCGGTGAGTTAAATGGTTGCAGTTATTTCACTACTTTGTTTTTAAATGTGGTTGTCTGGTCTGCTTCTTATTCTTATAACGTTTTCCAAAAGAACGTGAAGAATAAAAATGTAAACAAATTATTACAAAATAAATTATTACTCTTTACGACTTGAAAACAAAGAAGGAGGGGGTTCTCTATTCGGTTGTAGTTTTTATATAATTATGTTACCTCATACAACTGGCCGTACCGATGTGAATGATTTTGTTTTTGCAACGTGCAGTTTTTAGGATTGGTCAATTTTAATGTATTTTACTGGTTGATCAAAATTAATAAAATTAAAATAATTTGTTACTATTTTTAAAAATGAGTATATGTCTCTTTATGTACCTATTTCTTTATTTCTCTTTTTCTTTAACACTGTCGATATATTTAAAAGACGCAAGTAAGTGATTTGAATTATCTTTAACACGATATTACCCATAACTTCACAATCACCACAGTGTTAATCGACCTTATTGTTATTTATATTTGTAAACATATTTTTTTATACAAAAATGTATGAAATAATACAGATACTTATAAATAAAAGCATTAAAAGATACATACCTATCTATTTACTAATCTGTGGTATTATATTCATCCTTTACACAATAAAATATAGTAAATTATAAGCTCGGGCGGTGTCGCAGGTCCAACAGTTATAAATAAATATTAAGTTGTGTGAAGACAAGAAGGAAGGATAAACTTATAGCGCTAAGCTTTCGATTTTGCAATTTTTTCGTCTACTTACGTTGTATTACATGTTGATGTAATAAAAGTCAGTTTTTAGGGTTCCGTACCCAAAGGGTAAAAACAGGACCCTATTACTAAGACTTCGCTGTCTGTCCGTCCGTCCGTCTGTTACCAGGCTGTATCTCAAAAACGGCTATAGCTAGAGAGTTGAAATTTTCACAAATTATGTATTTCTGTTGCCGCTATAACAACAAATACTAAAAACAAAATAAAATAAATATTTAAGGGGGGCTCCCATACAACAAACGCGATTTTCTTGCCCTTTTTTGCTCGATATCAATAATGGCAACAGGTAGGCACTTGAAATATTCACAAAATACTCAGTTGTATTTTTAATTTAATAATAAATAGTAAAATTAAAATAAAATTGATATTGAGGGGGGGCTCCCATACAAAAAACGTCATTTTTGCCTATTTTTGCTCTCATACAATAAAAGTGATTTTTAGCCGCTTTTTGCCCGTTATTACAATCAATGTACCTAGTCAAAGGTACGGAACCCTTCGTGCGCGAGTCCGACTCGCACTTGTTTAGATGTCCGACGTTTCGAATACTTTCCAGCAACCATGGTCATGGGAGAACGTGTCCGAAAAAGTTGTTTCATTATTTTTGTTTGCTAGCAAACACAAATAATATATAGATATAATACTCGATGGTTTCGAGGCTATAAGATAGAATAATTTAGCGATAACTCTTATTTTCTAAAACGAGTACTAGAATATTCTGTGTCGCTTTGATACCTCAAATAAATCTAACAAAAATATTCCGTAACCTTTCAATTTGTTGGAGTTACAGCGTATGCTTACGAAATGTATGCAAGTTGTGTCTTTTTTCAAGGACATTGACTGACAGGCATTTTTTTTACTTATGTTATTCCTCAAATATTTTAAAGGTTTGTTAATGATTTAAGCTTACAAATGTAAACCTAATGAAATAAACGATATTTGTCCTTCAACTTGTCCTCCGCCAAGATGTGACTTTGAAGAAACGGTAGCTATGTGTCTACCAAACCCAAATTACCAACAACAATCATAAACCCTAAATATCATTTAAAAATTTACAAGCAGAACGCAAAATGTTGCCTAAAATTTACGATCCAAATTATTTTCCGTATTCCATATGACCAGCACCGATATCGCCAACTAACTGTAGACCTGATGAAGTTTACAATGAGTGCGCTAATGGAGGTTGTGGCAGATGGGAGTGTTGGCAGCAAGGTGAGATTTGTATTGACCCGATAAAAGGCGGTTGTGTCCCGGGATGTCGCTGTGCCGAACCATTACTACGAGCTGAAGATGGATCATGTGTACCTGCTGATCAATGCCCTCGTAAGTTTATCAACAATTTCCTCATGAGTATACTGTAGTATAGGTATATTTTCACATATCCTTAATTATATATGTATGTTTGTACATATACATATATAAGTAAGATTAAACGAGCAATTCTTGTATATATATATATATATTTTCTGAATCTCGGAATCGGCTCCAACGATTTTCATGAAATTTAGTATGCAGGGGATTTCGGAGGCGAAAAATTGATCTAGCTAGGATTCATTTAAAAAAAATGTCGTTTTATCCCTATTTTTAAGCAATGAAAAAATATCATTAGAATACGAAGCTTAATTTCACTACGCGTCATCATAGCTTTAATGGCGTAATCAGTTAACCGGCGGGTCTCAAATCGTGTTGACCCGGGTTCGATTCTCAGTCTCCAGATTGATTTTTTTTCTTTTTTTTTTTTTAAATTACACTCGTGATTTATTATTTAAATAAAATTAAAATATAAAAATACTGAGAAAAAAAAAACAAAAAATAAAATGAAAATACCGAGCGAGGCTCGGTCACCCAGGTACTATAAGTAAGATATGTGTACGTATCTATATATTAGACAATACAATTACTGTCCTATGTGTTTTTGTTCCCCAGTACCTACTGTTGTTCCCATGGTAACAACATTTCTAACCACCGTGCGTTGACTGATACTCTCTTAGAAATAAGTTTGCCCTTACGAACTTCTTTTAGTTACAAACTGTAACTAGATTTTAAAATAGAATAAAGAATATATTAAAAAATAATTTCTTACAGTGGTGTGTAATGGTCAAAACGAAGAAGTCGGATGTCACACTCTCTGTCCTGAAACATGTGAAAGCATTGGTAAAAACTGTACAATTATTGAACAGGAAATGTGTAAAAGCGTATGTCGTTGTAAGCCTGGATTTTATAGAAACAAAATCGGAGAATGTATAAGTAAAGAACAATGTTGTAAGTATATTTTTTCATATTTTTAGCTCTATGAAAATTGTAGATATCAAGAGTTACCTACTCAATTTTTTTTCAGTGATGTGCACTGGTCCACACGAATACTTTAGTTGTGGGTCTGCCTGTGACAACGTTTGTGAAGACTTGACTCAAAATCAAACGAATTGTCGTATTCAAAACATAGTTTGCAACCAGAAGTGCTACTGCGAGAAAAATTACGCTCGAAACAAAGATAACATCTGCATACCTATTGAAAACTGTCCCGGTGAGTTAAATGCTTGCATTTATCTCACTACTTTGTTTCATAAATGTGGTTATCGGGTCTGCTTCTTAACGTTTTCCAAAAGGACGCAAAGATTAAAAATGTAAACAAATTATTACAAAATAAATAACTCTTTACGACTTCAAAACAAAGAAGGAGGGGGTTCTCCATTCGGTTCTAGTTTTTATATACAACTGGCCATACCGATTTGGATGATTTTGTTTTTACAACGTGCAGTTTTTAGGATTGGTCAATTTTAATGTATTTTACTGGTTGATCAAAATTAATAAAGTTAAAATAATTTGTTACTATTTTTAAAAATGAGTATATGTCTCTTTATGTATTTCTTTATTTCTCTTTTTCTTTAACACTGTTGATATATTTAAAAGACGCAAGTAAGTGATTTGAATTATCTTTAACACGATATTACCTATAACTTCACAATCACCGCAGTGTTAATCGACGTTATTGTTATTTATATTTGTAAACATATTTTTTTATATAAAAATGTATGAAATAATACAGATACTTATAAATAAAAGCATTAAAAGATACATATAACATTAATAACGGTTTTAAACTCTTAATGTATTATTACGTAGTACTATTTACTAATCTGTGGTATTATATTCATCCTTTACACAATAAAATATAGTAAATTATTAGCTCGGGCGACGGGCGGTGTCGCAGGTCCAAAAGTTATAAATAAATATTAAGTTGTGTGAAGACAAGAAGGAAGGATAAACTTATAGCGCTAAGCTTTCTATTTTGCAATTGTTTCGTCTACTTACGTTGTATTACATGTCGATGTAATTAAAGTCAGTTTTTTTTTTGTTTGCTAGCAAACACAAATAATATAAGTATAGATATAACACTCGATGGTTTCGAGGCTATAAGATAGAATAATTTAGCGATAAGATAACTCCCTATTTTCTAAAACAAGTACTAGAATATTCTGTGTCACTTTGATACCTCAAATAGATCTAACAAAAATATTCACTAACCTTTCAATTTGTTGGAGTTACAGCGTATGCTTACGAAATGTATGCCAGTTGTGTCTTTTTTCAAGGACATTGACTGACAGGCATTTTTATACTTATGTTATTCCTCAAATATTTTAAAGGTTTGTTTATGATTTAAGTTTACAAATGTAAACCTAATGAAATAAACGATTTTGTCCTTCAACTTGTCCTCCGCCAAGATGTGACTTTTAAGAAACGGTAGCTATGTGTCTACCATACCCAAATTACCAACAACAACAACCATAAACCCTAAATATTATTTAATCTATATACTAATATATAAAGTTGAAGAGTTTGTTTGTTTGGTTGTTTGTTTGTTTGTTTGTTTGAACGCGGTAATCTCTAGAACTACTGGGCCGATTTGAAAAATTCTTTCACTGTTAGATAGCCCATTTATCGAGGAAGGCTATAGGCTATGTATCATCACGCTAAGACTAATAGGAGCGGAGTCCACGCCGACGAAGTCGCGCGCAGAAGCTAGTAATTTATAAGCAGAACACAAAATGTTGCCTAAAATTTACGATCCAAATTATTATTCTTATTCCATATGACCAGCACCGATACCACCAACTAACTGTAGACCTGATGAAGTTTATAATGAGTGCGCTAATGGAGGTTGTGGCAGATGGGAGTGTTGGCAGCAAGGTGAGATTTGTATTGACCCGAAAAATGGCGGTTGTGTCCCAGGATGTCGCTGTGCCGAACCATTACTACGAGCTGAAGATGGATCATGTGTACCTGCTGATCAATGCCCTCGTAAGTTTATCAACAATTTCCTTATGAGTATACATTTTCACATACTCTTATTATGTATACTGTATGTTTGTACATATACATAAGATATATATATACGTATATGTGTACGTATCTATATATTAGACAATATAATTACTGTCCTATTAGTTTTTTCTCCCCAGTGCCTACTGGTTGTTCCCATGGTAACAACATTTCTCACCACCGTGCGTTGACTGATACTCTCTTAGAGATAAGTTTACCCTTACGAACTTTTTTTATTCACAAACTGTAACTAGATTTTAAAATAGAATAAAGAATATAATAAAAATAATTTTCTTACAGTTGTGTGCAATGGTCAAAACGAAGAAGTCGGATGTCACACTCTCTGTCCTGAAACATGTGAAAGCATTGGTAAAAACTGTACTATTATTGAACATGATATGTGTAAAAGCGTATGTCGTTGTAAGCCTGGATTTTATAGAAACAAAATTGGAGACTGTATAAGTAAAGAACAATGTTGTAAGTATTCTTTTTCATATTTTTAGCTCCATGAAAATTGTAAATATCAAGGGTTAGGTACTCAATTTTTTTTCAGTGATGTGCACTGGTCCACACGAATACTTTAGTTGTGGGTCTGCCTGTGACAACGTTTGTGAAGACTTGACTCAAAATCAAACGAATTGTCGTATTCAAAACATAGTTTGCAACCAGAAGTGCTACTGCGAGAAAAATTACGCTCGAAACAATGATAACATCTGCATACCTATTGAAAACTGTCCCGGTAAGTTAAATGCTTGCAGTTACTACTTACTTGCACTACTTTATTTTTAAATGTTGTTGTCTGGTCTGCTTCTTATAACGTTTGTAGTTTTTTTTTTCTATGTATTACCTCATACCACTTGGTGTACATTAAAAATAAATGTCATTAGATTTATTCGTAAATTATTTACGTTTAAATACACAAAACTGATTCATTTCTCATCTAACTATTCACCAGATAAAGAAAATGGAATCAAAAAGTTTACAGAGGGTAATGATGTTTTCAATGGAAAGTTTCTTAAAGTAAGTAATATTCCTTTATATTATAAACCGATTTTTTTTTATATTTTACTAAAAAAGGGGCTAGAACTCTTTTTAAAAACCACTACTACCACTATACAGCCTGTAATATCCCACTGTTGGGCATAGGCCTCTTCCCCATGTAGGAGAAGGATCGGAGCTTAATCCCCCACGCTGCTCCAATGCTGGTTGGCAGATATATTCCCTACTATGAGTAACAATCACTATCAGGTGTACATGATAACAACCGGGACCGACGACTTAACGTGCTCTCCGATGCACGGTAGGGAGACCCACAAGGACTACACAAATACCCAGACCACGACAAACATCTGTATGGCCAATACAAATGTTGTCGTGTGCGGGAATCGAAGCCGCAACCGCCCGCGCAACAGCCAATCGCAATCCAGTGCTGTGACCGCTGCGCCAACGCGGCGTCGTTTTCAAAAACGTATCTTTTAAATTTAAACCACTTTTTGAAACTGATCAAACTCAAATTTTTCTTTCAGCTTTTGCTCTGAGTATTATTGTAACGATAATAATTAATTTGTTGGGTAATGGTTAAACATTTGAGCTTTTGAATATCGTTACCTGTTAATTATTAGTATATAATAAATTATTAAAAATAATCCTCCTAATTTTTAGGTTGCGAGTGAAATGCAAACCGGATCTAGCGCAATATATTCACCATTCAGCTTATTATTTTTACTGGCACAATTAGCTTTATATGCCACAGGTTTATCGAAACAACAACTTTTAAATGTACTAAATTTACCAAGTGACAAGTTGGTACGTAATAAGGCTTAAAATTACAACAATAACTAATATGCGACACATTTAAATTTATTTATACACCTAATTTGTATATATTTTTAGATTCGTTCTACAATACCACATTATTTAGATGAGTTTAACTGTCAAAGAAATGCATCACTCGATTTAGCTGAAAGAATTTACAGTAACAGGCCGTACAAACTTAGCAACAAATTTCTAAAAGATACTAAGAATATTTTTAAGGCTGAGGCACAAAATTTGGACTTTAGTAAATCATTACAAGCAGCAAAAATCATAAACGACTGGGTATGTATAGAAAAAGAGAATAAAGGTAAAAATAGAAAAACATAAATAACAATTATCTTATATGTACTGACAATTGACATAAATTCTAAAACTAAAATTACAAGTGGTTGTGGATCCGGAAGGACTTTCGAGGATCAAATCCGAGAAGTCTTGGAAATCGACCAAGTAAGAAGTACGCACAATCGTCGACAGTGTATGAGGAGATGTATGACTGTAGATGAGGCACGAGAGGTTTGTCAGTATCGTGGCAGGTGGAGGGACGTAATCTCTGCCTACCCCTCTGGGATACAGGCGTGAATATATGGTATGGTATGGTATGGTAAAATACAAGCACTTTGGGTCTTCTACTTCCTTTTTAAACAAAATTAAAACGTTTTTCCATTTACAGGTAGCATTAATAACTCACGACATGATTCAAGATCTGGTATCACCTGATACTCTCAGTAGTAACACGCGCTTAGTTCTAGTGAATGCTATTTATTTTGAGGTAAGATAAATATGAAAACAAAAAATACAATACAGTGAAACGTAAACTAACCACATTGATGAACATCTGAAATCACAATTTCAAAAAATATTTTATTATTCTTTCTATAGGGTAACTGGAGATATCCATTTAAAAAGGAAAACACAAAACAACGAGATTTCTTCGTAAATAAAGACAAAACAGTAAAAGTAAACATGATGAATCAAATCGGATCGTTTAAATACGCTGAAATAAACAAACCCAACATTCAGGTAATGCTGTAAGTTTATTTACGCAGTTTAACTTCATTACGTCTTCACTTGTCATAATTAATTTTTGCAGGTTTTACAATTGCCGTACGAAAACAGAAACTTGACGTATTTAATATGTTTACCAAAATCTAAAGACGGTATCAACGAATTAATAAACGCAATACGAGACCCATCGTTATCCATTTTAAAAACTGCTATTGGTAGTTTAAAGTCTAAAAGAATTGATGTTTCTATACCAAGTATGGAAATTACTACCAATACAAATTTAAAAGATGTTCTACGCAAGGTGAAAATTAATATAATTTTATAATTAAATTAAAAATTTGAATTATTATATCTTATCCTGTTTAAGTATGCTTTAAACTCGGACAAACCGACTTATTATAACTATATTCAAATTCAAATTCAAATTCAAAAATTGTGAATATAAAAATAAAAAAAAAAATATTTTTATATTTTATAGTTATTTTGTTATTTTATAGTTAAACGTGACAGAAATATTCAATCCACGAACTGCTAACTTGGGGGCAATATTAGAAAAACCAGAACAGATCTTTGTATCGTCGGCTATTCAGAAAGCTACAATAATTGTGAATGAAACAGGAACAAAAGCAGCTGCAGCTAATGGTATTCCTTTTTTGTTCAAACTTTAATTTATTTTAGTCAAATCAAATATTTTAACCTCGACGTAGCACTAAATTTTGTTGAAATCAATACATTATTTCGTCTGAAGTTATCTTTGAAAATTTTTCAAGATTTTGCTGTATTAATAAATAAACTTATTAAATACTCTTACTAAAGGAACTTACGGAAGGAATATTTTAATTTCAGCTCTTGTAGTTGGTGTAACTTCAGCTCAACAGCCAGTAAAAATAACGAAATTTGTAGCGGATCATACATTTGCGTACTTTATTCTATACAAAGAAACACCAATATTCTGTGGAATATACAGAGGCCCTCAATAAATTCAATTTTTTTAATTTCTTCCGAAACTAAATAATCAATAATCGTATCGTTGATGACTGTTTTTCTCTTAACTATGTAATATAATAAAACTTAAATAACATATATATTCTATTTTTATTTCAGTTATAAACATCCGTGCCCTAACAGCTCCATTGCCAACGGAAGTAATTAAGTTCAATGCAAACCACCCGTTTGGTTATTTCATATTGTATCATGATACTCCTATCTTTTGTGGAATATATAGAGGATAATTTTGTTGAAATTTTGGGTCGTATAATACGAATAACATAATTATAACAAAATACATATAAATATTAATTATGAAGCCAAGAGTTTTTATTTTTTTTTCATTAGTAGAGTCCGTTAAGTAATGTTTGTAAAAACTTATATTTTGTATTGAAACTACATAATAATAAGTCTCAATTAACATCTCCCTGCCCTTATCCCACTTATGTAGGGTCGGCACAACGTCATGTTCTTCTCTTCCATTCTCTCAATAATAAGTCTCAATACCAATTATAATCGGTTCAATAGAAAACATATGCTTTGTTATTGAGTAAGTCTAGCATAAATTTTCTGAAACAAATGCAAGTACCAAAGTCTGTTTTTCGTTCCCTTAGTAAGAGACATTATCCTCGAGACAAACGATACATCACGTTGGCAGACCTCGACTCACAAGAGACCCGTATTGATGATTTAATTAAACACTTACCCGTAACTTGTGTATTGGAATGCTTAAGGTTTCGTGACCCCGAATCTTGTCCATTACTGAGAAATGTTTAATTAGAAATACGTCTCATTGTTAAAAGAATTTTGAATGAAAACTAAGCTTGATTTAATTCAATGTTTTTAGTCACGAGTAAATGTTTGCTATTGTTAATTGATTTCTATTGTTCGTTTTATTTATTTTGTTTTGTTTCTTAAAAAGGTTACACATTTATTTGCTTGAATTTTATCTGTCAAGACTAAATATATATGATGGTAATTACCTGCATATTTTATACACGTGGCGTATTACCTACTGCAAATACGACGTTCATAACACAAAAATTTAATAAAGAATGGCATCAAAAGGCGGTATAAATTATATATATATATATATATATAAGATTATATTGTGCACTATGAAGGGTAGTAAATAAACTATGTTGTGTTGCTCTGAAAATAAAGAAACGACAATAAAAGTTTACTATTCCCTCCTTCACAATTATTATTATAGGTATTATTATTTATTTTCTAAACTATTTATATGTACATACTTTTGGTTGTGAAAAATTTAAATTACAATTTTTATAAACGTCTTATTTGACATTTTAATCTTTTTTTAAAAATAAGGTCATATATAAAATAGAATTTAAAGAAATACCTACTACTGTATTTCTTTACATCTCCCCCCTTTGGAAGTAAAGTTTACATGATTAAATTTTTTTGTTATTCTTCATCTCCTACTACTTCTTCTATTATTTGTTTTGGAATAAGCTTCGTAATATGAAAAAGATTAGATTCAGTTTTTTTGTGTCCCGTGTCGATTCTATATATTGATTTTGAAACTTTTTCTATAATTTGAAATGGCCCAATCCTCAGTTCTTCTAGTTTTTTTCTATTCAGCGTGTTGCCGTTTTCCACATACACCATGTCCCCAATTTTAAATTCATGGTTTTTTCTATTTTTGTCAAATTGTCTTTTATTGTAATTATGTGATTCTATTGTATTTTGAAGCGCTATCGTCTTATCTCTGATCCAGTCATTTTGAGTTTTTTCTTGCTTCAATTCTTTAGGTAAAACCGTGCAATCCGTACCATATAAAAGATAATTTGGTGAAAAACCTGTGACAGAGTGAGGAGTTTGGTTATATTTACTCACACATTCATGTGCTATTGTTGTCCAGGCCCTCTTACTTCCATCTTCATTTATTTTGCATCTGATTTTATTAACCAGTGTTTGGTTCAGTCTCTCATTTAGACCATTTGAGAATGGAGCATTCACCGCGGTAAACACCATAATTATCTGTTTGGCCTTTAAAAACTCTTTGAACTCTTTTGAATTAATACCTGGGTATTGGTCAGTAAGTATCATACCAATGTCTTCTGTGTCTGACACATTTTTGACAAGTTTAATAAAATCATTAGCACTCTGTGTTTTTGAGGTTAAAATGAACGCATGTCTACTAAAGTGATCCACTAGTAAGTGCAAATATTTTTTTGTAGATCTCGAACCTCCAAAACCACCTATTGTATCTATAGACATGATTTCGAATGGTTTTGTGGCAGGACCCAGATGCGACATCAAACCAAATTTATATTGTCCTCTTGTTTTATTCTTTATACAGACTTCACATTGTCTACATATTTTTTTAATATTTTTAGTTAGATTTCTTGCTATATATAGTGGACTAATTGTCTTTTGCATTTGTTTTATTCCAATGTGACATAAATTCTTGTGTATAGTTTTTATAAGTTTAATACTGAATTCTTCTGTTAAAATAATTTTTTCTTTATTTTTAACTTTTTTATAGTATATATCTTGTTTATTAATTATTTTCTCTTTATTATTTTGTATTTCCTTATTATTGTTCTGATCTATTTTAATATCTTCCAGGTTAATCAAGTTTACAATCTTTAATTGCTCATTTGTGTTTTCATTTGATTCTAATACAGGGTTTCTGCTAAGGCAATCCGCTTCCAAATTATCTTTTCCTGGAGCATATTTTAAATTGAAATCATATTGTGATAGGTAGTATGCTAAGTCTCCCAGTTCTTCATCAGTTCGTGATTTCAAATTCATATTTTCTAGTGGCTTATGATCTGTATAAACTGTGAATGTCTTTCCCATAAGCCAGTACTGCCAGTATTGCACTGCTTCTTTGATGGCCAAGCATTCCAAATAAATAGCTTTTTTCTTCTTTTGGGCTCCATTTAGTTTTTTAGAGAAGTAAGCTACCGGTTTTTCTTTACCATTTGGCTGTATCTGTTTTAAAATAGCCCCAATACCCTCTATAGATGCATCCGTGTAAATATTTATCGGTAAATCTTTATCATAAATTTCTAGCACTGGTTGAGAACATAGGATATTTTTTATGGCCTCAAAAGCTTTTTGACATTGTTCGGACCAAATAAATGGTTGATTTTTTCTAAGTAAGTTGTGTAACGGATCTAATATTATCGCTCTCCTTGGTATATATTCATTGTAAAAATTGATTTTTCCTAACAGTTGTCGTACGTTTTTTTGTGTTTTTGGAGTTGGAAAATTTCTTATTGAAATCAGATTATCTTTCACTGGTTTTATAGTATTATTTTGAATTATATGGCCCAAATATTTTACAGAGTCTGATGCAAATATGCACTTTTGAAACTTTAATCTAAATCCCTCTGTCTTAATTGCTTCTAACAGCTGTGTTAGATGATGTATATGTTGATCAAAAGTTTTGGAGAATATTAGGATATCATCTATATAATTTACTGTAAAATCTGTAAGTTTGTATTTCCTTAGAATGTTACTTAATATTCTTTGGAAAATAGCTGGCGCGGTCTTTAGTCCAAACGGTAGACAAGTCCATTGGAAATGGCCTTCCTGTGTTATAAATCCTGTCTTTTTTTTGTCTTCTACTCGTAATGGAATAGACCAAAATGCTGAATTTATATCCAGAGTTGAATAATAATTGCAATTTCTTGTCTTTGTAATTAAATCTTCTATTAACGGAAATGGTTGAGCTTCTGGTACTACGATTTTGTTCAAGTCTCTGAAATCTATGCACAATCTTGATCTTTTATTTTCTTCTTTTTTAAATGCCAAAGTGACAGGTGCAGCAAATGGGCTACAGGATTCCTCTATAAGTTTATTATCCAATAATTTTCCAATTTGTTCTTCTATCTCTTTTTTATCTTCTATCGTGCACCTGTAAGGCCTTTTAGCGCAGTATTTTTCTACTAATAAATCTATTCTAGCTTCATACCCATTAACAGTTCCAACGTCATATTTATTCTTTGCAAAAACTGAATTATATTTATTAATCAATTTATTTATTTCTGATTTCTGATATTCATTTAAATGGTTTATTTTTATTTTGAACTCTTCTTCTTTTACATGTTCGTTAAAATTAATAATGTATTCTTTCATATTTTTGTTTTCTATTTTTTCTTGGTTAACATTTGCTTTTATATCTAAAGAATCTTCTTTCCATTTCTTTATCTTTTCTTTTTCTTCATTTATTTTTATATTTGAAACACTATCTTCAAATTCTTCTTTATTAAAGTTTTGTTTTTGAGTGATTTCTAAATCTTCATTTTGTATTAATTTAAATTTCTTTATCATGTCTAATCCAATCAAAAAATCATATTTGAAATTTTGTTCGTCTATAATGTATACTTCTACATTTTCTTCTATTTCAAATATTTTTATTTTTATGTTCGTCAAACCATTTGTCTTTTTGACACCATTAATTGTTACTAAACTTGCTTTATTCAAACTGTTTCCTTTGCCTTTTAGTTTTAATAAATTGGAATTAATCAGAGAAACGTTTGAACCAGAATCATAGACTCCATAAACTTCTAATGTATTATTTAATAATAGTTTGACTTTAATTAATGGTGTCACTATTAGTTTTTTTGTTCAGTTTGTTGTAACTCTGCTTCTATGACTGAATTGTTTACATGTCTAATGGTTTTCTCTATTGTTTTGTCACCTTCTCCTATTTTAAACCAACAAGCATGTTCAGGGTGGTAGCGAATCCCTTTATTTAACTTTTCACAAGTTTTACATGGGCTTTTTTCTTTGTTTCCAGGGATACCTCTTGGGTTTCCATATTTTTTGTAGTTAAATGTATTTTTTTTATTTATCAAATATTCTAATTTTCTCATTTCATTAAAAAGATCCACTGTATCTTGCAACGTTTCTCTATCAATCCTATTTAGTACATGTTCGGGCAAACCTGCTGCAATTAGGTCTATCAAAGTACCTGTATCAATTGAATTTCGCATTTCCAGGAGCAGTTTTTCTTTCTTTATGGCATAATCAACCAATGATCCGTATTTATACTTGAATGATAAAGCAAATGTAATTTGGTTCCACCCTTTGTTTGTAAATGTTTCACAAAATTTCTTTTTCCATATTGACCATTCAGAGTTCATGGTTAATTTTAACATCATGGAACTGTACCAATCTACACAACTTTTATCCATGAACAGTCTGAGTATTTCAATTTTTTTCTCATCTTCGGTCACGTCAAATCGTATGCATTCTTTCTCAAAAATGTCAATCCATTGGTTTGCATTCAAATTTTTACTCGTAAATTTTTCAATTACAAACCTTTCTGCAATATTTTTCAAATTTACTTGTTTGGTATCCTGTGTATTTTGAACTAGTTTTTCTAATAATTTCTCCAATACACCTGCTTCTCTATTTTGTTTAGTCTGTTCTTTTTTGATTTCCTCTAAGTACTGATTTGCAAATAGTAAATTATCATCCTCATCTAAGTAGACTTTCCTAAGTTCTTCTGTCATTGATATCCAAACTCTTCGTACCTCATATCTTTTCTTTAAGCTGTTTTTTACCTTTGTGAAAGTTGGTGTTTTTATTAGTTCTTTGTGATGAGCAATGGATTGATACTCTTCTTGTATAGCATAAACTTTATCATCACACGTAGATATTGATGATAAACATAAAATATTTGCTTTTCCGTCGTTCGCCGGCAGTATGGTGAATTCGAAACAAAGTTTCTCCATCTTATATTGTTTTATCTTATTTTTATGTTCTTGATAAACAAAATTGTCGTTTTATAAGATTATATTGTGCACTATGAAGGGTAGTAAATAAACTATGTTGTGTTGCTCTGAAAATAAAGAAACGACAATAAAAGTTTACTATTCCCTCCTTCACAATTATTATTATAGGTATTATTATTTATTTTCTAAACTATTTATATGTACATACTTTTGGTTGTGAAAAATTTAAATTACAATTTTTATAAACGTCTTATTTGACATTTTAATCTTTTTTTAAAAATAAGGTCATATATAAAATAGAATTTAAAGAAATACCTACTACTGTATTTCTTTACATATATATATATATATATATATATATATATATAAATCAGCTAACACAAAATAATTCACGATAGCAAGACCGCTAAATTAGCTTTAAATGCTCAAGTTTAGCGAAGTTGATCAATTGTACGACGGACTCCGGCTCCCGACAAACTGATCTTATCGGCCCGATGTTCATAGTTAGTAGCCCACTCCTAACTTTGAATGAAACTAGACGATCGAGTAATTTGCCACGCGACCAATCTTTACCTAACCATTGCATAGATTCCAACTCTTTAATCAGTAAACTTTGAACTTTGGTACTTTGTAGTCAGTTTTTCTTGCTTAAGAAATTAATAATAATTCGTATTTATTTACTTTTAGGCTAAAACTTACTTTACGCTATGAATGTTATGAGTAGGTTATTAAATACTTGAAAATCATTACATTTATGTATGTTCCTATCACAAGAGACTTTTCTTATTTTGCAATAAATGACGAGCTAAGTTCACATGGTTACACCTCCGGGTGGATAAAGATTCTGCTTGCAACCTCACGCCAGCAAAAGCCTAATCGCCAAAATCGCCGCGCAGTATACGCTATTACCGCTTCCGTTTGCAAAAAACCAACCGCCCTACGAATGCTTAGTTACAATTTTTATCTAGCGCATGTCCGAAAATCGATTAAGTATTAATAAATTGTATTTTTACACGGCAAATGATAGTTATAAAGGTATCGTTTTGCGACAAAGAATATTGGATGGGATATGGGTCGTGCACGTCGTGCTATTGTCTTCGTCCCCGTATTCGTTAAAGGGCACATACGTCTGTGTTTGTATCACTCTCATATTATAAAACAAACATTGTACGAGGTTTACTCATTACCGTGAGACTTTGTTGACTAATTTGATTAACTTAATTTAAATTAATTAGTGTTTTACACGTCCTACATAACTACAAATCATAATATCCTTGGTTTTTTCTAGTGTTTATAATATTCAGTATACTTCAAAAAACATATCTTTTTGGTTTTTGATTGAGAATTTCCCTTTTGAGTTGCTTCATACGATATATTAGACTATATTCAGGATTTTATCTCCAGTAATTAGCTCGAGTAAGACTTTTCGTTCCGTATCAAATGATACCAGATTCTCGAATTAAAATCGTATACTTCGAAACTAGACTAAAGTAAATTGGATTAAGTTTCTATTGAAACAGTTTTGGTATGTCTTAGTTCTTAGATAACTTATTTTTGCTTTACATAGATTATATTTAAATATAATAAATGAAGGAAAATTAATAAATGGTTGTTATTACCAATTAAAATATATCAAATAAATAATATTAGTGCAACAGTGTCCATTTCTTTCAAATTTTCTAAAAGTATTAAGATTTTTCTGTGAGATTTTTCAACAATTTTGTATGTCGTTTCTTGACACTGACGCTACGGTTGAGTTACAAGACGTACGGTTTAAAACCAATAATATATCTATAGCATTTTCATTTTTCTTTATTAGCTTCAATATTTGTTTAAGCAGGCAAACTTTTGCTGTACAAAGTGCCTGATATCCATCTATCTCGATGTAGATCAGCAAATGTCCTAAATTAAATGTCCTAAAAAAATTAAAAGGTTCATTTCATAGACCCCTCCTAAGAAAATTATCATGATATCTACCAACTCCCTCCAGGGGGTGATGGTAATTTAGACGCTTAGGCGCATGATCTTAGCAATTTAAGGGAAATCTAAGGGAGAGTAGGCAGAAGCACGGGTGTTGTGCCAGTTTCTGCTTGTTCACTAGCACTAAAAATGCTAATAAGTAGTGAATAATAATTATTACCAATTAGTTATACTTTTGTTACACACAATTAATTTTAATAAAATTTGGCAACTAGTAGCAACCACTTAATAGTAACCAACTCTTGCTGTAATTATCTGTCTACTATCTCTTTCTTGTTAGTAGGTACAAGAATTATTAGACTATTTAATTATAATATTATATACCTACTGTATAACTATTTTATAGTTTGGAGTTTCTAATCTACCTTAAATAACTTTAATTAAAGAGTATAAGGTATGAACAATGACCCAAACAGTGTTCGTTATTTGTCCTTACATACTAAAAATAAACATACCTTATGTTTGATAGTAAAATCTACTGAACCTGAAATGATTTAAGTCTCTTAAAAGCACGTAACCTAATAAACATATTTCAAGTAACAATCCTTTTTCGTAATATACATGACTAGCCGACCCGTGCCCACTTCGTTGGGCGTTATAATCCATTTCACATAAGAAGGGTACGGTGAAATTTGATATGTTCCAATACACTCTCACTATTTTCAGCAAATCAGACAAATATAAATGTTTTAAAATCGCCAATTAATTTCTAAGGCAAATAATAATGCTTGATTAGATTGAATTGTTGACACGGCACGTCAGAGGGCGCAGGTTCAAATCCTGCTGATTTAAAATCTTTATATATTTTTATCTTTTTCCTTTTATCTTGTCACTCCTGAATAGTGTAGCTTTCTGTTAGCGAAAGAATTTTCATGATCGGATCAGTATTTGCGAAGATTACCCCGTATATACAAACAAAGTTATAAACTTTACCTCTTTATAATATTAGTATAGATTCAATGAAAGCGATTTAAAATATTCACTAAATATACTTCTACGTATTATTTAAAAAATATTCTCATAAGTTTGTCTCAGAAATTAATGAAACTTATATAACAATAGTTTAAACGACATAAAAGTTTAGTTGAAATTTCCGCATAAATATATCTAAATTTAGTTGTATGTGAAACATGGTAGATCTATTGAACATACATAGAATTTCTGAATACCTCATCTAACTGTAACACTTTAGCCGCATACTGCCGGAACAGTGCAAATGTTTACGAAGGATCATGTATATACTTGTATCGTGTAGTGTACTTACGAGTACTCATACTTGGTCGTACTGAAGTCTGCTTGATCAAATAACTTCTAGTTAGTTCATGGATAACCGTTACAACACAACATTCTACATAATTATTTGTTGAAATCAAAAAAAATATGTTAGGACTTATTATTATTTAAATGTAATTAACTTTTTTTTTTTCATGAAACTTTTGTTCAACAGTCTTTAACCAATAATAATGGTATTGTTTTTGTTCTTCATCGGTGGTATGTTTGTTATAGTCCTCCATAAGTGCTACACCTTGCTTTGCAATATCAATTAACAACTTTTCTACATCGTTCTTGAGAAAGTCAGGCATCATACCAGTTTTCTGAAACAGTCTATATGATTGTGTTGCTTGTGATGAAGTTTTCGAGGTTTTTGCTAAGCGTAGGTATAGCATTGGAAAGTGGTTAATAATAAAATCACTTTCCAATGCTATATGCTTAGGACAACTATAGGTAAATAATAACTGTCTTTTTCTAATGTTTATATGACTGCCTTGACTCACAGTCTTTAATGGTAAAGCCAAATAGTAAAAAATATATTCTTATTAAGTGTTGTAATGAAAAATGTGTAGTTTGCTAAAGCTTTGTCACGGACTATAATTATATATTACATATCGTGCCATAACTATCTGTGGGATACTCGTAATTAATTTATTTATATATATATATTACACATATAAAACTCACTCATCACACAAGATTTTTTTTAATGGAACTAGGTCGACAAACAAGCGTACGGCTCACCTGATGCCACACCCCACCACCACCAAAAGCATCGATAATAATAATAATAAAACATCTTTGTTGCATCTAAAACTAGCTTACATAGCAAACCTTAATATTAAATACATTTAGTGCAATGGGCGGTCTTATCACTAAATAGCGATCTCTTCCAGACTACCTAACAGAAAGGAGCTAGCATTGTAACGGGCTTGCGCATCGGTAATAAAGTTCACTAAAAAAAAAACATATTATACAAATTCATACAAACATTGCAAGTGCCGACCCTACCCCCAATTCCCCCCAGGAGTATGTATTAACTATTAGTATTGACTATATAAAATATTAGGATATACCTAATTAATATGTTTATTTACACAAGCATATCCACATACCCCATAGTATACGGCGGATTTGACAATGTAGTAGAGGAGACGTGGAACATCGACCTTCACCGATCTGATAACTCGATGAGACATATTTTTTATCAAATATAATTTATAAACAAATATGCTTATGATAACTTGCCTATCGAAAAGCGGTCATAGCTATTTTTTATTTTTTTTAGTTTTGCAGGCAAGCCTATATGATTGGTTTTGTAATTACATTATCTTAACTATGATATCAATTTCGATTCGAACCGATCTATGTAGTATCGAATATAGGTATATATTGACCTACCTGTTCACATCTAATTTGCCAGATAGCCATGACCAAAAATAAGTAGGCAAGCCTACCTAGGCATATTCTGTGTTAAAAACTATCAATTGAGATAAAACTCATTCGGTTATCATATGACTGAAGGTGATGAAAAAAAATGATTAAAATTAATTAAATTAAAAGTAGCTATGACTACTTTTCGATAGGCAAGTTATCATATAGGCATATTTATTTATAAATTATATTTGATAAAAAATATGTCTCATCGAGTTATCAGATCGGTGAAGGTCGCTCTTCCACGTCTCTTAGACCAATGGTTCCTCTCGTGGTAAATCCAATTGTCGTGTCTTTTGACGTCACGTTTCGTTTAGACCAATAATATAATTTCGGTTTTGTAAGATTGAATTTCTCTCATTTCTTTTTTAATTTTTTATATATCTAATATTTTATGAGTTTAAATAATAACTAAATTAAAAATGCTTTTTATTCGTAATCTAATGACTGATATTAACAAACAATATCTAAAACAAAGAGAACGAAAGTAATAGAAAGTAGAAACTATGACAAATATCTTTATATAGTTCATCATCATAGCTGGAAAGTAAACTGCTTTTAAAGAAGTTTAAGCTTTTTTAAGGCAGTTTATGTAGGCAGCACAACATTTTCATATTCTCTTGACTTCATACCTCAGATTTCCAGACATTAATTTATAAAAAAGGTCTGTGCGTGCAGTCCACACAGGGCAAAAATGAAACTTCTGGAAAGTAGCCAATGAGAGATATTTTTAACCGAGAATATAAAATACTGTGTAATGTATTCTATCGCATTCCTTCCTATACATTTGTGTTTTTTTCTTTATCGTGACGCATTTTGATTTACGTTTGGTTTCAAGTTTTAAATCACAACGTTTCTAAAGAAGTTTCACTTCAAAAAAATAATTTAGGTATCTAATAATTAGATATGAAGACAAAAACTAAAATAAATATTAAACTGCAATATTTTCATAGCTATTTTTTTTCTCAAATAAACTTGAGTATTTAACCAATAAGATATATTACATAGCATTTTGGTTACAAGTAGGTAGGTACCTCGATAAATACCGACATGTTATTCCATTCAGCACGTATCAAGTGTCGACCAACTTTAATTCAGAGCGTAGTTTCATAAATCCCCACTAGCTGTATCCGGTACGTTTATTATCTGACTTCAAGCAATTTAGATAGTCCCACTGAATTTCCAGATATTATACAAGAGCTACGTGACTTAGTGCTGAGAAGATTTCGCTCTTAGCAGCTGCGGTTTCACATGTCTGCAGCGTACTTTAAATGCGTTGAATATACTCGCCGAGTATAATGTATTGTGACTGTGTATTCATTTCTTTATAGGCTCCTTTCCCTGCCATAAGTTGCATGGTAGTATTTTGTGTTAAGTATTAATTTAAATATTTTGTTTCTAGCGAATTATTTATGTTGTTTAGATTTTTTAAGGAACTATGAATTAAGTTACTTTGAAAAGTCGGTTGAAAAAATTATGTTTTAAAGTGATTATTGTATAATTGTTTGCAAGCAAACGAAAAAAACCGACTTTAATTGCATCGACGAGTAATACAAAGTAAGTAGACGAAATAAATTAACAAACGCACTACCACGCTCTACGATTTATGAAAGATCCCCTCGATTTATCCGGGATTCCATCATCAGATTCTGGTACCATCCTTGGGATAGCTCCTTTCTAACAAAAAAAAAAAAAAAAAATTATTAAAATCGGTTCATAAGCGACGAAGTTATCCCCGAACATACATTAAAAATATATATCCATAATACGGTCGAATTGAGTAACCTCCTCCTTTTTCGAAGTCGGTTAAAAACTTATTTAACCTATCTTAAGTACCTACCTGTAAAATAATTAAGAATACAGGTTTCTTAAAATAGATACGTTATAAACTAGACTTCAAAAAAGGAGAAGGTTCTCAATTCGACTGTATTTTTTATGTACCCTAACCTCATAACTTTTTACTGGATAACGATTTTTTTTTTTGTTATCCATAGCTGGTGTTTGTCATGTAGTCACGTTGAGTAGTTTTCAAGTTAATAATGCGTATTTACTTGACTATTGTTACGTCTACCTACTTTGTATTACTTGTCGGTGTAAATTGATGTTGATATTATTTTCATTTTCAAAGTACCTACACAATTATACGAATAATGAACCTACTTCATTGTAATATATATATCTCAGTATAACAATTATTAAGAAATATGGTTTAATGACAATGCTCAATGCGGTACTATAGCATCAAATTATTATTTTTGTTTAGTCTATGTATAGGTATACCTACTTTGTAGAAGAAGCCTAAATACAATTTATTATTCATAAATGGGAGTGAAATACGCACGTAGTAAATAAAATAACTATTTATTAATACTAAATAATACCTACTGCTTTTAACCAGTGTTGTGTTCCTGTGGTGAGTAAGGTGACCAGAGCTCCTGGGAGGAATTAGGGGTAGGGTCGGCAGCGTGCTTGCGACGCTTCTGGTCTTGCAGGCCTCTATAGGCTAATCGCTTACTTATTATATTAAGTAAGCGATTTTACCTATTAGATGAGCCGTACGCTTATTTGCCGACCTAGTCGTACATTCAAAAAAAAGATAACTTTTAGATAGTTACAGATTTTCCAGTACATTGGACGGACTTATGACTATTTAGCCATTGCTTTCAGACAACCCAAACATTATAATGAAATAATGATTAAAGCTTAACGTTACCTATTTTATTTTAAACACAATATTAGTATATTATTGACAAATTTTTGAAGCCGATTAATTAAACTATTAAATAAAGTGCCTATGAGGACCAGACTTTCGTCAGCAACTCGAGCTCTGGGACGTATATAAAAGAGGTTTTTAACAGATTATTTATTATGACATAAAATAATCTTTAATACATTTATGTCTGAAGAAATAAAGCTCACCAAAATGTATATCCCGATTTTTTTATCATTCTTTTTTTTTTGGAGGAAATTTTAAAGACGTATTCACGTTAAACAATTGAAAGAATATTGTTCACAGAAGTCAAGATTATTCCTTCTTGGTAAACAAAACATTCAGTCACAAACAACAAAGAGAAAAAAACAATCGCAAATATTCTTATGTCAAAATAAAGCCCACAAGAAAGTTCCTGAAGTATAAACCATGAATTTTACGAATTGTCAACGAAAATTTCTGCCAATTAAACAGGGCCGGACCGTGAGGTCAGGGGGCCCTGGGCTAATACTAATTAGGAGCCCACCAAATCTGACCACGATTGAGATGAATGTGTAATGGCAGCCGAACATTTTAACTGTCAGTTCCAAGTAATATAAGAATAAAGAATTTAAAAACATTATTGATTCTTTCGCATTGTCGTCTATTTTTGACTTTGACTTGACTTAGCTGAATTTTCCCTTGAATCCACGGGGCCCTGGACTGAAGCCCAAAAAGCCACATGGTAGATTCGGCCCTGCAATTAAACACTGCGAGTATTCTACTGAAGCTCGTTCTCGTAGCTCAGTATACAGCTTGAACTCGAGAAATTACTCATGAAGTACAGAATATCTACACTCAACTTCGCTCCAAATCGTGGTATGTGACTATCGTACTTACCATGTCAAGACAAAGCGGATACTCAAATTCAGTAGGCAACTAGTTATTTGGTAAAGTCGGCTCGAGTATTAAAATGGGAGAAAATATGAAATATTCTAAAAAAGAAATAGTTAAAAATTTCCTTGAGCACCCAAATTGTAAATTTGGTAAATTTTGATAAAAATACGATTCACTGTTACCTGTATGAACTTTGAATACACTTTCCGTAACTTAAATCTAAATGTAACAGAACAATTTAGAAATTTTTCTCCCTATTTAAAAATTTAAGACTCTTGAGTGCAATCGTTTCTAATCTACTATATCTAATCTAGCTAGAATAATTGATTGTCCTCGTAAATAATTAAAGTTACTTGGAAAAATCATTAAATCCGCATGCCAAAGAAATAATTTACATTATCGCTTAGACGCCTATTTTCTACTAACAAGTGTACAAACCAATTTACGCCGCAGGGCTACAAAGATACGCTGCTCTATTATGATTCGTGTTTCCTGACTGTTATAATTAAATCATTACAATACATATGTACGATACGCAGTGCTTCGATAACTAATTGGCAATAATAAACATTGTAAGTCGTAAACAATTATCGTGTTTTTTTTTCCTATTTTATAATACTTTAGTGGTAAAAGTAGATGTTTAATTTCATTTTATATAGATACACGAAAATTTACTCAGAAAGGTTATTTCCATTTCGTCCAAATCCTTTTTTTTTTTTTTTTTGATAAAGAAATCAATTTTTCATGAAAAATAATATTCCTTTTATAAAAAACAAAGATATATTGAATTTGTGTTTAAAAAAGTCTTAGAAATATCGACCGATATATTGTTATGTGTAACCGAAAGTTTTTGTACGCTCGTCGAAACGACGAATCAATTAATCTCACTTTCGCCAAAATTTTATCTCTGTTAGAAATAATATTTAAAGTTTAACTTACCTCAGATTACGTAATTTATACTTATTATAAAAAGAAGTCCCCCGGCCGCGTCTTTCTGTCCTCCTGTCTGTCTGTCCTCCTGTCTGTCTGTCCTCCTGTCTGTCTGAACGTGATAAACTCGAAAACTACCAAACGGATTTTTATACGGTTTTCAACAATAGAAAGAGTGATTCTTGAGGAAGGTTTAGGTATATAATTTATTATGCTTTTATGTAAATTAGCTGAAATACGGCGATAAATGTTGAAGAGGTCGCAAAAAATCTCGCCAACTGGGAGCTTTCCACGCGAACGCCGCGTAAACTAGCAAAGATATAGTTGAGTAATGTACTAGCATATTGAAAACCTATAAAAATGCTACAAAAAAGTCCGCGATAGCATATCTCTATCTCTTATGGTTGACTTACAATAACCACTTTTATGTTCATATTTTTAATTAAAAACATTACGTTATTTTCAAAGCTATTTTCTTTAGTTCAGTATTAATCCTTATCCAAATGAATATATTAGTTAGCTTAGGCATTTAATGCAGATTAAAATTGCCCTTTACACTATATCAATTAGATGAATAGTTTTTGAGATATCGTCGTTAGAAGTAAATATTAAAAATAAAATTAACGCGCAACGAAGTGGGCACGGGTCGGCTAGTTTATTTATATTATTGCTATCCATGAGAAGACTAAAGGTATTTACAAACAAGCAGAACGTAAACAAGCCATTACATAAAATTATAACAACAATGATGTTTTTATTAACCAAGGTTAACGTTCTTCAATTGACAAAAGTTACATTATACGACAATAATAGGAATAATAAATTATTCCTTTTTGTAAACCTCTTCTAACTTTGTTCTTCGTGAGTAAATCAAGTAAAAATAAATTACACAATTTTCTCTAAAATATTTTATCTTACTAACTTGTACAAAAGTTACATATTTACCTAAACGTGAACGAAGACCTTGCCTTAGGCCTTAATACATTATTCTTTATCTAAAGTACCAAATTCTAAATCCGAGATTTCGTGACGATTCTTAGCTACATACCTAGTCTTTGCTTGTTTCTTTTTTAAATTTACATTTTTGTGTACAACTTTTGTACATAATATTTTATTTTTAAATGATCGCTTTCATTATATCATTAAATGAAATTAACTCGTTATAATGGACTTACACTAAAAAGGCGTGGTGTAAAAAGTACTATACGAGTATCATAAACAGATTTTATATATTTAGGCTTGTCGATAAGAATAATCAAACTTTATTAACCATAACTTTGTTTATCATTACTAAAAGTATAATTACAAAATTAGAGTAATTTTAATTGACTTTAGCAGAGAACATTTTTTTATACTAATAGGTTGGCAAAAAAGCGTACGGCTCACCTCATGGTAAGCGATTACCGTAGTTTATATAGGAACACAATTGCAACATCAGAAGTATCGTAAGCGTGTTGCCGACCCTACCCCCAATTCTCACAGGAGCCCTGAGATGACCTTTCTCACCACAAGAACACAAGACTGCTTGTAGCAGTATTATTTAACTGTGATCTTCTGTAAGGTCGAGGCACTTCCCAGTCGGGCTGCTCAAGATTTTAAGCAGAATACTGCTGTGCCCTACCTACTATTTTATATAATTACTAACTATACCCCGTGGTCTCAAACGCATTAATTTGAGGAAAAAAGTTACTAAGATTATAACCCTGTAGCCTTCCTCGGTAAATGGGCTATATCCAACACAAAAATAATTTTTCATTTTTTTTTTTTTTATGTAACTAGGTTGGCAAACAAGCGTGCGGCTCACCTGATGGTAAGACCGTAGCCTATAGACGCCTGCAACACCAGAAGCATCGCAAGCGCGTTGCCCACCCTATCCCCAATCCCCCCAGGAGCTCTGGTCACCTTACTCAACAACAGGAACACAATACTGCTTGAAAACAGTATTATTTAGCTGTGGTCTTCTGTAAGGTCGAGGTACTACCCCAGTCGGGCTGCTCCATATTTTGAGCAGGAAATTTCCTGCTGTGCCCTACCTCAGTTATTCATTTCGAACCAGTAGTTCCTTAAAATTAGCAACTCTTTATGGTATCAACATATTGTTGACAGATATACCAAAAATCAAAATAAACTTCTCGTTTATGTTTAGAAAGTTATAATTATTAAGATTAGGATTGCTTGTTACTGAGTTTCAGGAGAAAATTAAAATACATATTCTATTATTCTTATTTAAATATGAGGTATCATGAGGGTAAAATTTTTACGGATGAAACGAGATAGAGCGAAAGTCGCATCTAAAAGATTTATATTTGTATAAATAAAAACGAGGCTTAAAAATTAGTTTGGCAAAGAAGTTTCACTTCAGACATGACGTGTACTTTGTACGCACGCACTTTTTTTTTTAAATAAATTATACCTAGCGAAAATGGTTTTTAAGGAAAAAATTAAACAACCAATTAACCATAACTTATCTTCGTATTCTTATGCGAAAATTCATCCGATTTATACCATTGTCAAACTTCCTCAGTGTAAAAGTGTCGCGCAACTGATATAATCGGTCACTTGCCTTCGCGTGTCGCGCGGTTCGCAACCACCAACACTTATGCAAATAACTTACACTACACTGCTGTTGACAGTTGTGTAACATTATGATATCACATGAACCAGTTCACGAATTTGTGTTTCCAAAGTAATATGACTGTTTTGGAAATAAATATTGAGAAGACGACGTACAATATGATTTAAGTCAGATTAATTTCAGTTTTAAGTACCTGTAGTCGTCCAATTTTGATTTTTTAAGCATTTCCCTTTTGACAAAATTGAATAAACTTTGTATTTTTTTTAATTCAAACTTTTTTTATTACACATTTTCCGTTATGGGACTAAAACACAAATATATATATATATATATATATATATATATATATATATATATATATATATATATATATATATATATATATATATATATATATATATATAATTATGTGTATATATAATTATATATATAATATAAATATATTTGTCTTTATATAAGTAAAATTACTATAATCTTGAAGGATAATATATTTTAGAAAATATTCCTGAATCTGGAGGAAAACATATACAGACTGTTTAATATTTTACGTTAATATAATTATCTACAAAAGATAGACTGAAATTAATTTATTATAATATAATTATTTGACACGGTTACACATAGATATGCTAATAGCCTACAAATCTAGATATATGTAGGTATATTGTAGCTCATATACAATGATAGTAGGTACATATATTTCTCAGATGTGATTGAATTCATCATCATTCCTTTAAATTAATAGTCTGCGGCACGAGTAAATTACCAATTAAATAACCTATCGTCTTTTATTACCTAAATGCCGTGTTAATTAGCTAAGTATTTCTAGAGTATGATGAAGCTTGGGGAAAGGTCGTTGCCATAATGAAGTTAGTCAAACAATTTCTAACGTCGTACAAACTTAACCAATTTTGCCTCATCCACTGTAGGATCATAAGATTTATTGGGTGGTAACTTCTTGACGCGTTTAGTGTTCACGGCCATCTGGTTAGATTATTTATAGATTTTATATATCCTTTAGGCGTATATCGTATAGTAAGGGTATTGTAGGCAATTATTGATCAAATATTATTTGCAACGTCAGTTCATTACTGATTATTAAGACTCGTCAAACTCATGTCGCCTCGCACCAGCCATACTAAACTGTAAAAAACATACTAATTTGTAAATGTGTCTATATGATTGTACAAGTACTACAACACACTACAGTATACAAGTACTTTTAACAATAGAAAGCTGATAAAACAGTTAAAGTATGGTTACCGATTTTTATACAAAAATGCACCTACGTGGATGAAGTATATAGTCAACAAGGGAACATAACACCCTAATTAGACGCAGAGATGTTCAAAATTTAAGACCCAATTTACCATAATTTCTTAAAAGTTTATTTTTAACTAGGCCATTTTTAAGGATCATTTAATATGTCCTCAGTATCCTGTATTATAAACCTGTGATCTTCGGTTTTAAAATTTAACAGTAGTAAATACTTTTGACAAAACATCCTTATAAACTGTACCATTTTTCTTTATAATAAATAACACCTTGAGGAGAAACAGCAACATTTAAGATGTTAAATGCCTAAGTTACGCTATACATTAGCCGGTGGCTCGCAGCCAACTTCGTCCGCAGGTGCTCGGCAACGTACATTCGAGAATGTCCCAAACTGTTGGCACCGGCTTTTAATAAAAGCTTGTTTAACTAAACTTAAACACATAAGGTTCCATACAATTGCTAAGATTAAGCCCCTATGATAAGTAATATCACTTTCAGAAAGTAAAGGACTAAGTTTGCAAATTTTTGCGGGACTTCATTGTTAACAAAGAACCCTTATAACTCCATCAGAGTCGCTGCCATCTGTGTGCTTTATATTTAATTACTGAAACAAACAAAAAAATAATAACTTCTATTCTATTATACATATCAAAAACAATTATCTCCTAACAGAAAATTAAAATGTATTCAATATTTTCATACGTGAATATGTAAAAATGTATCATAGAAACAATATTTCGATCGCCGCGCCGCTATTGAAAATTCAAAGCATGTTACTAAAATATTTATTTTACGTCAACGGGCAGTTTATTAGAAAATGCACGATATAGGTACCTTCGGACACCTGAATCCGTATAATCATAACTTGTGGATGTTTTCTTGTACATTTGTTTTGTAAACGAAGAACATAAAATCTTTTGATATTGTTTAAATTTAATAAATATTTTTTTACCAAAGTAAATACGTACAAAAGGAAATATAAAATATATGCTAAGTAAAATACACCAGAATTTTTCGAATTAAATAAAGATTAATTTAACGATATCATTTATTACTCAAGTCACGTATTTGTTTAGTCGTCATGCTTTTTCTTTAACAATAAAACACTAAGGTATTAAATCATATGTCACAGTTTAACATACAATAAATAAATTTGACTCTGCGACAGTAATTAATTAGTACACA
Source organism: Melitaea athalia (assembly GCA_905220545.2). Taxonomy (NCBI): domain Eukaryota; kingdom Metazoa; phylum Arthropoda; class Insecta; order Lepidoptera; family Nymphalidae; genus Melitaea; species Melitaea athalia. Next base: position 8,784,579 of record HG992180.1, on the reverse strand, counting down.
CTATGATTCGTTTTTGTAGCTTTCTAATAAATAAGCTCACAAATAAATGTAATTTAAGATTCTATTTACATTTTTGACATAATTTGCCTCGATTATACTCTTTTAAGTGATAAGATACGAATTGAAATGTTACATTTTTTTGGTCTTAGCGTGCGCTTGTCAGAGGACGCAATTTTATTTTTTAGATATGAAGGGGGGGTTAGTCTAAAGTTAAATCCAAGTTTGTGGGGTTGCAGCCCTTGTGCAACGGCCGCCATCTTGGAAGAGGTTCAAATGGTTTTTATGGTTTATATGCCTAACTATAAGTCTCGCAAAAAGATTATTTAACATTTTTTGTTGCAAATAAAATTATCTAAAACTTTTGTTCAGTAACTTTTAGTCGTAGAATCATAAATAAAAAAGTTATAAGTGAAAATCCATAAAAATTTGAGAGAAAAAAATCTATTTGTTAATAAAACCTTTTTTCTAATCATTTAAAAAAAAATATTAGATCATTTTTATACACGGTGTTTTAAGGAACAATTTTTATTAAAAACATTTTTAAATTAATTTATTATTTAAGATTCTACAGCGCTGCGAAACGAATACTATTCTTCAGTATTCATAACAATACGTGAATATAAATATAAATATTTATAATTTGCCCTAATTTTTAATCATCTTGTTATTTTTTATGATGATCTTTTTAATTATTGATAATAAAATATTGTTAATATATAAATAATTCGTGATTTGACACTCTACCTAGAAGGTAGAGTCTGGAGGCGCGTTTTTTTTACGCGCGTGATTTCCTAAATCACAACTACTCTGTCCTCGGTCTTTTTGATGGACCAAGCTACGGCTCAGCGGCTGGTTGGCTTACTATATTAAATACTTGTGGATACCCTTCATATCTAAAAAAAAAAATTGCGTCCTCTGGCAAACGCAACCCCAAATGTAACTTTTCAATGGACTAAATATTACACGTCACGTACACGTAGGTACACGTTGCAAAAATACGTAGATTAATTAAACGGTCCCTAATTTTATGGAACCAATATTCATTAGTATATAAAAGCGATTTGACGTAATTTATTCAGCACCAAGTAAATTGTGTCGTGTACAGTCAAGATTTATGATGAAGTCATTACGTTTTATGGGCCATAATTGATAGAGATAGCATCTTGGAGGCAGTGAAATTGCAAAGTGGGGTTTCGAGCACATTGAACTCAAAGCGCATTAGTGTAAAAGAAAAATTACTTAGATTACCATAAACGACTGGTGTTGTAGTTATTAATTACAAATTTTTGATAGGTAAGCAACACGCGAACATTGTGCCATTATTTTTACATTATTTTGACACCGAAATAAGTTAATTGGATGATAAACGTACGTACCGTAGAGACTGTGTGGCTTAATTCTTCGTATTAAATATACCCCTATATTGAGGCTGTTATTGTTTTATTTAAAACAACTAAAACAACTTTATACTTTAGATAATTTTTTGGAGTAAAACCAATTTAATTGTTGTTTAAACTAAATAGCTTTTATTCAAAAATAGAGTTTAAATTAAAATACTAAAAAACACTTAAAATCAACACATAATGTCTATCATTATAGAAATACATTCTTATATAGCTCGCTATATTTAAAAGTATTAACAAATACACTTATCAACATAATTACAATATTCAGTTAAACAAAACTTAAAAAGTATCAAATTATTATTTGAGGGTCAAACATGCTAAGTTATTATTTGGAAACTCCATCAAGAACGTACTGTCTAGTTCAATGGTGACCTGAAGATGCGAAATAGACATCCGCAACAGATTGATAGATAGAGATAGATGTTATTACAATGACAAGAATAATTTTTGAGCATGGACAACAATTTGCTTAAATATACCTAACGTTGAACCTCCCGTTATCTGCATGCGTGATTGTTTATTTAATATACCTATTACAAAACATTAATAATACATAACCAAATATTTGGAACAAAGTTAAACACTGTACTTGACTCTTGTAAGACTATAATAAGATATGAACGTACATGATGCGTCTATTAACTAATCTCTCTAATAATGTAATAAAACTTTTTTTATCAATATTTAAAAGTGTCTAATTGCATTTTTATTAATAAAAGATTCGATTATAAAAATGATTTCTGACAACAACTAAACCAACTTAATTATCTGTTTAATATGAAAAACAATTTAGGAATTTCGTTTAAAATTCTCTGGTAATTTTAGGAATAGTAACATACACATTCAAAACTTCGCCAAAATTTTGTTGGCACTATGAGAAATGCCGTATAAACAAGTTGATAACCACTACACGTAGCTTCTTACATAGATATTATATTAACAATAAACTTGGTTTCGTGATACAAATGTATTTCCAATATGAAAAATAAAGGTTATTAAAAACAATGTATAAAGTATCTTTAGACTGGATCGTTATAGCGACGCGACATACCATTTTTAATTCGAGTTTAAAAGGTAAATGCAGAAGTATATTTTTCGCCTCTCACAGTTAAAAGCCTCTTGAGAATCTGAAAAAAGAGAAAATCAACAAAGATAAAAATTTAAATGTCGAGACTAAGAGAGACCTTTTGAATTATAAGTTGTGTGCTTCTAATGATTAATGTCATAAGAAAAAGTTACCTCGTGATTTCATAACCAAAAAGTGAATTTTTGAAGTTATTACTTGCTATTTCAGATGCTATTTCATTCCATTAAAAATAGTAAATACTATGTCCTTAATTTATTTGTAACAAGTCCCGTGAATAGTAACCCACAAAGATATTTATATCTAGCAATAAAATTATTTATTTGCGTATATAATTTCATTTGTTTTATTAATATTATTACTATTTAATTCGAACTAAAATTAAAAAAGGTGTGTGTGCGATTCACATACGATAGAAGTGAAACTTCTTTGGCAAACTAATTTAAAGAAAAAGAAACTAATTTAAAATTAGCGGCAGCGCGGCGTCCAGTGCGGCGCTCTTCCCTGTCGTTTTTTCGTTGCATCCGGTTTGAAATCACAACGATTCTAAAGAAGTTTCACTTCAAAAAAAATTAAAAATGTATACATATATTAAATGCTATAATACTTTTTCTTACTATAGTGTTTTTTAAATGTACGCATAGTTTCTAAAACTATGTCCATCGTTCATGGAACTGTTTCTGTACTTGTTTCTGAGTACGTGGCATCGCATTCAACAAACGCAAAACAACATAACAAATAGCAATCACACTCAATGAGAGCGCACAAAACGCTGCAATGGCCCATTCATACTCTTTCCAATGCCAGCGCGAGACAATTGAAATAGAAGCATAGAGTTTTCCTTTGTTATGTCCGTATACCTCACTTATCAAAGTAAAAAACTTGTTGAGAATTATGCATTGACTATTTTTGAATGCCTCTATTTTATTAAAAATCACAGGAATAAAAAGATAGAATTATACAAAATTTTCAGAAATTTTTGACTATAGGTATAAGCAAAATATAAATATTTAAAAAAAACCTATTGAAATAAAAAAAGTAAAATTCTAATGTTTCATAAAACTTTCGCGTGAGGTTACGAACATAACGTTATTTTATTATATTTTTGTAATATTAGTTACTCTCACCTAGCCGTTGCAGTTATTTATTAGAGAGTTAGTAGTCGCTCTGTACATTAAAGTTTATTGTTCATTGACGAAGAAAAATAATTCTATACCATTTTTACAAAATAAAAACTAATAAGTTTTGTATCTTAAACAATAACGTGATTTATTTTCTGGAATTTCTAATATAGAATCATAAAAAAAATCAGACTTAGAGGACCAACGATTTCTTTGATTTAATTGAAAAGTGTGAATTTGTCTGTTTTTGATAAATGAATAATATTTTTTCTCTTATAGTCAACTAACTGTATCTAAACGAAATTCAAAGCAGATATTTACTGAGCGAAAATAGTTGAGCATAAAAAGTTGGTCTCAATTACTTAAATATTCATCGGTTTCCCTATTTAATTACAAAAGTGCGTTGGCTAGTAAATAAATAATAAATTAGAATTTACTTTATTTAAGCATAGTACACAATAACTATATAATTTACACTTCCACGTAGGTATATTGAAATAAGTAATGGTATTATTAATTTGGCATATAGAATTTTCAATTTATTTTTCAAATATAACGCAACCCTTTGTGGCCATTAAAATGATTCCGAATTTAAAAAATTACGATTTAAAAATTTGTGTTTTAAATTTTTAATGTTTAAGGTTTCGATGTTATGAGAAAAATAATAAAAGAAAGCTAATTGGAATTAATATTTATTGATGGAGCCAATACGTATATAGGACACACCCAAGCTCGAAGGACTTTATTTTTCAGTCTATTTTTATATTTGTTTTACAAAAAAATATTATTATAATTTGCGCATTGGAGCAGCGTGGTGGATTAAGCTCCGATCCTTCTTCTACATGGAGAAGAGGCCTATGCCCAACAGTGGGATATTACAGGCTGTATCGTATCGTGATTATTATAATTACAACGTAATGAAAGAATTAATTTTAAGATAAATAATATATATTCTCATCTTAATAATATGTATTAGATAACCCTCATTTTTGCTTTAATACGAAGTATCATTTTCATAAATATTATAAGTCTGTCGTAAAATACATTAACAATAATTAATAATTAGAAGATTATTACGATTCCCGGTCGCGATAACGGCGGGAATGGTTGATACTTTAGGTAATTTTTCCGTCCAATAAGTTCCAAAAAGACATAGCATAGTGCTTAATAACTTTTTAAACGACTTCCAGAAAAGGAAGAGGTTCTAAATTCGATTGTATTTTTTTTTCCTCAGAACTTTTGACTGGGTGGACAGATTTCGACGACTTTTTTTAATCGAAAGGTGGAGCGTGTCACGTGGTCCCATTTGAATTTAATTGAGATCTGACAAGTACTTTTTGAGTTATCTATACTAATATAATAAAGCTGAAGAGTTTGTTTTTTGTTTGATTGTTTGTTTGTTTGTTTGTTTGTTTGTTTGTTTGAACGCCCTAATCTCAGCATCTACTGGTCCGATTTGAAAAATTCTTTCAGTGTTAGATAGCCCATTTATCGAGGAAGGCTATAGGCTATATATCATCACGCTAAGTCCAATAGGAGCGGAGTCCACGCCGACGAAGTCGCGCGCAGGAGCTAGCTTCTAATATCATAATCTAATAATGCGTATTTACTTGACAATTTTTGAAGTGAAACTTCTTTAGAATCTTTGTGATTTCAAACCGGATGCAACGGAAAAACGACAGGGAAGGGCGCGCCGCGCTGCACGGCGCACGCCGCGCTACTTTGTAAATCTATATAAATAATTTTAAATTAGTTTGCCAAAGAAGTTTCACTTCTGACATGTGTACTTTGTACACAGGCAATTTTATTTTCGTCGACCTACGTTGTATTATAACGCAGTACCTGGGTGACCGAGCCTTGCTCGGTATTTTCATTTTATTTTTTGTTTTTCTTTTTTTTTCCTCGGTATTTTTATATTTTAATTTTATTTAAATAATAAATCACGAGTGAAATTAAAAAAAAAAAAGAAAAAAAAATTAATCTGGAGACTGAGATTCGAACTCGGGTCAACACGATTTGACACCCGCCGATTTCCTAATTACGCTGTTATAGCTATGTTGACGCGTAGTGAAATTAAGCTTCGTATTCTAATGATATTTTTTCATTGCCTAAAAACAGGGATAAAACGACATTTTTTTAATGAATCCTAGCTAGATCAATTCTTTGTCCCCGAAATCCCCTGTATACTGAATTTCACGAAAATCGTTGGAGCCGATTCCGAGATTCAAATTCTATATATATATATATATATACACAAGAATTGCTCGTTTAATAGTATTAACGCATATCTTTTTACTGGGTGTACCTATCGATTTTGATGATTCTTGTTTTAATCAAAAGCTGATGCTTTTTTAGTGGTCCTATTTAAATTTGATTGAGAGCTGATGACGCCTTTTTGAGTAATCTTTGATAACACGTATTTACTTGACTATTTTTTCGTCTACCTACGTTTTAGGTATTACTTGTCAATGTAATAATAATTGTAGTCGGTTTTTTTTTCGTTTGCGAGCAAACACAAAATTACATTATGAACTTAAATTTTAAAATCCTAAATATATCGAATATCATTATAATTTAATTTTATATATATATACACAAATCAAACATTAGAAAAAAGTCAAAACCGGCGTTAGTCAAGAACTACACCGTAAACAAAACTTTAGTTAAGACATCACTTGCAATGGAAACTACAAGAAAACATAGTTGATCTCCTCGATATTCTGCTTACAATTTACTGCTTACAATTTACTGCTTACAATTTATTTTGTGTGTGAATTTCGTGCAATAATATTACTAGTCTTCTTTAATTAGTTCAACTTCTTGCTGTAATTATAAAATCTTATCTTATCGCACTCTTATTGCACTTTTTTTAAAATATCGAAATAAAATCATTTGAAATTATATTAAAATCAAACTATTTTAAATTAAATTTTCTACAAGTGTATGGGTTTAATTTACAATTTAAAGGTACCTACTACAACGGTACGTAATATGAAATAATCTACAGATACTGCCAGCGCTTCAGTGTTTTAGATAGATGTTTTATTTTATATAATAATATGTAAATAATAAAATTTAAATGTTAGTACAATATTTTCTATTCGTATCATAAGCGCAAGCTGATGCATTTTACAGACAGGTGCTGAAACGATATTAAAGTCAGGCAAATCTGTAACAGTTATTCTGATATTTCGTGAGAAGAGAACGTAAAACGTGAGAACGATAAATCAGTGCTTTCTTTAAATATAAAGTTTATTACATATATTTCGAAATATGAAATGTAGGTTGTATATCTATAAAAATCTAGCATTATTAATAGTACCTGGGTGACCGAGCCTAGCTCGGTATTTTTATTTTTTATTTTTTGTTTGTTTTTTTTTCTCGGTATTTTTATATTTTAATTTTATTTAAAGAATAAATCACGAGTGAAATTTAAAAAAAAAAAGAAAAAATAATCTGGAGACTGAGATTTGAACCCGGGTTAACACGATTCATCACCCGCCGATTTCCTAATTAAGCCATTACAGCTATGTTAACTTCGGTGAAATTAAGCTTCGTATTCTAATGATATTTTTTCATTGCCTAAAAACAGGGATAAAACTACATTTTTTTAAAATGAATCCTAGCTAGATCAATTTTTCGCCCCCGAAATTCCCTGCATACTAAATTTCACGAAAATCGTTGGAGCCGATTCCGAGATTCAGATTCTATATAATTATATATATATATACAAGAATTGCTCGTTTAATAGTATTATTAATATTAAGGGATTATTTTTAAAAATCAGAATTGGCTGAATTTTCATTGGCTTTTATATTATAAACTAGCTTCTGCGCGCGACTTCGTCGGCGTGGACTCCGCTCCTATTGGTCTTAGCGTGATGATACATAGCCTATAGCCTTCCTCGATAAATGGGCTATCTAACACTGAAAGAATTTTTCAAATCGGCCCAGTAGAACCAGAGATTACCGCGTTCAAACAAACAAACAAACAAACAAACAAACAATCAAACAAACAAACTCTTCAGCTTTATATATTAGTATAGATACAAAGGTCTAAGATTTTATATTGTCTTTGTTTATTTTTTGCACAAACGGTACATATTTTCAAAAAGTAAATCATAGAAAGTACTCGCAAAATTCTGAAAAAATATATATTGTTACACTTTTTTTCTATAAATCACCATTTCAGAGATGTCTTGGTTTTAAATACCAAAACAATGTACATTAAATCGACACCTCCTACGTATTTGGATGTATCTGCCAGATACACGAAATCGGTTTTATTACATTTTTGCTATTTATGCACTTATATCTATCACGTAAAAAAATATCAGATTTTTTTTTGACCAGAACATTGATTTTTGTCAGACGTATAAGTATGTATCTACATATCTTGCTAAACAATGACGCTGATAAAATAAGTAAGTACCAGTTGCACTATAATACGCGGGGGCACAGGTGCGCGGGCTACGAGCAACTACCCGTTAGTCAGTTGTACTACGGCGATCGAGCGGGTGTGGACGCGCTCCGTGACGATCAGCTTTAATTTCAAAAATGTCGAGTAATAGGTTCCAATTTTTAGCAACATTGTAAGAAGATGTAATAAAAAGGCATAAATCTTCCTGCAATGTCGGAGAAGATTGATTATTAGACCAACAAGAGTAGGTACCATCAAGGCAAGGCATGTTGTATTCAACCAAATATGATTAAATTTATTTATAAAAGTCATGATTCAATTGTTTTCTGTTTTTTGTCACAAGTAATTCACATACTGCAGTAAATTTTAATAAACAATGCTGCTAATTTGTATTTGATGTAATCCCGATGTTTAAGTATGTAACTACGTAGATGCACAGTTATTCACTGTAGTTTCTTTTTATCCTGATATGTATTTAGCACTTACACAGTTATTATTTGGAATCCAGTAAGATCAAAAAATGTACCTGTACAGTTAAACATTTAGTCGTTGGAATCCTGTAAGATTGAAAAAAGATTATGGCAGTTACCTACTTGTACATCGAAATTATATCAGAAATAAATCATTTAACCGATTCAATGCGGTGGTTTTTTTAGCAAACTTTTGTGCCTGACGGCAAATAAAATATGTTTTGTAGCTCTTCTGGGGCGCCAAGCGAACTACGAGCTTCAGTAGCTTTGTCTACAGACTGTAATTTTAATGACCCTACATTGCCGTATTCACCTATCATACAAAATATTAGTTCCGTTGAAACAAAAGATTTGTGCTTAGATTCACCAAGTTTTTCAACTTTAATAGCTCAAGAAATAGCTCAACTAGGCTCTAATGGCTCAACAATTACTTCAACACCTATGACTTTATCAGTTAGCTCACCTATGCCACCAGAACACCAATCATTAGAATTCCCCCTATCTTTAAATCAAAGAAAAAAAGCGCTGCGTTAACCAAAGAAAAGATGAATTCTTTATTGAATATAAAATTTTTGGAAACAGGCCATTGGCCCTGTTTCCAAAAAGACAGCTCCCCTTAAGGAAGCGGATGGCTCTGTTATTACAGACCACCGTCCAGACCATAGTCACCGTCAAATGGAACGTTGGGTAGAACACTTCACCAGTTTCTATGCGATTCCAGTCAGCATCGAACCGGAGGCTGTTCAGAGCATGCCTAAACTGGATACTTGGAGTCAATTAGACGACCTACCTACTATAGGGGAATACCATATTGCTGTAAAGCAGCTTAAGCGCGGTAAGAGTCCTGGTAGTGATGAATCTCAAGCAGAAATTCTAAAACTTACGTATGTGTCACATTATGCAAAGGGAAAGGAGATCGCGGCGATTGCAACTCTTACCGTGGCATTTCCCTTTTAGTCGGCAAGCTATTTGGACGCGTCATATTAGGAAAGCTCCAAAAACTTGCAAATCGCGTATATCCTGAGGCACAGTGTTGTTTTCTTCCCTAGCGTTCCACAGTTGATATGATTTTCTCCCTTCGTCAACTACAGGAGAAGTGCAGAGAGCAGAGAACGCCATTTTATATGGTGTTTGTAGACTTGAATAAGGCCTTCGATACCGTCAGCAGGAAAGGTCTTTATACTGCACTGAAATGCATTGGGTGTCCACCGAAACTCTTGAGCCTCGTTCAATCCTTTCATGAGGGTATGAAAGGCGCTGTAGTTTTTGATGGCCAAACGTCTGATCAGTTCGAAATGCGTAGGCTGCGTGTTAGCTTCTACCCTGTTTGGTATATTCTTTTCGCTTATCCTAAAAAATGCTTTCGGCGACAGCCAACAGGGTATCCACCTTCATACAAGAGTAGACGGAAAGCTATACAACATCTCACTGCTTCAAGCTAAATAAAAGCGTGATGACCTTTTCGTCGACTCTTTATTTTATTTTTTTAAATTCTTTATTGTACAAAAAGTGTGTACAAAAGGCGGGCTTAACGCTAATTCATGCATTTTCTACCAGCCAACCTTGACTCTTTGTTATTTGCTGATGATGCAGCCTTTGTGGCAAACTCAGTTCTCGAGCTTCAAACAATCATGGACAAATTTTCCAAAGCATGCACTCTGTTTTCCATGTCCATAAGCCACTAAAAACTGTGGTACTAGCGCAAGGCAGTGCAAATATACCTGCAGTAATGCTGGATAGCACTACCTTACAAGTGGTTGATAAGTTCTGCTACCTAGGATCGGCTGTCTCGAACAATCTTTCACTAGAAGCAGAGATCAATACTCGTATCGGGAAAGCGGCGACTATGTTCAGGCGGCTCAGTCAAGAGTGTATTCCAGGCTTGTGTCTTGAGCACACTCTTGTACGGAGCGGAAACATGGACGTCCTATGCAAAGCAAGAACGCCAAATCAACACTTTCTATATGCGCTGCTTACGGAACATCCTGGGTATAATTAGTTGGAAAGACAGAGTGACCAACGAGAAGGTTCCAGGAATAGCACAGCTACCCAGTCTAACTGCCATGCTTAAACAGCGTCGGCTGCCTTGGTTGGAGCATGTGCACCGAATGGATACCTGCCGACTTCCACGGCAGATCATGCTTAGGATTTTGCTTCGTTTCAAAGACTGCGCCAAGCGCAATATGGCGGCTTTTAACATAAACCACAATAGCTGGGACAAATTAGCCGAGAACAGAGACCAATGGCGTAAGAGCGTGAAGGATAGTCAAAAACATCATAATGAAGCCTGGTTTGGACACTTATCGGACAGGAGAAACAAAAACATCAAAACAGCTATAATAATGACACTAGCGCATCTTTTCCCTGTTCGGTGTGTGGTAGAGTCTGCCGCTCCCGTATCAGCTTGTACAAAAATCAGAAAAAATGCTCTTCAGGCACTGTTTAAATCGTCTGTAACAGACGCAAAGGCCTATGTATGTATGTTAAAGCCTGACCATAAATATAAAAAAACTCGAAATATTTCGGATAATTCACTAAGTAAATTAAAATGTCAATAATGTCAAAACTTTGAGATTTTAACCAAATTTGACAGGAGAGCTTTCGTAATGATGCTGTAATAGAAATAGACCGCCCTCAGAGCAGGTTTTTTTATTTTTATTGGTCAGGTTTTACAGTTACACTATATACTTCCTGATTTTATACTAAGTTTAATTGTGTACCTGGCAGTTCACCATTAAAATTTAAGAATATTCCAATGTAAATATATGTATAGGGCACATACAAGATTTAATAAATTTTTCGGAACAACGTATAAGTATGTATGTGCTAAAACACAACAACCTATAGGTTTAACAATAAAATTTCATTGTTTATGTTAAATTTACGCCAACTTAAGGGTACTTGCCGAATTTCAGGTTATAAGTCGTTACGGTTGCTGAGATATGACGATTTTAATTTTTCGAAAACTTTAAATGGCTCTCCTGTAAAATTTGCTTTTTGCAGATACATAGTTATGCGTAGGAGGTGTCGAAATATACTTTTATAATTTACAGGACTTACGATTAGCGTATGCTATGTATACAAACATGTGTAGCTTCAACAGTTTAGCCTCGACGTCAGTTAGTAAATAAGGTCATATTACATATAGGTAACATATAGCTCACGTCGACGTCTATGTTTACTACTTTGATTATAATTATGTATCGTGAGGTCAAATTTCATAGCTTATTTACCATTCAAGATATTAACTCGTGGTAACGCAGTAAAATCGTGTGAAACAATGCAGAGCTGTGAAGAGCGTGATACCACTGTAGGAGTAAAATCCAGTCGCGTGTCGGGCTGATATTCACTTTTTTTTTTAATGCTGTATTCACACTGCACAGAGCAATACATTTACGACTAAATACAGTATAATGATACTCATATTTGCCCGCAAACGAAAACCCAATTTCAATTGACATCGATAAGTAATAAAACGCAGACAGATGACAAAATAGACAAGTAATTTTTTTATACGAAATAATAGTTTTTTAAGTTGATAAATAAATATGACGCCGCGTTGGCGCAACGGTCATAGCACTGGTTTGTAGTTGTTGCGCTGGCGGCTGCGGGTTCGATCCCCGCACATGACGAACATTTGTATTGGTCATACAGATGTTTGTCGTGGTCTAGGTGTTTGTGCAGTCCTTATGGGGTCTCCCCACCGTGCCTCGGAGAGCACGTTAAGCCGTCGGTCCCGGTTGTTATCATCTACACCTGATAGCGACCGTTACTCATAGTAGGGAATATATCCGCCAACCCGCACTGGAGCAGCGTGGTGGATTAAGCTCTGATATCCTTCTCCTACATGGGAAAAGAGGCCTATGCCAAGCAGTAGGATATTACAGGCTGAAACGTAACGTAAATAAATATAATAGACTACCGAAAAGGTAACAAAAAACTTGACCTCTTTTTATTTAAGCTTATCTGATAAAAAAAAATACTTTATATTTAAACTTATACGTATTGTCTGAATGTAGTTTGATTACCTTTACTGGATATTTGCTCCAAGCTATTCATATTATAACTTTTTTGTCACTTGTTGAACGATGATTTCCAATTTTCCGATTAGTGGTTATTCTCATCTATAATATTTTCAGAAAATTATTTTATTTAATCCCAAGCTATTAGTAAAAACATCATTTTTTTCTGAACTTACCGTTTTTGTTGTTACTGATATGACAGGTGATACGATTGGTGAAGTAGTTACCGAAATTGATAGCTGGCTTGGATCTGGTAATGATAGAAACATAAAATGAAAAAAAACTCACCTACACCAAAATGTGTCATTATTGACTTAAGTAAGTAAGTAAAGTAACCTAAGTAACATAATTATAACACTTAAGCGGTATATGTTAAGACTATGAAATTTGGTTTTTTTTCTACTATGACTAAAAATTATCGACGATGTAATTATGTTACTTTAATTCATACTCACTTTGCTTATGAACGTTTTTATTCGATTTACACTCATTTTTGCTAGCGACTTGATTAAATTTCACAATGTCTGTATTAATTGTTTTTCCACCAGCTGTGATCTTAAACAACACAAGCATGCAATTTTAAAAGCTTAGCAATAATAAAATACTCTATTAAGATTATTCGAAAAAGTACATTTAAATACTTGCGACAACAACAATATAATTTACATAATCAACAAGAATAGTTTTAGAAGGTTAAATTATTATTATTATTTTTTATTTTATTTTTTTGTTTATATACATACATTTAGGAAAACATACAAAATATTAACTACTGAGTTTACAAAATGATAGTATTTTACTTTACAATACGCTATTTTCTAAAGAAACATACTTACTGTATTTTCTTTTTCATTCGGCACGAATTTAACTGCGAATTTATCAGCTATCCTGTGTACTAGTCCCTTTGTTGTAGATAAAATACTTGATGATGTAACGTTTAGCTTTGAATGAATACAATCTGTAGTTCTAAAATAAGTAAAAGTAATTTTGAGTTTCGAAAATGATACAACATTACTGCAAATATATTGAAACTATTCAATTTAAATTATATTTACTTACAGTTGACTATTAGTTTGATACATAAATCTATTTAAATCAACGTCATTTATTATAGAACTGGTCAATGATTTGTCTGTTTGTTTAATATTCAACGATGTATCTTCATCACGTTTAATTACCTCGTAACTATTGGTTGAGTACATATTAGAATCATTTAAAGCAATATCTTCGAATATAATTATTGTAGGGTTTATTGATGTAGTAAAATTTGAAAAGCACTCTTTTCTAACTTTGCTGTCCTTTTTATCTTGTAAAGAATTTCTAGTTTTATGTTTAAGTAGTTTACCATTCTGAGTATTGCTATTTATATGACTTCCTGTGGTTTTTAAATTTATGTTACTTTCTTTGTTTTTCGATTTCATATATTTAAAATTTATATTCTTTAATTTATTTAAGATATTGAATTTACTTGTAACTTTTATTTTTGGATTATTAGTCTTGATTAGGTTCTTATTTCGTAATGTGGTCGTGCTCTGTAGCAATTTTTTTGCCGTTGTAGTTTCATCGTTTAATTTGTCTAACTCATATTTAACTTCATTCATTAAACTTTTTTTATTATTTTTAACTTGATTTAGTGGTTTCGAAGTTGAAATATTGTATGAAGTCGTAGTCTTTACAAAATTTCGCTTTTCTTTATTGTTAAAAGAAAGTGAATTTAGAAGTTTGTTTATATTTTGAAGAGTATTATTTAAATCACTTCTATTATATATTTGTTTATTATTTTCCACATAGGGAAAACGCTTTTTCACTGTTTTCATACTTGTTTTGATCAAGCGATATTTTTTATTATTATTATGCCCTTCCCTGGTTAGTTGTTGAGTTGTAGGTAGAATATTGTCTTTTTTTAAACTCATAATATTTCTTTTTGCATAATTTGTTTTTATTGAGTGTTCATGTTCAATATTTAAATTATTTTCATATTTATTATTGTTGTTATCATGAATACAATTTGAAGAAGATTCTAAGTTCTTTTTAATTTCGTTTTCAGTCGCCAATCGTTTTTTGTTATAAAAATTCAATGTTTTGCTGTTTTTACTTTCATACATATTATCGTAGTAAAACGACGTCGTCTTGCCTTTTTTTCTCTTAGACCACATTTTAAAAAACTTTTTGAGACCCTTTTTTTTCTTTTCTTTAACGTTATTATTGTCACACAATGTAGGAAAAGTATTAGTTTCATTCACTTTATTTTTCAAAGGTGTAATTTTTGCTTTATCTGTATCGCATAAAAGGTTTATTTTTATATTGTTAAGCGAATATATACTTTTCATTGGTATTTCCTTGTCATCGTTTAAGTAAGATCTTTTGTATATTTCTTTTGTTAAACAGTTATGTAATTTATTTAAATATTTTCTACCGGATAATGAATTATCTTTTTTAGGTGTATGATTCGATACATTCTGCAAACTGTCCAATAGAACAAACATTTTTTTTGTTAACAAACTGCCAGTTTCATCGACATTAAAACTCCGCTTATCAATATTTGATGATATCATTTGGCAAGTTCGACCTTGACATTTCCCTTTAACTCTTTTATAATAATCATTTAAAACTTTATCAATTCGATGAATTACATCTCTCAGTTTTTTCCCATCAGTTGGATTCATCCAGAAGAAAGTTTGTATTTCTGTACAATGGTCAATAACGTATTTTTCTAAATTATCAAACTCAAACATCAGTTCAGATATAACTTTATCGCATTCAGCACAAGTCCTACACATAGTTCTGTTAACTTTACAACGACAATCACAAACCCTGTCATGTCCAAAAAATCTCTTAATCCCATCAAAATTAACATTTCTTTTCTTATTGCGTACAATATTTGTCGTATTACCATATTTGTTTGTTTTATTTACGTTACGCTTGCATATTATTTCATTACCAGAGGTTAAATTTTGTACTTTTTTATTATTTGAGGAAATTATTTTAGTGTCACTCGCTGCTTCTGAATTTTTTGAAGCAGTTGATGCTGTTACATGTCTTATTTTTAAATTTGATGTTTCCAGCATATTCATAGGTTTTAACGCAAAATTGCCTTTAGGATAAGTAACGTTCGTATTTTCGACCAGTAAATATAAGCCTGGAGACAGAATACTTTGCTGGACTGTAGTCGGTGTATTGGTGGTTTCATCGAATGAATGTATTTGATATTCTAAATCTACTGGAGTTGACATTATAGCCGTAAATACTTTACGAACGTTAACAGACTCTAAAGATCTTCTCTTATCATGTATTGCTGATGGTATAGCAATGTGAACTTGAATTGAATTTAACTGATTGTCTTTTTCGAATAATGGCGTATATGTAATATTTTTATTGCGATTCGATTCCAGTGTAGCCCTTTCTTTATCTTCAATTCCTTGAGTACTTTTCAATAAATCAACAACGACTTCTAGGGCAGCAACATCTTTAGCCGTAAAAGTTGGAGGGTCTTGTAGAGCTCGTTTGTCATACTTTTTCCTCTATAAATTCGACCAATTAGCATTTTCTACCTAAGATGACAATAAGATAACAAATTTGGATTGTATACGTTCATATTTTTTAATGAAAATAAACATTTTAAAAGACTAATCGTTTCATGTAACAATATATAAATATGAACTTCAGTTAAGAAAATATAACACCTGTTTAGGTCTGTCAATTTAAACTATAAATTATCTATGTAAATAATATAAATGAAAAATATTTACCCTTTTTTCGTCAAAATTATTCAGCAGTTTAAAGTTAATCACCTTAGTTTTAGCTGCACAAAAATATATATATTTTTAATTCAGTATAACAAAAAATTTACCTTTTAGCAATTTAATACGATATTAGTTATTTTTAACCACAAAAAATAAACTTTATGAAGTAGTTTAACTGAAGTAGGGCACAGCAGGAAATTTCCTGCTCAAAATATGGAGCAGCCCGACTGGGGTAGTACCTCGACCTTACAGAAGACCACAGCTAAATAATACTGTTTTCAATCAGTATTGTGTTCCTGTTGGTGAGTAAGGTGACCAGAGCTCCTGGGGGGGGATTGGGGATAGGGTCAGCAACGCGCTTGCGATGCTTCTGGTGTTGCAGGCGTCTATAGGCTACGGTCTTACCATCAGGTGAGCCGTACGCTTGTTTGCCGACCTAGTTACATAAAAAAAAAAGTAGAAGAAAACTAAAAGTGTTTTAAAAAAATTTTAAAAATATGGTGAATATTTATTTTATATATTCTATAAATTTGGCAAACAAATAATCTGCCTTTTTTTATACAACTAGATCGGGAAACAACCGGCTCACCTGATGGTAAGCGATTACCGTAGCTTCCTTTGCTGCCTGCAACTGCAAAAGCATCGCAAGCGCGTTGGCGACTTTACTTACAATCCCCCCTGGAGCTCTGGTACCTTACTCACCACAGAAACACAACTCTGCTTGAAAGCAGTTGCAGCATTCAGTTGTGATTTTCTGTAATATCGAGGTACTTTTCCAGTCGGGCTTCTCCAGATTTTGATCAGGATATTTCGTGCTGTGCCCTACCTCATTTTTTTTCTTTTATTTTAGATAGATAGATAGAGTATACTTTATTGCACACCACTCAGAAAAGATTTACACAAAACAGATATTTACACATAGAGATTGTAATGTACAAAGGCGGTCTTATCGCTTAGTAGCGATTTAATAAGACAAGTTCGTGAACGATTTGTGCCGGTTGTTATAACCAATGTTTGAACTAAATATTTGTATTATATACGATAATGTAAAATTGAATACAATAAATGCTAATATTTTGTTTAATTCTAAGTTCACCAAGTAAGTATAACTTCACTTTGGTATTTACAATACGAAATTACAAAAACCGATCACGTAATGCTTGGCGCCACATTTTACTAAAATATCATAGAAAAAAATATTAAATCCGCCGGATGGGTAAGCTCGCATAATTATGGGACTCATTTAATTCTGTGATAACAAGTTCCGAAGCTCGTATCTTTTTACATGAGTAAAATACACTATTAGAAATACAACCTTAAAACCGGGGCATAAACCCTCTTTTCGTATGCAAAGTTTTGTCATCGTTGCGTGAAAGAGAAAGCAACGGTGCCGCGTATTGTCTCCCAGTCGCCATTTTTTCTTATTCGCCGGCCACTTGTTGTTGTGCTCTTTTAAATTAATTGTTTTCTAGTAGAAAACGTTGTTATTTTTAGCTGAAAATTTGACTATTTGTGGATAATAGTGTTTACTTGTTACTACCAGTTACGGATTTAGTTTAACTTGAACAGTATTCGGATAATACCTTACGTACGGAGTCTCAAAAATAACGATTTTTTGGATTTAAATGGAAAAACAAATCACCGAATTAAACAAGGTAAAGTAGCTCGCATGGTATTTTCTATGTTAATTAATGCTTTTATTACGAATAAATGGGAAAGATAAGTAAAGTAAAATTAATAAAAAGTGTAGAAAGTTATTTGAACAAATTTAATTAATATTTATCTGAGTCGTTATTTTTATTATCACATAATTAAGTGAGTTGTTATTTTTTTCAGAAAAAATGGAGGGAAAGGACAATACTCCATAAACGTCTAAGCTGAAGTCAAAAATATGAATTAAACTATTTTGTGTGTTCTATAATATTAATTACTGTTATGTTTGAAAAAAAAACCATAAATACTTATTTCTAGTCCTACTTAGTTAATTCTAATCATAATTATGTGATAAAAAATATGAAAGACTCATCTAATTGTGTTATATCAGTATTATGATAATGCTGTCACCGAATTAAAGTGATTATCACAAAATTACGTAAGTGAACGTGTGATTTATAAAGCTATGTTAGAACAAGTTCTTTGTTGTAAAACTAAGAGTTTATTAGCTTAAATAGTAAGTAAAAGACTGAAGAAAGTTCCTACAAAAAATAAAACATTTTGATTACGATTGTCCTGGGTTTTATTGCTATTATCCAAATTATCACAGAATTATGCGAGCTTACCCTACTAATTTTTATCTCAAATGATTATGTACTTATAACGGTAAAAGTATTGCCAATTTTTATACCTTTTTGATCGTGTTGGCTATCTTCAAGTGTTTCGTCAAGTATCAGATGGCTATAAAAGAAAAAGTTTTTCTTTTAATACTGACATAGAACGTTATGTATAATAATTTAGTACTAACAACATTTTATTATAAGTAAAGTTCCGGGTTTAAAAGGTATAGTTAAATAACTTACTCGTCATTTATGTTTTTGTATTCCGACAAAGCCATACCTGAATCTGTAACCATATATTTATATAAATTTTATCTTAGAATTTAAAAATTAACATGATACTCGTAAACACTTACTAGTGTCAGTATCAGAGTTCCAATTACGGTATGGATTATGAAAAATAATATCATATTTGAAACTATGTCCTTTCATATGTACACGATTTGGAATTTCTTGTCCAAAAAACATATTCGATTCAACTTTATCGTGAATATTATTTCTTACGGGTGCGTTCGTTGAAGTGAATGAATCCTCTTTATTTAACATATGAGTAAACCTGAGTGGGTCTCGACTCGCATTTATTTTATATAAGTAATTAGTGATGCAGGTCGACTTCTTTTTTACAAATTTGTCTGGACGATTATCTTGCTGCCGATTTAATGCTATTATGCGTTAAAGTAAATAATTAGTTTATTAAGTTATTAACTTTCAGTGCATTTCATTACGTATAAATTGTGAAAAAGCTTACCATAACACTTTTGTAAATCATTAACATTTCGACTGCTTGCCATTGCAGTGACTTTATTTTTTGATTTCCAGGATTTTACGCTTTGAGGAACTGGGATACTCAAAGGAGCCGTAACGGATGCCACATCAATATCATGTTCCTTTAAAAATTTATCGAATTCATCTACTTGCATAGGTATTGGAGTATCAAAATACTGTTCAGGAGGAGTATATGTGTGTTCTGGTTTATTCTGAAGAGCATAACGACCAATAGAAATAAAAAGGAAAAAAAGAATGAAAAAAGTATCTACACGATCTACATAGTGTTATACTTACATGCGACTTAAGTTTTTTTAATTTAAACAAATTTATTTCTGGAAAAAATGCATTATGTATTATTTAACATCTTATAATTTAATTTTAAAATTGCTCTAAAACACTGTTTAGAAGAAGAAAAAAATAGCTAAAGTAGTTATTGAGTTAGTGTTTTTGAAGTTCCTTTTTGATTTATTAATTGGTATAAAAAAATTCAAAAACAAAAGATAATTATGTAGATACGAGTAGTAGTAGTAGTAGTAGTTATTTATATATACCATTATTAAAATTGTTTTGATCAACAGAACTGTTGAAAACTTCGTCAGGTATATTTTTTTCTATATTTGAGTATGTTGATTTTTTTGATAAATAGTTTTTGCTAGAGTTTATTCTGTTTTTTGCATATATATTGATGTCTGGTGTTTCATTAATTATTGAATCAAGAATAGAATTAGATGTCACGTAATTTTCTGTAATAGGCCTGATTGTTACCATTTCATTGAGTTTTTTTATTTCATGGTTCAAAATTCTTTTCTTGTCAGGAATCGTGATTGTATCGTGTAAAGTTTTCACTTTACATTGATTGCATTTAGCTGGGTTTATTTTAACAGTCGGCCTAAAGCTATACAAATATTTGTTTCTAAAATACGTACCCTTTGTACGTTCATCTTTATAAGGAATATATACATTGTTTCTATCAGATATATCCAAATTTGCTTTACTGGAACTAGATTTATGTTTTAAAGTATTTATTGTAGTATCTTGTGAATTGAATTTTTGTAAGCTATACGTATTCTTAAAATTTCTTGGAAAAACATTCACAACGCTTGGTGATTTAGTTCGTTGTTTAATTTTTTTATTATTTTCATTCAATTGTAATGGAATTTGACTTGCATAATCTCTATCTTCCTTTTTTTCGTTGTCGGCACTAAATCTTGTTCTTAAATTTTTAATTTCATCACTAATGCTGTCTTTGGTCATTGTAGCAAAGGTTGGAAAAGTAATAAAATAAGCTTTTGTTAAACTATTCTTGTTGTTAAACGTTTTATAATTTACGTTAATTATATCGTCACTTGTATGTTCCACGGAGTTGCTGTGATCTAGGTATATGTTTCAGAATGTAATGTTAGTCTTATAAAATAATTAATATATTTAAGTAGTATACATATGTATTAATTAAGTTTAATATAATTAGGTACAAAATTTGTTAAGTATAAGTAAAATTATCCAGGAAAATAAAACAAAATAATATCATAATTAAGTATATCAATAAAAATTACCTGGCGTATAATAATTATCTTTGTCAAGTCCGGGATAATTATTAAAATAAATTTGTTTACGGCTGTCTCCAAATTTGAACAAATTATTACCGGTATTAGTACTTTGTAAATCAAGAGAAGGATATAACACATTGAAATCAGCTGAAATGTTTGGCACTTGTTTTATCATATCCTCAATTTTAAAATAGTCTTTAGACTTCATATTGTTTGGTTCCGCAATGTACGTATCTGATACAACTTCGTAATCAAAAATTTTTTGTCTTCGAGTATATTTAGGTCTACCGGTAGATTTTACTACTTTGAAAAATTTAAAACGAGGAATTCGTATATTATTTTCTCTTTTCTCTATTCTATCTTTTTTATTTTTCATTGTCAACGTCTTTGGCACTGAATCGATACCTTCAAAATCCGCTTTCATTCTATTCGAATTTAGTTTACAATTTTTCAACCTTTTCTCTTTTATCATATATCTTTTATATCTTAACCTTTGTTTATTTTTTCTTTTATGTCTTTTAATTTTGAAATTGTTATCAGCTAAAAGTAGATTGTTACATAAAAGTCTGAATATTGCCTAGTATCTATAATTTTGTAGTTTAACATTTCATAATTGTATATTTTTTTATTATATAGGTATATATATATTACAAACCTTGCAGCAATTTGTCGAACGCCATGTGTTCAGAATCCAAATCATTTAAATAATTAGCTTTTGGATTACGTTGTTGTGAAAAAGAGGTTATTTTAGACGTTGTAAAATTTTCTTGTTTACTTTGGTCAGTTATCAGAAGATTTGATTCTTTAAATGCTACTGTTTGTGATGTATGAAATTTTTGAGGAGGATCTTTATCCAAAAATATGAAAAAATGCTTTTTAAACCAAGAATCTTCACTTTTAGTAGAAATTTCTTGATCATCTAAAGTTTCTGACTCAACAAATTTTCTTTTTAGTCTTGCTGTTGGTAAATGCGGAATTTTATTAAGAATGAATTTTCCTATGTCATCTACTTTATGATGTTTATGAGCTTGATATCGAACAAGATTAGAATATTTTTTATCATCATAATTCTTTTGATAATTTAAATAGTATTTATAACCATTTACATAATCATTATATGCGATTTTGTCACTTATAGCTTCATAGCTTGTATCGTCAGTAACATTATACCGATTATTTGGTTCATGAAATGTAGTATCTTTGTTATTATTATCAACGAGCCCATATCTTATATTTTTCCTTTTATTTCTATGAGTTAAACTTTTTTCTGAGTTGATTTTTCGTTTCGCTGGAAGACTCTTAGTATATAACATATTCATCACATTGTTTTCGTGACTTTTGGTCAGGAGTAATTCAAATACTGAAAGCATTGAGTAATCATCACTAATTATAGGTATTGAATGTGATGATGAGGTAGTAGAGATGTTATTGTTCTGCGTTCGATTTCTTCTACTATCATGCTTTTCTCGTAAAGAAGATTTTCTTATTGACTTTGTATTAGGTAAAGTTGACGTTGCATTAATTTGCGATGAATTAGTAACCCCAGGTGTTTTATCACGTAGCTTATCAAGCTCGTTTTGAACTGTAACTTTTGTCTTGTTTATTTCTTCTTTATAATCATTCGATAATTTGTTTTTTACTTTGTTTAAAATATATTTGCACTTTTTTTGTAACATATTTTCAATATTGTTTGCTAAGGTAAATGAATCTTCTTTTATGGATCGCACATTAATATTATGCTGTATTTTGTTATTATTCGCAGTATTAGCTTGACGAGCAAATTTACTAGAGTTATTATTATTTTCAAATGGTAAAAAGGTATCAAAGGAAAAACCTGTAAACATTTTTGGTCTTCTTAAAAAGACGTTTGAACTAAATGTTGTTTCTGTAACGGTACTGCTAATTAGATCTGACACTGATGGTTCGTTTTGAGTCATCATTTGTATTTCTCTGTGTTTCATTTCATTAAGAACGGCTTCAATTTCAACTGTCCCCAAAAAGTCTATGTCATCATTACTAGATTCAATAATATTATCTCTAACCGAGTTGTTGTTTTTCTCTAACATTTTTTCATTACTAAGAAACGAACTACGATCATAGCCATATACTTTGTTTAACTTTTTATTTTCAGTTAATGGTATATAGCTTGTATTATAATATTTCATATCTGAAGTTGAATATTTCTGATAATCTTGAATATTTTTAAATATTTCAAATTCTTTTACATTCATCTCTTTACTTGCCAATTTTCTTTTAGATCTTCCTTTATTTCGATAATACAAAGTTTTAGGATAAAGAAAATCTAAATCTAGTATTGGCCTTTTATTGTATTTATGAAATAATTTTACTTCACTTTCTACTGATCTTTCCTTACTTATATACTTTGTATTTAAACTGCCAATACTTCCAGCATTTTCTTTATTTGTCATACTTTTAAACATAGGTCGAGCGTTCAGAAGCACTATACAAAAATACAACCTGCAAAATATATAATTATAAAATAATTTAGCTTCCTTATTAACTTTAAAGTAAAACTAAAAAAAATAATATATCGATTAGAGGTAGACAAGACTATATGTATATATTATGATTGAAAAAATAGCTAGAGTTTTAGCTAAAGTTAATTATAAGTTAATGAATATTTTAATATTATTAATTATATCTATTAATACCCTAAGAAATCCAAAAATATCATTTCATAATATGTTATAATGACACTCATTAAAATATACAAATATATAGCTTTTAGAAATAACCATTTTTATTAAATGACATTGTCACACCAAACCATAGACCTTAATAAACGTCCAATTAGACAAAGATCACATTATATTTAATTTATATAAAATCTTATAGTAACAAATACTGCAATTGGTTAAATTGTAGTAGTTAAAAAAATAATAATTAAATTATAAAAATATTACTTGAGCTATTTTTCGAAACGTTTTAAGCATTACCACTATATTTGCGTAAGTAGTTTATGATAGTTTCACCCAAGGATTTTTTTTACACTGACATATTTAAAATTATATATAAGCGTAGTCATAATGCGCTTTTAAAAAATAATGACTGTGTAGCAATTGCTTATACAATTCAATTTCATTGTAAATAAAATAAAATTTATCACAATTCACAATAATATTAAAATTAAATTTTTTCGTTTTTAGGGGAATTTAAACACGATTTCACCATCCAGCTCGGCCACTTAAGCACTTAAAACGTCGCAGAGATGAATGGTTCAACTTCAGCGCTCAAAAGTTAACGGGCAAAGAAAAAGTCTACATTTTTATCTAGAAAACTGCGTATTACAGTGAAAAACACACTTCCAGTGTGGAAATATGATCAATTACATAAAATAATCATTAATAATTTTTATATAATTTTTTTAAATCTTTAATTTTTTTTTAAATTAATATAAACATTATTGAATAAAGAAGTATGCGTTGTTACCCTGTTTGTCATCCATTGTATGTAAAACATCAAAATTAATAAATTATTTATGGCATTTCTTAGACTAGTTATCACTAAAACTGGAAAGTGTTGTATTTCATTTGCTAGCTATTTTTTATTCCATGAATACAGAATTTTACATCTCTATATACCCATATATTTTCTTTCACTATCTTCTTTATAATTAAACGAGATGGCACTGCTACCTTACCTAATCGTCCTTACAAATATATTATTTCCTTAAAAGTCTACTGTAAACATCTATTAATTGCTATAAACCTAGAAATATCCAATTTCTTATCTTATTTCCACACAGTGTAATTTCTCAAATGTAGGATTTACTATCCGCCATCCGACATTGGTTTTATGATGACGTAATGTAAGCCATTGTACTTCCCCAGCTCGCCATAAAACTAACGACACATAATTTGTGAAAACCCTTCAAAGCGATTCCGTAGGTGAATTCACGTATAGAATGTACGTATATACTCGTTAAAAACATTATACCCTCCGCAATGAAGTTAATGATTAAACCAAGTTCTGATAATATTAAAGCTACACCGTCCTTTGCCTCAAATAATTACTAAAATATTTTAATATGGAGAACAAATATATATAATGATTATATAACAAAGCTCAGCGTGATATTAAATTATGAAGATTGTTAAGCTATTTTTATATTTCAGACGTTGTCAAAGGTTTTTAAATATATTTTTATGAGATATCCAAAAAAGAGTAACTGAGGTAGGGCACAGCAGGAAATTTCATGCTCAAAATATGGAGCAGCCCGACTGGGGTAGTACCTCGACCTTGCAGAAGACCACAGCTAAATAATACTGTTTTCAACCAGTATTGTGTTCCTGTTGGTGAGTAAGGTGACCAGAGCTCCTGGGGGGCATTAGGGATAGGGTCGGCAACGCGCTTGCGATGCTTCTGGTGTTGCAGGCGTCTATAGGCTACGGTCTTACCATCAGGTGAGCCGTACGCTTGTTTGCCAACCTAGTTACATTAAAAAAAAGAGTTTTTTAATAATTTTTTATCTATTAGATTTTTCCTTAAACTAGTGGTCACGCAGTGGTGGATATTCGACCATAATAAATTTAAGCTATAAGTTTGAACATTATTATGGTTCTGTTGTCAAAGACTTACACTTCTATAATAATAAACAAAAGAGAATATATGTATGCGTCTGTGTCAAATACGTGGTAGTGTGTACATAATGTTTTTTTTAACCGACTTCATAAAAGGAGGAGGTTTCTCAATTCGATAATATATAATATATTTTTTAATGTGTGTTCGCGGATAACTTCGTCGTTTATGAACCGATTTTGTTGATTCTTTTTTTTTAGAAAGGGGATATCCCAAGGGTCCAAAATCGTAGTGACGACTAGTGTTTGTTAATTTTTTTCGTCTACTTACTTTGTATTACTTAATTAATGTAACTGTAATTTAAGTCGTTTTTTTTTCTCGTTTACTAGCAAACACAACTATTATTGATTTAATCTAGTTTTTATACATAATTTTAAACAATTATTTACCTTCCAGGCTTCCACACTCCTTCTCTATATAAACTTTAAGTGTGCGAAATTTCATACTGCTCCGTTCTCGCAATTTTCGTAAAAAGGGGTAGGTACAAAGTTTTTGCTTCACGTATTAATATATAGATTATTTTTAAATAATCTTGTCTATTCCAATAGAATTCTTAATTCATTTAAAAAAATCTAAAAGAGATCACGACTTCATATTTAATTTATTGCATATAATAATATGAACTTTGATTTGGATAAATATATCCAAATCAAAGTCAAAGATAAAAGTAGCAGTCATATCTATATATTTCAGAAGCTCTAGCCTCTTTCGGAATTATTCAATATTAGTATTGCTCCATATTTCTTTTCATTATTCCAAAGGTCCTTTTCAACGTTTAGAAAAGAAACTCCAGACCTTTATATTTCCTCTTTTGGACAGTATTTTCGTGTACAGAGAATCCATTTATTTCTATATGTTTGATGAAGTTGGTATGTTTTGTTTGTATGTACTATTTCATCAGGAGAAATTAGATTTAACTTTTATACTCGTTTTTTCTAAAAGAAGTATAATATTTCACGTACTCAATTACATTAGTATTTTATTAGGTTAATAATTAAATAATGTACGCAAGCAAGAAACCTCAACTATAAAAAAATGTTATCTTAGTATTGTATAGGTTAGTGTATAGGTTATGGAGAAGACTTAAATCAAAGTCCATATCTAAAAAAACAAAGTCCATAATTAAAGAAGCAGCATCGGTAGTGATGACAAAGAAATGTGTACGTTCATAAAACAAAAAAAAGGTCTCAAACATAATTATGTATGATACTCAATTTATATTAGTTATCTATCCATCTATACAAATAAATAAAATTAGCGTGTCTGTTTGTCATATTAAAATAACCACTTTTTACTAAATACATATGGATGTATGTGTATACGCGGACGAAGTTGCGGGTACAGCTAGTAGATTAATAATAACCTCTTTCTGTAACTTGTTGAATGGTATCTTATTACAACCATTAAAACCATTAAAAATAATCTTTACCTTGAAAAAAACGAAAACTTTTGCAAACGAAGAGGTTGTAGCGCTGAGACGGTGCAAAGAAGTGAGAGGGAGACTTTTCCTCCCCACTCGAGGGCTGGGGTGGACGGATTTGCTTAAAAGTACATGCCGTTCAGATTGCGCTGAGCTACCTGCAGCTTCTGTGGGGCTGCACGGTCTGATCTAGGGGCGGAGGTGAGGCTGGTTGCCTGGCGTCCCGTTGGTGGGACGCTTCTAGAACTTGCCCCCCTCCTGCAGAGGGTGAAGAGGTTGGACCGGTTGAGAGTCCCTTCTGACGGGGCTGAGAGGTCAACACCGGGGGCGTCGTGGTAGTATGCAAAAGCGATACCAGGACGTCCCACTAAGGTGACACTGGAAATAGATAACAACAACAAACAGATTGGGTTTTGGTGGATAGTCAGTCGATAGACAGTCGGCTGGGAGCACCATGCTCCCGTCACTTCAACAGCGGGGCTAGTCCACAAATAGCATTTCCCCATCTTTAAAAAATTAAAAAGAAAACAGTGAAAGAGCGGTTAGCTGACGCTACTGTACGTGCTGGCGGCACAGTTTTCGTTTTCTACATGCTCGCCGATGGAGCCTTGGGGACAAAAAGAACCTACACAAATTATCATTCAGATCGGTAAGTTTAACTGAGGTAGGGCACAGCAGGAAATATCCTGCTCAAAATCTAGAGCAGCCTTACTGGTGAAATACTTCAATCTTACAGAAGATTACAGCTAAATTATACTACTTTCAAGCAGTGTTGTGTTCCTGTGATGATTAAGGTCGGATTCGGGGTAGGGTCGGTAACTCGCTTACCATGCTTGTAGTGTTGCAGGCGTCTATGGGATACGGTAATCGCTTACTTGTTTGCTGACTTAATTTTATTTGAAAAAAATCCGTCTCATTTTCAATGAACTTAAGTTCAGGGCCCCTATAAAACAATCTGAGTGGGATAGAGACATGGATAATGTTCATGAATGTGCTTGGAGAAGTATCTTAAAAATACATTTTGGACTCTGTCTAACAGAAGAGCGCAGGTAGGTGTAGGTAGGTGCGGCTTTGTTAGAACCAATTCATTATAGATAAGCAGAATAGAATTAGCGTAGCGAAGGTATGTAGCGTTCCTCAGGACATATCCAAGACGCTTGTGCAATTCTTTAACTAGGGTTGTTATATGCTCGTGGAATGGAAGTTTTGGGTCAAATAAGACTCCCAAGTTTTTGATTAATATAGATTTGTAATAATTTGGTTCCCAATCTTAAAATCGAACTTGATAGGTTGCCACTTTCGATCAAGTGTAATCGCGCAGCATTTATCGATATATATTGAAATCCATTTTGTTCAAAGCACTCAATCCAAGAGTTATTGAATTAACGTCCGTTTGCAGCACTACGCAATCAGCTTCAGATATTATTTCGGTGAAAAGTTTGAAGTCATCGGCGTATTGTAAAGGTGGAGATTGACTTGTACCGTTTGTTTGTAATGTATCATTCGAGGCGATCTTGTTACAATATGGCGACACAGACTGACTTGTAACGTGTGTTTGTAATGTATCATTCAAACTCTTGGCTCAAGTGTGCTCCATCTATTGAAAAAATATCAGTAACAGAAAGACATGCACTGACTGTACTGTGACTGTGTGTGTAATTTGTACGAAGCTATATATAAATATTAAAAGCACTTATAGTGAGAACAAATCTTATCCATTTTGTTTCATAGACGAAATCGTTTCATTTTATTACATAGGTTTGTAAACCCCAAACGTTGGTACAGGGTAATATAACCGTGAATGAGAACGAGGAATGGAACATTTAATTACGTGCTTACACAATACGCCAAGCTTACGAAAATGGTGTGAACAGTACAAGAGGTAATTGTTATTAGACGAAGAAGATGTTAATATTTATTAATATTTAAAATAAGTTGTTTTAAATTCTATTGAAGTAAAACTTTAATAATGCTTTATTCCATCAGTAATTTCGTATTTGTATTAACAAGAAAAATTATTTTTTGTATTAACGAAATTATTATCTTTAATAATAACTCTTTAAATTGTACAGTTTATTTTACTCTTTATTTTATTATTTGGCTACGATGATGCATGAATAAGTACAATTGAAGTTAACATAATTTGTAAATCACGCTTTAATAAATTAGCCATTTTTATTACATACGATTCAGCCTGTAACATCAGCAGTGGGATGGTGCTGGTCTGAAGTTAAACTATTGTAAAAAAACGCACGCCGATAATAAAACAAATATTTGACTAGCTCGTTGGCGCAGTGGGTAGTGACCCTGCTTTCTGCTCCGAGGGTTGTGGGTTCGATTCCCACCCCGAGTCTGGCTTAATATATATTTTTATTTATATATGTATTATTTATATGTATGTTTATCGAAAAAAAATGTAGCTATACCAGTCGGCTGTTACCTATAACACAAGCATTAAATTGCTTACTTTAGGAACAGACGACCGTGTGTGTACTGTGTAGATATTTATTATCTATTTATTTATTTTATGTAGTACAAATGGCATGGGCAACTAAGAGCCCCTGGATGTTGTTAATATAAAAAACATCCCACTGCTGGGTATAAGTCTCTTTCCCAATGTAGGAGAAGGTTTGGAGCATAAGCCACCACGCTGCTCTACTGCGGGTTGGCGAATATATTCTCTACTATGAGTAACGATCGCTATCAGGTGTACATGATAACAACTAGGACCGAAAGCTTAACGCGCTCTCCGACAACAAGGACAGACACCAAGACCGGACAGAAATATTTCAACAAATACAAATACTTATACAAAAATACTTTGTTAGATAAAAAAAACTATTTACATAAATAATTTGTTGTTACCACATACATATTGTTTTGCGCGAGATAAGTTTTTTCGTTACTAACATGTATCCCGAACTTTTAGTTTTTTTTTTTTTTTTTTTTTTTTGTTACTAAGTCGACAAACAAGCGTACGGCTCACCTGATGGTAAGTGACTACCGTAGCCTATAGACGCCTGCAACACCAGAAGCGTCGCAAGCGCGTTGCCGACCCTATCCCCAATCCCCCCAGGAGCTCTGGTCACCTTACTCACCAACAGGAACACAATACTGCTTGAAAACAGTATTATTTAGCTGTGGTCTTCTGTAAGGTCGAGGTACTTCCCCAGTCGGGCTGCTCCATATTTTGAGCAGGAAATTTCCTGCTGTGCCCTACCTCAGTTAAACGTGTTTAACTTTTAGTAACTTTAATTTTTAAAAATGTTCTAACATCTATGATAGTGTGACTGATAACTCGAGAAATATTGCCTTTTTTAATGTTGTGGTGAATTTTAAAACGATCATGGTATGATATAATTTGACATTTAAATTCATAATCATACAACTCTACAAAACAGGGCATAATTGTAACCTTAAAGCGTGGCCTATGAAAAGACAATCTGATCAATTAACTTATTTAACTAATCACCTGCTACATAAGCAAGTAATGTCATAAAATGTAATCTCATCGCTTTAGTAGGTAATAGCTTCTGCGCGCGACTTCGTCCGCGTGGAATAGGATCGATTATGCCATACATGATTTGTGCGAAACTTTAACCGTTTAGGCACTGGAAGCTCTCAAAAGGAAAAAAAACCGGATTTTGAAACATTCTTCATTGGAGCTACGCACCTATTGGTCTTAGCGTGATGATATATAGTCTATAGCCTTCCTCGATAAATGGGCTATCTAACACTGAAAGAATTTTTTAAATCGGTCCAGTAGATCCTGAGATTAGCGCGTTCAAACAAACAAACAAACAAACAAACAATCAAACAAACTCTTCAGCTTTATTATATTAGTATAGATATAGTATAGATGTACATAAATAACTTCCTACCAAGAACGTAAGAAGATAAATTTACTTCAAGATTCGAAGATTGAACAAACCTTGGTTTACTTAGGTTCTTTCATTCTTTGTATCTCATCCCAGAGTATTGTGAACTTGAAATAATTGAATGGCACTTATGCATTGTATTCTAAGCTTATATCGAGACTTGTGTTCATTGAAAGGATTAGAAAAGATCTTTTAGTTGTCAAGTGTATGTTATAAAAGTCAGTAATTTAATTATTTTTAGGCTCTCTATAAAAGAGAAATCTACGCTATCTACGATCAATGTTCTAGAGAGATCTATGTAATTAAGTAGAAATAAAATGATACTTAACTTTTCTTTTATTAAAACAATATTGTAAAATTTATTAAAAGTAAATTTCATCTTTTACTGACATCGAAGCAAGCAAATATTAAATGTCTGAGATAAATTAATAAACTTCATTCCTCCTACACTTTCAGAATACATATAACATTATTTACTGAAAACTATTTTGTAATTGCCATAATATTCGATATTTAAAGTTAAAATTTCAAAGTAGGTATTTAACAGTCAGTGGCCGAAAGGCTAAATTTTCATTCAACTTACATTATATTTTTATAGACTCACATATGACTTCTATCACCGCATTGTAAGATGGAAACTGTTATCCTAAAAGGTAACATATTACTATGTTATGGGACAATAATGATAGAAAACTGCATTGTTGCCTATTTAAGTCATGTATATTTTACATTGTCTATCTATACTAATAAATGGAGAGTCGGTTTTTTTGTTCGGTTTGCGAAAACTACTGAACCGATCGGAATAATACCTACATATATGTTTTGGAGAAGGTTTTAGTTTAGTATATGATATGTGTATGGTGATTACTCATCGTGTAAAAATACGGACGGACAGAGGTCGCTAGCTTTATATATTTTGCGTAGTAAAGTATGATTTTTGTTTTTTAATGAAAAACATACAACTATGATAATATTATAAAGATTCACCTTTTCTTTTTATTTCGGTCTAGTTTGGATGCTTGCCTTTCTAGTCACTATGTCTATTATTATAAACACCTGAAATTATCCACTTGTATATGAGTATAATTACAGAAACGTGTTAAAATCATATTAATTTAAATGAACTTTTAAAATTTATAATATTTCAATAATAAAGCGTTACTTTACTTTTAAAGAGCCTTTACGTCTACAATAACGACGTTTTAATATTTAAGGCATATTTATTTATTCAATTGACCACTCTAGTAAGCTAGTTTTGTTTTAAATTGGTTGACAAAAAATTATTAAGTAGGTACCTTCATTTCGACTTATTCAATCCTCATTTTGAATATAAAATCAATAATTTTGATAACTAATATATTAAATTAAATTTATAATACAATGTGAACTTATTTTTCTGAATTTAATCTCATCTAGCTATAAGTTTCTTATAAACCTTATTATTTTAAAACAAAAGCGAACTAATGAGTGAACAAACAATGAGTGCTGGAAGGAAAATTCTCATACATATGCATTCTGTCTGACAACCAGCGGATCGAAATATTCAATATCGTCACGTGAATTTCAATAGAGTACCCAACTTTCGAGAGAAAATTGGAGAGTTCTGAATATTCTTCGGCAATTCCGAAAAAATATATGTTAATCTATTCGAGGATCCATTTTCATAAATTGATTGCTTCGAGCCAATATTAAAAGTATTGTATTGGAATAAAGTAATTGTCGATACAGCTGCGGCTGTTATTATTAATAAAATTATGTCGTTTACTTGTTACAAATAGCTTACCTATAATGAAACTAGTTAGACATTTCACGTAGGTACAAATGTTACCCAGAGTTTTCTTAGAACTATATTGCCAAACTCTATGTGAATATTATGTTACATATGTGCATTTCCAGCTCTGCAATATCGATAGATATTACTGAAAGTAATACTTAAAAAACCGTCTTATGTGTATAAATACAACAATATAATATAAATACAATAATAACTGTAATTTCAAGATAAATTACAGTTATTAACAAAGTTTCCATCGCAAATGGAAACAAATGTAAAAGAAAATGTAGAGCTTATATTATATGTATATAAAATATATTTTTTTTTTGGTATCGCAGGGTATTTGGGGTGCCACTACCGCACTAAACCCCCTGCGGGAGCCTTCAGCCGCTATACTTGGAGGGTCCCGGATCTGCAGGCAACAGGATCCCTCCAGCGACAGGCTGGCCTCGGCGAAAAGGCCAGACTTCTCCTCCATGGGAACTGTCCGGCTGTATATAAAATACTAGCTGTACCCTGTACTTCCATTTTTAAACCCCTGACCCATAATACTTAATTCAGCTTAAGATGAACTGTTCGATCAAGAACTTCTTTATATTCTGAGTTTGATTTTTTAAACAGTAGATACCTACTCGATAACAACTACTTCCTATGAAACCAATTAATTACTAATAGAGATATGTTAAGAGAACATAAAATAAGTAAAATAAATAAAAATCCTTTGCGGTGAAGGCATTGCCAAAATCATAAATTACTCTACGTTCACATAAAGCGGTGTTAAGAAAAGTCATAACAGTTATTGAACAGTTGTCGACATGACGTGATCTATGTTATCGACGTTATAATGATGTATCGAATAGTCATCTATTTGATTATTAATAATTTGATTTCCAATTACATTTCAGATATTCTTATAATGGTTTGTATATTCGTCACAATAAATCTAAACTCGATAAATAACGTCGAGGTTAAAAATAACATAGCATTTCAGTTGTCTTGCTAAATAACATGTGTAAATATCTATTACATCAGTTTTACACCACCTCAACATTTTTAGGTATTTTCTTGAACAATACCTTAAGGAATTCGTTGTATTAAATTTCTCATGAAGGTATTTCAAATCTTCATGTTTAGTACTATAGCCTAATTGCGTTAAGAAAATAGTGACAACGACACTATAACACAACTATGTTGATTGGATTTGAATTTATCTAAACGGTAGACTTAATAAAATTCTCAATTCTCATATTCTTATGTAAACCTAAAAAAAAATTATTTTAGAAATTTTGTCTCCTAATGAAAAATTTTACCTTTAACATTTATTGGTAGTACGTTTCTTTATAGGTATCCATATTGTGTTGCAAGCGCAAAATTATAACAACTGAATATAACACAAATCGGTGGCTGATTTATAATGGCAAGGCTAGATCTAATCTACTAGGGATTTGTGTTCACGCAGTCCTGAATGTGAGCTTTATTTATTACAATTCTTTCCCTGATTAACCTGCTTCGAAGAAAACAATGGCCAAAGGTTTTTTTTTTAAAGTAGTACACCTTTTTCCTCGTTTATCCTAGCTATAAAATCTTTTTTATTACTGTATTATAACCACATACTTTATACGTAAGTCCAGAGATATCGTATAATTATAAGAACGATTTAATACTAGTACCCAGCCCAGTTGCTTAAGTATAACATCGCATTTAGATTTTATTAATCACTACGAATAGACGGATTCAGTAATGTGGACACAACCACAACGTTTATACCTATAATCAAGTAAAATAAAATATGTTAGACTTACCTTATATTACAAATCTTACATATGCCAATTAAGCCTAAAACATCAGAGCTGGTTATTGTATATAATCAAATATTTACATACATAACATTTGTACGTGTACGTTTAGTATAAGACCCACTCACATCGGATCAGCGCTGAATATTCGCATAATTTGGTTCAATCGAACAATGACGATTCAACAATAAAGTGGTTTAGCTCGTAAAATTAAATGATACAACTCAATTTCATTCGTATTTACATTCTAAATACTTCATGTAACTATTGCTATAACATTTGTTAACTATATTTCCCTATAGTATTAAATAGATCTTTTTTTTTTTCATTCTTTCTTTTTTCGTTCTATCCTTAGAGATTATTATTAGTTATTCTACTTCGTCTACATTAAAATCTGTATAGTGTATAGTTAAGTTTCAAACAGAAAAATATTGAAAATATGCATTGTAAGAAAAATTTAAAATCAGGTAGCCTATAACATATTCCGCTGAACACAAAGTAACTATAAAGATCTAATCATATAACAGGTATAAATTTAGTAAAATTAAAACGGATGCTGTTGCGCGGGCGGTTGCGGGTTCGATCCCCGCACACGACAACATTTGTATTGGCCATACAGATGTTTGCCGTGGTCTGGGTGTTTGTGCAGTCCTTGTGGGTCTCCCCACCGTGCCTCGGAGAGCACGTTAAGCCATCGGTCCCGGTTGTTAACATGTACACCTGATAGCGATCGTTACTCATAGTAGGGAATATATCCGCCAACCTGCATCGGAGCAGCGTGGTGGATTAAGCTTCGATCCTTCTCCTACATGGGGAAGAGGCCTATGCCCAACAGTGGGATATTACAGGCTGAATCGTGATCGTGATCGTGAAAACCGAGAGGACTAGCGTAATAAATTAATATTTAACAGAAAACACTAGCAACCGCTCTGATGTAGTGGCACGTGTACCGTGTAGATGCCTAAACACAGGCGGTTCGCTCGTTCGTATATTTGTACAAATATTTGTTTCTGGTTTGGGTATATCTGACCTCGTGTGTCTCTCTGTCGTGCCTCAGAGAACACGTTAAATCCCCCCTTTTCCCGGTTGCTATCATATTGTGTATTACTGTTGGCCCTATCGGCATTGACGGCGTCACCGGGTGGGGTGGTGAAATAATAACTCATTACCTTACTTACCTAAACTGGCCGATAGCCTTAAAATTATGCTATCGGGCAGTTTATTTATTAATTTATTTTGTTTTAGAACAAACGTAGTCATGTATTTGACAGATATCATTTTAACTACCTATGTTCATTAAAAAAGTGCTCTTAAAATCCACACTATAACGAGAGACGTGTTATGAGACAGTAATAAACGTGCTATTTGAAATCTGTATTGTTGATTACTTAGTAGGTACTGTGGATGATTTTACTCTCTAATTTTTCTTTTTAAAACATACATAAATATCCTAAATAGGGAGGCTATACTTCTTTAGCGTTATTTTATTAGGAATTTTTTAGTTATTCTTTTACAAATCATAAAACCTTTGAAATTTTAAGACCGATAAATCATTTGATTTTGAGACAATGTGCCATTAAATATGATAATATTCTTATGTACTCGTAAAACCCTGGCTTAAATTGACTCTGACAATTTATTCAATAAGATTTACTTCCCTCGTGAAACGTCCTTAGGTGAGTTATAATAAAGTAACCAAAAATGTGTTCCATTCGACTAATTTTATCTTTGTTTGCTTTCTTGTAATGCTATTTTATGTCAAGATAAATGTCGAAACTTGAAACGATGAGTGTACGACAGGCTTAGTTAGGTAGAGAAAAATGTTGCTCGCAAAAATTGTATGATAAAAAGTCAACTTACTCGCATCCGTATGTATTTTAACTTAATATATGTGTCACTAAATCACATAAATGAGAAAAGGAAATAACAAGAAATCTGTTATTTACATAAACCTTGGATTTGATGGTCTGTAGACTAGCTAAAATGTCTCATATAACTGAATAAATATATACGTATTTGAACTTATAACACTGAGTATGTCTCGAAATACGTAGGCATATTATATACTAGCTGTGCGTGCGACTTCGTTCGCGTTTTGGGTATTTATTTACATGTTCAACGTGATTCTTTAAATTGCCTTCCATAATCACATGAAACAAACACTAAATGTTAAGTGAAGCTTACCACAATTTATTAGTGAAAATTACATCTAAATCGAATTAGCCGTTTCTGAGATAAGTGTGCACAAACGCACAGACAAACAGACAAAAATTTTAACAATCATTGTTTTGGGTGCTATTTGCGTTGATAAATATCGCAATAATATTTGTTCTCATGTATTATCCATGTACAGACAGCGGTCCGTTACATTTTTGTTATAATTATGTATCTATTGATGTAGGTATATTAAGTAACATGTAGGATGTATATATATCGGACTTTTGTTTATTAAATATTTACAATATTTTCAAATATTTTATTTTTATGGTGTAATGAAATAAAACTAATCGAAAAATTATGTAATCCCACCAAAAACATTCTGTAAAAAAACTAGCCAAGTCTCGATGGAGCTGCTTGTTTATCTCAAAAAAGTAATGAAAAGTGTTTGCTTCGCGCTGGACTTGGTGGGGGCACTGCCGTGCCCCCCGATCTTGACTAAATTTTATAAAAATCCTAGTTACATAAAAAAAAATTAAAATCCAATCGAAAAATATAATACATACTTATTCAAATAATTCTCATACAAAAGTCACGATTTCCATTTGACACCAATTATTTTGTTACACTGAAAGCGTTTCTTAGCATTTACACCTTCTTATTATATTTTACGTCGTTTGTACACGATTCGTGAATAATGTAGTAATGAGCCATATTAATCGGGTAATTAAAGTGTTCAACAAAATTATTATGCCACTAAGTGCCATAGCCTGTCACTGCGGTCTCGTAAAACTCAATTGTTGAAGATACAAACACGAATTACATCCAAATAATTATGTTGTGTTACGCAAATAGATCTAATCACATTTACAACGGATCCATATAATTTTATGAGTATTTCAAGTTAATAATGAAGTTTGATCTCCATGTTAACATAATTTTTTTTAATGATACAATTAGGTCGGCAAACAATCGTACAGCTCATATGATGGCAAGCAATTACCGTAGCTTATAGATGCCTGCAACACCATGAAGCTTTGCAAGAGCGTTGCTGATTCTACCCCCAATCCCTCCCAGGAGCTCTGGTTACCTTACCTTTCCGGTGGTGAGGAACACAACACTGCTTGAAAGAAGTATTATATAGCTGTGATCTTCTATAAGGTCGAGGTACTTCTCCAGATTTTGAGTAGGATTTTTCCTGCTGTACCCTACCTTAGTTAAGAATCTCTGAATCAACAAAATTACCAAAAAAGTCGCTACTTTATTAAATTGAAATATCATCAAGCGATTTTATATGAATTTCGAATAGTATATATTCCTGTATATAAATGTCTGCTTAAGTGATGTAAAAAAATAAAAGGTTGCTTTCTACCTTGTTTTCCTTAACTTACTATTCATTTCCTCCTGCTCACATAAAAGCAAAGTAGAATTGTCTTTCCGACGAGATTACTCATATTACTCATAGTAACGTCCTTTGCCAACCTTCTTCTTCTTTGTGTTTCTGCATAAAAATCTGGTGTTGTGCAAAAATTGGTAATACCTAATAGTTTGTAAATATTATCAGTGCTATATAAGCTTAAATAAACCTTTAAAAAATTATATATCACAAATGTTATTTATTTCCTTCTTTTACTATTTATGTAATAAAAATTGTTTTATTATTTGCGGTGTAAGGTATGCTGCTCTTTAAAATAAAACTGTGTGTACCTATATGTGTATGAAAAAAATGTATGAACAATGATGTGAATCGCTTCAGCCTATAATATCCCACTGCTGGGCCTCTTTCCCCATGTAGGAGAAGAATCAGAGCTTAACCCACCACGCTGCTCCAATGTGGGTTGGCGGATATATTTAATGATGTAAATCAATTGTATTAAATTTATTATTAAAATGCAATATAGAAATATTACATAGGAAAAGCAATTTAGCCTAGAATTTTTGACTTAACCTACAAATTTATAGCTGGTGTTTGTAGCATCACACGTTTAAAAAAGGGTTCTTTTTATTTAATAAGTTTAGGTTTATTAGTTTTATCATATACCTGGTACATACGTATACAAACATGGATATGTAAGCATCATACGATGTATATTGCTGTAACTATTTTCTAAAGTATTCGCTTCCAATAATGAATTTTAAAGTATATAAAGTTTAACGTACCTATTTATAAAACAGTAGTTTTACTAAAAAGCTACAAAGTCCGAAGTAGCTTAGGTGCATTGTACTCGAGAGTCACTATTATACCATTTTATCCTAAAGAGATCATTTTCCTCCCGGACCCTCCGCTACTTTACAACACAGAGTTCCTAAAAGCCGGAAAATTTGTTAAATTTCCCTTCGTCCTCTCTTTATATTGTATTCTCAATGAGATTCGTGGGTCATATTTTCCTAAGCAGATTTTCCTATAAAATGAAACAAATGCAATTGTTTCAAAGACATTTCTTTCGAGTTAACGTCGTTATTAAGACTCTTTCATCGTTCAAAATGAAATAAAATCGCTTATTTTAAAATTCATAAATAGAGAAATCGATAAGGAATAATTTCCTGCTCTTTAGATCCGACTCGCCAATAGCACGGAAAGAACTTTGGAACGGAACGCGGCTATCAGATCTTTCAACGGTTACTTGGACTTTGTCATGTAAATCAGCTACTCAAAATCTTAAGCAAGACGTCATTTAAATTGAAACATTGGAAATATTTCAGCAACGAATATTTGATGAGTCTTTGATGTCGCTATATCCTTAATATCGTAGACCTTTAGATGTCTAATCAGATCTACTAAAATGTTTAATAACCATTAAAATCTATAACAAATCTTTCTGATAGAGAACATTAATTCTTTAGTTGAAAATATATTGTTATTTATACTTTAAACTACAGGTTGCATGAACTGTAATTTGAGAATTGGTAAAATAATATATAACTATCTCACCCGGAAAACGTTGTTTTGCCGCTAAACGCTATTAAAAAAATAGTTTTTGGTGGTAGAACTGGTAGAAGGGTGAAAATTTTGGGTTGTATTTATTGTTTAATGCACTAGTTTTTTCTTCTCAAGTTAAAAAGTTCCGACACCTCCGATTATTCCTTATTATTAAAAGCCACGGAACAAAAATGAACAAACAAATATATCAGCACTAGCTTCTGCGCGCGACTTCGTCGGCGTGGACTCCGCTCCTATTGGTCTTAGCGTGATGATACATAGCCTATAGCCTTCCTCGATAAATGGGCTATCTAACACTGAAAGAATTTTTCAAATCGGTCCAGTAGATCCTGAGATTATCGCGTTCAAACAAACAAACAAACAAACAAACAATCAAACAAACTCTTCAGCTTTATATATTAGTATAGATTTCGGTATTAGAGTAATTCTGACGTGTATGTCAGTACCTGCGCTGTTGTTGATATTCATCTGCCCTCACTCATTCTATTATTCGAGTAATTGGTGTATAAAACGATCTATGCGATCGCGGCTAAGGCTCTGGCTTGGCACGGTGCACTCGCTGTATCCTGCTAGTAGCTTAACTTATGAGTCTATCGATAATTAATTTTTACCAACGAATTAATTGTCACACATTATATTACAATCTATAATTTGACTAAGACAAGGCGGGCAACTCGAGCGGTGCAGGTGAGCGTTGAGACGTATCTTAGGGGGCGCCCCCTTAAATCTACACCCGGGTTACAAGCTCACAAGTCCCGGGCACTGCTCTGAGTTTGTCCCTCTGCCATGCGATAGACCCGGCACCCGCTCGGTGAATCCATCGTATGCTGAGTAGTTCTTGTGTTAACTTACATTTTTAATAAACCAGTTCGGTCCCTCCTCCTCCTCTTCTGATCCGACAAGCATATTTTTAAAAAAATGATTTGTTAATATTTCTCGCTAATTACGAAAACAAATTTCAAAATTGTCGACGAAAGTTACGTTACAACATTTTAATTAGTAGCTACATTGTAGATCTATTTGCAGTGCGGAATTTAACCGACCTTATAAAGATTAACTCGACGTCTCAGCGTCCCGCTTGGGCAATAACGAGGAAGATTGAATACTGAACACATATTTGCGCTGGTAGCAAATCGTCCCCGAGCGGTTCTAATGTCGCGAAATAAGACGATCAAGGTTTTTCGCAGTTCAAATATAAGATTTTTTATGTTACACTGTTCTATACTTATAATATTTTGATTACCTGATATAGGTATAATAAATATTTAATAATAATTAAATTATAAATAATATATTTTAATAGCTAATATTATATTTTAATGGTAATAAAAAAGAAATTTTGAAAAATCTATCTTTAATTTGTTTCGAAGAGGAAATATAGCCAATGAATGAAAATACGTAAAATGGTGTATTAACCTTATTATTTTATATTTCAAATATATTTTACAAATATTAAAAAAATATATAATTATGATATTAAAAAAATATATAAATTAAAAAAATATATATGAATCATAAAATTATATTAAAAATTGTGTGCGTACAAATTACACATTTCAGAAGTGAAACTTCTTTGGCAAACTAATTAAAAAAAAACTAATCGTTAACGCTGCAACTTACAATTATTTAAGTTTTTGAAGTGAAAACTTCTTTAGCGGCGTTGTGCACTTTTATAAAATTATTTGTGATGGGTACAAAATGTTAAACTCGCGTTAGGGGGCGTGGCCTGAAAATTTGTAAGATAAAGATAATATACCAAAATGTCAAATTGACTTTCACTGACAGTCAACAACTAGGTAGTCAAGCTCTCGGTAGAGAGTATTATATTCCTTGTATTCAAGTTTTCACTTCTGCCAGCACTCCCGGAGTGCAACCCGGTTTTTTTCAAAGTTTTTTTGTTTAAGGTTTACCACATCTACGACTAGATGGTACTAGTATTAGATTAAATCGTGGTGGCAAAATTATGTCTTGTTAGTATAAGGCCACCATACTTTTAACATTTTTGTAATTATTGAACAATCCAATATATTAAGTTGAAGCATCTCTAGTACGAGTACCTACTGGTTTTATTTGTGCTCCTGGTTGTGTTGGACAAGGTTTTGGGACTTAAAACTAATTTTAAAAAACTAATCCCATCCAAGTACTGACCTTCATGACGCTGCCGCGTTACCGGTCGCTCAAATTTTACCCCTCATGCGCCTAAAGATGTTTCACTTCAAAAAGTAATACGAAAACTATTTCAATATACTAAATAAAAATAGGAATAAAAACATTTTACGATGTTTATAGTATCTTTTAAACACCGAACAATTTCTATATGAATACATCAAGCCATTATACAGATAGATTCCATCTTTGAGATGCAAATCAACCCTCCCAGGATTTGTAGCTCAAATGGGACGTAGAAGGTGCTTATTTTACATTTATTTCTGACAATATATATATTTGAAATTTATCTTAAATTATAGTACTTGCGTTTATTGACGCTAAAATAAATCTAAAACATATTGCAAAACTAGGAAATTTGACAAAATGATTGAAGAGGCTAAACGCCTTAAAAACTAATTGAATAATGATCAACGTAGTGATGATTAATATATATAGTAGTCATCAAACACCTAGTCATATTGATGACAAAGTAAGCGGAAAACTATATCAAGGTAAAGTTTCTAATTCAGAAGCCCAATTTTCTTTAATGTTAATCGTATAATTAAAAAAAATCCTAAAATTTTACAAACAAGCTCATACAATTAAGAAATTTAAAACAAATGTGCAATGCTTGAGCAGCACAGGCGACATGTTCGGATGTGCAAAAAAAACTATTGTTAATTTTTCTTGGTGTATCTGAATTAGAAGTGAATAAAAACTGAAAACAATTTGATCATAATCAATTTTTCATAAGGTCTACGGTTTCTTAAACTTTGCTGATATTATTATTACAGATGATTAACGATATTGAGTCTGTGAGAGATATAGACATGTATCCACACATGTCAGAGTTCCATTTTCCATGTTCCATGGAACTCTGACATCCATGTTATGACAACCTATAGTCGCACTGAGTCGCTCTGTTCATACTTCGCATCGAACCATAACGAAGGAAAACATTATCGCTTAGTGCTCGATACTCAGTGTGTGGTAAATACCAAAACTTCCAACAGTAAATAATAGATATTAAATCGTAAATTATATCAACAATGTCATCGTCGTTCAAAGGCAAGACCGCCGAACTTCTAGATACAATATGCCCTTTACACAAAAACATGCGATCCTCATCAAACAAACCAAGACAAACCAAACTAGTCACCATTACTAAGTAAACAGAGTCTTGTAATTTACATTTCTCTTCTCAATTTCATTAGCAGAATTGGTTGACCTCATTATTGTCCTGATATTTTTCTTTTTACGGCATGTTACCCTGATGACCTTAAAATATTTAATATCTATCCTTTATAATGTATTGTATACGTATATAATTATTAAAATTTGAAGATAAAAATATAACGATAACTTAATATTTTGAATAAATTTTTAAACATTAACACAATTTTGCGTTAAAAACACATATTTTTATTAATGAGGGCTATGTAATGATAGTACGTATTTGAAAGAGGCCTTAATTATCGAAAACTTAAGATGTCGACACAAAGACATCTCTCCAATTTCACAAGAATCGTGTCATCAACAGTTACAATATTTGACATCAGCCAAGACGTAGCATTTTGTCCTAAATAAACATATCCAGACACGATCCCTGGCATGTCTCGAACAGTGTTTTCTGACATCACAAAGGACGTCTTGAATATTAACAAGGATTACAAAAATAAAGGTCAACAATTTGTATTTTTTTTTGGCAACAAATTGAATTAACATTAATTTACATAATAACTTTTGTTTTCTTGAGGATGTATCACTAATAATTTCTACAAAAGCAAAAATCTACTATCAAGAATTGCATTTCAACATGTGCTTTTTATGGAAAATCCTTTAATTTTAAATAAAATTCTTTCTTCATTCGTTTCTCTTTTTATTTTGAACAATAATACCTGATGCCACATATTTAGTTTATGGTCAAATAGAGTATTATAATAAAAGTTACATGCTGATATATATTTTAAATAACGACTTTTAAGAATGCTAGAGCACTCGTCAATAAGTAAAATGGGATTGCTTATATAGCTATATAATAGTAATTATTTTAAAAGAAAAATAACAAAAATATAGCCTCACATTTACAGCTTTGCTTAACCTCGCACTGACTAATTAAAGTTAAAGCTTGTTTAAGAGAGGTGCTATATTACAAAGAGTGAGCACTAAAGACTTCTTAAAGTATACAAAAGTTTATATGCTTAGGTTCGTTTATGTCTCCAAGTTACATTAAGTAATAAAAGAAGAGAGTTTGTCAAATTAGATACTTGACAGTTGCATAAAAAATACTAAGAAATACCTATTATACCTTTTCCTTTTAAAATGGAAATACTATTTTTACTAGATTTATAATTAAAGATATTTTCAAAATATTACGTTCTATTTAAATGTAAATATTTTTTTTTGTAAATGCACGAATTACCGTAAAAAATTAATGTAAGTATGATTAAAAAATATAGTTTAGCATCAAATATAATATATAATTAAAAATTAATAATCGATGT
Organism: Melitaea athalia; assembly: GCA_905220545.2. Lineage (NCBI taxonomy): Eukaryota > Metazoa > Arthropoda > Insecta > Lepidoptera > Nymphalidae > Melitaea > Melitaea athalia. Next base: position 8,740,509 of record HG992180.1, on the reverse strand, counting down.
TTAATCTTAAATACTCGCTACATTCATAGATTCATTGTATTTTAAATAAATAAATAAATAAATAAAATAATTAGAAAGAAAATAACGTAAATAATAATACGTTGTATTTAATACAATTTAGAAATATCCAAAATACGTATTTCCCTATATTGAACAAGTGGAATCCTTATCAATATCAACTTTTTTTTTTCAAAACTCTATGACATTACTTCAAATGGTAAAATATGTAGGTACCTGAAACTGAAACTTTTGACGTCCTTCGTATTTTACCACTGCAAAAAATAAATTACAGTGCAAACAAATACTTTTATTATACTCGTAATTTTGAATCAACGTTATTTAGGAATATTTACTTAAGTCTACTTAACCCCAGTATTTATGTATTTCGTTTGAAAAAGAACATTTAGTTTGTAGCAAAACTAAATAACCTTTATTTATTTCAACCATTGCAATAACTTTTGACATAGAAATTAAAAAACGCTTTTTTAATTTAGATAGCTCATAAACGAATCTGCTATTACTTTTATAGAGCAAAATAGAATTCCAGTTGAATAGCTTAGCCAGCAAACAGCAAACAAGTGTTCATTAAACACTTCTGCGCAATTAACGCGGGCCACGCTGAAAACAATGTACGTTTTATTTACCACTACCTACCGCCTAACAGAAACCTCAAAGCCAAACGCGGAGAGAAAACAAAAACTTTGATATTCAAACAAAATACTATTAAAAATTTAACAAGCTTTTATGTAATGTTTTTATTGTTTATAAAAATAATTAAGTTTAATTTAAATTTTCTTATTTATAATGGATAATAAATGTAAAATAGTAGTAACGATTAATTATTATACGTAATACGTAAATTATGAGAAAATAATTAACATTCGAGGATAACATCGCGTTAAAAATTAAATTTTAATTTACATTTATTTTTAAATTTCTACAAAATCTTACAGACTTAATAGCAGGGAAACGCTTTTCATTTATATAGATACTGTTTCTTTTTTAACTAAAAATAAATCTTGGAAATAGGAATCACAAGAAATTACTGATATTTCGTTTAAATTTTTTGTCACAAGTACGAGTAGGTACGTCTAAAACTTTAGAGTTCATTGCAAAAATTACTCGTATCTCAGTAGCGCCCTGAACAAAGCCTAGCATCATATATCTATAATTACCTATATTAAAAGACCAAAACTCACAAGCCAAAACCAAAGTTAGTAACAAAATTCCCGACGGTTGAATTTACAGCGTTCAACGAACGCCTGATATTTATTATTCATTCATAAGAAGCTCTGTGATATTTACTCTCCCATTACAGTGGCCTCAACGTCGCATTTCTTGCATTAAAAATTTAATACGTGTCTACTACAAAATGAACTAATTATTTATCCAACTAAATATACCTACAATTTTCTTTTATTTCAACTTCATCTTATTCAATGCTAATCTCTGCTCGTGGATTCTTACGTATTTTTTTAGTACCTATGTCTTTCCAAATATCTCAAATTATCATACATATACTATATCCGTACCCGGCGTGAAGAACTTGATAAGTCCAAAATGGCAATTTTACAGGGGAGCGATTTTAAAGTTTGACATTTTCTCCAAACTCTATTTTCATCTTGAAGTCATCTTTATAGCTTGATTTATGGATAATTTTATGAGATCTATCGAATTATTTTACATATTGTTGTAAAATCTGCTTAGTTTGTAAGGTATTAGACTTATCAACATACGTTCCGGAGACTTACGGAGACTTATCACCTTATTCCCCATACATTGGTGCTCAAAGCTGTGAAAACACTGTTTAATTTAATTCCTAAAAATCAGTTTTTTAGTGTATTTGAAATGTCTAAATTGATTTAAGAGTAATTTTAGATGGTTTTTCAAATATGGCTATGCATTTATTTCTAATTATCTTATTATTCATTATAATTGACTTATCAACATGTTCACCGATGACATATCAACTTATTCACTATAGAATTGGGTATCAATAATACACATTAATATATCAACTAACTGCATCAAATCCATTAAATCTTTTTTTTCTTTTCTGCACTGATTGACAATGGCTGAGTAGATATCTGAGTCAATTTAAAAGAATGTACAGTAATCTTCTCTCTGTTCTTAATACTGACAGATTAAAAAGGAGTTTCACGATTAAGGTTGTGTTTGAATAGTATTTTTTCGATTCTGTACTTTTTATATTACGTTTCAGCCTGTAATATCCCACTGCTAGGCAATGGCCTCATTCCCCATTTAGGAGAAGGATCAGAGCTTAATCCACCACGCTGCTCCAATGCGGGTTGGTGGATATATTCCCTACTATGAGTAACCATCGCTATCAGGTTTCCATGATAACAACCGAGACCGACGGCTTAACGTGCTCTCCGAGGTACAGTGGGCAGACCCACATGGACTGCACAACACTGAGACCACGGCAAATATCTGTATGGCCAATACATATGTTTGTCATGTGCGGACATCGAACCCACAATCGCCAACGCAACAGCCACAAACCAGTGCTGTGACCGTTGAGCAAACGCATTCCTTATTATATTGTAACAATTTAATAGGTTGCCAGAGGAAAGCAAGAGAAAAAGGCCCTTTTTTAGTTCTTAACTCAGCGTCATAGCCACAACCTTAAATGGTTTCTGAAATTTACATGTACCAGCTGAATCCAAACGTTTAAATGGTTTATTTTCATCTAGGTCTCTCCGGAAGTCGAAATTCATGTTTAAAGGAATTTGAATTTGGGGCATAAGTCTTGTGGTTTAATTTTCTTCAGACTTTACTGACGACTTATAAAATTATTCACGCTGTGCACGAATAGGTATTCGTATGATTTGCTGTATTTACCAAGCTAAAAAAGTATAAATTGACATATCAAGGTACATTCGTTTTAGCGGTAGTTGAATATAAGTAGATAAAACGATATATTCATTTGTTTACGTAGTAGTGTGTTAGTAGTCGCTTTGATATCTTGTTTTGTCAATTTAGGTACGCTAGGTCGGTTTTCAGTATAAGTTGATATAAGGATATATTACGATATTCTATATTTTTTGTGACTCATCGGGTAGATATCTCGTTTTGTAAAATAAAATAGGTAAAATATGGACAATTTCATAAATTTTCACAGACAATATCTTTAAAAGTAACGTAGATATCGATGTGTAAAATTTTTTCCTACAAAACCAATACCGTAGGAAGCCATTGGGCCGATAAAAAAAAAATCACGTAAGTGGAGTTATCAAGTTCTTCACGCCGGGTACGGATATTATCATAATTATATCAACTATAAATTGAAATTATTACACATTTTTATAACACACCTTACTATACTTTGTAACTTTTTAGACAATATGATTTTTACGAGCACTAAAACATATATTAATGTTTTTATCCATATCATATTATATTTAAAATATTTTTTTAATTTTATGATTATTGTTAAAGTTAACTTTTTAGAAACGATATAGGTAAGACCCGTACCTACTGTTAAAAATATGGGGAATGAAATAGTGTGAAACAACTGACGCCGAGAGTGACATTTTACAGCGTAGATACATTTACTGTAATAATTGTGTTTGCTCGCAAACGAAAAAAAATCGACTTCAATTACATCGACATGTAATACAAAGTACAACGTAATAAGACGAAAAAATAGTCAAGTAAATATGCGCTATTAAAGATTACTCAAAAAGTTGTAATCAGTTTTCGATCTAATTTAAACAAGACTACAAGACAAGTATTAGCTTTCGATTAAAGTAAGAATCATCGAAATCGGTACACCGAGTAAAAAGTTATGCGGTATAATATAACGTAGGTCGACGAAAAAGTAGTCACGTAAATACGCATTATTATAACAACACTACACAAACATACCTGTCGAATTGAGAACCTCCTCCTTTTTTGGAAGTCTTTGTGATCTTACTTTTTAAGATTTTTCAATTAAATATAATTTGATTTTTTTTAGAATTTCTTTTCTGATTTATCGTTGTTAAGAAAAAAACTCTAGTCGCGTATCGGAACCGACACTCGAAATTTTTCTTTATAGGTATAATTACACTACTCAATTAAAGTCTTTGTATATTTCAATGTTTTATTCTTTAATAACTTTTACGAGTAAACTTCTTTATCAAATTATTTGTTAAATATGTATAGACCACTGCTATTTACTTTACCAGTAGGTATCTCAGACACAGACAGAGTCTTGACACCGCGTTGGCGCAGCGGTCACAACACTGGATTGCGATTGGCTGTTGCGCGGGCGGTTGCGGGTTCGATCCCCGCACACGACAACATTTGTATTAGCCATACAGATGTTTGCCGTGGTCTGGGTGTTTGTGCAGTCCTTGTGGGTCTCCCCACCGTGCCTCGGAGAGCACGTTAAGCCGTCGGTCCCGGTTGTTATCATGTTCAAATTCAAATTCAAATTCAAATTCAAAATATTTTATTCAGCATAAAATTATTACAATTTCTTACTGAACGTCATGAGTCTACTACCAGTTCGGAAATAAAAAGCCTCTGACCTGAGAAGAACTGGCGAAAGAAACTCAGCGGGACTAATATCATTTTTTTAATCATGTTTTTTTTTTCCAAAGCTGATTGTTTACAATAATTTCATAGGTTGAAATAGCCTGGAGGCGATCACATCATTCCCAAGGCGTACTGTCTTCTATAAAATCGTTAATCGAATAATATCCTTTAGTACACAAACGCTCTTTTACAATTTTTTTAAATTTCGCAATAGAAGCTTTTTGAACGTTTTCTGGGAGCCTGTTGTATAAGCGTATACATTGTCCATAGAAAGAATTACTGACTCGGCGTAAGCGAGTTACAGGCATTACAAGTTTGTGTTTGTTCCTAGTATTAATGCTATGCATGTCGCAATTCCTGCGAAATTCTTGTATATTTTTATGAACATACATAACATTTTCGTACACATATTGAGAAGCAACAGTCAATATTTTTGTGTACACCTGATATCGATCGTTACTCATAGTAGGGAATATATCCACCAACCCGCATTGGAGCAGCGTGGTGGATTATGCTCCGATCCTTCTCCTACATGGGGAAGAGGCCTATGCCCAACAGTGGGTTATTACAGGCTGAATCGTAGGTATCTCAGATATGTTGTAACAATAATTAAACCTGCTCGTGAAACATTTAAAGTGTTTGTAACTTATTATTTAATTGCATGTAATACACAGGTAAACAGAATAATGGAATAAACATTAGGGAAGTACTCGTTCTCTTATCCAATAGCACAATTCATAAATTGCTATTAGCTACCACAATAAAACCTTAATCCACACTCAAATTCGCGGTCTTCACACAGAGCAATAAATAACTGGGTAACCATAAAAACTGTAGCTACAAATTTACAATGAACAAACCTCGGCAACGCTCCGCTCAAAAAATGAAAACAATTAGCATCCAAGCGCAGGCTGTGCCGGAAAACCGTGGATAATTTATTTCCAATTGCCACAAGAGCCAACTGGCGCTGATAATATTACGTGTACGTATCAGAAAAATATTGAGAGATAACAGTGACTTTTAGATATGGAAAACACGCAGTAAAATATTGAAACCGCTTCTATTTTGATAAAAATTTGGCAGATTTTAAACCCATAGGATACATTTTGCATCCTACCTAATTTCATTATTATTTAAATGTCTTTTTCTCTTTTGTATTCCTATGTGTAGGAAATATTAATATTTAAAATGATTATTACAACGACAATGGTTTACCTCAAGATCAAAAACCACATAACGTAGCTAATTGCATTTTTTCTCTCAATCTCTTTGCGCTTAATAACGCTTTGTGGTTTTTAAAATAAATTTAAGTAACAATTTAGTTACAGCAGATGCTATTTGCTTTTATTTGTATGATTAAATAATTTGGAAAATCCAAAAGTGCACGCCTCACACGCTCATTGTGTTACGAATTGAAATTAATAATAATTGCCTAAAAGAGAAACAATTGAAAAAAAAATTATTATTTTTTGTATCGATTTTGAAAGACAAAATCGTTCTTATAATACTTAGATTAAAACAATATAATATGTTAAGGTAGGCAATAAATTATCGCTGAGCCTGCTTAGCTAATCTATCTTTTTCAAGTTCGCTTTGTCTAAAATCATCGTTTTGACGAACTTGAGACATTCGACATTTTTTTTTTGGAGCAAGGTTTATATCATCTTTATTACCAATTTGAGCAGAATAGTTCCCACTATCTTTATTTCCAAGACAGCTTTTAAGTTTATTCAGCTCAATCATAACATCATCTTTATAATTTTTCGAAAGACTCATCATTTTTACGACGTTCTCTTTTATAATCACGTTGTAATTTAGCACGTTTTCTTGCAGAGTTTTTATTTTCTTTTGGCATTTTATACTATAGAAAATCTGTCGACACGTCACGAAACACAGATACAATTTTAACTTAACTGCCAGTAATATCAATAATGTCGCTAGATGCAGACAGAAGTTATTTAAAAAAGAAATAGTTCATGTAACAGTTCATGTTCGTAAGATTGCCGGTGTAGGCTGGATGAGGATTGTGGAAAACCGGGATGTCTGGCGCGAAATTGAGAAGGACTATGTCCAGCAGTGGACTGCAATAGGCTGAACTGACGACTGATGAATTTTAATGAAAGAAACCCAGAAAATCTTTCGAATTTCGTTAATATCTTTAAAACAGTTAAGAGTTCAGTCATAATAAGAAAAAGAGTTCATCCTTAAAGTGACTGGAGTATTATTCAAAAGGAATAATTACAATTAATTGGCGTCTCTACATATATAGACTTTTTATATAAACGATAATAAAACCTCTTTTTATCATTTTAATAAAAATATTTTTTGATAGTTGTCAAAGAATTTGATTTTAAGCTCTTCTTGTTAATATTTTATTTACATTTTGCTACTTGAATTTAGCGAATATTTTATCATCCGCTCATCCATTCGCTAAACCGAGCTCATTTGCTAAACTGGTGGTCATTCGCTAAGCTACTGGTAAACCCGAGCTTGAACGGCAACGCTGGCTTCGCAAGCATCACCGCAGACAGTTCCAACTCACCGAGAGCTATGCAGCATCTGGTTCCACTGGCCCGCCAACCTGCTATCGACCTTCGGTCTCGGAGGAGAGTAATGTGGCGTGTTTTTGATAGTCGTCAAAGAAATTGATTTTAAATTCTTCTTGATAATTTGTTTTACAATTTAGTAAGTAAAATTATGTACGTACACGTAGCACGTTATCTTATAATTATATTTTATATTTTGCTACTTGAATATTGTTTTTCTATCATTATTATTCTTCAATAAAGAGTCAGCGAAGATAGATAACATCTTATTATTTATCCGCTCGTTCAATAGCTAATACATTTCGCTAAAATTGTTTATATTTTTCTAAAACGAGAAGACAACTAAAAGTGCACATACCAACGGACAGCTGTAGATATATTATTTTATTACATTTTTTTGTTATATATATTAAAGGGCTTAATCCACCACGCTGCTCCAATGCGGGTTGGCGGATGCCTTACTATACATAATACGATACCTTACCATACACTTTCAATATCATTGAAGTTACACGGTACCAAATTTCGAATCGATATGACATATGGAAGGTAATTAGATTCCCTCATCAACTATTAAAGAGCTGATGATCTTCGAACGGCTGATCAGGTCTTGGTTACCCTACCATATACTTTCAATATCATTAAAGTAACACGGTACCAAATTTAGAATCGATAGGACATAAGGAAGGTAGTCAGATCCCCTCATCAACTAGAAAAAAGTACCACAGACAGTTACACAGATACACAGACACGTTAAACTTATACCACCCCTCGTTTTGCGCCGGGGTTTAAAAAAGAAAAAATATTTATGAAAGAAACCCAGAAAATCTTACGAATTTCGTTAATATCTTTAAAACGGTTAAGAGTTCAATCATAAAAAGATATACAGTTCATCCTTAGAGTGACTGAAGTATTATTCAAAAGAAATTATTACAATTAATTGTTTATATTTTTCTCAAACGTGAAGACAACGAAAGGGCACAGACCAACGGACAGCTGACATATCACTTTTTAATTACGTTTTTTTTGTTATAAATATTAAACAAAATGAAAAGAAAATACGCTGACTTTATAGATTAACATGTCTAGTTTCCGAAACAACCTTTTTTTTTTTAATTCAGTGCCTAACTTAACGTTTAAGAACGATTTTATCTTGGAAAATGGACACAGAGCCGTCTTTCGATAGTAAAGCACACCCACACGCTTAAGCGTGTGACGCGTGCAATAAGTAAGTACCAAAGCTTTTGAAGTTGCGATAAGCAGAAACGCCACAAACAAGAACATCTGAAGTGGATTTATTCTGATGCACAAAGGAGGACGTCAATTTACTTCTTATCAAAGAACACGCTTCTCGCATTGCTATAAAACAGTTGACCCGGAATGCACTAATAATAACGAGTACAGAATAAACGTAGAAGAGCAGAACCGAGCGGTTTCGTTAAATCAGCGAAGTGAAAGGAATCCCGAGTTGGATCTGAGCCCAGCGACGTCGAGAGATTGCAGCAATTTATCCCGCCCGTGACGCCTAAAATGGCGTAGCTCGTATTAACTTATAAACTTACGAAATTCCTTATGATATACTGAATTTAAAAACAAGGAATAATTATTGTTTTAGAAAAGTATATCAATATAGGTTTTTATAGCGAATAGCCTTTTCTATAACATTAAAAGAACTATCATTTTGCATATGTCCGTTCCTTTGTCACAAGCCAGTCTTTAAAATGTTTACAGAACACATACCCTCTAAAGTTTTAATATAAAATATGTACAGCATTACTAAAAATTAAACGTTCATGGGAAACACCGTAAAAGAAAATGTATTGTTGACTTTAATGTTGAGAAATAAGCATTGTTAATCATAAAGATTTTTGTAGGCCTAATGTGCCTTAATTATTTTTAGCGTAGTCTAATAATATAATGCTCGCGATAAAAATACATCCAAATAACAAAAAAGGTACTCATATATGTATAAAAAGGTATTGACTATTTAGTAATAGTAGCCAATAACTTCCCACTGCATGCTGGTTCTATGACCGTTCTACTATCAAAGGGAACGATTAAAGCGTAATTTATTTGCAGACCAGTGAGCATATACGCCTCAGAACTGCTTTTGACACTTGCAAGCTTTCTTATGATGTTTTCCTTCATAGAAAGAAAGTTGTAAATACAGTGCACAAGCTAGCCTGGATTTGAACACGAGATCTTTCGATGAAGATCATTCATCATCATTCTATGTAAGTACCTACTAATGTTTCGTTACACTTTATGAATTTTTATGTTGTATTTTAGTTAATAAATAATAATTGATGTAAATTAGAAACTAAACAAGTAATAAGTAAAAAAAAAAACCGGTCAAGTGCGAGTCGGACTCGCGCACCGAGGGTTCCTTACAAACCTGTAGGTATATAAGTAAAAGTTATGGTATTTTGCTGCTAAAAGAAATCCATAACATTACAATGTGGAAAGCTGGAGGAGCATAAATTTAAGACAAAGGTCTCTTTATCTTTTCAGTAATCCTTTAATTTATATTAAATCATCATCATCATCATCATCATCAGTTCAGCCTATTGCAGTCCACTGCTGGACATAGGCCTCCCCAAGTTCGCGCCAAACATCCCGGTTTTCCGCAATCCTCATCCAGCCTACACCGGCAATCTTACGAAGATCGTCGGTCCAACGGGCCGATATTATGTAATAAATAAAATATATATAATATATATATTAAATAAAATAAATAAATAAAATAAAAATAGCCTTTATTTTTATTACTATTAAAATTTCAATACCGTAAGTATTCTTAGTTTAAACATATGTATGTATATTAACCTATGTATACAATATTGATTCTGTACTCGTATAATTAACTCGTCTATATGTTTATAACATCACTTAATTAATATTAGTATCTAATAGTAATAGTCGCCTCTGCGGCGTAGGTCTCTCCTAAACCTTTCCATGTATCCCTTTCCCGTGCTTTCCGTATACATAGCGGTCCACATCTCTGGTTGAAGATATCTCTCCACCTTTTACTTGGTCTCCCTTTTTTCCTTTACCTGTCTCTTGGTACCCATTCTGTTAGGCAATCGTTTAATTTATATTAACACATATCATTTATTTTATATTTTAAACAACTTTGTTTATTAAATTTTTTGTCGTAACGGTTTATTTGAACGGTATTAAATAGAGAAAGAGCCGGTATCCTTTCCTCTTAAGGGAATCCGGGGAATTAAAATAAATTCTTCAGTTCCTCCTCCAGTCATTATTGTGCACTCTATTATGTAGTTTTTTTTAAAAACTTAATTGCAAACGTGTACCATTGCATAGTTTTGATGGATTTATGTTCCGTAATAAAATAACAGGACACCCTACTTTCGTTATGCTTCACGACAGTAAAATCAAAATCAAAATAAAAAAATAACTTCATTCAAATAAGTCTCAAAAGCACCTTAGAATCTGCACATTACATGCGATAAAGCTAACTACTTCCTTCGTCATACTTTATAAAATAAGGTATATTAATGTGCTAATGATATATTAAATACACACACACATATTGTTATATTTAGTTAAATGTAGTAAGTTTTAAGAAAAGGCCGTTAGTTGAATGACCTGTTGCCCATCATACATCTATTCTAAAATAAATAGTTACGTTGTGTCCTTTCACATACAGTCTTATAGTGGGTGATGTGCTTCGAGAGCTTTCAAGACGGAGATATGAAATCAATTCTGAATTATTTGCACTAATGTACAAATATAATGCGGGTGTGGCACGGCAGCGGACAGCTCTAATGGCTTCCATTACGTTGGCCGCCACCTGCGCTAATGGGTCAGAAATATTTAATTGATGAGAGCCGCTACAGATATCCAGGATCGCATTTTTCATTCATTTATAGTGTTTTTACAATCTATTTGTATGGCGCATTTAGTGATTTACGATGCTCGTTATGTTCGTACGTTTACAGAAAAACGCTGAGGTTAAAATATGACGTGAACTGAAAGGATATAGACCAGTGGTTTTAGCGTTTAAAAATGGTAAAAACCAAAGAAATTTATAGTAGAATGAAACACATTGCAAAAGAAAGAAAATAGAACGAAAATGATAGAAAAAATAAATTACGGTTGATCTGAGGTCGGGAAGTGGTAGGGAGGGGGGGGGGGGTTTAAGGGTAAAAAACGGTTTATCTCGATTTCTGGCTAAACTACAAGAACAACTAAGAGTTGCTCAGAAAATGAAAAGAATATTTAATAAGACATCTACAACATTATGAGAAAGTTGTAGAATCTTCTTTAAAATATACACGTAGATGCTTATTTATTGCTATTTTAAGATAAATTATATACCTGAGTGACCTGAGGAAAATTTTAGACCATTAATCCTAATATCGATTGTCAACTAATTAAATGACTTATTTTTTGTTATATAGGCAAGTTTGTTTGAAATTATTGCGCTTAGTTCATCCAAAGTTTGGCGTCCGCTTGATGATAAGTTAAAAACGTGCCAACACCAAAAACATCTCAATACTACCTACGTATTACATGCATGCTAATTGCCAAGTAATTTACATTGGTCAATAATTTTAGCAAGTACACCCTACAACATATTATGTTTTCAGTTTCAAAGCATTTTATATTTAATTTTTTTTTTTTTTTACTTTTTGGAAAAATGTATTACCTATATGATTTTAAGATAATTTCGTAGTATCTAATACAAAACTTTAAGCTGTAATCATAAAATTTTACTAACAAAAATGTTGTCGAGTTATATTTAAGTGCCTTCGTGTGATTCTTAATCCACAGCATTCACCGTAATAAACTAGCATAGCGGTAGAAAACCTTACATTTCTTTGCTTCCAACGATCTTTTTTTACTCTATCTTGTACGACATATCAGAGATAAGTCTTAAGAGGACCGAGTTGATTTGGTCATATTAGTTGAGACGACTGTGTCAATAGACGACTTGACCTACTTCTTGAAGTTTCGACCCAATCGAATCAAGAAACACGCTTGTCTTGCAAACCGATATATTGGAGTGCAGTGGTCTGAATATAGGCAGCTTGAATTAAGGGTATGGTTTAGTTTTAGTTGGAAACAAATATCGCCAATTATAATTGTATAAACTCAATAGTTCTACTTACATAATAAAAATACCTATATAATATTGATTTGTATGAGATATTGTAAAATTCATAGGAGCGACCTAATACTATATTACTAGGTCCGTTATCGAATTAGCTTCAAGAAAAAAGGAACCAACTGACATTTCATAAAAAAGATCATGCCGTTAGGGTTTTAGAAAAGGGATGATATTTAAAAATATCGCTGCAAAATGATACAATATCTCAAGTTTACGTTCCACCATAAAAAACATAGTCACCACGAAATTTTACTATAGAAAAAGAAGCAGATCTTCTCAGACGAATTATACTTTTACATAATATCAGAACCTTCAATAAGTAAGTAGTTTTCATTTAGTAGGTGAAATATTTACACTAACACAGTTTCATAACAACAACCCCTGATCACATACGTCTTCGCCACTCAACAAAAATTGAGAGAGTTTTACTGGCTATGGCTTTCCGTTACATCCAACCTATAGGTACCTCTATCTTGTACAATCAGATTTCCATCTGTTTCTGTCTCTTCAGAATTCTTTAGGTAGTGTAGTATAGTCAAGGGCGGATCCAGGGGGGGGGGTCATGGGAGTCATGACCTCACCCTGGGCTGGACGGGCCACTAATTAAAATTGTTAGACATTATATTTTTATATATTTTGTATAAGAAACTTTTTCCAAAACTTAATAGATTATGTATTACCAGTTAATGTATAGTTTCAATATCTATTCTAATATTATAGAGGTAAAGTTTTTAACTTTGTTTGTTTGTAGGGGGTACCGGGTACCTAATCTTCGCAAATACTGATCCGATCATGTAAATTCTTTCACTAACAGAAATTCAGGAGTGATATAGGCTATATTTTATTGTCATTGAACAAAAAATTCAGTGAAAAATAATAATATATGAAAATCAAGTCGGGGATGGGCGAGCGAGATATTTGCATCAAAAAAAAATTTAACGCCCAACGAAGTGGGCACGGGGCGGTTAGTAATACATAAAAACATCTATTGTTCCTTTTAATATTGTCAACAAATTAACTAGGGAGAAGAACTTAAGGAGGTTAGAAACAATTTCGGACTAATTTTTCCTTGAAAATCGATCTGACAGTGAAAGCTTTTGTATCAGAACAATATTTAAAACTTAACCCCATAGTGTTTTCCGGCGAAATATTCACCCTTGATTTCCAATTCTCTTTGAGCAAGCTTTGCCGAAATCAAATTTCAGGATAGATTCGGTTTTCCCTAATTACAAACGTATCCGAGCGTGTTTGTGCAATCACGTTAAACACACTACCCAAGATTGGGATTTTAAAGATTTGATTAATCATTTCAAACGTGAAATACTTTGTTTACCCGACTGCCAAGGAAGGGTTATGTTTTTCGCGCGTATCTTGTATGTATGTATGTAATATTCTTAATTACCTCATTTCTCTAGAACCGCTGAACGGATTTGCATAATTGAGATATCGTTAGATTTGTCTTAGCAGCCCAAGTGTTCTTAGATAGGTGACATTAAAAAAAACAAACATGGCGGCTGTGCGAAGCTATTGTAGTTGATGAAGAAATAAATTTTTTTTTAGAATACTATAGTATGGGTATCAAATTAAAGGGCTCAATACAAGGATTTCGAAAATGTATATTATGATTATTATTACCGTAATAATAATAAAGAAATACAATAAGAAAGTTTAAAAAATGTTGACTTTGCTCTTTCCGTTTTTTACGCAGGCGGGTTTTTTGTTTTCTTTTAATTATATTACTTGTTCTACAAAATTATATATAGGTTACAATGTTATCTACTTATTTAATTGTAAAATATCAAATAACTATCCACCTTCTTTCTTAAATCTGTGCTATTCACACACTTAGTGTTTGGAGCTATTTGTTGGATTGGATAATATTCAACAACGTAAGTACAATAAATACGTATATAAATAAATATCTACAGACTACAAGGCATATTCATTGTCTCTGGTACAAATTAAACTAATTTCGTAGCCCGGTATGTTATATAGATGAGAAATATTTGCGGTTACATCCACTTCAGTAATTATGATCGCATCTATTGGAATTGAACAACTATGAATAAAGTGATAATAACTTTGTTAAATTTTTGACTATAGATCTTATACCGGGTGTATTTGGAACGCTTAAAAAGATTTACTTAAACCTAATATTATACTATTTATATATCTATACTATATAATGCATAATTATATGTATTTTATAATTTATCTCAGAGACGTTTTTAAGAACATTTTAGGATTTATGTGTTTTACGAACTCTCGTTCTATGCTCTCGTTGACCGCGAGACGCGCGACTAGTGCGTGCGCGAGTACGTTGCCCTCGCGCCTGTCAGCTGATGGCGCGCATTGAACTTGTGGTATTCAATGACATTGCCATGATGCCAAAGTATTGTCTTCAAATTTCTGTTTCATTATTTTTCCCAAACCGGATTATACCAAAAAAAAGTTATGAAAAGAGGCAAAAATTCAAAATTCAATTGACTGTTAAGTAGGTAACAATTTTATGAAAACTTTCGTAGATGAACATTTAAAAATTTCTGTAATTAGTTATTTAAACTGAAAGCTAATTATCTATACTAATATATAAAGCTGAAGAGTTTGTTTGTTTGTTTGTTTGTTTGTTTGTTTGTTTGTTTGTTTGAACGCGGTAATCTCTGGAACTACTAGGCCGATTTGAAAAATTCTTTCAGTGTTAGATAGCCCATTTATCGAGGAAGGCTATAGGCTATGTGTCATCACGCTAAGACCAATAGGAGCGGAGTCCACGCCGACGAAGTCGCGCGCAGAAGCTAGTAATTAATAGTTGTGTTTGCTAGCAAACGAAAAAAAACTACTTCAATTACATCGACAAGTAATACAACGTAAGTAGACGAAAAAAATTAACAAACGCACATAACTAGTCGTCACTACGATTTTCGAAGGTTCCCCTCGATTTCTCTGAGATACCATCATCAGATACTGGTTTCCTTATCGTGGTACTAAACTAGGGATATCTTTATTCCAACAAAAAAATAATTATCAAAATCGGTTCATAAGCGACGAAGTTAGGGCGCCTTCAAATTTGTCGCGCGACAGCAGCGCGTCCGCAGCGCTGCAGCCCTTATCCCCGAACATAACCTCCTCCTTTTTTTAGGTCTGTTAAAAGCAGAAGAACACTATTAAATAAATTAGTCATTTAAAGGTCGATTTACATCAGACGAGCGAATTCTCATTCTATCTCCACTAGGTATATCAAATTCTTATCAAATTCTTTTAGTTTGAACAGGCGTAGAGCATTCTTTCGTTGTTATTTATATGAATACGATTGTTCGTTTACACATAAAAATCAAGAAAGAATGCTCTTGTTCTAGCTCTAGCTCTTTGTTCGTTTGGTCTAAATCCACCCTAAAAGACATCTGATGCGCACCTATTGAGTATAAATCTTTGTGACTGACGGTCTGGTCTGACCAAAAACTCTTACCACTGCTGATTGCTGAAAGGGCATCATAACCAGGGGGGGTACCGTAAAATGGGGTGAATAGACACAACTTTTAACTTCAACACTTATTTTCTTACATATTTTGTATGAAAGCTTATTAATAAAACACTGTGAAATCGTGAGTCGTGTTGTAATATACCAAATATGTATCCTAAAAATAAGTAAAAACATGTATTTTATTTGTAAATTGAGAAAAAGAAGGTGGTTTCTATTTACCTGGAAACTGGGGTCAAAAGATACGAGAGAGGGGTGAATAGAGAAAAAACGCTAGGGCTGTCAAATTAAACTCCCTATTTATTAAAATAATAGGTAAGAGCAAACACAACATAAATGAATGTATGTTTTATAAATTAGAATATATATCTACAAGTATTAAGTATTTTCAGGAACATAATAATTAAATACTTTTAGGAATATAACATGAGTAGTATATTATTACAAGCAAACAAGCTTAAAAAAAAATCCACCGCTTCTGATAGCACTGTCTGGCCGCCTTGTCTCTTCATATTTTTTATAGTATGTCTGCGTGTCGTGTTTGAAACAAATATCAAGTATTCAGACTGATATCATTATTATTCACTAAACAACAAATACTGATTAATAAAATATTTAATTTATTTTAATGTTTGAATTTATATTAAAAAAAAATAAAAACAATAACTACTTAAAATGGTTTTCTAATAATTAATTGATACTTATAATAACTTTTTTCAGCACGTAGGTAGCTAAGTATGATGAACTAGTCTACGATAGACAACCCTAAAAAACGTGTTTCTATTAACCCCCTTCTCGTTTCTATTAACCTCTCACTCGTATCTATTCACCTCTTTCCTCGTGTCTATTGACCCTAAAGGCGTTTCTATTTACCCCCTTCTCGTATCTATTCACCTCGAAATTGCAGGAAAAATGCCTGCGTCCTGATTTTACAAGAAATAAGAAAAAAATAAATGAATATTAACACTCACCTTTGAATTCCTAAAAGATTGGAAGTTTAACTCTCCAAATAAACCAATTCGCTAGGTGAAATCTTCAAAAAACTTAATATTAAGCAAAACTTTTCGCAAGGTCTAAAATCACTTATCACACACGTTCACTTTAACGGCTTTTTTCTTTAAATCACTAAACTTTAGGTAAATTTGTGTGCTGCCAGCATAAAGGAAAAATATTGCCGTATAATTAACAGAAGAAATAAACCTTCTATACTAAGCTATATATAATCTAGAGACAAAATAATAAAATTTTCAGTTTTGTTTCTATTCACCCCGCGATTTCTATTCATCCCATTTTACGGTACACTCTATGTAATCGATCAAAGCGGCATCTGGTGATTGTTTGGTGTCGATTTGTGGTAAAACAGTTCTGTAATTAAGCATTATTTTTATAGATGTCGCTTCTACTCGTATCAAATTGTTGATAAATATGGATGTTGCCACTTGTTATAGTATATTGCGCTTAAGGATGTTTATAAAACTACCTTTCCTGGGCCTACAGATACAAATTTAAAATTTAATCACTTTTAAATACATTTGAAATGAATTGAAGTTCAAAAAATCAATTATATACCCTATATAAATGTAATTGGCGGTTCTTTCAACTAAATAAATACAAAATATGTGGGAAATGAAAATAATAATCTAGCAACATTATAAAACTAAAACGAACACGAAGTTTTTGAATTTTGACATTTAATATGTGAAAAAAGAATAAGATAGGTACTTTTGTACCAAAACTATTTGTAATTATATTTTAATGTAAATAACTATGTAGAATGTTTATTAATAAAGTATTGTACTTTTAAGTAATTTGATGACTGCAAATTTTCAAAAGTGAAAACGGTTTTCAAGTGTGTAATCCGATGAGCTCTCGTTTTGAATTTAAATTCATATAAGTTTTTGTTTGATATTGTTGAGTTTTAGGTTGTTTTGTGTTTTTGGTACGTTTGTGTTTTATATGAACTATAAAAATAAATGATATTAAGTTTTAATCAATTGTTTTATTTTAAACTGTTCTTACTTTCTTCTTTTTTCTTTTCTTCTTTAATAATTATGTAAATATCATATCTATCATCAGGTTTGTTAAACATAAAATCCATTACATAATTTTATTACTTTAACAAACCTGATTTGATACAGGAAAACTAATTAAATAAAATAACTAAGGTACGTATAATAGGTAGGTACTTATATATACCTATATATAGGTTATGGCATCGTAGTTTGCACCAAACATCCACCAGAGGCGCTACTTTCCATACTTGCAAAAAAAATAGCGGAGTTGGCTCTCTTTTCCCGTATAGTTATTGTACCTACTCTGTGATCATAACTGTTTTTCTTTTCAACGTCTAATTTTCACAACTAATCCAATATGTCCCCACGACTCTCGAGTAAAATCACATTTAGCATTCTGGCCTCCACTGCCATTATGCAACTAAAATAATAAATTAAAGTTAAGTTAAAATTACATTATTCGTGATTTTTGTTTATAATTTTGATAATAATTTATATTCATTTCTTTTAGGTTCAGTTGTGTAATTGTGTTTGTTATAGTTTATGAACTGATTAAACATGACATTGACATTATGCCGTCAGTAAAGTCAAAGTCAATTTATTTTTAACTTCATATGTATCAGTGGGCTTTCCAGAATTACTTTTGCTTGCAGCTACATAATATCCCGTTATAAATTACAAATTGGTATTCGTAATCGATAAATTAAACTGTAGTTCATAAAGATTTAATACATTTTATAGAAAATGTCTCATCAGACTGGAATTCAAGGTATTATTTGCACCTCATTTTGTAGATATTTATCGTACCTATTGCTAATTGAAGTTGTATTTAATAATATTTTTATACAAACTGATAACAAGTTTATATGGTTTTATCTTTTTTGTCTTATTAGCAAAAGGATATTGTGATTCATTTGTGACTTATTATCTTACAGCTAACTCTGAATTAAAAAAGTACTTTAGTAAATGTAGAGATGGAAAAATAAGACTGCTCAAAGTCAGCATAGAAAATGGTAATATTTTAAGTTATACTCTATTTTTGCAACAGACTATAATATAAACAATTGCTTATTTTTTATTAATTTGAATTATAATTTCCATACCATTTAATTAAAGCTAATGAAAGTTAGAATTATTTCAAATGAAAATGAACATGATAAAAATACATTAGTCCCAATTACTATGTGCAGTTAAGTGTATAAAGAAATTTTTAAATAATATTTAGAAATTAGTATATGCAGTTATTTGAAATATATTATTTTACGAAAAATAATGTTTTGTAAAGTTGGAAATCGTCATAACAAATCGTTAAATGAAATAACTGAGGTAGTGATGATTATGGTCTTGCTTCTGTGATGGATCATCAAAGAAATTATTTAAATTTTTTTAATTAAGAAACTTCTTATTTTTAGAGCAATTAACATTAGCTAAAATTCAATTAGTCAAAGGGTCATTTGAGAATGATTTTGATAAATATGTTCCTTCGCTAATAGAAGAAGATCTACCATGCTACATTTTATACAGGTAAAATTACCACATTTCACTTGCTTTGACACTGTTAACGTATTATTAAAATACTTAATTTTACTTTGTTGCCAACTTACAAACAACATTAAGAGAAAGTCACTTCAATCTACATGAAACTTCAAAATCATTAACTTTTAATATAAATCTTCACCATACCATTTAAGACGGTTAGTAAAAAAATTCTTTAATGCATTTCTCAGGTTCGACACAACTAATTCCCTAGGATATGAATGGCTTTTAATCAGTTGGTCTCCAGACAGTGCACCTGTGAGGCATAAAATGATGTATGCTTCAACAAAAGCCACATTAAAGCAAGAATTTGGCTCTGCACATATCAAAGATGAAATGCATGCTACTAGCAAGGTAATATAAAACAAACATGAGAATACTATATTATATAGAAGACAAGAAATTTTTTGAATACTTAAATACTTAATCTAGCAATCTAATAATCAGTATTTATTTATTTCATCATCATCATCATCATTTGAGGCATTACAGCCGCGGGTGGGCCTTAGCCTGGTCCAGCAAAGCTCTCCAGTCCGATCTGTTAGAGGCTTTCCTTCTCCAACTTGTTTATTTATTTGGTTAACCAAAAAAAAAATCAAAGACAAATGCAACAACCACTTATTATGTAGGCAACACCACATACACAATACAATTTATTATTATGGCTATTATGGGGTAATGTTATATACAACAACTTATTTTTTATAGTAAAGTAAATTATTCAAATAGACTTTAGTAGTAAATAAGAGCTGGTTAGCAGTTCACTTGACATATGTATATATTTTCGCTAAGCACTGGAGTTTGCGTGTTTGATTCCCACTTCCCATTTGGTTCCAGTCTATAAATGCCTCAGATATCTTGCGACACTGTCCATTCCGATTATTATCATGATATCTTTTTCGATACATGATAGCAATTGTTGCTCAAGAGCAGCTGAGGAGCTGGGTTGATTAAGTTCTAAACTTTCTGCTACATAGAGAAAAACGCCTCTACCCACCCGTGGGACTTCACAAGCTGAATCATATCTATATTTGAAAAAAAAAATTGTGTAAAATTAAATATACTAAACGAATCATACAAAATAATGAAATATGTACTTTATGACTCTTAGGAGGAGGTATGTTTGAAAGGGTACAAAATTCATGTCAGCGGTGTCAATGCTCCAGCCCCACTTACTGACAGAGAGGAAGCCTTGAAGGAACTACAACAAAACGAACATGATCCAAATTATGGCACAGACTCCAGGTACCTACATTATTCTTGAAATAAAAAAAAGTTTGCATTTTTATTATTACAATCATCATTTTGATTTGTACTATAACAAGCGTAAATAAAATTAAACTAAATTTACTTCTGTTAGTGAAACATTAAAAAAAAAGTGTGTGTACTTATATACGCACGTAAGAAGTTATACTTCATTGACTAGCTAACTTCATCGTGTCGGTTTTTTTTCGTGACGGTGTGCGCGCGCATCGTAAATATTTAGTCTCATATTTTTTCCCTAATGCACCAAAAGAAGTAGGTATAACTTAAAAAACATGTAAATGGCTTTAGAGTGTTAAGCCGTCGGTCCCGGTTGTTATCATGTACAGCTGATAGCGATCGTTACTCATAGTAGGGAATATATCCGCCAACCCGCATTGGAGCAGCGTGGTGGATTAAGCTCTGATCCTTCTCCTACATGGGGAAAGAGGCCTATGCCCAGCTGTGGGATATTACAGGCTGAAGAGTATTTATTTAACATTTTTAAAATATAATTATAAGTATTTTAATTCAAAATTATAAACTAAAGTAGAGCTGCAAAAGATATTTATATTTATTTATATTTATTATTTTAAAGCAAAGCAAATATAAGAATATATTTAATGAATATTTTACTTTTTTATTTACATGAATATTTACACTATATTTGTATAACCCATTGTTCCATATAACATTATAATGTTTTGTATTTTCACATCTACCACATGGACTCTTATAACCCATACTTATACAAATATTCGGCTGCCCAATTTAAGTGACAAAAATTAAATTTTTATAATTATAATCGAATCATGTTCACACGACTCCATTGGAACGAAAAATGCTAAAAAAATCGATTTCGAAAAATTTGTCCCTTACTGTGTTTTGAAATTGGGTTGCCATTGCCATGTTACTTTTAAGACATTTACAACAAGTATTTACAGTTTAATGGAATTAGACCTATCAAGAAAATAATTTTGCAGATGTGATATTAATGTGTTCATAATTTATATTTACCCATTTTCAGACAATCGACTATGGGGGGAATATTATTTCCTATTACAGAATCAGCTAAACAGGGTATTATTGATCTCCAACGTGGTTCCTATAACTATCTACAATTTAAAATAGGTAAGGTTTACAGTAAAATTATGATTTGATCTTGTAATAATAACAATAACAACCTAATTAAACTAAAACTTCTTTACGCACGCTTGACTTGGGGAGAAAGCTGGTGAATGCGTGATGAGAGCGTTACGAAAAGTGTGATAGGGCGAGGCGAACGGAAGTTGAGAGGGAGATATAACTTAGTGAAAATAGAAAGAGAGTTTCGTATATTACTGTAGGGGCAACTAAAGAAGTTTTACTTCAGTGGTGTGGTCTAAAGCCCACTCGTTTTATATTTATAGCCATATTTCTATTTTATGACACTTTTTTGTTATAGATTTAGAAGATGAAAAAATTTGTCTATCAAAGGCAGCAATAATTAGCCTGACTGATTTACCAGCACAGGTTCCAAGTGATGAAGCGAGATATCATGTGTATATTTTCAAACACACACATGAAGGTGATCATATGGAAAGTATAGGTATGCAACCTTTTTACACAAAATTTCATTCTGTTTAAGGAAAAACTCTCATGTTGCAGACCATCCAATTAAAAAATAATTTGGTATGAAATTATACAATAAGATTAAACTATATTTGAATATAATATTACAAACACCTTGGTCTTAATAAATCGCAGGTAACTAATATAAATAGCATACAAATATTCAACTGTAGAGCAGGGTTGGATAAGGAGTAAAGGGTTGAAGCACTTTGTCCTCATGAATGTTTGCAGATATTTCATAAGTAATGACCATTGTATTTGTAATAATAACACCTGGGGCTGATTCCCTTAATTGCTTACTGAGGCACGATGAGGAGTTAATTACGACTATAATCTAGATCAAAAACAAAAACTGGTCTAAATACAAATATCTGCTCCGAGCAGGAATCTAACCTACTACCAATTGGTAATAATGTAACATTCCACTGCACCATAATAGTTTTTGCCACTACGATTGCCTCTCTATATTCCCTGTTTCTTCAGCTATGTCAAATGTTTCACCTATTCTTGTTTATGTACTGATGCCATTCCTGTACTTGAAGTTAACATATATAGCATTCTCTATTGACAGTGCATTGTCCTTGTTGTTTCTAATGAATCTCAGAGACAGCGGCTTGATTAAAAACACTCTTAAAGTCTGGTACACCCATGTTTTTGGACTGTATTTATCAGTTGTATAAATAGTTGTCATTTGCCACTAATATTGAGCATATAATTTACAATGGTTTAAAGATATTTATTCTCAAAATAAATTTACATTTAATTTAAAATAAGATTTAACACAATAAAATAAAATCGACATGCAATTTTGAGTTACATTAGTCGCCGGTGTTCGAAGGCTCGCTTCAGCTCCCCCATATACTATTGTCTTTACTCCGATTCGTTATTTTTGAAGTGAAACTTCTTTTAGTTTGCCAAAGAAGTTTCACTTCTATCGTGTGTGAATCGCACACACACCTTTTTTATTTTTATGCAACTAGGTCGGCAAACAAACGTGCGACTCTGGTAAGCGCAAGCTCGTTGCCGACCCTACTCCCAATCCCCCCCGGATCTTACTCACCACAGGAACACAAGATTATTATTTATCTATGTTCTTCAATAAGGTCGAGATATTTACCCAGTCGGGCTGCTCCAGATTTTGATAATTTGGACACCTAGTACTGATATCGCGGGTGCAAATTTACTTTAGTTTTGCTTCAGGACTTGGCCAAACTCTTAAACTTAAAGATCTCAAAGTAAGAAGAAAAAGACAATTGATTTTCAATCATGATAGATGCTATATCCGATTGATAGATCTTTGATCAACAAGCCTTTATTATGTTCAACGTTAACAATAAATTGCTTGATATAAGTTATGAACTTTATCTTATTGCAGTGTTCATCTATTCAATGCCGGGATACAGTTGCACTATAAAGGAACGTATGATGTACTCCAGCTGCAAAGGACAGTTTCTAGAAATTATTGAAAAAATGGGACTTGCAATTGAAAAGAGGGTAAGCGATTCTGGGCAATATGTCTAAAGCTACTTAAAAAATATAAGCCATCTATACTAATATTATAAAGAGATAAAGTTTCTAACTGTGTTTGTTTGTAGGGGCTAATCTTCGCAAAAAAATACTGATCCTATCATAAAAATTCTTTCACTAACAGAAAGCTACACTATTCAGGAGTGACATAGGCTATGTTTTATTGTTATTGATCAAAAATTTCAGTGAAAAATAATAGTATGTGTAAATCAAGTCGGAGAAATGCGAGCGAGATGAAAACTGTAATATATAAATAATTCAAAAATAATTAACGCCCAGCGAAGTGGGCACGGGTCGGCTAGTCAAATCACTACATATTATAAAACAAAGTCGCTTCCCGCTGTCTGTCTGTCTGTATGTATGCTTAAATCTTAAAAACTACGCAACGGATTTTGATGCAGTTTTTTTAAATAGATAGTGATTCAAGGGGAAGGTTTATATGTATAATACATGCATAATATAGTAAGAGAAACACTGATCATTTTTGCAACCGTGCGAAGCCGGGGCGGGTCGCTAGTATAATTTAATTAATGGGGCATAATGTTCGTAACTAGCAACATCTTCATTCAGATTCATATAATTTCATACCATAAAAAAAAAGATTTCAATAATTTATAATCATTTTAGGCGAGGAATATTTGTATTGAGGATATTTGAAATTGTATTTGTTTTAAATATTATTTCAGATTAATCACATATATAATTAGTATGTTAGTTCGTAAGTGCCACAATATGTGGTGTTCATGTAATTTTTTTTTCTTTAACAGCTGGAAATTGATGATGGTAAAGAGTTGACTGAGGAATATTTGTATGATGAAATTCATCCAAAGAGGAACTTGCATCGACCAGCCTTTGCGAAACCAAAGGGCCCTCCAAATAGAGGAGCGAAGAGGATAACTAAAGCACAGTCAACTCAGTAATTTGTCTACTTTAAGTAATCAATGTTATCATAATATTATTTATATTTAAATAATTCTTTTTATCATAAATTTTATATTACAAGTTTCTAGTTTTAGACTATTTCGCTTTTTATAATCTAATGTGATATTTAAATTAAATTTTTCCATCATGTGTCAATGAAATTGCTTTAGCTTATGACTAAGTTTTATGAATAAATTAATTTAATGCTGTTATTATTTCACTTTTATAATATTCACATAACATATTGTATTACTTGTATGAAATCGTTTTATTAAAAAACCTACAAATATAAGTAAAAAAATTCTTTGAAAAACTTTTCTGTAATGTCACTTTAAAATAAATTGTATTTATTTATTTTTATTACAAAAAAAATATTGTCTATATTTTAATACTATTTTATATTTCATTCTTTTTGTGGAAGTTTAAATAAATTAAAATATGACAAAATATTCGTAAACATTTCACTAGTTAAAGAGACACTTGTAGAAATTGACCAACAGTCACTTTGTCAAGCAATAAATAAATATTCTAAATAACAGTATTAGAACTATTAGAGTATTAATAGAGTTAGATTTGTGCAATATTTTCTGTATGGAACATTAACTGCCAACTTTGAAATTTTTATTTAGATCTTAACGTAAATTTATATTAGTTCATGCTGTTGTGCTTTTAGTCCGGGATCCCTAGGTACATTTTTTTCAATTGATTTTTTTTTTCTTTTAGTTAGTTAATATTTATATAATTTAATAGTAATATTGTCCTACAAATTGCGTGGTACGTTATCCCGGTCCTACGCTCACTGCTGCTCTCTCCCCTACTAACTCTATTACCTACCACAATCGAGAGTTTTCGTAGAGGAATTTTTTTTTCGTCTCATCAAAATGAAGCTACTCCCGGAAAATTAGCTTGATGGTAATCAAGTGAAAAAAATGTACTGGGGATTCCGGACTATTTTAAAAGTAAGGTTCATTAAATATATAAAGTCAATATATGTATGTAATTTTTTATTATTTTTTTTAAAGTTTGTTTAAAATATTTAAAACTAAATTTTACTATAAGATTGTACATTAAGTTTTAATCGAAATATTTTTTTATTAATTCCTTTTAAACCATTATATTGCATTCTATTGAATGTTTGTTGTAATCAATTACTACTTAAAAATGTGTAAATCTGTGTATAAATTGCTAGTGAAAAAAGTATTAAGAAAATAAGTATACTATATATATTTGTAGTGTGCAGCAAAAAAGCACTTAAAAATGCATCTTTAAAACTATAGAAATATAGTTTTGAATTTCTTGTACTTGATATACTCTTAAAATTAATTACAAAATTGCAAGCACATTAATATATCATATCCATGAAAATGTTGATACCGAAAACTACAGTTCTTTTATTGTTTGTATAATTTCTAGCAAAAGATAGAATTTCTACCAAAATATAAAGACGTCAAAAACTTTTTAATATTGCTAGTAGTCTGTGTGCAGTCTCATTAACCAGACCTAGATTGTTTAAAAATAAGTACAATTCTAAATTAATATCAAAAACTTATGACTTAACTATACTCTAATATATACAATTTTCTAGCATTATTAGTTATTCGAAATAAAGTTAACGCTAATATGCTGCATTATATCTTGCCAATATTTGTAGACATATAAATTAATTGATTTTTTTTGTTGTAATAATTGAAAAAATGAAGATAAAAGTCATACCAGTAGTACCTAATTACCAACTGACATTGAAATGCTCCAATTAGTGTTAACGAAATACATATATAAATATTGTATTGGAAAGAAATAACTGCACAAAATCTTGTTAAGATATATTTATTAAATGTACTTCATTATATTTTTATATCCAGTATCAATACCCTGTAATGTTTTAATAATAAATGCTTTTTGATATAAATATTTTTTTTAGTTAATTCAATTACAATTTAAGGCTTAAAGAAACTTTCCCTTATCTATATGTGTATGAATATCAGAAAGTTCATTTGAAGAAAAAAGCTGAGCCAAA
The DNA here is from genome assembly GCA_905220545.2 of Melitaea athalia. Taxonomy (NCBI): domain Eukaryota; kingdom Metazoa; phylum Arthropoda; class Insecta; order Lepidoptera; family Nymphalidae; genus Melitaea; species Melitaea athalia. The sequence goes on along the minus strand of HG992180.1, from coordinate 8,713,943 downwards.
GTCAAATATTATTAATGACAACAATAATACCTAGTTATCACATAATGAGCTTCCTAAAATAATATAATAATAACATAAATTTCCTAAAACTTATTTAATTTCACGTTTCTCGTAATATTTTTTTCCAGAGCTGACAATATAGCAACAAAACTTACCGCGTAAGAATTTTTACAACAGTACTTCTTGAAAAATGGCGCCCTCTACCGGCAAAAATTCTGTCCCCTAAATTGAGACCATTCGTTCAACGTTACGTTCGGACTCCTTGTATCTATTCTATACTTCGTGGCTTTGGCCGATCGTGCCTCTCGATCGCTTTTTCCGCGCTCATGCTTGCACGCTCAGGCTCAGGTGGAACGTGACACTTTTTCGTGCGTGCAGCCGGTATTCATCGATTTTCGATTTAAAAGATTATAAGATGTTATCACGTCAAAAAAGTAATAAATATTGGAATAAGGCTCCACATATATGTGTAAAAGCAAGTTAATTTAATTTAGTTAATATTAATTGTAAATTCTTGACTCTATAAAGAATTTAAAATGCTTAAATATCATATCCATGTATTATTTTCTTTTATTTTGGAAACAAACGGTATTACAATAATACACAGAATGACAAACAAAATAGTGTCACTCAACCAAAAACAGTTTCTGATAGATTATTACTAACAATAGTATATAATTATTTGCATATTGTGATAATTAGATAATTCACACGGAATAATATCAGTCCTCAACGAACTCATTTTTTATATGCAGCTTAGTAAATTTAAAAAAAAAGTTAAATTTTACTAAGCTGCATATAAAAAATGAGTTCCTTTGCATAATAAACTTCTCACAGTCTTAAAAATTTAGTAACCAACTTTCAAAATGTAGAACTGGAAAAACGTTGGTTATTCTATGGTAACACTTTTTTCTTTAAGAACTAGGTCCAAGATACAACATGGCAAGTTAATAATAAAAACAATACCAAATCTTTTTTAATTACATTTATTTTTATAACTAATGAAATATATTATTTCCTGAATTAAAAAAAAAACTGTATAAATAATTTAGTGTAGCTCTTCTATTTTCTTGAAACCTTGGCTTCCAACAACTTCATCGTGGTGTTGTGTCAAGCTATCATGTTTCTCAGACGAACTTTTGTCCATTGCCTGGTTGAATTGTTCTTGTCTGTAACAACATCACAATGAGTAGTATTACAAAGAATAAAAAAATGTGTCAGCTCCGACAAGCGACTGAACAACCACTGTGACATTTTAAATTAGTTTTTTAAACCTTGGAAATTGTTTAATTCAGAAAAATATTTACCTTGCTTCCTTCAATTTATATAAAGATTTTCTAATGTCTTCTATAGATACTCCACTTACTTTAAGTATGGTTAAAATTAAAATTCCACCTAACGTGCTCAACACTCCCCCTGGAAATAAAAATAATTTAATTGCATATATAAAAAAATGCAATATAAACTGTATTCTCACTTATATGTATTTGACTACATATTATATGCCTTTATAAAATACGAGTTAATCTGGCGAACTTCGTACTACCATATTTTTTTTAATTTTAAAATATAAATATCGCGGTCATTAATGGTAATAAATTATAGTCTATATTTTAAGTTGGACAAAGTTACATATCCATGCAAAATTTCATTCAAAACGGTCCATTAGTTTCCGAGATTGACCCGGTCAAACATTGTGACACGAGATTTTTACAAGCTGTTCGGTTTCTAATTGCGTTCCTTCAAATGGGAGTTCTGTAGGTGTCATCACGTTTGGAGTGAAAAAAATCCAAGTCCATTTTTGAAATTTTACTTTGTTCAAGTATTACGTTCTGCATAATACCTTTGTAGAGCGCATAAGCACAGCTATAATTTACAATGAAGAACATGTACGAGAAATATAATTCATTTTCATATGCTGTGTTTTAGTTATATGCGGCAGTTAGTATTAATATTTCAGTTTATTGAGGTTTTAAGGGCTAAGAAAAATAGTATTGAACGATTATGCAGAAATAGATCACCAGAGGTGCTCGCATATTAAGACAAAGCAAAATTTACGAAAGGTCTCTACCCCTAGAATCCCACCATTTGAAGGAATGTAGTTAAGAGTCCAACTAATAAATAAATTTGTGATGAAAATGCTAAAATAAATTAATACAGAGCTACAATAAATTAATATGACATCTAAAACTTAATTTTACACTTAATTAGCACAATTGTAGAAAAATAAATAAAACAATTATTTATCAAATGAGTACATTAAAACATGTATAATAATTATTTAATAATTATATTGTGTGTTGAAATTGTTAAAATAATAAGTGTTCAAATTTGATAATTTTTAATAATACTATATTAATATATTTTTTATCATTACCTACAAGTGCACCAACTACCATTGCAGCAGCTCCCAAATTGGATTTGTATATAGCTCCTGTAATGGTTCCTGCTGCTACATATTCTCCAAGTGAACTTTGATCACGGTACACAGATATTGTAGTGGATACTAAACTATAAAACAAATGATACATTTAAATTGAAGTTAAATCCTATAATAACGTTAATGTTAAAGAGCACCAAGTTAATAAAATTAAAGTTCTTAATATTTGCTACTACTTTTACAATAATATGCTAGTGAATTATTTTATTACTAGCGGTTTCCCGCGACTTCATCCGCGTCGAAAATAACAAAAAAAAAATATTTTTCAGTTTGCTGAGTTATAAAATAAATAAATTTCTAAAATAAAAGAAGCCTAAGTTACTCCTTTTTACATTAGCTATCTGCCAGTGAAAGTCCCGTCAAAATTGGTTCAGCCGTTTCAGAGATAAGCCGGAACAAACAGACAGACAGTCAGACAAAAATTGTATAAAATGTTTTTTGGTATATGTACTGTGTATAAATCCATATGCATTTAGTAAAAAGCGGTTATTTTAATATTACAAACAGACACTCCAATTTTATTTATTTGTATAGATATAGATATACCTAAACATTCCAGTAAAAATGCCCAATCTCCATCCCCAATGATAAGCACCTTTTGCAAAAGCCACTGTAACGTAATCTTGTAGTTTTTTCTGCAAACAAATATAGTAATTATTAAAACCTCTGGGGTTTATTTCAATTCAAGTAGTTATCAATAAATCAAATTGAACTACTAGATAGCTTCACGGATTTTATTTATTTTAACATTTTTAAATTGTTGCACTTGTTGCTATTTATAATTGTTACTCTCCTTACTCATAGAAATGTCAATATCAAGTATAATTGAAAGAAGTTAAATAACTTCTCTTCTTACATTTAAGCAATTGTTTTTAGTAATGTTATATAATACTTTAAATTCGCTATGTTTATTTGGATATTTAATAAACTATTTAATATCATCATTACGTGAGACTAGAGATGTTCGCAACGGCTATATTTTAATAATACGTTATAACGTTACACTACTTTTAAAGTTATTTTATCCGCTATCTAATATTAAAAACACCTCTACGTGGGACTATTTGGGAGACACCTATAAAGTCACGGGCTGTGCACTGATTTTGACATTGTGTGATGACTGACCAATTTGGTGCAATAGATGTGTTTCTAAATTGTCCCTATGAAATGACAAAATATACTTCAGTATAAACTTTGCAAGGAAGAAGAAATGTAATATATTATAGGTGTAATGTGTGAGTGTTATTTGTGTATATGAAACATACATGTAAACAAATAAATTATTATTAGCCCACAATACAAAGTAAGTCTTTTACATTATCTTTACCTTTGCTTGAAAAGTTGACTGAAAAATGGTTGCTTGATTATTTTCTATAAAGTGTAAATAAGCATCTCTTGATTTTGCAAAACCACCCAAGCATGCTCCTACAAATAGGCCACTCATAGTAGCTTGAGCCACACTGTGTAATTCTACCGACACTTCATCGAATTCACTGAAACATTTAAATTTTGTTTATCATTAGGTTATGATTTTATAATACGATTTGATCACTGTGCCTTTAAAAAAATATAATAAACAGTATTTACTTTTTAGTGTACATAGCTCGTACTCTATCCCATCCTGTCTTTTCACTAAGGTCTGCTTGAGGATTAATAAAGTCGTTTTCATTCCCACCTTTAAAGAGTGGTATTATGAATGTAGGAGTCAGCCTCACGGCTGTACCTAATATTATTTTTCGATTTAATGACCAGATCATAATTACAGTTTTTACTCCTAATAAAATACTTAACTTCACATTTTAATTTCATTAGAATTTAAAATCTTTGAATAACTCATTCCTTTCATAACTATTAACTCGCTTGTTTGACAAGTAAATTAGAAAATATAGTTGACATTGACAATGTTGACATTTGACAAAACAAAACTGCGTTCCAGTTTACGCTCGTACGGGTCATACTTACATACTGGGACGTTCCACCTAAGTTCCACAACGCCGTCGACCACAACCGCTGAAATTGCCGTTCCACTAATACAGAAAACGCCGCGGGCGTTAACGCATATTTGGCCGCTGTTAAGTGTCAGATGTCAGCTGTATGCTCGCATTATGGCGGCATACTGAAAACATGCAGCTGTGGAGGTTGTGAGTGAATATTTCGCATGTATTGGATCACTCGCGATGACCACGGGCCTTAGGTGGAACAAAGGAATGGGCTTTGCGGACGTTGCGGACGCTTAGTGGAACGTGGCTACTGCGGTCTCGTAGGCTACGTTCCACTTAACGACCGCAACGCCACGACCGTGAAACGACCAGAACCGCTGAAATTGCCGTTCCAACTTTAAGACGCTGCGGTCGTTGTAGGCGAATTTTATAGGTGGAGCGCATATTTGAACGCTGTGCTCGCAATATGGGGTCATGATGAAAACATGCAGCTGTGGGGTTGTGAGTAAATATTTCGCATGGTTTGGATTAAGTTAATTCAACATGGATTCCCGTGAATTTATCATTGCGTTTTTGACGAAACGAATGAGAGATAATGATTCGTACAGTTTATCAAGCACGGTCTTATACACAGGTCGGGCAAACGGTCGGGGTACGTCGGCTTAATGGTTTACAGCTATCGCTTGGTGTGCTTTGCAATGAAGACAGAATAGCATTCTGTCTCTTTTTCTATAACATATTACGCATTTATGTTTTAAAATATAACCAATTAAGTATCTACTAGATCGTTCAATAAGTCCCGAGACTAACCTGGAAATGGCGCATATATTAAAAACTCTTTTGATTTTTAAAAATTACTGGCTATCAATACAAGAATATGTGTCAAATTTTTAAAAATGGAACAATAAAATTATTGATTTTGAAACATTTAAGTGACGCTACGGTTGTAATTTCGATACAATGGAAAAAAACGAGTTTCGCGTGTTGATAAAATATTGTTTTTTAATGGGAAAAAATACCGTTGAAGCACAGCAATGGCTTATAAAATGTTATGCAGGATCAGTTCCCTCTAAAGAAACCATTTGTCGGTGGTATGCCGACTTCAAACGCGGTCGCATGGACACCAATGATGGGGAACGCTCAGGTCGTCCAAATGAAGCAGTGACTCAACAAAATATTAACCAAGTCCTCAAAATCGTATTGGAAGATCGGAAGGTAAAAGTGCGAGAGATAGCCGAGATAGTGAAGATTTCAGCTGGTAGTGTTTTCACTATTTTACATAAAAATTTGGCCATGAAAAAGCTTTTTTCTAAGTGGGTGCCGCGTTTGCTTACAACTGATCAAAAGGAACAACGTATCAATGATTCAGAGCGATGTTTGGCGCTGATGAATCATAATAAAAAGGATTTTTTACGTCGGTATGTAACAATGGATGAAACTTGGATATACCATTTCACTCCGGAATCCAATCGGCAGGCAGCGGAGTGGAGAGCGGCTGGTGAAAGCCGCCCGAAGCGTCCAAAGACTCAGAAATCGGCCGGTAAGGTTATGGCGTCTATATTTTGGGATGCGCATGGAATACTTTTCATCGACTACCTTGAAAAGGGGCAAAATATAAATAGTGACTATTACATGTGCTTATTGGAGCGATTGAAGTACGAAATTGCGGATAAACGGCCTCACATGAACAAAAAGAAAGTGGTGTTTCACCAGGACAACGCGCCTTGTCACAAGTCCGTGAGAACGATGGCCAAAATTAACGAATTGGGCTTCGAATTGCTTCCTCATCCCCCTTATTCGCCAGACTTGGCCCCCAGCGATTACTGGCTGTTTGCAGACCTCAAAAAAATGCTTCAGGGTAAGAAATTTGACTCAAATAGTGAAGTTATCGCAGCAACGGAGGCTTATTTTGAAGCCAAAGACAAATCGTTCTACACACATGGGATAGAAAAGTTAGAAAAGCGTTGGAGGGACTGTATCGCTCTTGGAGGAGACTATGTTGATGAATAAAAATTAATTTTATAAAAAGACCTTTTTTTAGTACTTAGTCTCGGGACTTATTGAACCACGTGTTACAATGAAACGTCACTCAATATAACCAAATGCAATGAAGAACGTCACAATATAACCAATTACAACGAAGCATCACCACCGCACTAGGTGACCATACTCAGCGACTGATACACGTACCGTACTAAGGGGGCGTTCAAGTATTACGTAACGCTAATGTGGGGGGAGGGGGGGGTCTTGTAAAACGTTATGATGCGTTACAGGGGCGGGAGGGGGATTCGAACAATGCGTTACGTAACATTGTTTTTTATTTAATTAAAAAAAGGGGATTAAAATCTAATTTTTATTTATTAATTACTACCGCAAACGCGATTAGTTCAATAACAAAAGTAATTTAATGACTTTCCGGTTAGTTTGCGAACATAGTTGTGACATTTGGGTAAAATCGGTCATTTGGGTGTTACTTAACGTTTATGGGGTAGGGGGGGGGGGGTGTACAGAAAAACGTTACAGCCGTTACATGGGGGAGAGGAGGGGTCAAAAATCCTCAAAATTTTCGTTACGTAATACTTGAACGCCCCCTAATCTCTTACCATTGAAACTGGGCTTAGTTTCCTAGCCTGTATATGTATAAGACCGAGTCATCAAGTTCCGATAACATTTACAAGTTGACATTGACACTTGTTTTTTAGGATTCCGTACCCAAAGGGTAAAAACGGAACCTTATTACTAAGACTTCGCTGTCCGTCCGTCCGTCCGTCTGTCACCAGGCTGTATCTCAAGAACGGCGATAGCTAGACACTTGAAATTTTCACAAATTGTGTATTTCTGTTGCCGCTATAACAACAAATACTAAAAACAAAATAAAATAAATATTTAAGGGCGGCTCCCATAAAACAAACACGATTTTTTTGCCGTTTCATGCTCGATATTAATAATAGCCACTTGAAATATTTACAAAATACTTATTTGTATTTTTACTTAATTAAATTTAAATAAAATAAATATTTAAGGTAGGCTCCCACGCAAAAAACCTTATTTATTGCCTTGAAATATTCACAAAATACGCAACTGTATATTTACTTTAATAATAAATAATAAAAATTAAAATAAAAAAAATATTTAGGGGGCTGTTACACTCGGCTAACCTAACCCCACGGTATCGGTGTGCCTTCAGCTTTACTTCATAGAAAGACAATTAAAACAATATATTTTAAATATTAGAAACCCAGGTGTGCTCACAGCCATAATACTCTGTACCGCGCACCTGCAAGATTTCAACATAATTTCGGATGAAGATTACAGACCACCGACGCGACCACCACAGCGACCACCGCAGCGACGGCCCTGCCGTGGAAACCTTTCTTAAACTTCTTTTTATTTAATCATTCTCTTACTTAACATCAGTAGGGAATCACCTATTTTTAGTTATAAGTTTAGTTGTAAATTTTAATTAATAAAGTATTTTAAGTAAATTGCCTTTTTCTTGGCATCTGCGGCTGCAACTATCGTAACTGGGCTCATACAACAAAAGTGACTTTTTTGCCGCTTTTTTGCCGGATATTAAAATCAATGTACCTATTATTGTTTACCTAGTCAACGGTACGGAACCCTTCGTGCGCGAGTCCGATTCGCACTTTACTGATTTTTTTGAATTCTTGCCACGTTTTGGCTAAAGCCCATTTTGACCCACTAATATTTTGTGGGCGAAGTGGGCGCGATGTGGTCGCGAACAGTGACGTCATCTATGACGTCGAGCAATCACTCGCGACGACCACAAGCCTTAGGTGGAACAATACTATTTATAAGTTGGACAGGGAAGTCTCTTGCCAAATCTTATGATTCCTTTTTTTAGCTTGCATAGTTATATTTCTTTAGTAAAAAACAAGTATCGTTTATTATTATTAAGGGTCACAAAGATAATTCTGTACCCAGAGGGCCGTGGGTGGAACCCCAAAAAGCCTTTATGTAGATCCGCCCCTGCAGTAGTGAGATATTCTGACTACCGTAATTATGGAAACTTTTTTTGAGGTTCCTCAATTAGTCAATTCTGTTCAATTCTACCACTGGCTGAATTTTCAATTGAAGAAAGAATATTCTTAGAAGTATACTTTATAATGTGCAAAAATTTAGGCAATATTATTAAGGCGTTCTGTAAAAAAAAAAACATGAAATACGCTTTTTTTGCATTTCAGACCCTCACAGTCATGACCCCTCTTAAATTTTATCATGTCTGTGAATGAAGTCAGTAAAATATTGTTAAATATTGCCTGATCTTATAGTCTACGTTATGTAGGTACCAAATAAACTGAGGTTCTGGACTTCTGGTGTTAGTGTAGTTATGCGTGTGGTACACAGGCACAGGCGGTTGTGAGCTCGATTGCCACTCGTATACCTACTATTTTAATTTCTTGATACATTTCTAGTTAGTAGACCGGTGTGAGTCAGGACTCAGGCCTTATACTTAATATAAAAAAATTACACGCAATTTTAAATGTGTTAGTTGACGAAATTAAAAGCCATTAACTCGAATAAATACCTAAATTAATGAAAGTTGAATGATATTTATTTTGGTTAAAACTACTACATTAAATATAGTCAAGGTAGATATAATATTAAAACTAGCGTCCGACCAAAACAGGTTTTTGGCCTAAGCCGAAACAGAAAACAAAATTTCCGCCTTGGTCTCATTTCGGCTGAAACCGAAACCGAAACTCACGTGGACTTTGTAACACTGTACATTGAAAGCATTTGTTGCGTACGTACAAAGTAGGTACCTACAGTCCTACACATGTCAGAAGTGAAACTTCTTTGACAAATTAATTAAAAAAAACTAATTAAAAAAACCAATTTAAAGTTGAAAAAAAACTAATTGAAAAAAATAATAATAAGCCAACGTCACGCGTTATTCCCAGGCGGTCACCCATTCAAGTACTGACCGTTCCTGACGCTGCCACGTTACCAGTCGCTCAAATTTTACCCCTCATGCGCCCAAAGAAGTTTCACTTCAAAAAACATTCGTTTTGATATCACATAGTTTGTGTTTACGTTTTTAAGATAATATTTTACATAGGATGTACCTATTTACTTCTTGAGACATAAGCTGGCGGCGCGGAGGAGCTCAGTTAGTCGAACGATGCACGACATTCCAGAAAGTTTTGGCTGGGCCGAAAATTTCGGCCCATTTTTGATCGGAACCGAAATAAAGCCTGGAACTAGATTTTTCGGCCGAAACCGAAATTTAAAATTATCGGTTATTGTTTTTTTAAAGTAGTCTCCATAATATGAAGGTGCAATGAACTTCTTGTCCGAAACTCTTCTGAAAACTAGATCTTAAATAAGATAGGAAGAGGAATCGTGAATAATAAATGAAGGTTTAATTTTCAACTATATTTTATTATAAAATGACAAAGAATAAATCTAGAGTTTAATAGTGTAGTCACTTAGACATTAAAATAGTGTATATATTTATATATCTCACATAAACTGCACGCGACAGACAGTGTAGCCATCAGCAGCGGCCTGTTGGCATTTACATAAAATAAACTTACTCAAAACAATCATCAAAATACATTCTTTAGATTGGTGCTCGTTAAAGCTTGTTTGAATCATGATATATTTGATCTTCTATTTAGTGAAAATAATATTTGATAGATCCCTGTTATTTTTTCCAACGATTGGTCTTTGGCATATTGATTTAAATTACTGTTAGTTAAATCTTAACAATTTGACGCACTCATTTATAAATAAGAAATACTGAAATAATAGTGGATGTGCTTTAGGAAAACGATGAGACAGTACTATCGTCATCAGGAACGATTTATAACTATTAAACTATTTTATTTTACACACAACCCTTTAATTTGCACACCATTAATCTTTTAATAATTCAACAAAATGTTCCTTAAATATGATAATGAAGATGGGTACATAATACTCACTACGAAGAAAATATTTCCTCCTTTTTTTAGGCAGGTATAAGGTTACTAGAGCGACTACTGAAATAAGAATAGGATATTATCTATGTAATCTTAACGATTATATTATCTGTAATAGTTCTATAATTTTATTTTAAGTTATTTATAAGGTCGTGTATTTACATTAATTTATCACGATTATAACTGCCACTTCGTAGGTTTTGACTATTTTAGCAAAATATTATGTTGTACCTACAATTTCGAATCGATCGTTACGTAATTAAATAGCTCAAGGACCTATTAATTGGCAGTTATACAATTCATCCTAGGTTAACGTTTCAATAAGGTTATGTATCAGTTCTTTCAACGCAACGGGATAAGGGACGTGGCACGGACAATAACCGACCCTAGCGGGGCCGTCGTATATATTCACATTATACCCTGTGCGTTGTATTTCTTCAGATTATTTTACAAAACATACCATTGGCAATATTTGAGTCCCTTACCCATTTCACTCGACCACCTGTATTTAGTTTCAATTCACTCTAGTCCGTGGACTATGTTTCAAGCGAAATGTGAAGGTTTAGATTGAATATAGATGTATTGAAACGTTTTAGTAATTTAAATAGCACAGCTGTACAAGGAGTTAAGATCTAAGATAAGAATATGTCTAGTTCATAGATGGTGTACAATCGTACATAATTTCATTATATTGTTCCCATTTAAAATTTATGAGTTCTATTTACAAATAGTTCTAACATTTTGTCGAAGGTAGGATTAATAGAAAGCGAGTTTAATATTGCATACAGATAATAACAACTTAATTTTAGGCAATAAACGTAGAGGAAATAAAATAAAAACAAAAGAAATCAATATTAATAAAAGTTTAATTATGAAATTAAAAATAAGAGTGAAATTAACCACACACAAGGCTTAATGCTATAAAATAAGAAAAATATATAGACGACACTTAAATTACAATGAAAAATAAAATAGAAATTAAATATAATATGACATAAAGAAAGCAGAAGCAACAGGGCTCTAGATGTTGAGACATATACAATATACATGCGTCCTTGCCACTCTTTTCACTGATATGTCGGCGTTTACCCATACTTATACAAAATATTTATTGAACTATAACCGAGTAGAGAACAAGTGTATAGAAGGCTTATGAAAACCTTAAGGAAAGTGTTGTGATATGACAGGATATGTGTTGAGACACGCAAAAGACATTAGATACACGAAGTAAAGTAAACATTTAGTACTAATTACAATCAGCGTCCAAAAGACGCGAATGAATTAATGAAATAAGATCGAAAGCAACATTCATATCTTTATCAACGCATAACTTTAACCAACAAATTGAAACAATGTCGCTTACAATGAATAAAATTACATATATTGCGCTTAATAAAACTCTCAAATATAATTTAACTGTAACATTTTCATTAACTTTTTAATAAATGTTAGGATTAATTCAATTACATTTTACCTAAAATAATGTGTATTGACTTTTAAATTTGGCATCTCATTCTAAACACTGATTTATTATTTTTTAATTACATTACGATATTATCCTATTATATTTAAAATACTTCTCTAAACACATAAATCCCTATTAATTATCTATTAGTCAATACCGATATTACTGAGAAAGTTTTAGGCCACAAAACGCTACACAAGTACGCACGCACGCACGTACGCACGCGGCGGCTGCGTACTGATCTCTACCGAGATGGTTGTGTAGCGTTCCACTCTTATCGTTAGTGCGGCACGGTACGACACGGTACAGTACACTGGATATGTAATCTCTTTTTTTGTGATTTTGTTATTTCATAAATACGTTATAATATAATTAAATCGCAATCACTACCGATTCCATCTCGACCAGACCACCGCTAGTCGCGTATCGTTTCAAAACGCAGGCACAGTTTCCCGTACCCTATAGAAAAAAATCTTCAAAAACGTGCAAAATATCACCACACCCTGGTCGCCTAACATTATTTAAACCATTCTACTACTTACACGTTCCTATCGTAAATAGGTACTGATTAATACGATTTATTTATGATCGAACTTCTCTATTAAACCTTACATCGAAATGACCGATCTATGTAATTTTTTTTAGTATAACCATCTTACTAAGCTCTATTTTTATACATATCAACGGTACTTGATGTATATTATACATTTCATAATAGTGTAAATATGTGACTTGTAACGTCAACTTTAGGATCGAATCGAAATTATAAAGTACATTCGCGACCTTAGCGATATCGTCGCGGAGAATACAAGACGACATACCGTATGTCGTGCACTCGATACCTACTGTCTACAACCGCCGGCGTAGAGGAAGATATGTATGAATTCCTTTGTCATTTCTCATCTAATATTAGGAATTTTTATATTAAAAATGTAATTATCATAATATCGCGAACAGCAATGTTTCACTAAATCGTCACAATTCAGGTATCTGTTTCACGCATGCTTTGCCTAATCACATAGACTGGACGTGTAACTGAACACTTGTTATGGTCCTAATGTCGGAGCGAACTCGCGGCACGGCTCTTCGACCGAAACATCTTTACAATAAATAAATAATATCTTTATAATCGCTCTATCAGAGTTTTATGTGAAGATTTTTTTATTTTTAGTCTTTACGTTAATTTACTTAATTCACGAACTTAATCTCTTTTGCATTGGACTAGACGTATTTTTTTTATATTAATTTAAGAAGGCAAAGATGTGTGGATACCAATGGAGTAGTGTGGAAACGTCTCGTAATACGAGGTATGTACAAAGGTAGAGGGGAAAGAATTAAACTAAAATACTGTTGTGTTAAAAGTAGTCGAAGGCGAATAGTTGATATGAATATTTGTGACGGGCGACGCGATCCCCGTATTACATTTACAACACCTCAACGACTGTCTCGTGAACAGTGTGGCGACATTAAAATCGAACATCTGTGTTTATTATACTTAATGAAAATTATTCTAAAATACGTTAACCCAACATCGGCCAAACTATCGCGTACAGGGGACTCCCCGACCGTAGTGAAATAAATAATTATCTATAATATAATTCACTTAGTGAAACGCATGCACGAGCATTTATAATATGTTGTAGCTACCATTAATATAAATTAACATCAAAATAAATGCATCATGTCACTATATGTCACCGAAAATAACATTATGTAGACGATATACGACCTAAGTTAGTGATAGTTGTGATTACACTAACTAATCGAGAAATACTACAATGTAAACAGTGAACGGAATATTCTCCTAAACAACGAAACAGCAATGGAAGTATAACCGGATGGAGAAGACAGTTGTTAATACTTAAAATATACTTAAACCTTTCTAAAACTAATATTGCACACACATACACATTTCTAATAAACATAGCATTTCATAAAAATATAGAAAATGTGTATGCGCACAAAACTATACTTACTTAAAAATGCCATAATAAATTGTGCAGATTAAAATAGAGCATAAAATATATTTATAAAATATAATCTTAGAATATAATAACTGAAAATTAAAGTGATTAATTAAGAAATACTTTTTTAACAATGTGCTCTAGTGATGAATATATAATGTAATACTATTTATCGTAAATAATCCTGTCATCATAATAACCACAAAACAACCGAGGCGATGTTTAACATCGCGTTAAAATAGATAGAAAGTTGCCAAATTTCAAATAACTAGCGCAATCTAATTGCAATCTGTTTCTATGTGATAGAACGTTCGAAACCAACATCGAGAACACCGTAAACGATAACACTATGTATAAAAATAATATATCGAATTACAAAAATACGGAATGAATATCACACAAAATATTAAATAAAGAAACATCTCAAGCCGTACAGCGGAGCTCACGAAAGTCCGTAATAATTCACGAGTACCCTCAAAAAACGACTTCAACTAGCTGCCGTCGGGAAACGATGACACACCTTAAATTATGATGTACAGTAACAGTAGTAAGTAATACGTATACTAACGAAATAGAGTTAGCACTTAAAATCTACACTGATCCGAGTAAGCGTAATACAGATTATAAATTTTCAGTCGAGTATAGTTCTCGATACGTGAGAGAGGTACGACGTAGTCACGAGCGGTCGGCTGAGCCGTTGTGTGATATTCGGGAGAGCTTAGATGCTGGACTTGGAGAACGAGACCCGCAGGTGGTTGGACTCGGACAGCTGGTAGTTGTGCATCTTGATGAGCGCCGTCACCGCGTCGTCGATGGACGGCAGCTGCACCAGCGCCATCTTGCGGTCCTTCCTGCGAACGTCACCGCCACTTTAGTTATTTATTTATTTATAGAACAAACACAAAGTATACACCATACTAGCTTCTGCGCGCGACTTCGTCCCCGTGGAATAGGACCAATTCTGTCATACATGATTTGAGCGAAACTTTAACCGTTTACGCCGCGAAAGCTCTAAAAAGGAAAAAAACCTCGATTTTGAAACACTCTTCATTGGTCCTACGCTTCTATTGGTCTTAGCGTGATGATATAATTATAGCCTAAAGCCTTCCTCGATAAATGGGCTATCTAACACTGAAAGAATTTTTCAAATCGGAGCAGTAGATCCTGAGATTAGCGCGTTCAAACAAACAAACAAACAAACTCTTCAGCTTTATTATATTAGTATAGATTTCAAGTACGTCATAAAATAACAGTAAAGTCTGAGTGTAACTTTAATTATAGATAATAACTGCATTAAACTTGACTAACATACACTAATATTAATTAATTGGGTTGTCTGGAATAAATGGCTAAATAGCCATCACAGTCTGTAAATGTCTTTAAATTTGTTTAATGTTTAAAATATAGTTGTGGTGTACAATAAAGTATAAATAAATTAATAAATATCATACATAAATAACATACACATGGCAGGCATACACATTAAAAGATTTTAATAAAATCATCATGATGATGATGATATAATATTTATTAATAAAAATATAAAATATTTAAATATAAAATATTTTGTTCGACAGCGCTTGGAAAATTGATTTCATTAAAATGTCCGGCATTTCAAAATTTTTGTTTGTTCGGCTTTACTAAAGGTTGTTCTATTTAAGTAGAATAAAACTTAGAAACCATCACCAGTGAGAGACCCGTGGTTCGAACTAATGGACTGGATTTAATATTACAATTTATATGTTCGTAATAAGGGATTTACGGGAACGGAAAATTTAAATAAGTTGCTTTAAACATACATATTTGTTTCGGTATTGTTAGGGATTGTCAAAGGATTATAAGTACGACATATACCTACTTATTTTATTATATTACTAGCTATTTTATTATATAACAAACATTGTTTTGCCATATAGGTATGTTATTAATCCCCGTACCCCCCCCCCCCCCCCCTTATAACTTATCGGTATGAAAAATAGATGTTGGCCGATTCTTAGACCTACCCGATATGCTGAGAAAATTTCATAAAAATCGGTCCAGCCGTTTCGGAGGAGTATTATAACTAACATTGTGACACGAGAATTTTATGTATAAAATCAATGTTGAAATTAATGTCAATTGTCTTTGTCAGCAGGTATCTTTTTATCAGTATAATGTATACCTATTTAATTTTCTTTATAAAAATCGAGTATTATTTAACGAAATAAAAAAATAAATAAAAAGTACGTTGTCGAAATAAAAACCAATCTAAAATTTAACAAGAAAAAGATGAAAAAAGTTCGATTACTCGAACAATTTACAAGATTAGGCTCGATCTTGATATTGGTCGAACTAGAGGGATTACGAAAAATTATCTAGTCATTGTCGAATTTTTGTCGACTAGCCGAAATGTATAAAAATTCAATTTAGTTACGTTATAATTAAAAAAATTCTCCCTTGGTTTGATTGTATAATATTAAACGATAAGTCAAAATTAAACTCACGGGAAGAATTTAAAGGCCTTGATCGCGAATCCCCTTTTAGTGAACGCATCCTTGATGTCGTCCTCGGACACCGTGGCTCTGTGGAAGTATAAATAATATAGATCATAAAGTACATAAACAGTTTAGTAAATATTCCACTGATGGGAAAAAACCTCTTCTCTTGATATATAAAGAATTAGAATATAATAGTTTGCGCAGCTTCAATTCGGATGAAAAGCATCTCGGAATAAATAACATGATCTTCCAAATATTCGACACTATGTTTTCTTTGACAGTCAAACACAAATTTTTGAAGTGAAACTTCTTTAGGAGCATGAGGGGTAAAATTTGAGCGGCCGCTAATGCGGCAAGGTCGGGCGCGGTCAGTGCTTGGATGGGTGACCGCCTGGAACCACCGCATGACGTTGGTTTTTTGTTTTTCTTTTCAATTAGTTTTCCAATCAGTCTTTCTTTCAATTTTTTTAAATTAGTTATTTTTTTTTTAATTAGTTTGCCAAAGAAGTTTCACTTCCGACATGTGTACTTTGTACGCACGCATTTTATTTATAGAAATTAAATAATTGAAAACTAGTATAACTAGCTTGGGTATAATCCTTAACTGTCTGTCACGACTCAGACGTTCAATGCACTGGGCCATTTGAGTATAAAATAAAATGACCATAGGAATTTGACAATAACTTACGGAATGTTGGAGAGATGTAACGTGGCGCTCGGTGGGTAAATGTTCTGATAGTTTTTGCTGCCGGGCTTCTTGAATCTATGTAGCGGGCTCTGCGAATAGTCCCTGTAATGGACACACAGAAATTTATTTAGGGTTTTCAATAATCCTTTCTATATCGAATGTTACATTTCGCGCACAATGGTATTTCGATATCGTTGTAAATATTTTCCCGAATACAATTTCATTTTCCGCTGAAGAAGTTATTGCAGTCTTACGTATTTTATTGAACTTCGTAGTGTAAATTTAGGATTTTATAGCACACTCACTAATAGTAGTAAATATTTGTATGTATAAATAAATATTTAAAAGTGTATTTGTTGCCATAATTATGTAAAGAAATCTAGAAAATATATTTTTTTTCACTAAAAGTCAGAAATGTCACCATTTTATACAGATGATTTTGTTTATTTTCTTATATTAGTTTTAGAACTTACCTAGTAAGGCCAGCATCCGGTTGTCCCTCTTTGGGAAGCTGCACCGTTTGGTGTTTGCTGAGCATCACACGCATCGCTTTCCCGAAGACACGCAATTTGTCCATGTGTGTCATAGCTGGAAAAAATGTGTTATAAATTAATTTTAAAAATATTTACATCTGTCACTTGAATGTCATAAACAAATGTACACGTAATTATGTTACTTCTAAATGAACTAGTTCTTGTGGTGAAATAATGATTCCCTTTTGTCGATTACAAAAAAGTTATCTTTCTCCTATAAATATCGAAAATATACAAACAAACAGCAACAATGTATTTCTATCTATAGTCAATATAGAAATGGATAAAAATATTATCACCTGGATATGGAAAAGCATTCATCGAACAATCATAAAGACAGAACGATAGTTATTTCAGAAATTTATTTTACTTTTGTTCGTTCGTTCGTTCGTTCGTTGTTTGTTGAGTTTTTCGAAATACTTATTTTTAGGTTTATTTATACGTAAAAAGACACAAAAAATCAATGTCTGCCATTACAACAATTTTTTTATAAAGTCGATCGTAACGTAGGTCAACGGTTCATATTTTATGTGAAATTTACCAATTCGCACCTTGTTAAAGAATGAATAATTTACTTTTAGTTACAATAATAACTATCGCACAAGCGAGTATTCAGATTTACCACTTTGCGCAATATGAAATGTAAGCAGTGGAAAACTACGTGATATCTGCATATATAAATAAAACATGTGCAAATGGAAAACGAACGTTTTGCGTTTAGGAATAAGTACTAAAGTTTAATAATACCTAGATGCGCCTGGTGAGGCTCCGCCATTTGAATTAGAGCTGAATCCTTTTTGTTGTAGAGGATCTTCACTCGCTGCACGTCACCATACACGCCTACATAATAAGAAATGCGTTACAAACCAAACAATATACGTTTTCATTTTATTACATTATATTCAAGTGACGATCTCAACTGTGCTTTGAGCGATATTTTAATGCTTATTTAAAGTTACTACTTATGTATCACTACAGGGGTTAATCTTACAAAATACAGTTGAGGAGGCCGATCTCTCTAACCTACGACTACCTCGGTTACTACATTTACACACAGTTATGATCTAAAGACATCAGAGGGTTTTAGTACAAACAAATTTAATTAATACCAAAACAAAATTTTGGTGAAACTGGATAGAAAGAAATGATTAAGGAAGAAAATAACTCCAAGCTCTATTTTGGTCACGTATAAGCTTCCAATTAATGCTTAGCGGTTAACAGCATCGGCCTCGGTTACTGCCGGCCGTATCAAGCAGAGACACTACGAAATACAGCCCGACTGTAAACAGTTGCGATGGACAGAAGTCACAAAGAAAATAATAAGAGAGATGTTTCTTCGTTTACTTTAACTAATGTTTAAATTTTAATTATGTTTGTAAACAATTTTAAGTCTAGTGTCTGCGTTTATTACAAAAATTATGTTGATTATTATAATAAATATACAAGTAAAAAATATATATAAACAAAACATAGAACAAGTACAGTATCGGGTCATACACTAACCTAGCTACAACTAATACGTCTGAAAAACAAATTGTCAAGTTAATAAAAGCGTTTAGAGTGGTCTCGGAATGGAGAGTGTTAACAAGCGCTTACAAGCTTCGACGAAACATCGGATGCTGTTATCAGTATAGAAATCGAGAATGTTAGCTGACAATTTGTCTTCCAGGCGGACAGGAGCAGAGGTAATATTAATGTTTTAATATAAAATACGGAATGTATGTGCACACGTACCGAAAAGGGTAAAGAGAGCGTCAGGCGTGACCATCTAAAACAATAGGAAAGAGAAAAGAGATAGTATTATAAATAGTCGTAAAAGATATCTGATCTCATGTCTATAAATAAATTAGCAACTTATTTTTAAGGAGTTTTAAGTAGAATATATAAAAACGTAAATAGCCTGTAACGCCAGATGTATTAGTTCGAATTTATTAGTCGTCGGCGGTGTCTTGATATCGTATTAAACCTTGAGACGATGTGTAAGGACGTTACCGGCTATTGTGTTAGCATATGCATAGTTTGCCAATAAATAATTAAACTACCAAAAAGTTACAAATAATCTTTCTACATTCTGTGCCTAGTTAAAAATTAACCTAGTGGCACAAGTTTAAGTCTTCTTCAAACTAAGATCGTGAAACTTTAAAGCAAACAGTTATTCGGTCGGACAGACTAAACGTAGGTCTTCGGGTCTAAAGGGGAGCGGTTACGGGTTCGGGGGTTTACTTACCTCTTCGTTTAGATTGGACACGAGCAGTACGGTCGCGAGAGGCAGCGGCGGCGCGGCGAGGGCGCGCAGGGCTGGCGACGCGGGCGTCAGCGTCAGCGCGCCGAAAGCTGGCAGCCCTACTCCCCCCACGCCCACACCATACGGCGACGCTAGCCCCGATCCTAGTCCTAGGAATTGCGGCGCCAACACTCCACCACCTAGGATATTTTTATACATTTTTTTTTGTCACATTACATTATCGTTTTCGTAACATAAAGGGAATCGTCGCATGATTTAGTGAACAAAAACGTTAAATGCTTCGCTTAGATGTACGAAACATCGTCGTTTTTCATTTAGCAGCACAAGAAACTTTTCCCGAAAGCCGCACAAAACGTACGTCCCTTTTTTGCAGATATTCTCAAATATAAAGCAATAGTACACAATAACGAAAGCAACGAACAGACTTTACAGGAGTAATCCTCATATATTACAACCCTCTGTGGTGCAATAGGGATTTATGATAAGTTATTAGTCACTGTGGATACATTTAGAATTGATTATGAATAACAAACAAGACAAGGGAGTAAAGTAGAATTGTGAATGTGCTTTATTTAGCTTTGTAAGAAAGTATACTATGTTTTGTAATTTCTACGTTTGATGAAATATACATATACCCATTCCAAAAATATATACCATCGATATACATTTTGCATTTATAGAAGAATTTGACGAGGTATCGTATCCTTTTTTTAACTAGTACGATAAAAATATAGTAGGTACGAAAAAAACAAGTGTATAGTGAATTCTACGTGTAACTACATCGTAGGCGAGTGTATCGAAGAGCGGTGAATAAAGCTTCCAGGTGTGGGGTAGTATAAGACTAACTCATCCTGGACGCGAGGGCCAAGGCGAGGCGAGCCCGCTGAGGCATCAACTCACTGGTCAACAGCTGGTGCGTGTCGCCATCACCCGACGGGAGCGTGGGGTTCGTGTAGTCCCTTGACTTATCGTTGTTATATTTGACGTTGAGGCACGTCATCTTCGAGTAGTCGATGCGGAGGGTGCAGCAGCCATTGTAGATGTTTTGGCCATCCAGGGCCTGCGGACAAATTGTACAATTCATAAATTTGTGATTCATATGTCATTTAGTTACATTATATTTCAAAAAATTTGTGCAGTCTATCTAAGTTTAAATGCACATAAAATATACTATAAAGTTTTAAAGTACGTATAGACAAAACAAATCCCTGAACTAACGCAGGTTGGCTTCGAGGCGTAACATTGAAGGTCAATATTTATAAAATCCATAAATCGCGGTGGAAAAATATCAAAGTATTAAAATCTTTACTACCTATTTGTTTGTCTACAGCGCCTGCGGGAGCTTGATAACACCCCATCGCGATAGAAAAGAGAATTAATTAAAATGCAACAGCACTCAACCCGTTCCTGTGGGCTTTATGCTTGCCTTTCACCGGCACAAAGTGTATGTACATGATAATTTTATAGTAAAAAAGAATTTCCTTTAAAAAAGATATAGCAACATCTCTTATTCAACATCATTATATCAATTTGCTTCTTACACGTAGGTAACCGGGCCACATGGGACCTTCTACTATCTAATTTAGAAAAGATAAATGTTGCTACAGGGATTACTCCTGAGCAGTTTGTTTGCCGCAAATAGACTTTAATTTTTAACTGTTTATCTCTCTTGCAATTTCTTCAGAGACACCTTACAGTCTTTTCTGTTAATTCAAACGTTTTAGCAATTTTGCCCGAGGCCTTTCCTGCGAAACAGTTTCGTTAGTACTGTCAACTCGGAGACGCCAGAGGCCTCGCCTACGCTACATTATCATTAATTCAATTAATTAACATTACTGTTTTCTTTTACAGGGAACTTGAAACTTAATTTTAGAATTACAAACAAATGAATATTTTATCCAGTAATTTACGGAAAGTATATATGTCCGTACTTAACAAACCTTTTATATGCTCGTAGACATTAAGAGTACTCTTATGGTACATAATGTATAAGTGATCGTACTCGCCTTAAAGCGAAGGAGTGTATTCGATTGTTCTTCGCTCTCTTACTTTTAATTTTGCCGTTAAATGAAGCAGCAATTTATTAGGGTGATAAAAATACAATCGATCGTTACAAAAAAAAAAAAAAAAAAAACCCTCTTAAATCGTTGATTAAACCACGCTCGTATTTCCTATAAATGGAGTTAAATTTGAATACCTTTTTACAATCCAATAAAAATTTCAGAGACGCAATGAATGAGTAAGAGTTCAATGTCGGAAAGCTGGAATATTGGCTGTAGATTTAATAAATTTCTGCTCTATATGCAAATGCGAACCCCTGATGTGTAGACGTGAATAGATTGGTTCGTTATAGCTCAACTTATATGGAAATACGAAAAGCACGTAAGAAAGCGCGAAGAAGATCGGTTCGATACGTAATTAGTTTTGCAAACGTCACCAAAATTTGGTTTCGGTGAAGATTGAATAATAGGCGGGCGTTCAAACGAAATTGTTTTCAATACATCAATTTTGAAAAAGCTATTATTTAGGTATTCTGTTTATGTAAGTAGTATTTTTTTAATATTCATATTTAAGATATACCGATATGAAAATGTAATTTTTGTAACATTATATTATAAACTTTTAAATCCAAAGTCCGAGTAGAAAATATACATTTTGGTGTAATATTTTCGCTTTAAGATTTAAACTCTTTGCGTTAATATAAGCTATGAATAAATTTATGCCATAGGTGAGGGAATAAGCAATTAATATTCTTTGATTAATTATGTCACATTTAAATATTATTTATGTACAGTTTGATTAAAAGTTAATGCTATTATGTTGTAACATATGAAATATGACGACAAAGAATCATTTTGGCTTTGTAAATACATTACGTTACACACGTTTTAAATGTTTCGCTGTAAATAATAACAATAAAATTAATTGTTTATTATTTTCCGTTGACCTTTGATATCTAGTTGATTTACCTTTACCTCTTTAGCGAGGAGGTAAATTCAGTTAATTTAAAGAGCAAAGAGGCCGTCACAGCAGCGAGACGGAATCATCGTAAGACGTAACAAGTGTCCTCCGTATCTCTTAATCACGTCTCCGGTAATTGTTTTATCTTTAGCTCGTTAGAACTCGTTTAAGCAAAGCCTTCTTAGAGAAGGATTAAGTGCGGTCCGCCTTAATCCACCCCCTGTTGCTAATTCTGGCGGTTTTTCCACGGAGACCAGATAAACGTTTTTGTTGGGGTCCCGGCTTGCAACGATTAATATTTATAAAAGCGGACATCGCTCAGATTGCTCCTGTTGCCGGTGCAAGGATTACGTCGATGATGAAATGCATTTTTGAAATAAATTTGTACATTACAAAAACATATATTTTTTTAATTTTTAATTTTTTTTTTATTTTTACTCTAATAAAATTAGTTATGTTATATATATTTATATAAATATATATACGGCTATGTATAGTTAGATATTTCTTTATTAATAACGTTTTAATTTTTATGTAATAGAAATGGTGAATTGAAATATAATTAGTTTTGCTACATAATTATGGTTAGATATTTCTTTATTAATAACGTATAATTTATTTATTTTTATAGGAATCACATAAAATGAACCATACTGTAGTATTTTGTATGAATCAAAGTGAAAGATATCGTAAGAAAAACTCACGAACGCGGTGTACTTTAATTGATTGTATTAGGCGAGAAAGCACTGTTCGCGCGATTAGTCAAAGATAAATGCTACTTACCGACGCGCGACGGTCGGACACGTATCTCCAAAACAAATACAACTAGGTACTTTTAGCAATTAAATTAATTCAATATTAATAAAAGATAACAGTCATAAACATTGTCTTTTTTATATTTTAATTGTGTAAGAATATTTTAAATAGTATTTAATCCTACTACATTTATCCGCGTAATTTCAGATACCGATCAAATTTTAGAACAATAAGTAGTGTATGTTATTATGTTGTTGATATACTGGTATCTACATAATACAGTTTGCCAATTGCAATTAAATACTCTTCAAGATAATGAGTACCCATTAAACATTTATATATTCAGTCCTTACAATCTTTGGTACCTATAACATTGGTATTACCTTCGTCCGCCTTGTTGCCTCGAATGATCTAAAGGAAACGTTATAAATAAAATCCGTAGCGAGAAAATGGATGGTCTACGTTCGACGCATTTTTCATTTGAAGCTTATAATCTATGCGGTCTTAAAAGCAAAGTAAAGTATGTTTATATTTAAAGAAAATCTGTACATCTGCATAAATACTATAAACCTTTTCCTTTACGTACAGATTTCAACGAATAGAAACACAATTTTTTTATATAGAAGGTTTTTCATGATACCTGTACTATAAAAATCTATAACAAATAAAAAAAGTATTCGCTAAAATAAATAGCATTAATGTTTTTTGAAAGGGCTACACTGCGTATAATTTTTATACTAAGGCCATATGACTATGCTACATTATGTTGTGTATCAGTATAAGGCGTCAGTAAGAAATGTAATCAAAAGTCCAAAGGGAAAAACGTGAAGAATTTTATCTCGCGAAAGGATGGCTTCTTACAATATATATTTTTATATGTAAAGATATTAATAGCTGTCATACCAATGATAATTGTAATAACAGTATTTTGTGATTAAGACGGCCTTTTTCAGCGTATTTAGATCAAACTGTTTTCGTTCCATTAGAAAATGTAATTAATACTCAAGGGTAACCCCTAATTGTTAGTGATAAATAGACAACGATCGACGCCATAATTGCTCAAAAACCGCTCCTTAATGCTCTCCCCTAAACGAAACCCAATATTAGTGATTAGTACGCAGATGTTGTTCTATATTGTGACATCATGAATAATGAATTCGTCGACTTTTGTTACCGAAAGCTTGAATTGGCATTGTCTATGATCACAACTATTGTTCACAGCATAATGGTATTGTTTCACCCTCAATGTTGTAAACGTTACTACCTACACGAAACATCATTTACTGAAGGTTTGTTAGCCATCGATGGCGGTGGAAGTATCGCAATGGTTTCGAAAGTTCAAACTATTGGTTTGTAATTACGGCGTGTAAGGTCCGGGGCACTAATAAAACATTGTTTGACACGGACCGAGGTGGCGCAGAGTGCAGACTGATCTTTGTTGACAGAACCGGACGGAATTTAAACAGGTGCCTTCGAACTTGCAATATTAAGCAGGAGCGAGTCCTTGGTCCTATGAATAAAGATATTACGTAGTATATACGATAACAGACATTTGTGATAGATGTCTCTTTATTTTCTACTTTTTTAGGACTATTATTTAAACATAATACGATGAAATAATTGAAATTTACTAAGAATTTCGTTTGAGCCGTTTTTATAAAGGTGACTGAGGATTACACATTCGTACTAGCTAGAATATATTACAAGTATTAATATTAACAAGTAGAACATTGAAGAAGTTGTCTCAATTGTATATCTGGTGTTCCACATTTTTGTTAAAACATATAATAGTAAAATAAACAAAAAATGTATATTTTTTCTACGATCTATGATAAAAAAACCATGTCTACAATAACTTTAAATATGAATTCATAGTCAACTTATTGCTACAGTAAATTTCATAAACGAACAATATAATTAAACTCGCAATACAATAATTAAGACCTGTTTATGTTTATATAGATTAAATAAAACTAGGATGCTATAAGAAATGTTTCTTTTAAAGTAAACAATACTGCTTTATGTACATAAAAAAATTTAAAATACACAATTTGTCAAAGAAACAACACAGCTCAGGTATCACGTTTTCGACAGATACGTCGTCGTCGTTTGAATATGTCTCTTGTGTTGACAGAAAAGCTCCGCTTAGCCGCGGTCGTGTTGCAAAGTGCAATTTTAAAATGTAAATAAACCTATGTTTTTAACTTATAAATATTTATTATTTGTTCATGCAAAATAATACGTCTGTGCTAATACGATACGGCACTATATTGTTTATACTGTATAAGATACAGCAATGGTAAAACAAATTATTAACTAATTACTTGTTACAATTTAGGTATTGCATTTAATTATGTAGCATTGTATACGTAATGCCTAGATTAATACTGAATTTAGTTACTAATATAGAATATCGATGGATATTTTGAGAGTGGTGTTAAAATGAGTGATCGTCATAGCAGGTTATTGTCGCGATTATGGATGAGGTAGAACAGAGGGCGGTTCTGCGAGTCGAATGAATCATATTGTTATCAATCACGGTGTATTGATGGAGTGCTTTGATTTGAAGTAGTAGCACGCTGAGTTTATTAATGTAATGTAATAGTGTAATACATATTTAACTATTTTCGATAGATATTCATAATACCAGTAAAATTTGTCTAATGAAGTATGTTTTATTTAGCAACTAGCGACCCGCTCCGGCTTCGCACGGGTGCAATGCTGATACTAAACAAAATATAAAATAAATATTTGCAATCTAAGCGGAAAAAATGTGTTTATTTACGACATCACATTAGAAAACTTTAAAACTATCAGTGTTCCTCTACTATATTATGCATGTATTATACATATAAACCTTCCTCTAGAATCATATCTCCTCTATTTACTTAAGAAAACCGCATCAAAATCCGTTGCGTAGTTTTAAAGATCTAAGCATGTATACAGACAGACAGCTGTACATACAGAGTAGTGATTTAACTATTTTCGATAGCTATTCATAATACGAGTATAATTTGTCTAATGAAGTATGTTTTATTTAGCAATTAAACTACACAATCCTAGTACGGAGCTATTCCCTTTGCTCGCAGAGCTGGCCTAAAGCAATATGCTTTGAATCCGAGTAAATTAAATGGAATACTAAATTAATTTACTACAACCTCGTGCACCGCGGACATGGTTGCTCGTAAAACGCGTTACAACATACAGGTATAAGAATTGAGCACATTAAAAGCTTACATTTCGTGTCTGCGCGCATAAGCCGCCCTCTGAAAAGATTTGATGGCGAGGTTAGAGATTTATGTCAAGGATCATAGAGTCGGGGATCGGGGGATTTCAGTGCTCCAACATCCGACTGTGCCCTTTGTGGTTGGAGCACTATCCGGCTTCACTTCACTTTGTACCTCTTACTCCTGCTGCCACTTACCTTGCGGGACGTTTCAATTTCATTTTAAGAAAAATTCGCGTCCAGTCCGGTTCCAAAGCATCAAGCTCATATGACGTATGAAATTATAGATACTGAATAAATCTCTTGCCTGATAAAAATATAAAGTCTTGTAAAGCGAATGTTATACATTAAAAAACTAATTTATGTTGTTTGTAATTTTAACTAAAAGTTATCATAATATAGTACTCCTGTTAAGTAGACGGCTTAACGTGCTATCTGAGCCACAGTGGTGAGATCCACAAGAACAGATATCCAAACCGGAAAGAATTTTTTTTACAAATATAAATATCCACCCCGACTGGTAATCAAACCCGAAAACCGTCGGTGTTTTAGGTAACAACACGCACCACTACGCCAGAGGTCCGATCCTTCTCCTACATGAAGAGAGATTCGCCCAGCAGTGGGATGTTACAGGCTGAATCTTTTAATAAATTATTGCATCTTAATCGGCTACGCTGCTCCACAGAGGATCACTAGATATGAATATCTCGATTTATGTCCCAGATCACGAATAATTTCCAGCAACGTTTTCCTTACTCGCCACTATAAATATGATTTTTTGAAACTAATTTAGCACTTTAAGAACAGCGGTGCTAGTCTGAATTTATACCTAATTATTTTTGGATAAGATCAAGCAAAGAAAGTTATGTGATAAAAAAGGCGTGTCATCATTCTTATGTGTGATAAAAAATCAGGAAATAAAAATTTTTGGTTTATTAGGCACTTTCTAACATTGACATTGAAAATTTAATTTCATTTAATCTGTTTAAATCTGTGTACTTTGACTTCGATTTTTTATGTTTTATTGTTTTATTATATATATTTCTGTTTTTCTTTGTTTCTACGCAAACTATTTTGTATACTGTTTCTCAATGAATGGATCTTCTCTGAAATAGCCGTATTATTGTTATTACTACATTATTAATAATGTAGGTAAATGATTATGAAATTGTCATAATGATATTACTATTTCCGAATGAAAAATAATATTCGTAGTTAGCTGCAATATTCTATGCGAAGTACTTACGTCCTTTTACGTAGAATTTCAATCATAGCCGTCGAGTAAGAGTGGGTCTTAGCGTTACTAAGTTTTCACCACTCCGCTTTGGCCATGATATCTCAATTTTACTATGGCATCCTCGCTTGGGAGTATTAATTTGTTGGGCAAGTTGTAAGCTGGATATAACGAATGATGTCAGAGGTTTTTTCCTTTTTTACAAAATTATATCGCTCTCAGCTTACAAATTATACTAATTTATAAAGATACGATACGATTCAGCCTGTAAAATTCCAATGCTGGGGCATAGGCCTCATTTTCCACGTAGGAGAAAGATTTGAGCTTAATCCACCACGTTGCTCCTTTTGGGTTAGCGGATATAATTTACAAATTGAAAATAAATTCTTACTTTATTTTGATACTTTAATTGAAAACAAGTTTGCCAATAGGTGATGTCTTTTTTACGTTATATCACAATACCTTTTCATTTTATATAAAAATTAAACAGACAAAGTTTGTGTAGCAACTCAACGAAACGGGATAAAAAGGAAGGTATCGAATATACCGATTAATAACAGTCGGGAAACGGAAAAACAAAGCTCAATAATTATTATGCTAGCAAAGCAAGTTTGCGAAAGCCGCAAAACGAAATTTAATTTGCCCTGAAAGCTGCATCAGAAATAAAGTTAAAACAGTCGTTGCAGTAGGCAGCAGTACGCTCAACTTCTAACGCAAATGAATAGCGAATGAGAAAAGTTGAGTCGAGAAAAATGATGTCCCTCTCGGCGACTGGGGCGCGGACTACTGCCGCGAGTCGCGACGCGCAGCTGGTGAATGTGACTCGATATTGCATTATTTTAACCTCAGAAATTACTATATGTATAATGTAAACATTAATTTTTTACTTATTTTATATTCATATTACATCACTATATACGGTGCTTAAAATAAAAATTATCATTAATAAATGTCCGTTTGTGATGTGTAACAAATGACATAATTAGAAATAGTTATGATGTAATTCTGCGACAAAACTAAGAACAACTATCAATATGAAAGTCTTAGCCTTGTCGCGAGTAAGCAGTCGGAGGAGATAAGACTTAGTCACTTCATTCCCAGATAGTTCGAAAGCGAGTCATTAAAGTGAATGAAACGTGCGGCAATAAGAACTTTGTTTTATAGCTTTACTTTACAAACAGTTAAATAAAAACGTAGAAGTATTCACAACTCACCGTTTTCGCCATTTGCGCTGACCCGGTGTCTGGGTACTGGATTAGAGCTTGAAATGAATCTGGAAAAGAAATGTTTTAATGTTGAAAATGTTCACGATAAGTTAGCAAGTTACAGTGTGTCTGTAAGATGTTTATTATATACTATTAAGGTAACTTATTGTTTATTTTTAAACTATATATCTAACAGAATTGCTTTAAACATTTGTTCATAATTTTTACTGAAATATTTACAAATTTGTCGATTATCGACTGACACATGAGGTAATTGATCAAACATAACAGACAAAAGTGGTCAAAGAACATATTTTTCGTAAACAGGTACGTCAAAATAACAAATGAAAAGTTGTATGATAAAATTTACAAATTTTACAAATTATTATTGAGTACTTTGAACAAAACACTCAATATTCAAATCGGAAATTTTAGTACTAATAACGAACTAAATTTAGAATTAATTTGTTTTGTTTCACAAACGAAGTAACGGAATACCCGTTTAATTACTCGACTACGGTATTATGATTCGCACGAGAAGCGGAACGCTTGACACATGACAAACTATACATCAAGTTATTTTGTAATAAGCGTAACGAGATGCTAATGTAATGAAAGTCTTCTTCATCGGGTGTAGAATCTTTTACAGGTAATACCGTGTTCGCTCAACGAGGTGAAATTGCCACCGAACGTAGCGCTATGATATCCCACTCTACAAGAGTTCGTAGAGTTTGGGTCTCAGGTGCACCGCAGCTATTTTATCATCTACAACACTCTAGCAAATATGCGAGGTAAGTTTTATGTAATTTTATCTTTATCGCGAACTCGAGAAGCATAAATTGATACGTTTTACTCACTCGATTCGAGAAGTTTATGTATGTTTTGAGCACTGACTGTATATTATTTATCTAACTATTTCTTAGTTACAAACAACAAAGTTATCGTACCGTAATATTGCATAAACTTTATAGGGTTAGTCTCTCGTAGGTCTAAACGAAAATAAAAGTTGATAGTAAAGGACATCTATACTTAATATTTAATATAATAAAGCTGAGGAGTTTGTTTGTTTGATTGTTTGTTTGTTTGTTTGAACGCGCTAATCTCAGGATCTACTGGTCCGATTTGAAAAATTCTTTCAGTTTTAGATAGCCCATTTATTGAGGAAGGCTATAGGCTATATATTATCACGCTAAGACCAATAGGAGCGTAGCACCAAAGAAGAATATTTCAACATCGGGATTTTTTCCTTTGCGAGATTCCGCTGCGTAAACGGTTAAAGTTTCGCACAAATCATGTATGACAGAATTGGTCCTATTCCACGCTGACGAAGTCGCGCGCAGAAGCTAGTCTTAAATAATGTTAAAAATATATACAATAACTTATCATTCGCAATCGATATAAAACACGTACTGTATAAACACATTTCTGATAATTTATTCGTAAAAGGAAAATGCGATAGGTATATAAAATGCTATAACAATGTTTTTACGAGATAAAATAACATTGATAAGTTATTTTTTTTAAACAATAACACTTTCTTTCTTGTAGTGTAATAAAATACAGAATATAGAGACACTCCAACGCACCCTTAGAACGGCGAAGAAAATCAAAATTAACGGGCTGTCTCCTCATACATAGTTAAATGCTCTTTAAGGGTTCATTTTTACACTTACCATTTAGATGTCTATAGAAAAGTAAAATAAATTCTTTCTCATATTTTTAAACGAGATTATCTATACTAATATAATAAAGCTGAAGAGTTTGTTTGTTTGATTGTTTGTTTGTTTGTTTGTTTGAACGCGCTAATCTCAGGATCTACTGGTCCGATTTGAAAAATTCTTTCAGTGTTAGATAGCCCATTTATCAAGGAAGGCTATAGGCTATATATCATCACCCTAAGACCAATAGGAGCGGAGTCCACGCCGACGAAGTCGCGCGCAGAAGCTAGTACAGAATATAGAGACACTCCAACGCACCCTTAGAACGGCGAAGAAAATCAAAATTAACGGGCTGTCTTCTCATACATAGTTAAATGCTCTTTAAGGGTTCATTTTTACACTTACCATTTAGATGTCTATAGAAAAGTAAAATAAATTCTTTCTCATATTTTTAAACGAGATTACAAACGACTAGAAAAATTAATAAAGCTCGGTTTTGAAACATTTTATACAACATCACAAAGTTTAAATTCTAGTCTAGCCATAGGCTAATAAAGTTTACAGTGAAATAAGTCAAGATAATAATTATTGTTATAGAAATTGTTTTAAATGCATATTTTTATAAACAAGAATGAAGTTTATATAAAATGTACAAAATGAAAATAAAGTTAATAAAATCACAAAGTAAATAAAATTGAAGTCGATAGTATAAAATTCGTGCGACAAAAATTCGTCATTGTTAACAACAGCCGGGCCGGAAGTTTTTAAAGCATCTTTGCCCGGTTACCCTTTATTGAAATTTATTTATTCGAGATGAAATATTCGAGGGCTAATTCAATAACGATGCTCGCTCCGATTGTGTACAAGAAATTTAAATGATTCCAATCAATTGCTACGGGATGTCTATCATTAAAAATTCAAGTAGGATAGGCAATTATTTTAATCCGATTATATTGAAATAACAATAATGTTTTTGGTGACTTGTTGTTTTCATGACATACACATATGGTAGCAAGATGATATACACTTTGCATGTATAATAGTACGGGATCCCTAGTACATATTTTTCAACTGATTAGTAACAAGCTAATTTTCCAGGAGTAGCTTCATTTTGATGAGACGAACAAAAAGTTCCTCTTCGAAAACTCTCGATTGTGGTAGATATAACTACTATTTATAAAATTACTAGCCGACCCGTGCCCACTTCGTTACGCATTATTTATTTTTAATAATTACTTCTAACGACGATATCTCAAAAACTATTCATCTGATTGATATAGTGTAAAGGGCAATTTTAATCTGCATTAAATGCCTAAGCTAAATAACATATTCATTTGGATAAGGATTAATACTGAACTAAAGAAAATATCTTTAAAAATAACGTAATGTTTTTAATTAAAAATTTGAACATAAAAGTGGTTATTGTAAGTCAACCATAAGAGATAGAGATATGCTATCGCGGACTTTTTTGTAGCATTTTTATAGATTTTGAATTCGCTAGTACATTATACAACTATATCTTTGCTAGTTTACGCAGCGTTCGCGTGGAAAGCTCCCCGATGGCGAGATTTTTTGCGACCTCTTCAACATTTATCGCCGTATTTCTGCTAATTTACATTAAAACATAATAAATTATATACCTAAACCTTCCTCAAGAATCACTCTTTCTATTGTTGAAAATCGTATAAAAATCCGTTGCGTAGTTTTCGAGTTTATCGCGTTCAGACAGACAAACAGACAGGAGGACAGAAAGACGCGGCCGGGGGACTTATTTTTATAATAAGTATAGATCATCGTGTGTACGTATGTCTTCATGTTTCTGTGTATGGCCCTAAACGGAAGGACGCCAGTCAAATACCACGTTGTATATAGTGTAAAATACTAAGAATCGAGAAACGATTTCTTGAAAGTAAACAATACTTATTATCAATCGAATTTTTCCCCTCTTTATTTTTTTATATATTTAATGTAAGTAATCATTTTATATTTAGATAGAATGCAAATAAGAAATTTTATACATAGTGTTCCTTAAAATGCCTTTCCTCGGAGGGGAAAGAGGTTGCTTTCGTGGTCTTCGCTATGAAAATTTAAGCGAGGTCCCTTCTCTGTCCAGCGGCCGATTACAATATAATATGATGTCTTAAATCTCACTGCCTTTCCTCCAGTGCTATGTCAACTTAAATTCGTTTTGGCTCGCAATTTAGGCATCCTTTCATCCAGCGACGCCGAAGCTCTTACATATTATAAAATAAGAATTTGCGTACTGTGCCTTTGAGGTAAGCCTTTTATAGTAATCTACTAAAAATTATTTTAAAATACCTTCCTATTTTTTTTTTTAGAATTTATAGAACTTGAATATTTATATTACACTATAAGTTATATCGTTTTCTAGTATTATTTTTCTGAGACTGAGATTCTCGTTTGTACATAATATTTTTTCCCTTTGATTCTTTTTTCATGTTCATTATTGTCACGTCTTCCGGTCAACGCAACACGTTATAACAAACGCGGGTAAACATCACGTTACTAATCCCAGAACAAATCTCAATGAAGATCGCGGTAATCCCACCCCGCTCCCTGCCGCTTGCCCTCACTCGATTGGCTTTATTAAGGTGTAGCAGCCCGCTACAATTATTATGCGTCCCCTGTTTGCGGTGGATGTCGTGTCTATATTGTAAGATTCCTGTAATTAAGGATTTCATTCGTCTGATATTTAGCGATCTCAAGCTTGTTATAAGACAGAACATGTTATTTCGTTACTCAGCCATGTTCTGATTTAACAATATTATGAACCTGATATCGTAAAGTACACGTTTCAAGTATGTTATAATGTTAATATTAAATTCAAATACATGTAACCGGTAAGGTAACAACAGAATGAAATAATTAAACATTTTGTTGCAACCCACATCAAAATGCGAATTTTATCTCGTTTGTTAGTACTAATATGATAAAAACTTAGGGAATATTCATTAGATTAACTTGCAAAACTTACGAAAACAACAAGGAGAAACAACAGGAATCAAGGAAATTGGTGACAACTCCTAAGTGGTTAAAGTTATAAAGCATTTTCGGTGGTCGCGTTGAATACGAAAACAGATACGAGAGAAATATTGAATAAATATTGCAAAATATGATTCTGACATTTTTGTTTTAGGAGATTGAAAAATGTGTTACATAATTTCTGTTTTCTTTCCTTTTAAGGATAATTGGAAATAAGCCTTTTAGATGAAAAAGCCTTTTAGACACGGCAAGGGAGTGCAAAGTCCCTCAACTTTAACATTCGTAATATAAAAAACGTGTCAGACGAAAATAAAGAGAAATGTTATTATTCTATTAAATAATATACACCACAGCATTATAAGTTACTTAATTTTAGTCAGGAAAGTGGTATTGAAAGTGAAATGTATACGAAATATGTGTTGTATTCGCTTCCCACGAGACAGGATAATTGAAGTAGGGATTTATTCGTTTCGGATCTACGATCTACAACTCTCGGTATGTACTTGGGTTTATATAGTGAAATCGGTATATTTGTTTATCGTACGGAGTAAAATTGCATCTACAAGATTACTCCTTCCGTTTCAATTTCAGCTCACAATATTGCTTATATTTTTTGAAATAATGTAGGTAGGTACGTGATAAATAATTTAGGTAAATTTAATTTGATTGCTTATTTTTTTGTGAAGTTTATGTCAAATTAATATTAAATTAATTTAAAACATCATATATAATTTTGTTTTACTTTGTGGTCACCATGTAAGTACCGAAGACAGTACTGGATAACTTCTAAACAATTAGTAGATAATAATACGAGTAATTAATAATAATTATTTATTTATTTTCCCAGAATATGGTATACAGGTGTCAAATTAAAAAGCTCAATCAACATATTCTACCGATTTTTTCGGTGTGCAAATATTAATTCAACACAAACAATTCATTTTAATTTAGTACAATGAAGCGATACTGATATTGAAGTGAAAGATAATAAATATTCTTTAAAAATAAAAATGTC
Organism: Melitaea athalia; assembly: GCA_905220545.2. Classification (NCBI taxonomy): domain Eukaryota; kingdom Metazoa; phylum Arthropoda; class Insecta; order Lepidoptera; family Nymphalidae; genus Melitaea; species Melitaea athalia. The sequence goes on along the minus strand of HG992180.1, from coordinate 8,679,185 downwards.
AAACACTATGATTATTTATAGCGAAATAGAAAAAAATGTAGTAGTAACTGTACCTAGAATCTTAACAGATATACAAATTAAAACTTAACAGTATTTGAGAAGAGAAGACACGTCGATAGACAATGAAGTTTAATGTTAGTAAATTATTTTAATGGCAGCAGCACATTAAATACTTGAAGCTACACTGTGTAATGGGAACTAAGCGGTTAACGGGCAAAGACAAAAGCTTTTACAATTGGACAATGACGAATGCGGTAAAAAAGCAAACAGTCGGTTCGGAAGCGGTGCCAGGGTTGAACGATGTTCGGAAATTGGAAACACCGCATTAGCTGGCTATGTCGCGATACCGACGAATTATGACTGTTTCGGAACAGGATAATATCGTTGCAATTAAAATGACACAAGACAAATATCACTCGCTGCTTGCTTATACTCGAATTTGTAACAAAATTTATTTTTATTTTTTGTTTTGAAATAAAATACTCGACTACCATTATCTTGGGCACTCCGTTGAAGAAACAAAGAAAATGCGATAAACATTTCAAATAAACTATATAATATTGAGTTTGACAGAGGTTTTTGCCGTTTTAAAAGGAGACCGGTGTAATGAATAAATAATAACTAAAAGCTTCATAAAATATTATTATCTTGTTTCACTTACTTGACAAGGGTCTAATAAACAATTCTATTTAGCCATAAACACAATTCCTTCAAAGAGGATATATATGTTAAGGCTATTTTTAATATGAATACCTATCTAAGATTGAGAAGGTATGCGTATTAAATGTAACTCTTTTAGATTAATCACTTCATTTTTCTGAAATAAATCATACACTTTTAACCTTAATTGTAGGTGTAGTACTTGTAATTGTAGGTGTCTCTTGTACAATGTTCAAATCTTTCAGAACTTCCGATTATTGCTCAATGAGGCGAATAGAAGATGACTTAAAAATTTTAGGAACATTTTTTCCAAGATCCTCTTAACTTTTAACTTTATTTTATCGTCATTCGCGGCCACAGGAAAATAGGCATAAGTAATAGAACGTAGACTTGAAATAATATTGATTATTTCAAGTCTACGTTCTATTACTTATGCATATCACCCTGTGAATAGCGGAGTTATAGTAATAAGGATCAGTTAATATTGTCGAAAATACAAAATTAGAAAAAAATACATAATTAATAAAGTTGTATATTATTTTTGTAGCGCATAAAATTTCATTTTATAAAGATGATTTAAATTTACTTAATAGAACCAATTTCAAGATTAGCGTATTGCTCGCAAGAAGTTCTCTAGTTCAAAAGCGAGTAAAACAGTACGATTAGGTATTTACGAAGTTTATAATTAGCTGAAAGTGAGCAGTACACAGCGCGCCACAGTCGTGGGCAAAGCTTATCAAATATGTATCTGCCTACCTACCTGCCTCCTGTGTACCGGATTTATTTAGGATATGCATGAGGGTACGATTTAAATTTTAAACGGATTGCGCCCTTGGATTTTAGGACGTTATATTTGGTAAATCTATCACTAGAACACGTTATCTAAATTTTATCTTCAGTTTAATTTCGATCATCAATTTGTTTCTCAGATTACCATCATTTTTAATTAAAAATAAATATGTGTTGTTGTTAACAGCCAGGTAGTTTACAAACTAATATTCAACTCAAACCTCGTTGCTGAAATTAAACGAAATATGCTTACGATATGTTTTTATCTTTCAGTAACAATACCTAACTATTATTTGTATTGTACGAAAACTTTATATGACGTCTTTATTTATAAACATATTTACTTTTTATGAGTATATAGGTACTTTCAAAATTATCTTAAATTTATGCCTTAACATTTTCAACGTGTCGTGCCAAACAATAGTTTATTTAATTTATTAAGTATAATTCAGAAATATTTAAAATCGATTGTCAGTATTAAAAAAAAATACCTAAATTTTATTTTGAAGTTCGCGTACGTTGGATGATAAATGTCCATTATTTGTTACTTACTGTTTTTAGTGAAGGTGACGATTTTGAGCACTTTTCCGTACCGCTGGAAGATGGAGTACAGCACGTCGAGAACTATCGGGTACAACATGTGCTCTATGATGACGCGTAGCACAGTGTTCGGACCTCCCTGCGGACCACACGAACAACGTTTAATAATTAAGTTTTTAATCTTTCATGGTGTCATGCACGGGTGTCACTCGTGACCATGCATTGCAGACACTATCGCCGAAATATCGGAAATTTAAAAACGACAATAGCGGTAAGACCAGTAAAAGTATTTCTTTTTTGTGTATAAAAAATAATGTTTGGAGCAGGCTAATACGATTACCTATGTAAAAATTAGGAGTAGGTAACATACTTGAAATTAAGACCAATATACAAAAATAAGATTGATTATTTTCTTAAAATACATAATGCTTACTTATTAATAACAGATAAGAGAAAGCTAACAACTTATTGACTACGAGTATTTAGGTACATTATCCAATTTTTTTCCATAATGTCGAAATTGCTGGTGTAATTGGTATGTCTCTGTTATAACTGTGTAACAGACTGTAATGTATAATAGTAACTGGCGATAGTAGTGAAGAGTCAGCACATACGGTCCCGTTCGTATTTACAGTTATGTGTACCTATATCCCGTTATTTTCTAAGTGGAAATTATAGAAATTAAGGTTTAGTGACAGTTTGAAAGAATGTATTAAGTACATAGGGTCGCGTAGTGGTAATTGTAAAGTATTTTGTTACTTTTTTTTTTTTTGAAGAAATAAAAATAAACAATATGTAATATGAAAAATGAGTAGCTACAATGCGAATGCCTCTAACTTTTTTTTTTTGTTAAGCAATAATTTTGTTTGCTCGCAAACAAAAAAAAAACCGACTTCAATTAAATCGATTAGTAACACAGCGTAGGTAGATGAAAAATAGTCAAGTAAATACCCGTTACCAAAGTTACTCAAAAAGTAGTTATCAGATCTCGATAAAATTTAAATAGTATCTACCACAAGACAAGCATCATCTTTCGATTAAAACAAGAATCATCAAAATCATTACAACCAGTGAAAATTTATGCGGTATAAAACAACGTAAATCTACGAATAAATAGTTTAGTAAATCACATTATTAGATATACTCGTAGCTCGAAAAGTAGTAGTTAGTTAGGCATTAAATTTAAACTTGACACACACCATCTTTCAATTAAAACAAAAATCATCGAAATCGGTCCACCCAGTCAAAAGTTCTGAGGTAACATACATAAAAATACAGACGAATTGAAGACCTCCTCCTTTTTTGGAAGTCGGTTTAAAAAGTCAACACAATCACTTATAATATATTCTATTACTTCTATAAGACAGTGCAAGAAACACAATTTAATTGCATTACATTGCAGTCAGCATTAATTTTCTAACTAGTCCCCGAAGACGGTAGAGTGTAGGGAAGAGTTTATTGTGATTAGTACGCCTTGTTCGTGAAGATAATTATTTAAAAGTGTAGGTACGCGCTAGTTTGTATTATAAACACTGTTTGCTAGCGCCACGTAAGCTCTATCAGTCTATATCCTAGCCGCAGGTACTCCCTCTGGACTCGAAATCTGATTTACGTTATGGGCTTGTAATATTTAAGGTGGTCTCTGGTAATCAGCTTTGCTTCGGTTTATCGCTAAATAGATAATCTTCTTTGCTTTACGTCACCCTCAGGCGACGTTAATGTGAGATTTAATACTCCGAATGTATAGCGAGCCATTATCATGATATATTATGTTATTAAGAAACTAAATCATATTTGAAGCTCGTTTCTGTGTCATGTTTCATGAAATTTCGGGGACTGGCGCAATGAACTGACGTCGTAACTTATTTTTAATGGAATAGGTGATATGTGGTAATTGTAATTACCTACACATTAGGAGGCAACATAATTTTAAATTTAATAAATCAGAATTACTCCTACAAATTTCGAAGAAAATATATATCGTTTCGTATTCAAATACTGTGTATGAAAACAATATTAATTATACTTATATTGTTAATTAATTATGAGACAGACTTAAACTGAGGTAGGGCACAGCAAGAAATTACCGCCTCAAAATATGTTGCAGCTCGTCTGGGGTAGTACCTCGACCTTACAGAAGATCACAGCTAAATAATACTGTTTTCAAGTTCTGTTGGTCAGTAAGGTGACCAGATCTCCTGGGAGGAATTGGGGGTAGGGTCGCCAACGCGTTTGCGACGCTTCTGGTGTTACAGGCATCTATAGGCTACGGTAATCGCTTACCATCTGGTGAGCCGTACGCTTGTTTGCCGATCTAGTTACATAAAAAAGACATACTGTTTATTTGTGTTTTGATTTTTTTAAAATAATTCGTTTATAAAATAAATAAACATTTAAAATTTTCACAACCCAAACTAAAACGACGCATAAATATAATATGTAATATAAAATATCTACAGTGTACTCAAGAGCTAATGAAAAAGTATTCGATCTACGATCTCATTTGAAGGGTACAGGGGCAAAACTAGGAATGTCACTAAAATTCAAAAAGTTTGTTTTTGATGGCAATATTTTCATTTTTCCGCGTATTTTTATTTGGCATTACACAAAAAGCGTAAAAACAAGTATATTCAGATGTATTACTTAAGTCTCAAAACTGTATACAGGAACAAAACAGGGAAGGTCCATAGTATAAAAGAACGTAAGAAGGAATGTCCATAGTGTAACGCAGCGGTCGGCAACGCGTGGCCCGCGGGCCGCATGCGGCCCACGGAGGTCTTACTTGCGGCCCGCGAATGTTTTGTAAATAAGTTATAAATATCAAAATAAATGCATGAACGAACCGCGATCGCGTAACACGTAGAATTAAAACGACGCAGCGGTCACAGCAATGGATTGCGATTGGCTGTTGCGCGAGCGGTTGCGGGTTCGATCCCCGCACACGACAACATTTGTATTGGCCATACAGATGTTTGCCGTGGTCTGGGTGTTTGTGCAGTCCTTGTGGGTCTCCCCACCGTGCCTCGGAGAGCACGTTAAGCCGTCGGTCCCGGTTGCTATCATGTACACCTGATAGCGATCGTTACTCATAGTAGGAAATATATATTTGGGTTGTCTGGAAGAAATGGCTAAATAGCCATAAGTCCGCCCATTGTACTTCACAGTCTGTAAATGATATATGTGTAGTTGTGATGTACAATAAAGTATAAATAAATAAATAAAACGAAACTGGCAGATATATGATGTGACATTTTTCATTCAGCGACAGATTTGGTGAGTTTGAAAAGTTTCAAGCAAAGAAGATTTTTGCAAACCCCTTTTTCCTGTGATATTCAGGAAGTACCGAGTCGTTTACAAATGAACGTGATTGATCTGCAATGTCATTACATTGCAGATCAATCACAACATGCGTCTAGAAAGACCTGTGTAAACAATCCAAATAGATTTTGTTACATTTGTGGCAAATATACATTCAAAAAATTCTGTTTAAATGTGTCAGACTTCGTTAAAAATGCTTACATGGAGTACAGATCGTTTCCAAAATTGAGTGCTGAGAATTTAAAAGCTGGAATTTTCGAAGGACCACTAATTAGAAAATTAATAAACGATGTAAATTTTACTGAAAGTATGACAATTGCTGAAAAAATACCTGGAATTAGTTTTTTTGACATTCCTTCTTACGTTCCGTTACACTGTAACGGAACGTAAGAAGGAATGTCCAAGCTAAAATATAGGCCTTATCAATCTAAAAAATTGCGTGCGTACAAAGTACACATGTCAGAAGTGAAACTTCTTTGGCAAACTAATTAAAAAGGTAGGCGGCATCATAATTAAAAAACTAATTGAAAAAATCGGCCAAGTGCGAGTCGGACTCGCGCACCATTTATTGATATCGAGCAAAAATAGGCAATAAATCGCGTTTGTTGTATGGGAGCCCCCCTTAAATATTTATTTTATTTTGTTTTTAGTATTTGTTCTTATAGCGGCAACAGAAATACATAATTTGTGAAAATTTCAACTATCTAGCTATCGCCGTTCTTGAGATACAGCCTGGTGACAGACGGACGGACGGACGGACAGCGAAGTCTTAGTAATAGGGTTCTGTTTTTACCCTTTGGGTACGGAACCCTAAAAAACAACTAATGTGTGTAAGAGAACACCCTAGAGTTATTTTACACAGAAGTAATTATAATGGTATATATGGGAGATATCACGAATAGTTGCAAAAAAGGGAACTGGATAAGACACATCAAATGAATTTGAATTGCCAGAATTTTCCTATCAATTTTTTGACTATTAAAAATATTTTGTTCTGAGGGAGCTCAATCCTACTTTGAAGGCATTCCTCGTTTATAATTAGTAAAAAAAATATTTAGTTGGACATTCCTTGTATGGGACACAGTGGACATTACCAGTTTTTGTATGTTTCAAAAGTGAATTACTTTAATTATTTAAATATTAAAAAATACATATTTTCATTTCAATATTTTATGTTCCTAAAAATAACACTTTATAAGGTAAACTAAAGTTCCTATTAGTAGTTTATAATTTTAAGTGATACTTAAGAATGTTTTTGACTTTGCAATATTAAAATGTTAATTACATCACTTTTTGTTTTTGTGACATTTCTTGTTTTGCCCCTGTACCCTTCATTTGAAAAACTGTTTATTGACGAAGGTTGTAAGACTTTAGAAATTAAGTCTTAGAGAAGTGAAGACGTAACAATCATCGACTAATCTTTTAAAAGATTTTTCACAACAGAGTGTAAATACAGTCACGTCATTCGAACCTGTTATACGATTCAGCCTATTATATCCCAGTGCTGGGCATAGGCCTCCCACTTCATATAAGAGAAGGATCAGAGCTTAATCAACCACGCTGCTCCACTGTGGATTGTCGGATATATTACTGCGATTAACGATTGCATTGCATCAGGCGTATATGATAACCGGGACCGAAAGCTTAACGTGCTCTAAAATGCACGATGGGGAGATTCACAAGGACAATAACCAGAACGGAAAGAAACATTCGAAATCTGATCCTATTCTATTCTATATTCTTATATTTCAAAAAGTCCTATTCTATTAGAACTTAGGATTTAAAAAATTAAAATAAATGCGTTTCTAAGTCTATTTGAAATTGGAAATACTTCAATTTACTCATTAATTTTTTTTAAATTCTTACTGATAATATAGGGATAATTACCTGTATTTCAGTGCCACCGTTCGCCGGTTGTAACGCCGCGCCCGCGCCCGCCACGAGCGCCGCACCCGCGCTGTTTGATATTGCTTGTGCGGCCTGTAGGGCGGCTTGCGCCGAAGCCGACTAAGAACAATATGGTAAATTTTAGTCACTTCCAAATTATATTAATAATATATTTAAGTAACAAAATAACAATCACTTCAATTTATTTTAATAAAGTAACTGTTGATTTAGACAAAAATGTATTCGACTGGTCAGTTTACGATAGGTACACATTTTTTATGCGTACAAATCAGGTCTTAAGAAACAAATGGAATGATTGAATGAAACATATCCGAATTTCTACCACATTTATAATAGAAAATGAGATTGTAAATAGATGATCATAAAACATATTGTTTAAGGACTATGACGTACAGTAACCATGCTTAAGAAGGGTGTTATGTGACAGGACAAGAATTGCCTTAACAAATATTTCTTGATAACAGTAGCACAAACTCGCGTCATGTGTACATTATTACATAGAATAAACTACATTAGAGTCACGTAAAAATAAATATGTCCACCTATCTTCCATAAGTCGGACAACAATAGGGCGCAATAGGAGTTATCTCTCGCACACCTTGGACAGTCCTTGGACTCTTAGACGAAGAGATAACATTGACCGCCGCAAACAAAAGGACCGCCATAAACTTATTTTGTATCGTCGGGAAATCCGCTACTTTGTCAGGAAATAGGGACTTGAATATGACCTCCGGGCTCAATGTAGAAACAACATAACATTTAGAAAGAGGGATTTGTTGCGAATGAGAATAAAGAGAATTCTTAAAAGATCCAATGCAATATCTTTAAAAAGTTGTTCATAAAGCTTCTACTAAGTTTCATGTTCGGATAACATTAAGTTATCCTTTATCAAATATAAAATATAAAGTGTTACCTGATCAAAGTGCAACAAAAGAGGAAAAGTAAATGAAACGCTCGCTGTTGAAGGACATAATGATCGCAGAGGCCGGGTACTCTTTGATCCTATATTTTCCATGGCTTTGTGCCCGGCGACAAGCTGACAAGCGTGCAGGCCAGACACAAAAATAAGGCTTTAAACGTGTCACAGTAGGTAAGCCTGCCGTCGACGCCAAAGGCTTCGCTACAAATTCACGTTGACTTTCTTTTACCCTTCTCTCCATGTTCTTGCATCGATCTTTACATTGTTTTTATTTTTAGTGTTATTGTGGCATATTTTAACTTAATCGATTACAATCAGTTTTGCAAATAAGCTCCATTTAAGATTTTTAAATTTAATTCGTATCGTAAATAATGTAAAAAAATAGAAAGAATAATTGAAATCCAGATTTATTGAAGATATTTTTCCAATAATGTCGTCGAAAGTGCAGCAGCAAACTCCGAAGTTATTTAAAAGGTCTTATTCACAGGACGTACAATCTTTCAGCGCGACCAGTGGCAGACGGTCGAGACGAAGTAGAAGCGACAAAATAACTCCATCCGCCATTGAAGACTTCTATTCAGCTACCACAAAAACCTTTTGCATCGCATGATTGATCAAAGTCTTACATTCAGTGTACGATCTTTAAAATGCATTGGTGTTCGGTAAAAGTCGGATAAAACATAGTTAACCTTTATCGTAAAGTTTACCGGGTACCGAAAAACAATTTGATTAAACATTTAAGATTTTTAAATGAAATAAATTTTGAATTACTCGCTCATAGTTTATTAAACAATTCTTATCAGTTCTCGATTTTTCATAAACTGCCCTTGTAAAATTAATGTACATTTATTTTAGATTTAATTTGCATGTCTTTTTTGTTTAATATAAACTCGTGTCAACCGTTATCAAAAACATTCCTATTTTCATTCGAAGATGATCAACTGTTATAATATTTTTTGTGTATCAATTTATGTTTCTAAAGAGAGAGAATTTTCTGTTTCTTTGAGATTGATTCATTTGCATTAATCTACTTTAAAAATGATGTATTACATTGATAAAATTTTTTGTACAAATTAATAACATAGAAGGTATAAATTTAATAAGAGAATACATTAATACATTAACAGTGGAGATCAGTTACCGAAAACGTCAAAAGTAAAAATAATAATTATAATAGATCTTTTTTTGAAATCGTCACGAGAAATAAGTCTTCGATAACGTTAAGGAGAAATGCCCCTCAGGGCACGAATCACATCATTATGAAGTATCGTTTTGAGTACTGGAGGAAATAGGACTGACAAAGAAATGTCAAAATATTACCGTAAGATTTTTACAAAATAAATATAAGTCTTTGTGACTATATATCGCTACTCTTTAAAATACTTTATTCTTTGTAATTTTATTACGTAGGTTTAGCCCAATATAATTTGTCACTTTTTTAAACTCGTAAATTAAACAGCATCAAATATTATTTAAGATTAATGTCTCTATTTCTTGTCTAAATATTAAAACAAACAGATAATAGACACGTAGTTGTATCCGTTTTCGGTTTAATCATCACATTAATTAACCATTGTGTTTACTCAGACGCTTATTTGCATTGTTGACAATCCGATCAAACAACTATTATACTATGATGATTAAACAACGAGCTGCTTATAATCATAATTCGCGAATAATTGCCTACACAATGATGTAATTTGTTCAATCGTAGCTAAGTATATGTATTAAATTGCAAACAACCCATTAATTTAATTACTTAACAATAAGTTTACTGGCTTAGTTTAACTGCGATGTACTCGAAGACATATTATCCACATTGAAGAACAATAACAATATAATGAAGTGTAGTGAAATAAAAATGTTGATATGCATAAATTAAAGAGCCTTGTAGTCATTTATTACGATTAATAATAGTTAATTTAACTTTTTGAAGTTAAATTTCTTTACAAACGTTTAACGAAACGTGTGACGAGAGCGTTAAGAAAAGTGTGATAGGGCGAGGCGAACGGAAGTTGAGAGGGAGATATACTAAATTAATGACGATAGAAATAGAGTTTCATTTTTACGAACTTTTACTTCAGTCGTGTGGTCTAAAGCACACTCGTTTTTTTAATTTTTTTACCGAGGGAATTAATACTCACGAGTTTTATTAAAATACTGTTCAGCAGGGGAAAATTTACAAAGTATTATAAAATAAATAAAATAAAATAGCCTTTATTGCTGTTTCTTTCCTTAACATAAATACAGAATATAATACATGCCTATTTTCTAAAAATAACCAAATTGATTTAATTAAATCTAAATTCCATTTGAATGATCGGCAACTCGGTGTTTGTGTGGAACAGCTTGTCTGTCGACAAAGGCCTACTCTAAAGATTTCCACATATTCCTGTCTCTTGCTAAGCGAGTCCATACCGGACCAGCTATTTTCTTGAAGTGATCTTCCCATTTTTTCGTTTGTCTACCCCTTTTTCTTTTACTATCTCTTGGATACCATTCTGTTACTAACTTAGTCCATTTATCTTTACCTTCTCTTAACATATGTCCCATCCAACGCCATTTAAACTGTCTGTAGACTGTGTTTGCATTTTTAATTTTTGTTTTCTTCTTAATTTCTTGCAATTTTACTCTATCTCTTCTTTTTATGCCTAAAATACTCCTTTCCATTGCATTTTGGCAGACTTTTAATTTACTTTCTTGTAGTTCTGTTAACGCCCATGTCTAGCACCCGTATAATAAGCATGGCATAATACACATTTCGAATACTTTCTTTTTTTCTTTTATTGGAATATCTTTATTCTTCATTATTTACAAAGTATTATTAAAGTAAAAATATTTTTATTTACGTAGAGATCATCATTTATGTATTTGAATAGATTGCTGAATATAATTTTTATATGAAGAACAATTTCAGGCCTTGAACAATGTTTTAAAGTATTATATTGTCTTTTGAATGACAAAAGCTGCTTATCTAAATGATCAGTAAGTGTTTTACATTCTATTTTATAGTAATTATATAAATGTAATCTTATACTCTCGCATGTGCTTATTTTATAATTTATGAAAGCATACTTAGATAAATAAGTCGTTGCTTCCACATTTCAGTTTGAGTAAGAGGTATTTTTCGATATCCTAGATTTCAATTTCCTTATGGATCCGAAGGGTAAATAAAATGTACACCAATATTATAAGCATCATTCTTATTTTCAAACGTTATGTTATACCACCAATAACGTTTTATATTCGAAGTTAGTTTGTCGTACTTAAATATTTACTTAAGCTTTACTTTGCTATTAATATTTATATAATATTTTATTGAAAGTTTGCTTGGAATAATATTTAATGAGATTAAATAGACTTTAAATTAATATATAAACTGTTAATTTCGATTAAGGCGACCCAATATAAGAATTCATTAATTCTTCTTAATTAAAATATTTATATTTAACGTTCAGAAGTCGAATCACAGTTCCCTAAATTAATCTTTCCTTTCGATGTATTTTAGACAAATGTTGTAAGAGAACAAATGAGTTCGGAGTGTTTTTAGTAAGGACTCGAAGATAACGAACTTAATTAACTGTTTTAATTAATTCAGACATCGGCTGTCGTGTTATCATAATTATTGATTTTACGTTGTAACCCTTAAAGCGAGAAAAAATATCAGTAGTTTAAGGCAGTAAAAAGTTGACAATAGGTGTTATAGCAAATTGTATCCTAAGGTGTTCTTTCGTGTATTAGTTTTATCATAATCACTACAGTAAAAATCGCCGTATTTACTTATAACATATTTAAAATATTATCAAACATATTTCTATTTAGAGTTTATATTTTATTTTCTATTTAATAAAATCTATGACAGTTTAGACAAAGTTTTTTTTTCTGCAATGAGAGTATTTTACTAAGACAATTGCTTGATAATGCAATCCGTTACAATTATTATATTACAAATGGTACAAGGCTACATACCTACCCACATGCCTGATACATGTAACTTTAGTTTTATGAGTAATATTATGTTTATTATGGTATGTTTTACACCTATTATGGTTTTCTAATCTTATTTTTATAATAAAAGATCTTAAGTTGCCAAAGTTCGGTAAGGTATTACGTAGAAGTTTATCGCGTTAATTGAACAAAGCTATCTAAATTTTAGTTCCCAAAAGCCCTTTGCAAAGATTATATGAATAGTTTGACTGGAGGCCGCAGGCTGAGGCTACAATTTCGCCATTGGTAACGACCGCTCTAATACTCCATCGCACACCGCACAGTAATCCGCTTGTAGTTGTAATAGAGCTAATTGAACAATCTCTGCGGCCTTATGAATATATAGACCTCACAAAATACATAATTATAGTTACATATCAAATACTCGTATATTTTTAATTAATACTTTATTATAAATTATTTACATTTAAATATATTAGTAGGGTTGTTAAGTCATTGTATAATTATATCATTTTTTTGGGGACTGAGTTTGCAGTTCGGCTGTCTGTCATAGGGTTGCAACTATGTAAAGGTCACATTTTGTCAGTTACACTATTGAAGTGTTAAGAGAAATTGCTTACAATCAGCTTTTTATAGAGTTATTACTACTTAATTTCTTCTAATGAGCAACAATATATTTAATATAATACATGCAGTTAATATTAGATCGAAGTAGCCTTTGATTAGTTTTTTAAAATATTAGACTCACCGCATTGCTGTGTGTCTGATCAGTTTTCAGTTCTTTGTGATTGGAGAATTGAACGTAGACGGCGCGCCCGCGCAGCTGCGCGACGCAGCCGCCGAAGTAAGCGACCATCGCCACCGCTGAAATCTCCTCTGCCATCTCCAGGAAAGCCTGTGAAAAAAATATCATAACTATTTTAAAGCTTTTTTTTTCAAAAAAGGGTGTTTGTTATTTTTTGAAGTAAAACTTCTTGAAGCACTCTTGACTTGGGGAGGAAGCTGGTGAATGCGTGACGAGAGCGTTTTGAAAAGTGTGATCGCACGAGGCAAACGGAAGTTAAGAGGGAGATATAAGTTACTGAAAATAGAAAGAAAGAGAGAGTTACTTTTCGTAAGTTTTACTTCAGTCATGTGGTCTAAAGCACACTGGTTTTTTTATAACACAAATTCTGGCTTTCATATTTATTATCATATTAAAAATACAAAATAAGAAATCGTAACGTAATTGGCTAATATCAATGTAATTTTTGTGTAATGATATAAAATTCATCCGCAATGAACAAATATCTGTAATCGAAAGATATGTAAATAGCAGTAACTACGCTGAATATAAAGAAGGAACATAAATTGAGTACCCAGTGTGTAGTGGGTCTACGACAACTATCACCTGATCTAATCGAATGCCGGGAGTTAGGAGCAAAATATATGAGAATGAAAGATGACGTGTCGAGAGGTCTCGCTCCGCGTATGTCGTACCCATATATTTTACTCTAGGTGACGGTAGTGTCATCTAATTTACTAGGACGTTTGGTTGGAACGGGTATGGCTTCAATATTAATGTATTTGTAATATAAATTTTTGTACAAAGTGACTTATGATATTCTACACTAGAAAGTTTAATTACCAAAAGAAAACATTCCTCAATCCTTCGTTTACAAGTCTTAAAATGATGATCGATCACATTTTTATTTTATGTATTTTATATTATGGCTATTATTTATAGCCATATTTATTATAATTCAATAATAAATAAATATTTCTCAGCTTCGTATTGCAATTTCTATTGAAATCGCAATATGCTTCTTACAAGACCAGATGTGTGTATGCATGTCTGGTGAAATTCGACAAATTCATAGGTAAATTTCTAAACAATGTTAGCATAACGTGCCGGTAACAGGGTTTCGAGTCTGTCGTACCATGGTCTGCAATTAATCGGCTCTGACGAACTCACCATACATAAACCCAGTGACCAAACAACAGCACTGATCTCTACATGTGCACTGCATCGCTTTCTAAATGCGTTATGATTTTCACGATCATTTTAGAGAGAAAATTTAACATGCCCGCTTCCTATTTCATGTGCGCTCCATTCCCGACCGCAGAATTCTGCTTTTGGCATTTGAACATGGGCGACCAACGTGCAAAATACAACGGTATTAACCCCGCAAATTAAATAGGATTTGTCTGTTGCTAATTAAAAAACGTATACCTAGTACCTAGTGGAAAAATAAAAACTTTTTAACAAAAAAATTGAACCGCCGAAAAACTAAATATAAAAACTATAACTCTTTCCAATAAAAAAAGAATTATCAAAATCGTACTACTCTATAATAAGTTATGCGTAGTCATACCATACAATCAGTGAGTGAATAATCAATCATCCCCTGTTTTTCTACCCTTAGGGTTGAATTTTTATTTTCAAATTTATATGGGATCAACTTCGGGGTATATTCTTTGCAATAAAAAAAGAATTATCAAAATTGGACTACTCTGTAAAAAGTTATGCGTGATCATACATAAAAAATATAGGCGTCGATTTGATAACCTCCTCCGTTTTTTCCGTCGGTTAAAAAGAATGTGTTTACAAAAAAAAAAATATCCATAGACACTAGTTCTGCTGTAAGGAAAACAAAATTATACTACTAAATAAAATGAAATGGTTCCGTAACGTATGAATAGAATTTGGAGTTATTGATTGTGTTAATCGATTCAACATACATTTTTTTAACAATAGCGGATTTTTAAATTATTTTTGGTAATTTTATAAATTATATTGGTATATAAATCATATAAAACGACGTCAAGGGAAGCGGTGATATATATAAATTAATGGATAGTATAGCTGCCACGCGACTCGCGAAGCTCGATCGTAAAATAGTGTCAACGGCTCTTCGTTTTAATCACCGAGAGTGGAAGCGATTGTCCGCACCCACTCACATCAATGTTTGCCCACCTCTCGACAGATACCGCCTTTGTAACTGGACTCACCGAGTTTCAGTTACCATCAGCTGTGATACTTTCATCTTTCTGTTCAAACCCATCAAAGGGTCGAAAGCCTGTTCAACTATCGAGTGCTTTATTATTGATTAGCAAATATACTAAAAGTAATTTGATTATTTTTATATGATATTAACACTGTATTTATATAACATCGATTTAAGATGTACAGTCTACCAATTAGGTTTGATGATAATAATTTTATCTATGAAGAAAATGTATAGGGTGATTAGTAAATTACTATAAAGGCCTTATTCATATCATATAAACTTATTAAGCTATGGACCGATGTACCCGCTAGATCGAAACTTTAATATGATGATTTTATATTCGGTTCTAAGTTCGGATGATATTATATAAACTTGTTTTCCATATCGAGGACACAAATAAATCAAATTTTACTAGAAAAAGCTAAATCGCGACCTTAGAAATGGTATTCAGCTTGTTTCTTTTGCTGAAAGAAAGATTGTTTTTCTTAACGCCACGATGTATACGGGGCTGATGTCATACGGGCTATTTATTAGATGGGATAACATTGTCGCAGCGTCTGTCCTATTGCGTGCACGTAATAAGATTTCTCGTTTTATTATTTCATTTCCCGGTTGTAAACTGACTTATTTTTAATTTGTCAGCGGCAACTCATAAATTCCAAGGTGCAAGACCCGTCATCGTTGTGACGATGCAGGAAGTGGTGATAAAAACAGGGACTTTGACTGCCTATTTCAGTATATAAGCAAGCGTCTCCATATTTTTAAAACGACAAGCCGTGATAGCAGAGATGCTAAAACATGTGAATCGCACCCAACCGTCGCGTATTACTAAATTTGTCTTAAGAATTCGCCTTGTATGTTCGGCTGTATAAAAAATTGCGTGCGTTTAAAGTACACGTGTCAGAAGTGAAACTTCTTTGGCAAACTAATTATTAAAAAAAAACCATTTGAAAAAAAAAGCCAACGTCACGCTTTGTTCCCAGGCGGTCACCCATCCAAGTACTGTCCGCGCCCGACGTTACTTAACTTCGATGATCGGACGAGAACCAGTGTATTCAACGTGCTATGGACGTTTAAAATTCGTGACGCCGTGACGGGTTTGACCGTTTGAGCCGTAAAAATGTTATCCCCTCATGCGCCTAAAGAAGTTTCACTTCAAAAAACAAAAAAGATCGTGAGTGATAAAGCTTTTTCTCTTGTGTTTGTGTATTATGTGTGTTTTCGGACCCAAAACACAGGAGAAAATCCTACTGGGGGCCGTTGCGTGTTTATTTATTTTTATTTTTACCTTTATAAAAAAAGAGGTACATGTCCAGCAATGAGACGTTTCTAGTATTTATTATATATATACATTTATAAGTAGGCTCTGACGTAACATAATATTTACACTTGACGCGCCGTCTTATTCGTAATCCAAATTGAAATTTATTTCAACGTCGCCCACCCCTTGAATTCCAACCAAGTAGAATTTTAATGGCATCTCACATTCAGGCTAATTTATTATAATTTTTTCCTCTTTCGCATATATTTGGGGTTGAAAGTACTTATTAATTAAAATACATTAAAATAAAATTAGACATAAATCACATTTATCTGTCACGAACGTGATAGATAAACTGGAATTACATAAACCGATGTATTTTAATCTATATATTAATACGTGAAGCAAAAACTGTACCAATTTTTACGAAAATTGCACACACAGGCAATTGCAACACTTAAGTATAGTTTATATATAGAAGGAGTCCAATGCTAATTTTTTTTTTAAATTATGCATAAAAATACAAAAAAAAAAAAACATTACACGCACTACCATGTATTTGACAGACACACGCACACTATTTTTTCATTAATATAGAAGTAGAGTAGAGACTTTGAACGATAATAAAGCCCACTAGTTCACGTTAGGAAATATATAACATTATACCTACATTAAAGGTTTTTTAAGTGTAAGCGTAGCGAGTATATGTTTTTATATCTTTAATAACTTACCTAAGTGTTTCTTTTCTAACGTTAGCAGTAAAAATCATATTAAAATAGATCGTATGGATTAGAAGAAGAAATAGATGAACATAACGACACTTGCAAATAGTGATTTTATTTTGTACTGTTTTACAATAATGGTGATGATGACGTGCCTGGGAGAGCACGTTAAGCCGTCGGTCCCGGTTGTTATCATGTACACCTGATAGCGATCGTTACTCATAGTAGAGTATATATCCGCCAACCCGCATTGGATCAGCGCGGTGGATTAAGCTCCGATTCTTCTCCTACATGGGGAAGAGGCTTATGCCCAACAGTGGGATATTACAGGCTGAATCGTAATGATGACGAGCAACCCTAATGTTTTCTTCTTGTTTGTCTTTACTTTACGTAATTAGTATATCTGCAGGTTCGGAATTTAGAATTTTTTACACATACCAACCTAATCTTATTATATTATGTCATACATAAATTTATGAGGTTAATTTTTCATAAATTTGGTTAACTTTCCGTGAATATTACCTCTACACAAACTAAGCATACATAAATCCAAAGGAAAATGAATATAATAAACCGCTTAAACATACAAAAACTTTATAATAAAGGTGACTAAGTGTGATTACAATTTGTGTGTGTATATTTATTCATTCATTTATTTATTTAAGTTAACATTTATTACACTTATTCAATGTGTGTTGTTACTTTTTCATTTCTTTACTTCTCTTAACGTAAGTAAATATATTTAAAAAAATGTTATCGAGTACAGCACAATATTTGGTCTTCAACAAGTTAACCGGAATCTATACTAATATAATAAAGCTGAAGAGTTTGTTTGATTGTTTGTTTGTTTGTTTGTTTGTTTGAACGCGCTAATCTCAGGATCTACTGGTCCGATTTGAAAAATTCTTTCAGTGTTAGATAGCCCATTTATCGAGGAAGGCTATAGGCTATATATCATCACGCTAAGACCAATAGGAGCGTAGCACCAATGAAGAATGTTTCAAAATCGGGTTTTTTTCCTTTTGAAAGCTTCCGCGGCGTAAACGGTTAAAGTTTTGCTCAAATCATGTTTCACAGAATTAGTCCTATTCCACGGGAACGAAGTCGCGCGCAGAAGCTAGTACAAAATAAATTCTGTTTTTTCAAAAAGTAACTCATCATCATTCATCCATTTCAAAGTGGAATTATAGGTAATATAAAACGGGAAACAAATAGGTGGAGGCCGGTGCCACAATGGTTAGCGGCCTATTTGAGGACGAGACCGCGCCGCCCACTTGTTGTGTTTCCGGTGCAGCTACGTCTATTGTAGACTAGTTGTTACATGACCGAGTTTACATGGTCACACTACATTTCTTGTTGTTCCGACTATACTTTTCAATACTAATACTGTTACATTTATCATTTTGTTCCTCTGTACTTTTATAAATATAATTCACCTAAACGTTTAATATTGCAATACGCAGTATTTTTAATTAAAATATTACGAATTTTAATATAAAATTTTATTGAAAGAAATGTACGATATTTCTGCAAATTAAATAGCCTACTCGAAAGCTTGAGAGCGACTGCTCGAGTCGCAGCAAAATGGTCGTCAAAACTTTCTTCGGCCGTAAAGTATACATAGAGTCGAAGTTAAGCGATTTGTTCATTATTTATGCACTAGATAATCCTACTCCATGGCTTTAGTTAGAAGAAATAAGAACTATATTTGCACTTTATGCGATGTTAGTTTGAAACTACTAACTGCAGTTGGGTCCCTATTGTTGTTTATCAACTCGACGGTAAGAATTATCGAACTCGCTGGCGGTGAGATGAACTTTATTATTTTGTCTTTCATCTCGTTTTGTTAAACTTTGACATAATTCTACAACAATTTGATGTATTGAATTTTACTCATTATACACGTAATGTACATAATACGTAATCTACGCATACTAATTACGCTTACGCTTCAGCCTGTAAAATTCAACTGCTTGGCATAGGCCTCTTTCCCCATGTAGGAGAAAATTCAGAGCTTAACCACCACGCTGCTCCAATGCCGGTTGGCGGATTTCTAATTACATCTAAATAAAGAAAGTATCAGTCACTACATTTTAATTTTATTTTTACATAACGTCAAATTCTTTAGTAACTAAATTTTTAAGCGGTTTTTATGACCCCATGGAAACTTAAAAAAATATTTTTACGAAGATAATCTTCACGTTTTTAAAGAGTCATTATGAAATTCGAAACCGCCGAGTTCTTCCGTTGCCGCTTCGTAAGAGCAACAATTATTGTTTTTGTAGATATAATTTGAAAATACTTTTTACCAAATAATTAATATTGTATATTAATAGTAAAAGAATAGCGTTACAACTGCGTGCTTATCAAGATTATTTGACTTGTATTATTATAGAGTTAGAATCTTTTTATGTAAACGATATTAAAAAAGATTAATTAGTGTATTGTACACACTAATTAATCTTTTATATCAAATTATTCAGTTCTTAAAAAATAAACAATTCAAAATAAATTTTATACAAAGGATTCTAACAAATATTGAGGAATAATATAATTTTTATAAAAAAGTAAAACAAGGCAATGTATTTATATTATTAAAACGAACATTTACATTACAGAACCGACATTGCCCGAGGCTTTTCTGTAGCTCAGAATAATTTTGCGTCTTTACCTGATTTTTGCCTTTGAGAACGAGGACGTTGGTGACCCGCCCGAAGGGCAGACCTAGCTGTATGATCTCTGCTTCCGTCGTCTCGTTTGGTATGTTCCGTATGTGGATAACTCTCGAAGGCTTGCCGACATTTTGTTCCAGTTTCACCTTCGAAAGAATAAAAATAAAATAAGTCACAAAGTGGAAAAATAACAGCTAGACAAATATATATAAATGTATTTCACTCTTTACATTCGGATTGCATTTTATTTTTTATCTTTGTATATTTTATCTCTGTTACCTGAAAAGCAATTTTTAATATATAAATTTTTATGATTTACGTATTTAAATTCAACCTCCGACACCGGGAGACAACGAAAAGATAACACAGGCGAGATTATTTGTAAACAAAGTGAAATGATTTTTATTTAGGCGATGGAATAATGTCCGTTATATACGCTTAATGTAGCACAATATTTGTGTGAATACAAGTTTAAATGCCGTACAAAGTGACCGCTCTAATATACACAAATAAAGCTAATATTGTTCGCGGGAAGAGTCGGCTGGATAATTGAAAAGTCGATGTAGTATAATTGTTGAGGCTTATCGGTCCCGACCCGATGTGGGCGCTATTGTTCCCCCGAGAGCCTTTTGATTACGGCGGCGGGCCCGAACCGAGGGCCCAATACATTGTAGCTTTGTATGACACTTCAGTTTCTATAGGAGTGAAAATAGTTACCTCTATGCCGACTTATCCCGATGGATTAATGAAAAAGATCTTAATTATATTTATTATTATATAGAAAAGTAGATGATTATAGGTTACTATGCACATAAAATATTTGGTACAGTAATGTTTTTTTTTTATTGTTGTGTATTTTTTATTGCACATTCGTTGACCCGCGGACTTTTTTTTTGAATTTTTTAAACAACAATAATGATCAAATCAAAAATATACCCATAAATAATTCATTGCAATCGTTTGAAGGTAATTCACGTACATACATTTCAGCGATTCATTTTCATTTACATAATAAAATTGGAATTTTGTAATAATTAATTTATAATTACTTATTGAGGAACTAAGTTTAACTAATAAAAGTAGATGAACTGCAAAATCATTTTCTGTTTGTGGATGTTGTGTTCAGTGTCTTAGTAAAATTAATAATATAAAATAAAAATAAAATGATATTGAAAACGTCTTTAAATTGTCATAAATATTTGTTAAGAAATGCCGAGAGAGAGTTTCAAAGTATTAGAGGATCCCAAGAAGCATTCTTTTATGTTCGCCTTTTTTCAGCGAAGCGTAAATGTCTTACAAATGAGCCGCCTGTTAGTTGGTCATTGACAAGTTTATCAAAAAGAATCACGACTTAGTAGTATGAGAATGTATAAGAAGATTTGTTCGCAGTTCACTTATCTCTTTTATCTCTGGGGAAGTTTATCAAGAAAGAAACTATTGTGCGACGATATTTTACGTGAAAATAATTCATATGTTTTTATTTAACGACGAAATATTTCAAAGATAATTAATTATTACTATTATTAAATAATTCATATATTTGCTCTTTGAAATACGAACAAAATACGAAATTTTTATCAGCGTAAAAAGGATAAATAAATACAAAATGTGAATAATAATTCACTAATAAACCGCTAAGTAAAGGAAAAATAAATAGACAACATCTTGTATTCTAACAATACGAATCCCGTACAATCGACATCAAAAGAAGCAAATCTCCGTAAGTAAACAAATAAAAAAAAATATATATTTTCCAAACTGAGTTGCAAAGGGAGGAATAAATCGCGGAGCATGTTCACCCTACCTCGAAGGTATATTTCTGTATTTTCTCTTCTCGTAAAGGAAAACAACTGGCACGTGAAACGTAAAGAAGGACATTACAATCGCTGGGTCAGAAAATCCGCGAAGAACGATTTCCACATCAGACACTTTAAATCATCCGCTCCGTCTCACATTTCATCCATAAATATTAAATCTTGACTCGGTCGCCGGAATAGAAAAAAGAGATATCGTATGACATTTACTCGAGAAGATTTCCGGAAATCGGACAATTTTCCTAGTGATTACGTCCGTCGCGTTTATTGAAATATAATTACTCAATCTGACGCTAGCCTTAGTCGAAGATCGTCTACGTACATATTGTTTCTTGACATATTCAAACACAAAGGTTGATGGATAGAATTAGTAGCATATTAAACATTAATCATTAATATATTATAATTTTTTGTTTACTAACATGAAGAAGTCTTAACAGTAAATTAATGTATCTTCAAAATAATGTTACATAAGAATATACAGTTAGGGGTAGGCTTACGGTAGAGTTAGCGACTAAAAGGGGTGATAGACGTGCGAGTAAGTACGCGAACTTGTGGCTCGACGAGCTTTTTCGCCTGTGTGTCACCCTAAGTACGCGTACTTTAAAACCGCCGAGTAAGTTCGTTGGCGATCCGACAAGTTTGAAATTTTGCTCGTAACCCGCCTCCGCTCGTACGTGTGGCAGCACTGCGAGCCGCGAGCCGCCATTTTTGACCAACTTCCAAAAAAGGAGGAGGTTCTCAATTCGATTGTATTTAATTTAATTTTTCATTTTTATGTATGTTAACTCAGAATTTTGACTGGGTGGATCGATTTTGATATTTTTTAATTTAATCGAAAAATGGTACGTGTCATGTGGTCTCATTTAAATTTAATTTATATCTAACAAGTACTTTTCAAGTTGTATCTAATAATGCGTATTTACTTGACTATTTTTTCGTCGACTTACGTTGTCTTATACTAAAAGTTATGCACTTTTCAGGGTGTACCGACTTTAATGATTCTCATTTTAGTAAAAATATTATGCTTGTCATGTGGTTCCATTTAAATTTAATCGAGATTTTAAAAGTACTTTTTGAGTTATATCTAATAATGCGTTTTACTTGACTGTGTTTTCGTCACCCTACGTTGTATTATACCTTATAACTCTTTGCTGGTTGCACCAATTTTGAGGTTTGTGGTATTAAATCAAAAGCTAATGGAGTAGTAAAGTTGTCATGTGATCCCATTTAAATATGATCGAGATATAATAAGTACTTTTTTTAAATGAACTTTGATAACTGGTATTAACTTGACTACAAGTATTTTTTCGTCTATGTATTACTTGTCGATGTAATTAAAGTCGGTTTTTTTTTCGTTTGCGAGAAAACACAATTTTGTTTCGCCAGTCAGTGGACGCACAACGCTTGTAGCGTAGGTATTTTTGTAGTTTTTGTTAATTTTGATTGAGAAATTTATCAAAATGAATGTTTTTAAAATGTAATAAAATACAATTTCTAAATAACACAAAGCTTCTGCTGTCGACGACATCGCAATACAGAATGAGTAAGCTCCACGTGTGTCACCGACGTCGAGCCGAGTAAGTTCGCGAGCTTAAAAACCGCGTACTTTAAGTTCGTACGTCTATCACCCCCTTTAGACTATCAAAGGTTAATCCGCCTGTGGTTGTTGTGTAGTATAAATAAATATTACTCATATTCTACCACATTAACTTATTATACACATAAAATTATAAATAAACAGATTAGATACACTCAGAAAGTCAATAATAAAATTATATCATTAATAATTATATCTATCGTATAACCAAATGACAGACGTAGCGTACTTTTTAACCTAAATTAAACTATTTATTTCACTTTATATCTTCGGCAGTTTTATTTATACCACTTTAATTATTTCGGTAAGCAACAAATTCACCAAGTTTTATCGCTTTGACTGAATATTGAATCTGTTATTACAGTGACACAAATTACATCCCACATAACAGTGTCTCGTGTTTACGAGATGCGAATAGACGAATTTTACTTAAGAGTTCAGTACATGGAAAATTTACCAGATAAGTTATTAAAATTAAATCTACCATCACTGTATAATATTTTGGTTTAATAATGGATTATTTACCAACACAAAGTCTGCTTCGGTAAACTTTTAATTGGTAGACCAGCGCTAATATTGTTAATAGATGTCCATCGTAACTTTAACGTCGTTACTGTGCTAAGGTTTTACGGTACTTTAACACTGTTCATTTTAATATTGCGTATGAAGTTATAGATTGCAAGTTAATGATTTTATTGATTGTAAACGTTATTTGTAATATTTCAATTTTTTAAAGTCCAATAACAGATATGCTCAAAAAAATATAAAATTATATTTGTCATAATTTCTCTGGATATACATTAATTTGCAGTATTTTAATTTTTTTTTTAATTAAGGCTTGACACCTGATTAAACTGAAAATAAGTTTAAATATTGTATATTTTAGTTTTGATAAAAGATACTCAGTGAAATTTCACGTATCTTATTTATTAGGTATCGATGTGAGAGTTGAAAGAATGAGCATACATTGGTTTCGAAGAAGCATTAAGTTTCCGTTGACAACATTTGTGTAAAAAACTGAAGAAATGTCTATTTTCATTACGCTCATAATATCATAACTATATGACCTATAGAAATAACAAATCACCTCTATTAACAAATAAAACGAGACGAAATCAAAGGAATCTTTATGACTCATATCAATTAATAAACGGAAAATATTTCTCTGGAGTATTCATCTGAATGCGTTCTTTCACTGTAGTTTACTTTTCTTTGAAGTGAGTAAATACGTGACATTTAATTTTGCTTCTAATGCATTATCGAGTTATTTTTCTTCAATCACACACAAAGATAGTCATTAAAATTGAAGTTTACTTTGACAGGATTTGCCGTTAAAAAATAAATTCACATGTTGTATGCTTATTCAAAATGTATTTAAAATATTTAGGCGTATGACAAAAATAATTATGGTGATGTTGGAGGAGAAAAGTCGTAATTTTGTGAGACAAGCTCGTAAATGCTTAAATAGTCGCTGAGCATCGGTCTCTGATTGACCTTTACTACACAGGGTTCTCAATGTTTTTACGGGCCACCGTTAAGAAAATGAGAAAAAATACGGTAACACAATTAATTACTTTATTTGGACATTAATGACCCAGTCCGAGGAATAAGACGAAAGTATATTAATAACTTTTTCAACAGCCTCAGTTTTTGATTTTTGATGCATTCTATTCTGAATAGTATCTAATATATTGGAAAACTTTGCATTGCTCTGTATTAAAAGAATCAAATAATGTAATTACATTTTATATTTGTAGTATGTATTAAAACCAATAACAATAAATTGATATAAAAATAATGCATTAAATAATAAAATAATTATTTAACGAGGTTTTCACATGCCCAAATAAATTAACTAACTAGTTATTCCATTTCACTGCTAATAATTTGTATTATTTTATAGCGTAGAAACAACAATACCATTTAAGTGTATTCAGGTATTTTGTTTAGTCTTAGTTTTATACGGCGACGATACTAAGCAAAATAATTTTTTAAATACACTATTGAGAGCAATTTTTAAGTAAATAATTGAAAAAAAATGTACAAAAATCTCTGGATATAATAAAACACTCAAAATACTTCAATTTTGATTCAAACTTAACAGGGCGCGAGGTGTTCACGACGACAAAGGAGCAACTAAAAAAAAATACTCTTCAAAAACGACTCGCTATTCCAGTGATGGATTTTAAATGAATACTCAGAGTAAAATAAAAGTAAAGAGGGATGGCAAATAGTAATATTTAAAATTTTACACAAGAAAAAGTAGGTAGACGCTACAGCTAAATCATTATGCATAGCAAAACAAAGAAATGTCTCTATTTAATTATGAATTAGGGGTGGGCTGTAACGAGATCACAGTGTAATTAAGATTACTGAGGCGAGGTTTTTCAATGTAACTACGAAAAGAAAAAAAAATGAGAGTAAATGGTCGCTCGAACTTACGGTTTTATTTTCTGGCACTAACAAGGTTATCTATATAATAAAAACGAATGTTGTTAAGCGCATAACTGGAGAATGGTTCCTTAAATCCCACGGAAGGTTTATATCCTAAAAAAAAAAAAAAAAAACAGACAGAACGAAGTCTGTCCGGGCAGCTAGTTACGAAATAAAAACGATTTGAAATGAAATTTAGTAATATTAATATTTATAACTAATCGCTACATTGTATTCAAGAAAAATATTAAAACTCGTTAAGACAATTTCAAAGTGCTTGCTTGCTTGCCTTAGCCTATCGCAGTCAAATAGTGTATTTATAAAAAAATTGTTTTGCTTATTATCATCGCCGTAGGTATGAGACTGAACAAAATTGCTAAATACATTTAAGTGTCATGCGTTGTTGTTTCACGATATAAATTAAACAAAGTAATTTGTTAGTTTGCGCAATTTCATAAATAAATTAAGTCCAAAGTTATGTATCGTACCTAATGGGCAAAATACTTTAAAGGTTTTTTGTTCGCCTGAGGCATCGTTTTACCATGTCACCGGCCAACAAACATATAAAAAAGAAACTGAACAAACATAAAAAAGAAACTGAAAAAAGAATATTTTTAAAGATGTATTTCAACAATTCTTTGGTTCTTTAATTTAAGTTAAAACATTATAATTAAAAGCAGTACAAATGACTTGTAAAAATTATAAATACCTTTAAAATTAGTAACTTTGAGGTTGGCCGATTATAATATTGAATTCGTGATATAAAGATAAAATAGAAATAATTATTTTAGACCATTTTTCATTTTTTTTTTAATTGACGTTTAAGAATTTTTGAATCAACGTCAATTATTCACGCTCGTTTTCGCTAAGTACTTGTATATAATCACTTATCTGACTCGTTCGGATGAAAATATTGATTGAAATAAAGTTATTTTATTATTAACGTTCATAAGTTTTGAGAAATTTAATGACAATTACATTTCTTAGGTTCAATAAATTTTTATATTCAAACTAGCTTCTGCGCGCGACTTCGTCCGCGTGGAATAGGACCAATTCTATCATACATAATTTGTGCGAAACTTTAACCGTTTACGCAGCGGAAGCTCTCAAAAGGAAAAAACACCCCGATTTTGAAACATTCTTCATTGGTGCTACGCTCCTATTGGTCTTAAGCGTGATGATATATAACCTAAAGCCTTCCTCGATAAATGGTCTATCTAACGCCGAAATCATGTTTTTCAAATCGGACCAGTAGATCCTGACATTAGCGCGTTCATCGCATCAAACAAACAAACTCTTCAGCTTTATTATATTAGTATATATTTGACATCAATTTGATACTTTTTATTGAATAGTACTGGTCGAATGGAGTATCACATAAAATTACAGTTAATGTAACAATCCCATCGCTAATTAAATCGATTTTAATCTTGTAATATCTGTAATGGGTTTAACAATAATATTTTCATATATATAATTTTTTTTTTAGAAAACAAAAACTACAATTATATAAACAAACGTGAAAAATCGTATAGACCGACGGCTCTGCTTTGGGTATATTCCAAAAAAAAAATTGAAAATGTATAATATATATAAAAATAACATATATCATTAGTACCAAACAGAAAAACGAGTCAATTTCGGACCACGTCCTAACTTTTCTAGGCAGTCTGAGGACTGCTGGCCTGAAGTGAAGTGCCTATGTAACAAAAACCGTTAGCGGATAACCAATTAAATGCTATGTTTTTTTAAAAAAACGTACAGGCAACTACGAACCAATGGAAGTTGTACAATAAACAAAAAAAAATATTGTACAATGTTTTAGTGACTTATATTCTACAGTTTTTAAAAATATAATTAAAAAAAAAAACACAACTTTTCTTAATTGTTTGTTTTACGTTGATGGTTTAGTCTCTTTGCTTTTGACAAACCCCACGTCTACTGTTGCTTGTTACTGCAAACTGTTTTAGGGTATTTGCTACTGTTTCTTTTGCCTTGTACCAGTTTTGGTCAACATCAATACTACCTACTGTCCATACTTTTACGTACCTAAACAAGTTCTACATGCTTCAACTTCGAATAAATTGCAAGGTTCACGAGTTATATGGTATGGGAAATGAGAATCTATTCAAAAGATCTGAACATTCAACTTTGTTGTTCCGTGAGTTGAAGTGAAACATTAGTGAAAAAAGTTTTTGGAGATTTTCAATACCAGGGTTTTTTTCTAGAGTGACCAAATTGTCCAGCAGTATTCTAATTTACAGCGTAATTTATTTTAATTAAGTAGCGAAACGGACTAATTTAAAAAGTTGTGTTTATTTTTGCCCGTAAAATTTAGTTCGGGATTTAGTAATAGATTATACAATCCATTTGGCGATTGGTCAGTTCAGAAAAATGTGTCTTGTTTATTCAGTACCAAACAAAATGTGCATTTACGAGCCGCGTGCGCCCCAGTTTATGTAAATACACTCGAAAAAACTATGCAGTGGAAAACATCATTGTTTATTTTTTATTACGGTACTACACGTTTCAGGTAAAATTTATCTTTGCTGTTAAGACTACGCTGGACTTAAAACTTTTGAAATAATATTTATTTTGTTAATATTTACGTACTTATTACTATTTATTCATTAATAATTTTACGAACAATAACTTACGTACAGATACACAAAGGTAATAAAACTAAAATTTATTTGTTTCTTTTTTGTAAGGGTTTATCTAAGGAGGTAGGACCAGACGAATTTTGATAGCGGCATTGCTTTTATCTGTAGGCAGCTAATATTAAACCAAATATATGTAAATCGTTATGTCGCAACCTATAGGAGCGGAGCGGTAACAATGAGCGGTAATAATGTTACCGAACTTCGAAACTCAAACCAAAAGAAAGAGGAGAAAACAAATTTGTGTAAAAATAATTTAAAATGAATATTATATATAGAAAAAAAAGTATTAAAATCATTTAAAATATATCTAGATTTACATATATTATTAATTCACTTTTACATGAATCCTACATTATCCATTATAAAAATTACATCTTTCAATAAAAAATTAAAAACCTTGAAAAAGTCATTTGCGCGCGAAATTATTTTTACGGTTCATTCATTCAAATTATTATTATCAATTCAATGTCTATTCAATAGGTAAGTTTATCTGCAAGTCGGATAGATTAATAAAAATCTGGCCCTCAAAGCCGCTAGGGATGTCCCTTTACGGCCTGCTGGCCTTTTATGAGGGTTCTTTATTTTGATATCGTAAGAATTACATTTTTTAAATATTTTTAGGTATTAAAGAAGAATATACATCAAATGAAACAAGGATAATCTTATAATTAATCCCTGTTAAAAAGTTATTTTACTTTATTTCTTTAAAAATAAATAAGAAGTGTTGTAATAGTATTTTAATATTACCTTCTTGGCGGCCGAGTCCTGGTTATTATTGTCGGCATGGTGTGGAGCGGCGGGCGCCATGACGGTGACGCCACTCTGCGAAAGAAGCTCGTCGGAGCCTCTCTGTAACAAAAATAAATTCAAATTTAATAACCACGATTCTTAAAAAAAGTTAAGCACATATCATTTTAAATAAATATGCACAAAAATGTTTTATAGTCTAAGAAAAAGATTAATACCATATCAAATGGTAAATAAACGAATCAAATAACGCCATCCATCGATGGCATTATTAGGAAACGTCGTAACCGATACCGTCGTGAACGTCGTAGGCCGTAAACGTCGTAGCAGATAGATGGCGCACAAAAACGTAACAGGGTCATTCGTTCAGTAGATTTTACTCCTCATATTTTTTTCATACCGGGGAGCTTATATGAAAATCGATTCTTAAGGAGTAAACTCCAAAAACAAAATAAGAATGTTTATAACTTTCATAATGTAGTAGATACGAACATACTCGTATAACAAGTGAGAAAATATTCTTGTGTAAAAAATGACGTGTAACGCTTATAAGCTGTATGCTAGCTTTATGTGTTCAATTCAAACTTCACGTTATGATAAGAGAACTATTGTAGTACTAAAAATTTCAGTATAAAAACTGGGAATATGATAGAGGCAATAGTTCCGAATGCTATTTACTACGAAATACAATATGAAAAAAGGAAAGCAAATTAACATCACGCGAATACACATCAGCCCTCCCCTTGTCATGGGATCAATCTCAATTTAAGACAGGGAAATGACAGGGGAAGCAGTTAAACGCACCGGGCAGAGGTATAAATCACCTTCCGGAATAAAGCAAATTAATATTGGTGACTATTGTGAACAGTTTCAACGATCCTCTAAAGATATTGCTAGTCATTGATATAGTCATCATATTTCGTTTCTTATAATCGTATAATATTAGATATTTGGAAAATTCCAAAACCGCATGATTCCAGCACTCTTTTAACACTATTTTTTGCATCTTGTACTTTACAGAGCCCTCTAGTAGGTTGTTTAGGAGTTAATGATCAAACATACAACGGCAATAAGTTCGATTAGTTGATTTGTTCCTTGCAGATAATCACATATGGCTCTAATATTATATTATTATGATAAAAACTGAGGACTATTTCTTAAAAAAACAAAAAAAAAAAAACAAATGACATTTAAATATTAGAAGCATTTCGAAAATGACCAAAGCACCACAATAGACTTAGCAGAATAGACATTTAGTGAACAATGTACCGTGAGTGTGTGTCGTGAAGCTAATCTGTATGCGGCGGAATATCACTCGCTCGCACCTGCCGGCACTCGGTTATCCGTCACACGAGACACTTAATAAAGCCCACACGTCATTCGTAATGCTTTTTTCACAAAACGAAACAGATGCTGATGACGAAATTGCTCGCAAAAATCGCGCACTGTTGCTTATTTCTAGTTTTTCGCCACGTGTCGTTGCCTCGGGAGATTATAAATTGTTGAGGGATATTTCCGCATGCATGAGTTTCTGAGCGTCGAGAAAAATGAATACTTTAAATTTAAATAGCGAAATCTAAAACCTCCGTTAAGGAATCAGATTGTCATCTAAAATTAAATGTTTTCCTTTTATGATAATGGCTAGAAAATTTTTTTTGGAATGATTAAGAAACAAAGTACGTATACATATCTATATATATAAAAGAGTTACCCACCCATTGACTCATCACGATATCTCTGGAACCATAAGGCGTAGAGACTTGAATTTTGGTAGGAATATTCCTTTTGCCGAGTAGAGGTCAGCTAAGAACGGGTTTTACGATATTCCACCCCTAAGGGGGTTAAACGGGGGTTGGAAGTTTGTATGAAAGTCCTATGTTTTTGAAGTAAGAGACTTGAAATTCAAAATGTATGCTCTATAGATGGTGTGGAGGTATACTAATAATGTATTTTTAGAAATCAACCCTTTTTGGGGCTGAAACGGGGGGTGGTAGTTTTATGTGAGCGAGATGAAAACTTAAGTAGGTATGTATATGTAAGTATATTATTTGCATCAGAAAAATAATTAACGCCCAACGAAGTGGGCACGGGTCGGCTAGTATACTTATATAATTCTACTATGATAAGTAAATACTTAACTCTCAATACTTTCGAAGTATAAATAAAAAAATATAGAAATAAAATTCAAAAATTATCCCTAACAATTTGCATAAAAGTATAAAAAGATTACGATAACAGCAAAAATCCCATTTTATTATATTAAGCATTCATTGTAGAAATATAAACCGTTTTCTCAGAAAAAAACCTGATACAAGGTCCTATCCCTTAGAGCAATTTTGTAGAGCGCGTGTAATAATTGTTGAACATTAAATACAATTTTTAACAATGAAGAGACAACATGGAAGAGAATTTTGGTGCGAATTCATGAATCGCATTAGGAAACGGAAAAGAAACCTATTTACAGTAATTTCTTAAGTTAGAGTGGAAATATGTTTAATCTAAATATCTATATATAAAATGCTTTGTTTGTATGTAAATACACAGTTTTCTCTATCACCACCAAACCCAATCAACTTCCCGTTGGTGTGGTAAATACCCCTTGGTATCCAGCCGGGCTAGCATGCGCGCCAAGACAAAAGTTTGTCTACCCCTTTTCTCGTATTATCTCTTTATGTCTACAGTAGCTAGCATGCGTGCACGTGATACTCTTCTCGTCACGACAATTGAAGAGATAACACGATGTGGACGCTTAAATGAACGCGGCCAATTTAGATTAAACGTAGTGAAAATTTAGAATTTATCATTGTTGCATTGTAAAAATATTGTTTATTTTTTTGTAAGGGCAGCACGAGTTTCTCTACCCGACAAGGTGAAGTCTTCGGAAGAGAATTATGTCTCTCGTATTGCGCATGCTAAGGTAATCGAGAAAATACTCGATGTAGACATTATCTATCTCTCTCGTCAAGAGATTATCTCGTTGTACGCATGCTAGCCCGGCAGGTGGCAGTAATGGAGTGGGTGGTGTAAATGTTAAAACATATATTTCTGTCCTTTTCTAACGCATTATGACATCTGAAAAGATCTCAAAATTTCTGTAATGGTCTAGAAAGTTTGTGCGATGTATTTTAACCGGAGCAACTCCGGGTTTCGCTGCTAGTTGCTTTATAAATAGTGAAGGAACATAACTGGATAAGATTTGTTTTGGAAGTATATATAACTACATATATCAATATGTATTTTTTAATACACATTAGTACAAAAATTTTTTTGAACGATTAATGATCAGATAAAACAAAAATAACGGATACGCCAATTTTTTTCTAATAAGTTATTTTATACCAATGTTGGAGAATGTTATTATATATGTAATGTTGTATTTTGACAAAACCAGAATCTATATCGGCAAACAAATTGTATAAATTAGTTTTTGAAGTTGTATCAATAGTGTCTTAAGGTTCTTATCATGTATCTGTATTAACAAATGTGTATAATAACAGAGCGACATAGTCGCCGTAGCGGCAACGCTCTTTAATAAAGAAAATAAAAAAATAACGGACAATTCGTGATTTAGTATGTTCGAATTATAAACGGTCAAAAATAAATACTTGTCTTTGCGCGACACAACAATAGGTCAGGTCCGCTTGAATAGGTCTGTTGCAAACCCAATTCCTTATATTGCCTCTCATGAAAATGTATTTAGTTTTATTCTCCAAAGAAAATCTTAATATTTTCCGATCAAAATATACATAAATATCAATCATAATATATATAAATATGTTTCTCCAATATGTCATCTGAATGAATGTGATACAAAGAGCCCTTCGTATCAAAATATTATCAGAAATAAAATATACATAAAAGGTGGGGTTTACTTAGATCAGACGAACAACCTCAGGCCTTTTTTTACAATGTGAGTTGTGACGGATACATACTTTTTTGAAGTAACCTAAAACACCATGAAAATTGTTATTAGTAT
Organism: Melitaea athalia; assembly: GCA_905220545.2. Lineage (NCBI taxonomy): Eukaryota > Metazoa > Arthropoda > Insecta > Lepidoptera > Nymphalidae > Melitaea > Melitaea athalia. The sequence continues at coordinate 8,646,225 of HG992180.1, read as the reverse complement.
ATAATAATTGTGTTTGCTCACAAAAGGAAAAAAACCGACTTCAATTACAAAAGTAGTCATCAGATCTCGATGAAATTTAAATAGGACCACATGACACGCACCACCTTTCGATTTAAACAAAAATCATTAAAATTGGTAAAACCCAGTCAAAAGTTCTGGGGACTCTGGGGTGGAGGTGGGGTGGAGGTATGTATGTTACATAAAAGAAAATAAACCCAATCGAATTGAGAACCTCCTCCTTTTTTGGAAGTCGGTTAAAAAGTGTGCGTGTGCAATTCACACAATATGAAGAAGTAAAAACTGAAAAGTAGCCTACGAGGCTACAAGAATTTTTTTTCACCGAGAATATAAAATATTGTATGATGTATTCTGTCTCATTCTCTCGCCGTCTTAATCCTGTACAATTATGACGTGTTTGTTTCTTTATCGTGACGCGTTTTCGTTTCATCGAGTTGCAAATCACAACGATTCTAAAGAAGTATCACTTCAATTTCAAAACGTATTTAGAAATTGGGCCCTAAAATTTGTTTTTTCTAAAGTTTGAACTTATTAGACGGTAAAAATTGAAAATACCTTTCTACAGTAAATAAAATCATAACATGTAGAATATATAAGAAATAATACGGAGATGGTATGTTTATACTAATACAAACAAAAGCATCAAGTCCCATTGTGAGGAATTGATACGGATAATCTATTAGTGATATTAAAATGTTCAACAAAGATGGGTCGGCAAGATTTTATTGTTATTTCAGAAGGGCATTCCTATTTTACAGATTGCTTGTGTCAATATTATTTTGAGCGTAATTTTTATCGCGTTTTCCTTCGCAATCTTCTCATTTTAGTAAATGCTGTTTTAAGATAATAATAATTTTTTATTAAACAAATTATATAAATTAAAATTATCTTTATATTCATTTACATAACCTATTGCCCATGACATTGTTCGCACGTATATACATTTGAGTTAATATAAAATACCAAAAATTTGGTATATCATTTCAGGGTTTACTTAGTTAAAAAGTCGCATAAGCAGAGACTGCATTTTATTCACTATAAATTTTATTTTAAAACGATTTTTAAAAATGAATTAAGTATTTTATGTATTAAATGTTATATTGGATCTATTAATGATTTAATGTCAGTATCATAATCCGCATATTAATCATTATTATCATCAATATTAACGCGCATTCGTTTCGTTCCAATTAGCAAGACATTAGTCAGTCTGACTAATATTTTATAAGAGAGTTATTTAATTTTGTAGTTTAATGTTGACTTACTTAAATTTAGATAATACATAACGTAATAAATACTTACACGATATAAGAGATAACAAATGATAAAGAGAATAAACTCAATAAAACATTTCTATGTGTCGCGATTTTTATGAAGGTCGTAAACACGACCGATAACCAACTATCGACATCATATGAAATATTTATGCGACACTACCCTCCATTCATGTATTAATCGATTCTTTTCATTTCTATTTCCATTATTTTTATATTTATACTAAATAATTAAGTAATGTTATACATATAACATTTATTTACAATAATTTCAAAAGTTATTAATATAAAAAAGCTAATTCATGCATTTATTAAAATTTAAAGAATTAAATCGGATATTCAAATAATAAAGGAATAGCAGAATTTTGCTTAACAATAAGTAGTACAGAATAATTTTATTATGCTAATATTAAAACTGTGATTCAAATACAATTAGCTGAAATGTTGTACATAGATAGATATGCACATACTATTAACACAAAAATAATAATAATAAATAAATTAGGTACAATAAATACAATACAAAAAAAATTACGATGCCACACAGGTTGAAGAAACCCTCACACTCTACAACCGCAGCAAAATTCAGCAATTCATGAACCAGACTGACATTGTTTCTGTTGGCTGCCCGAGACAATACGAACGTGTACGGTGAAAATGAAAAATTTTTTTACAATTTATGATTTTATTGTTTTTCTAAACTGGTATGACTAATATGGAAAAAAGGAAACTGTGCCATAGAACCTACAACGATACCTAATAATATTTTTATTGCCATTTCATGACCTATTCTGTTTGATTTAACTCGACGCGTGTAAATTATGATTTAATTTAATAACCACCGTTGAAAACGAGCGTGAAATGTTTTTATGCGGTATAATATACCTCGCTTTTCATTGAGAATTATGTGTTAGACTCCACTTTTATATTTGGACTTCATAGGCTTAACATGCCTGTTAGATTGAATTGTCAGATATGCTATATTATCTTAATATATTCTTCTTATATGGAGATCTATAAGTACTATATTATACATATATATATAGTACTATGTATACTACTTAGCTTAACTTCAAAATGGACTGCTCTATAATAAATAAAGTTATACAATACTGTTTTATTTTTATTAATACGTTTTGAAAAATAATTTCTTTAAATCTTGATTCATTTACAGTACAAATTAAATAAAGGTTATAACGATCCTAGTAATTAGAAATTTTAATTAAAACACATTAATTCTGAATATCATCAAAATTTAAGAGGTGAACCAAAGATGCAATCACATGTGAGAGCATTAAGCTCGCGATGAGATCCATCCGACAGTCGTACAGCGTGCGCCGCACATTCGTCCCGAATGTCCAATATCATCCGAGCGTCTCAGGGTAGGATGTCGAAATTAACGATCTTCATAATATTTGTTGCCTCAGAGCTGCCAGCTCTACCAGTAATTAATTGCACCAATTTGTACAGCGCTTATAACAGACATTTGTCAAGCACCCACCCGTAGCGGATGATTTTCGCGTAAACTTCATAATCGATACTTAGGATCGATGAACAAAAACTCTTTTATCTACCTTCACCGATAAAAACGCGTAGCTTAGTAGTTTATAATTGCATTAAATTCGAAGTACATATGAAACATAAATTTGGTATTACATATTACTTTTCTATTACAAAGTTTTCAGTCTCTAGACATGTACTTGATATTAAATATTTAAGAACGATCTCAAGCAAATTGAATATACTCGCACTGTGTAAAAGTTAACAATTCTCATCACAAGAAACAAACCTCTTAACCCCAAGACAATGTAGAGAGACATTAGTCGCTGTCACAACTCTACTTTATAGAGAAAGTAGGAGCAGCGAGTTTGCATGAACAAAGTTGGAGGCTGGTTACTTCGGTAATGAATAGAGACGTCAGACGTTAACCGCCACTAGAGCGCAACTCGCATACCATTTTAACTTGTGCTCTACGATAACTGAACTATTTTGACCTATTCATTGAAACTACACCGATAATTTGTTTTGTATCCCTATATTGCTAATTAAATTCCACGACAAAGGTATCTATTCTAAGATATTACTTGATCTTGAGATAAATGTCATCAGTTTTACACAATACGACAGTGAGAGACATTGCCTAGTGTAATTAATTTAATTTTGTGAACATTATACGACAAATAACCTCCATTGCGTATCTTTTAATTTGAGGTAAATACAAAATATTAACTAAATATGAACATGTAATTTGAAATAACATTACGTTAAGACTGGTTTTATTTAATAAAAATCTGCAAGAAGTATTTAGGAAATATAGTTTAACAAAAATTAATTTGAAAAAATTGTGAGATAAAAGCAAAGAGGAGCAGTGAGAGAAACAAAGGGCAGCGTTTAAAGGCGACATTCATTTGCATGCGAGACGATTTGAATAAATATCGCGGGCAAGCACATTGCTGGTATTTTATGTTTTCCATTATTTTATTTTAAGCAGTTTCAGGAAACTTTCATTATAATATTTTCTATAATTGTATTATACACTACGAGTAGGTACTGTTTCTCTTTGTTATTCGCCTACAATATTTTGACAATAACATTTATCTACTTCTATTTCCTATCTTTTATGAAAGTCTTTTTGAAACTTTTACCACTCGTATTTTCTTATGAATCCATTCAATTGATTATTTACTTTGTAAACGTTGTTTACTTTTACTTGCTGACTTCGACTACGCTAGTTTTGTGTGTCAAGAAATTTAAAGACAAATCATCACTAGATAATTGACAGATTATAAAAATTTACTTTTGAATTTTTATTATTTTTTACTTAATGTGGAATTCTTTCTAACTATAAGGGGTGGAGTGAGAAATTCTGCGGTATATTTCCACAGTCATTTAAATGAAATGAAAATCACACATATATCTAACAAATCGACTACATAATTATGTGTATGAAAAAAGTAAATCAGAATTCATAGCTCCATTCTTTTTGAAGATTGTTCGAAAAGGTAAAGAGTGATTATATTCGCTCGAATTCCATTTCTTTAAGGCTAAGGAAAAAAGCAATTAAAAAGCAAGCCGTTGCGTCGCAGAGCGTGATTGAATCCACGTACGGCACCTCTGTCAATCGAGCGAGAGCACAATCGATAACTTAGCTCCGTGAAGAAAACAAATAGATTCTTTATGGCAATGTAGGAAGGTAACAATTCACCCCTCAATGGACCGTACGGAATCTAAAGCGATCGTAATTTCGTCGGGCAATATTCCGCCTTTTCATATTTTCCCTTTGCTCCCCGAATGTTATGCCGAGCCCGATACACGGCCGCGATTTCGTTTGTTATTTCAAGCCCCTCGTCTCTGCGATTTTGTATATCGACATGTGAAGTATCATTTAAACAAATAACGTTTGGGGTTACGAGAACCTTTACGTGACATAATTTATCTTTTTTAAAATTTTAATTATAATTTGATCGACGTCTTTGCTAAAGTTGAGTTTGGATAAGTTGTGTGAAAATATTAAATCAGAATACGAGTTAAAACTATGATTCAACGATCTTATAATCATATAATACAACTTAAGATAGGTATATATTTTCTATATTTGTCTTTTTCAATGAAACCGAAATAACATTTGGTCTTATTCAGACATTCTTCATTAAGTTTTAATAAACTTATATAAATAATTCAGGAATACGAATAGAAACATCTAAAGGATGATGTTTCAAAGGCTTTAGCGTGTTTGCCTTCACGTCTCTATGACTGCTAGCCACAGATATTTAAACACCGCCAGCGTAGCTCCAAGATAAATAAAAATTACTAAAATTTAAACACTTTTCGTACTCATTTCGCAGTTTGAGTGAATTCCTCTTGGTTTTCAAGTAAATATTATCCTATTCAAAATACTTGTAAAGCAATACAAACATAAGTTCGAGTTGTAGACATTTATAAAGTTTCGTGTAAAAAAGTGGACTGAAAAAAAATTAAACATTGCTTTATTTAAATAATTTTACGTAGATGCGCATCGGTTAATAAAATCGAACCTTTAATGTAAAGTTTAGATCATTCATATTTTTTATCGGCTTTAACCTTTATATTTCTTTTGAAATACATTTTCGCTTCGTGAAACCTTGTCTCAAATAAAAATAGAGAACCACAAGTCGACGACTTTTTATTTTGAATGTGAAACGATATTTTAGAGCGAAGAAGCACACATCATGCAAAGTATAGATTCCATGTGGAGGCAACGCAAATTTCATATCAGAGACTTTCAGAATCGAAGATATCGTAATGTTTTCTCACCGTTATTATTGTTAAAATATTTATCTTATAGACTTTCAGCATTCGAATTTTTATTTTATTTACTTGAAAGCGCTGATCTATACTGCCACAATTATAAATAAAATAATACTAAGTAACAAAACTCATTTTGTAGGCATCACGCTAAAGCGTATCTAAAGTAAACATTGTACTTAAACTAGCAAACAACATATCAATCAACATAGACTAATTTTTTTAAATATATAATTTTCGCGAACGAAGACGGTGTATACAATTTCTTCGTATTCTTACGATTCAGCCTACAACATCCAACTGCCGGGTATAGGACTCTTTCTCCATGTAGGAGGTTCGGAGCTTAATCCACCACATTGCTCCATTGTGAGTTGGCGGATATATTCCCTACTATGAGTAAAGATCGCTATTAGGTGTATATAATAATATTTTGGACCGACAGCTTGACGTGTTATCCAGCTGGAATCGAACCCGCAAATCGCCTGTGTTTAGGTGCGTACGTGGCACTACTACACCAAAGCGGTTTTACTATTCTAATATAAAGAATATTTACGTTATACAGGAATTGTATCCGAAAAACCTCATTGTTATAAATATGATACCATTAAACATAAATATACGAATGTATACAATATAATTATACAAGAAGCATTAGCCGATAAAAGTTATTATTTCTTATATAAATCAATAACATGGGCACATCTTTCATGTACTTATTCATCAATTAGGAGTAAAATATTACCATTCTTTTACTTTAGGAAATGGGTTTTGTAAATAATAAATGCACATTGCTAAACAAATGTACATACATCTTGATTAAGACGGCGTAATCCGTGTCTGGTCGTACTTTTCGAATTATCATTAGTCACAGTTCCCGCTAATATAGGTTGTAACGCAGCCCACCTGAGTGATGTGGCTTCGATCTCCCCACTAATTGCCTAGACGGACGTTGGATCCCATTCATTCATCTTAACTTCACTCATCTCCTTTCTCATCCAAACACCCATTATCTCAAAGGTTGTTATGTTATAGTGTGGCATAGTCTCGGTGCATAATTAATTATGAATGCGATATTCGCACTACACATAAATAATGTTTTAAGTTTGTTTTCATTCAAAATAAACAAATTTAAATAAAACCTGACTTCTTTAAAATAACTAGGTTCATCATTAATTTTATATGATATCTAAAAATGTTTGCCGTGGGGTTTTCATTTAGAAAAACTATTATAGTATTTCAATAATATTAATAATATTTTAGTGACGATTTTGTTCAATGACAAAATATATATGGTCAATATTTTAAAATATTTAAGACAGTTTTTACTTATCGAAACATCATCAGTGTACGATAACAAACACTATTTTAATCATTACATTAAAAAGTAGTTTATAATAAAATGAATGATACATGTATTTACCAGGCGCTGAGTAATTTAATAGAATCTAGAATCACAAGAGAAAGCCGTAAAGCATGTTTTGAGCGGATTAAAAGTGTTCGGAACAGGCTCCCAAAATAGCAGGAGTCAAAACACCGTCCTTGACGCGCTAATGGAGTTAGCTTTAGTGGACAAGTTGTACGCATGGGCTCTGCGGTTACGACAACAACCGTGTTACGAGTTTCGAATACGTGCGCCGAGGTACGGATACTAGCGCGCCACTAGTTAGGACCACGAGGGGATTGTGAGTCAAATTAGGTAATCAATTTATATGTGAGCGAAATTAAATCAGTGGAGCGTAAACATTAACTTTCAGATGATTGGTGTGAATTAAAACTAATGTTATTAAGTTATATTGATTACACAATAGTCTCTCTTTTAGTGTGAAAATCTTCATCAAAATGTTACATAAAAAATACTTAATGCAGAAACTAATAGCTACTGAATATATTTTGTATGAGGCTTGAGCGGAAAAAATATTAGTAATTAGAAATGTAACTTCTCAAGCCTAATTAAGTTTCATCGCATGTTCTTTAAATGGTCAAGTAACGAGTCCCGTGCACATATTTTGCCACTTCGTATGTTACCTGACTATGGAAGCGCCGCGGGTGACGCGGGGAGACAAAGTAAATATGTCCCCGTCCCGGCGGTCCCCGAAGGTCCCCACATTTTATCGGGGAGCGATCGGCTCTTGGGTCGGGAAATGAATTTAAAACGTGTTTGCGGGTAATCTGTTATCGGTCCCTTGTCTCTTGCTTGAATATAGACGTTCGGACCGACCTATTTCGTCGAGATTTTAGGAGTTGTTGTTTTGAACATGGACATATTAAAAGTATTGCTTTCGTTAGTTAGTTTAAATGTTTTTATTATACTTCCCTTTTTGTTTCCCTAATAAATTAATGATTTAATCTATCAACCAATTGCAAAGACTTGTAAACAATAACAATATATCTTGTAAGGGCTCAAGTTTTAAGAAGAAAACCGCAATATAATAAAGTAATGGACGTAAAATTTCCATGCAAATTTGAAACGACAGTAATAAAATATAAAATATATTACTTATATGTTTTATATTATGTCAATGCTATGTAGAAGCAGACTCTAATACGAATAACACTGGGTTAATTATTTCGTCACAAGAACCCTCGTAAGCCAGTGTAACAGCGCTTCGGCCGAGCTCGGGAGGGCCATAAAAGCTACATAATACGCGGCGACGTAAAACTCTTATTATTTTAGTATCTGCGAAACGGTCGCGGAAAACATCTCGTAAAATAAAACCTGTCGCTATAAGATGCAAGTCTCTCTAGCAGAGACTGTTCAGCCAATGTGCGCGCTCTAAATCCAGGTGGATTCCGCTCGGACAACGGTTAGGATAGAATACGGGAGCTAGGAGGATTTCTATGGAAAATGTAGACTTTATGGTAGCCCCGGGATAAGTTTCCATTTTAAATTGAAGAGAAACTCAGAAATGTTACCTTGTCTACCGTCGAGCGACGTGTGGACGAATAAAAATTCCAGTCCCCGTACCGAAATATTAATACAAGTAAAAATCAAAAAGTAAACAAATGCTACTGTGACGTGTCGCTTATAACTTTTATTCTTTGGTATATTTGTATCGCACGTTATTTATAAAACTAAACCTATTCAGTTACATTTTTTTCTCGTTGTTGAATTATTTATTAAATACAATAATTAATAAGAGTGCATAAGAAAGGTGATTACGATTAAGGGGAACTAAAGTTTTAAAGTCTTTTTTTTTTGGTGAAAATGCGACTAAGTTTCGGAAGCGCCCATTTACATAGTCGATGTCAGCGCGATGGTGCGTGGCGACTTCAAATGGGAATTATAATACCAAATTGAATACAAAACTTTCCTTTCAGTGCCGAGTAATGGAGGAGACTATGCACCGGAACAATCGAAAAGACAAATAGAATGAGAGAGGAGACGAGATACTGACTTTGTTGAAATAATAAGTGCCTAACGCCTTTTTGGACGGTCTTTCCGCGCTTTTTTTTTTGTAACGATAAATTTTTACGATTTGATCTTTCCAATTCAAATAGGCTTTTTTTCTCGTTGAATCAGAAGTTATAGGAATATTTCAAAAGCTTTAAGTGAGGCGACGGAGCGGATTTTCCTTCCCACCGGCCATATCATTCTGATTGAAATGCAAATGGAACGGTGTCCGTACGAAACGTATTTATTCTACATTACTTCTTAAACAATCTTTGAAATTAAGCAGGCGAATATCAATATTTACACTTTTATCCTCAACCCTATAATTTCTTATCATTTCAGATCCCAAAGGAGATGAGAAATTCTACAATAACGTTTACTCTGTTCGTAAATTATTTCATAAAGAAATTATTAATCTGTATAATATTATCTCTCTGGTCATAAAATGAGAAGATCATCTTTAAATTTGTTTAGAAACTTGGAGCAATTCAAAGTTGTTTGCAGTAGTATCAGAAAAAAAAAACAGAATATTTATAAAACGATTATTTTAAATTTAAATGGTCAACGTGTCTCTAGTTAATCATCAATAAAACTTTAAATATAGGGAATATTTTATACCTTAAAAAAAGAATGTAACATATATCAGATTTCACCGCCTCACACCGCTCTGGTACAGTGACTGCGTGTGCCATGTAGACGCGTGTTGTTTGTGTTTTGTTTGTTCGATTCCCGCTGGGGACGTATATTTGTATTTGAGAAAATACTTTTTCCGGTCTAGTTGTCTGTCCTTGTAGGTCTTTTCGTCATGTCTCAAAGAGCACGTTAAGAGATAGTTACTCATGTTAGGAAGTATATCCGACGACCTGCAGTGAAGCAGCCGGGCGGAGATCCTTCTTCTACATGGAAAAAGAGTATTATGTCCAGTAGAGGGACGTAACAGGCTGAATCAATCAAAGCTTCTTAAAGACTTTTGCAGTTCTACGTAGGTATTTTTATCACAATTATGAACAGTCTACAAGTTTGAAACAAAAAGAACATTTTTTGTTTGCTTTACTCTTAAAATGCCTCTAAAGCATGTAGTATTCAATTGTATTTGTATATCGTAGTTATGACTTGTTGGGACGAAACAAGCTGCTACAAAATATTTACCTATGCTGTTAGTGAATTGTTCTCTCGCTCGTGTCTGGGTAATTTCCATACATTTCAAGTTCTATCGCCTGCGGGACGTTCGTTCTTTTGTTGATAAATGTTTGACGGGAACTCCGGGGACGCCATTAAAAGTTTTTTTTCGTGAATAATTCCAGTTTACATACGCAAATATTTACTCTTGAGTTTGCCCGCACTCACCTACTCTGTGATTTCTTTTCATAGTATCGCTTGTTCAAAGGGCGACGAATTTCTTCTGAATGGAGCGTTGAATAGGTAATTGGAAAACTTTGCGCTTTTTTCGAACAATTCACGAAACTATATTTATGTTCTAACACAATGACTTATAATGTAATGCGACAAAGTAACAGAAAATTTACATAGAGAGTTGTATAAAATAAATTATTCTTAGTTGTAAGTAGTAAAAAAACAGACTAGTTGCTAATTTAAATCGCTAAATAGTAAAGTATAGAAAATTATTTTATACACTAGTAAAATATTTCGAAACTTCTGATAAGAAATAGACAGGAGGTGGTCCTGAAGTTGTTGGAGGAAGAAGTATTAAGTTCGTCGAACAATAACTCAGTGAAAGTTGGATCAGATTGTAAGACAGACTTGGGACGTCGCGAGGTTAGATGGTTCGGATAAAAGTGCGTGCTCCCGAGATCACAAGCTAAGCTGACATACTTTACTGTTGTTTTAAAATTTATCTCGAGATAATTATTGTAGAGATACTAAAGTTTAAATAAAATTTATCCTTTTTTTAGATCATAATTATATTGAATAGCGATGCATTCTCTTCTTTTTAATTGTCTTCTGATTTCTTGAAAATTGCAGGTAAAAATGTTACCTACCTATTGATCTTGGCCTGTAACTATATTACCAAGTTTCACCACAATCGTGTTTGTAGTTAGAAAAATGTCCCACACCCCATAGCAAGAACGAGGCGGATTGCTTATATTAACTTAAATATTTAAATCAAATGTTTCTAAATACTTAATAATTTTAACACGCATCGAAAATGTATAAATTATGTACAATTATTTTAGAGATATTATGAGGCATGTAAGAGTATCTCTCATAAATAATTTTAAGGATCAGTGAAGGCAACCAGAGTGATTATTCCGCGCTAATGAAATTAATAAGGTAAATTTCACCAGCGTGAGAGCGGCTTCATTGCATTAAAGCGGAAACACTCATTTGTTCTCGTAACTCGCGCAAAAAATACCGTGATTTGTTTTATCGCAGCTAAAGCTAAGTATTTTGTTACATTATTTTATTACAACCGAGGTCAAACTGCGATGCTTTATTTATATTTTGTTTGAACGTTTGAGTTTCACACAAATTATACAACGTCTAAATAAAGATTCAATTTGTTTTAAAAACTTTTAGTAACAATAGAAAGCTACTTTTCCGATGCATGTCACTTATTTTTCTGCTATTTCTCAATACAAAAACTCATGCTTTAATTTCGCAAAAACGGCTGAAAATCGATCTAAAGAAAATTTGATTAAAGTAAATGTTTATTACAGCATTAAGTTATCTTTTCAAAACAATTGAGGGAATGGTGATATTATAAGATATTTCTCGTACGACGTTTTGTGATAAAGATAAAGATTAATATCTAAACGTATAATGGAAATAAAAGACAAGTATCTAAAGTATGATCCATTTTTATTAAATAAAAAGTTTCTAAGAAAAACAACTCAATACTTATGGAAGATTAATTTATTTATTCACTCAAAATGTTTTGAAAGATGAGCTAACATTGATATATTATTTATACACTTATTCGACTTTTTCTCGGCGCTAAAGTAAGTTGACATTGAATGTCAAACGAACTTCAAACGACAGAAATACGAAATCCAGGGAGGGCGGGAAACCAATTTTGCGCTCCTCCTCTATGTAACATGCCTAAAAACAGGTGGTACAAATGAATGGGAGACGATTTCGTAGAGTTTTGGAAAAAGAACGCTAAGAAAACACTAGAACGGAGCTTTGGAGCTTTGCCTCTTTTAAAATTAGATATGCATCTTTTAACTTAGTAAGCATAAGGTTTTAAATAAAGTTAAAAAAAATTAGTTCAATATAAAATGTAGCGATATTGTTAAAAACACATATTGTTTAAAGAACTAGATTGAAGCAATCATTTTACTAATTAGAGAATACTTTTAGTGATATATTTCAAAAAAGTAATGACAGTGACTCTCAAATTAATTACTACTTTGTTCGGTTTATTTTTTGTTCAGTAATTCTAATTAATGAAAATAACATTTAGAATGCATTGTACTTTCATATCATCTAAAAATGAAAGCTGTTTTAAGCCTTTTGTTCAAAGTTTGTAAATGGACGGTAAATAGCTTTTTTGCTTTTTTATTAATGTATTAACATTTTGTAAATTTTATTGAAGATTAAAAAGTAAATCTATACTAATATTATAAAGAGGAAAAATGTGATTGTTTGTTTGCATTAAGTAGGCTCCGAAACTACTGAACCGATTTGAAAAATTATTTTACTGTTGGTTTTACTGTTGGGAAGGTGATATAGGCTATATTAAATTTTCAAAAAAATTAGAGATAAAAATATATTTTGAAATTTTTGTTAAATACACGTGCGAAGCCGGGGCGGGATGCTAGTAAATAATATAAAACCATAAAAATACAAATCATTTCCTCGTTCGAAGAACTGATAAAAATTTAAGATATATATATAGGCGGCGCCACGGTCCCTTCAGACTAAATAAAAATTCATCATATCAAAGATTTCGACTGGACGAGTAAAAATTTAAGAGTTAGGATTTCTGATTGTTATGTATTATGTAAATTATTCATTACTCGGTAATGACGAATAATAAAAAAATATATATTATTATTTATAGATATAAAGAATTCATGTAAAGCATTATTTAAAGAAAACAATACATTAAAAAAATTAAAAATCAAAGTAGAAAACATGTGAGTGAAACAAAGGTTAATCGAGTGTGCAATATGCGGCAGAAAGGTGTTTACGTGAACGCTTCTGAAAGTTGGCGCGGACTTCGGAATGGCCGCAAACCGAGTGGGTTAAATGGACCGTGGATAGAACGAGGCCCACTGCACTTGTTGCAATTTCTCCCTACTCTACAACTTAATTGTGCCGAGTGCGCCCTTACATTCGCTACAGACGAATGACGTTAATTTCACTCGGGAAGGTTACTTCCATTACACTAATTGCGAGCCACATTTCGTCTAAGCATCTCAAAACTTTGGCCGACGGTGAAGTCTTCGTGAACAAACTCGAGAAAATTCACGGAGACCAACTACGAAAGAGTATGGAAGCCTTTGGCAGTCGATTTCAGTAAAATTTCTGACCAAGAACGACGACACTTCGTTAATATTACTAATTAAGCTTTTAATGTAATTGAAAGACTGAGAATGCATCTTAGTTTTGCGCTCCCTCTGTGCTTCACGTTTGCCGTCAAAAATACTTTAAATAAATTAGTTACCCAGAGTTTGGCGCGCATACAAATCGACCGAAGATTCACCATATTTTACCTCACGAAAGACCTTTTTGAATTGCACACTCCTTTAATAGGGAAAAGACGATGTCTGCGATCGAGTAACGAACACTTCCATCTCGGTGAAAAATTAAGTCATTTCCGTTATGGAGCACCATGTTCATCTTTATTACTAATAGAGTCACGTCACAAAAAGAATATCCGATGCACAATTAAAAACGAAATGAATTCAGAGTGTTCCAAATCAGAGGTAGCTGATATTGTCGTCGATCGCGAGGAGGCAAATAATAATTGGAGAGAAGGGGCACCTGTGCTCGATAATGCGACGCCCCGTCTGGTCGAAAGGGCGAGGAATCAATTAGGCTGTTCCCGAATTGCGTAACGACTCTAGTTACGAGCGGTGCGAGTGGGTACGCAGCTGCTTTTTCCTCATCCAACCTCTTGTTATTGCGCCATCGACATCCGACTCCGCAGATTAAGACATTATGTATTCATCGAACCTCTTTTTATTAATGAGCGATAAGCATAAAACGAAAATCAAATCGAGATTTATCAATAGAGGCACAAAAATTATTTTCTAAGATGTAAAAATATCATCTCTTTCAAATAATTCTTAGATAATATTAACACATTTTTTTTAATGATTTGAAACAAAAATTGTTCATGCTATAGTTATAGTTTCACTCGTAAGCAATAGCATGTGAATTATTTAGAGGCGGTCGCGTTACTCGGCCACAATTAATGAAGTGGTCCGAATCGTTTGTCAATGTGAGGTCAGGCGGTCCCTTATAGGCTTACCCAATCTGTTTCACAGAAACTGTCAAGTGCATCTAGTATACAAATATATGTATCTTCACTCTAAAGTACAGCAACGGTAGTTAAAAATTCATAAAATCAAATAAATTATTTTTAAAATTTTGTGTTTTACTGTCTTGTTCTTTGTTTAACTGAGGTAAGGCACAGCAGGGAAGTTCCTGCTCAAAATACGGAGCAGCCTAACTGGGGTAGTACCACGACCTTACAGAAGATCACAGCTAAATAATACCGTTTTCAAGCAGTGTTGTGGTCCTGTTGATGAGTAAGGTAACCAGAGCTCATGGGGGGATTGGGGATATGATCGGCAACGCGCTTGCGATGCTTCTGGTGTTGCAGACATATATAAGCTACGGTAATCGCTCACCATCAGGTGAGCCGTAGGCTTGTTTGTCGACCAATTAAAATTAAAAAAAAAAATAGTTGAATATAAAAAAGAATGTAAAAAATAATGACCCAATGTTATATGAAATTATAAAAAATATATGTATATTTTCAATGGGTATTCAGAACTTAATTATCATCGTAGCCATGGTAACATTCGGCTAATACCTATTTTACGGCTTAATATAATCGCAGCGCCATTTAGAAATGCGATTATAAATCTACTGAAGAGGTCGGAAGTGGAGCAGTGAGGTCACCGTTAATTTTAATGGTGAGATTTATTTGTCCCCGATTACTCGAGTTTGATCAAATTCCGAGGCGTAAACGCAATGACATTAGGCAAAGCTGACTGCGGCCCGCGGCTCGCCTCCGTAATCGCCCCGATAAATATAATTGCAATAAGTTAATAAAATCGCGTAGCGCTTTAATTAATTTGTGGCAACACCGGCTCCCAATTAAATTACAATTTTGAAAATATCATAAATCGGCGCGGCGGTGTTCCGTCGTATTTTTGTGTGAACAATGGTTCATTTGCGACACGTAATTATGTAAAGTAATGTACTCATTAAAGTAAATATTTCTTTTACGGTTTGGTTAGTATAATTGATACAATTTATATTTCAAGTAATGTCAATATTGAACTCATAAACAAATAGATTAAACTGATGAAGGAAGCTAAATGTATGATGTTATTATACTTACAATATCTAGCAATATTACAAAACTTTTAAAACCATAATATGGCGATTTTCATCAAGAACGAGTCGACAAATAAATGTATATGCATACATATTTGTACACAAAATACGTAATAATAAATTTTGTTTCCTATAGAAGTGTATAATTAACCGACTTCAAAAAAGGAGGAGGCTATCAATTCAACAGTATTTTTATTGTGTGATACGTCAGAACTTTTTACTGGGTGAACCGATTTCGATCATTCTTTTTTTAATCGAAAGCTGGTAAATGTCACGTGGTCTCATTTAAAATTGATGCGTACCTACTTTTTGGGTTATCTGTAATAATGCTTATTTACTTGACTATTTTTTCGTTTACCTACGTTGTATTACTGATTTATGTCATTTAAGTCGGTTATTTTTGTTTGCGGGCAATCTCTAATTTTTTATTTTATATATGGATCAAATATAAAACACAAAATAATATGAAAAATGAAATCAACAGTTATGAATAAAATAATCACATTAGAAACGAATATTAATTTATTTCATCATTGATTTGATTCATCGAGCTTTGTAGGAGGAGAGTGTAGCAAGCATTGTAAATATGCATTAGGGTTGATGACGCGCCTCAGTCCTTCATTACTTGGATGCGTCAAAGATGTCTTCGATCCGGCAGCGAAGTGCCCGAACACGAGATACTCAATTACACTAATGGACTTGCTTCTAATAAGTGAAATATACTAATGACAGAAGATACAAACATGTAAGCAGAAAATATTATTCCATATTTTATCTCGTTTGAGTAAGTTTTAATAAGAGCTTCCATTGATCGGTTTTCAAGTTCTAACGAAGTACCTATTCCATTACCGAACACAAGCCCGCCGGACATCAGTCATTCCTTCTAAAATCAATATCGTGCTGCTATAAAACAAATACATTTTATTTCTCTCCGTGTATAGGCACAGGAGGATGATTGATAGTGTTTTGAGTACACACACCGATTATTATTGAACGGAAGCCGCTTCAAAATGTACGAAAATAATCATCACATAAGTAAAGAAAAATATTTTGAAAATCGTTCCTGAAAACAGAGTGGATGCGATGCGATGAAAGGCTTTATAAGATAAAAAATCTTTCACTTTTGTGATGTTTACAATCGGAATGAAAAGATCAGGATGATAAGTATTTTTTACTCACTATCAGCAATGACTTTGCGAAAAAAATCGACCGATGTGTACACAACGGGCGATATGTGATTTACGTTTGAGTCAAAGAGGGACCGGGCACCTGCGATATCCTAAGAACGACGCGAAACGCCGACTCACGAAGCCGGTGTACGCTTAAATTACGCGTAAAGTCGAATACAAAGGCTATGCGTATTCAAATTCCATTAATCTTCCGGCTCGGGGGAAGGTGGGGTAAAATGAACCGGCAGACAAAAACAATGCCGCCGGCAAATAACCGGCTCAGCATTGTTCCGGCAATTAGAAAGCTTTCCCATGTACCGGTCGTGTATAAAAACAGTGTAACATCAGCACGATTCGCTGCCTATTGCTCGTTACCGTTGATGTTTATTACGGTTATTAGGACTAAGCTGCACGGTTCGATATCAATGTTTTCAGTGTAACTTGATTTAGATCTGTGTTTAATAAAATGTTTCACGTGTGCACCACAGACTAATTGGTATGAATTAAATCAATAACCAATTTTATTTTTCAAAATAATAAGCTTCTTAGAATAATAGTTAGGTAGAATAATCACAGAAACAAACTTATATTTGAGAACGTAATATATTTGTTCCTTTAGTATTACCTAGTCCTGAAATTTTGGAACTTATATTTGAAAGTCCTGTATTAATTTAGACACAAGATTTTTATTTAACATTTATCTGAAATCGGTGGATTTATTTATTCTGTACGAAAATAAAATAAAATTTACCATATTATATTATCACAAATACTTAAATTTCAATACATAATTTACACATAATAATTGTCCAGACGGAGGGACCACTAGATATCTATTCGATAACTGGTTGGAACCGCTACGGGTACGCGACTCCGGACTGCTCTAGCTGCTAGTGTCACACACCCCTCCCCGTAATCCGTAGGTCTGGTACCCCTAAGCCCAGATCCTATTCTCACATAAATCCTTCCCAAATATCCTTCTTCTTAGCCAAGAATTCCCAAGGAGAGTTGATGTCAGGCAGGCGGCCGGTCGTAAAATATACCATGCCAAATATTTTACTACATAAGTTCCATGACTCACGTTGTGCCGACCCTACGTAAGTGGGAGAAAGGCAGGGAGATGATGACATAATTTCCTATAAAAATTAACCTTATCAGAAGTACTAAGAATCACAATAAAAGTCCACAGTAACATGAGGCGGTATGTATTTTCAGCATCCAACAACAAAATTACCAGACGCATTATTAATTCAAAAAATATTGATGGATCGTTATTATTAACGTTATCGCGCGGTGACAATCTGCGGTAAATCCGGATCGTACCGGATCGAACCGGGTCGGAGTGGATGGGAAATAAAACTTGGTAACTGATCACGACTGACATCCATCGCCACGATTCACAAGCCGTGATATTAATTAACACATATGTATTTACAAATACTTATTCAGTGATTGTAACTTTAATTTAATAAACGTTTACATGTGATTGTACGTGTCTTTCAATTAAAATGATATTCATGACTATGCCTAAATCGACAAAAAGGGATTCGTTAAAGTCGACAATATCGTGTAACATACGAGTACACAGAAAAAAGTCCAATTACGAACGATCTTCGTTTTTAAGTCGAATTACATTTGCTATTATATAACACAAAGGATATTTCTTTTTAATTTGTAAACGAAATGAATAAAGTTAAAAATGAAATACGAAGAATATTTATGAAACATTAAAAATTATATACAATAGTAGTTCCCACGTCAGATACACTATAGAGAGATATCAGTGTTATCTGACTGACATTTCAATACGATGTAAAATATATAACGTTGTTCATACTATAACGTAGCATATATGTTGAGCTTTATGTTAAAGTCGATAATATCATATTAGTTTAAGTATAAAATATAAGTTGACATAGTAATTTTGAGATTTCCGATATTTCGGCGACGTTACCGACGCTGACACGGACACGGGCAAAATCGCTGTCAAATCAAAGTCAAAGAAAAGTGTCAAAAAAAAGATTTCCACCCATATATTGACTCATCACGATATCTCTGGAACCATAAGGCGTAGAGACTTGAAATTTGGTAGGAATATTTCTTTCGCCGAGTAGAGGTCAGCTAAGAACGGATTTTACGAAATTCCACCCACAAGAGGGGGTTGCGGGGTTAATAACATATATGGCAAAACAACGTTTGCTGGGTCAGCTAGTACCTAATATCATAATGAAAAATAGTTCTGTGATTATACTTTCTTGTGAGAAATAGATAAAATGAATGTTTTTACAAGTACTTAGTTGAATCTTTTATTTTTATATAATAGTAAATGACACGCGTTAGTATATTTCGATACACTGAAAATTGTTTTAAGGTTACCACTCGGCTTTTAGAAGCATAGGCATCTTGAATTCATTTATATATTAAATTTCTAGCCGACCTGGCAAACATAGTACCACCTTATTTTTTTCTTGAATATAATAATTATATATGTCGTAATAAATAAGTTGGATCAAACCGCACACGGTGTGCAAATTTGATTAAAATCGGTTAAGTTGTTTAGCAGATCATCGTGGACAAACAACGTGACGCGTAATTTATATATATTAAGATATATTATTATATTTTCAAATGATATATGATATTTTTAGTTAAGCGCATTCAAGCCAAACAAACAAACAAAGTCTAGCTTTATTATATAAGTACAGAAATAAGGCTGATGACACAAAATAAATTAATGCTAAAATTACTCACCCACTTAAGTGTTAAAATTTTTCTTATTGTTTTGGTAGTGTTTTTGCTGTGAAATGTTTTATGCGTCTTTATAAATAAAATTATTGTTGCTGCTTATGATTTACAGCATGAACATTTTAGCCTATTTTAACCTTCGAAAATAAAAAAGTTTTTATTAAAAAATACTTTCTAAAACTGAATCGATAAAATAAAAATAATATCTAAAACTTATGACATTAAGTATACAATAAAAAATAAATAAAAGATATTCGTAGACCTCCTCATTAATATCGAAGTACGATTAAAATTTTTAAACGATGAAAGATTGTTTGAAACATTTATAGATGGTTCGGGGTCTCATCCAATTACTTTATAGATTTCAGGTTTCTTACAAGATAAAATCTTTCATTGGCGGTAAAGCAATGGATGATAGACTTGCTGCAGAAATTTTTTAATGCAGAATTTAACGTAGAAACATTAACTGCATTAAAATAATAAACACAATGGATGAAATCAATCAAAATTGGTAAATAATGAAATACTTAAAAGCTTTTAATTATTATTAAAATCAACATCAAAAGTCAGGTGTATGATATGTACGAGTATGCCTGTCTACGTACATATATTTACTTTATTTTTTAAAGCCTACATTGTATATACTGCTACAATTATGCTACTCTTTTAAAGTATTTATTAATATAGGTTCAATAATCTATAGTCAACATTTATGTTAAAACTTTAATACACATATATATGGACAACCATTACGAGCACGCGACGTCACGCTGTATCACATTAGATGTCGTTACATAGTCTCATTTTTATAAAACATTAAATAAATAGTCCAACAACTACTAACTAGCACGTAGTGTATAGTACACGGTGCTAATTATTTAAGATAACATCAAGTCGCTAGCCAGCTCGTGCAGGTGTAAGGTGTAATTACGACTTCGAACTTAGAGTTTAACTTCTATACCAGTTTCGCTTAGCCATACAACAAACAGAACAATTATTATTAGACACTAGGCGTATCATCGGCGTTATTTGTGTTACAAAGCGACAAGCGTAACTCATAGCGCAAATAATAGATAGCGGTGCGAATATGAGAACAAACAATTGTGGGCAAACATTTGTAGCAGCTGCGGAAGAGCAGCACCGTTTAGTGGTTAGCCGAACTGGCTGTCAACATCGAAGACCGTTCCGCTCGTGTTTTGCTTTGGTTTTATTTCGGAAATAAATAACAACTTTGTTAGCTGTTACACATTGGAAACCTTTTATAACGATTTGTTACGTTGTGTTAGTTTAAATTCAAAGTATTTCGAACATATTAAATATATTTAGGGATGCCTTATGTGAAAACATATCCATTGTGACAAATACTTTTTTTTTTGTGAACATTTTAAAATGTTTTAGAGGAAAATCTTAATAAATTGAGTTGTGTAGTCTCGTCAAAGCATTGTTTATAACAAAAGGCCTATTCTAAAAATGTGCTCATAATTTTAGATTGAAATCCATTGGATTTATAGCTAAGGATTGTTAAGGTAAAGTGTGTCCTACTATGGTAGCATTTGATATTGCCCTATTTGATGGCCCATAAAGTTGCTATTAAATGGCTTTATGTCATCTTTTCAATATTTTAGTACGCACTGTTACTGTATTTATTTTCTTTTTACTATATAATATTTTTCTAAATATAATACGTACACCCTAAAATTATTTTAAGTTGAATATTATTACATAAACTACAATAAAAAAGGCAACCTAAAAGGCATTATTTATACTAGACAAACTATTTTTACCTACTTAAGGATTTAGTATAATTTAGAAAACTATTAATTTTATTTGGAATTTTTCGTAAACCTTGAATATAGCAAAATTGTTTATAACACGATACTCATCCATCATATTCAACTAAGTGTGCTAAAAAAACCTTTGATAAAAATTAGCACTGAGACCTGCTAAGGAACTGCTTAATCGGCTTAAGAACGATGCGACTTACAAACGATACTCCACAGTTAACATTTGTTTGAAAGTGGCTTCATTTCCTCGGGACGCTTGAACGTACGAACGGAACTGAATAAGTGTAAGCGTTGCAACGGAAAAGGCTCACTTAAAAATTACGTAAGTAATTTCTATGACGAACACGTACGGTACTCGTATGGCTTAGATCCGTCGCGTTTCGAGTGTATGCCGTATTTCAATTGGTGTCAGTCGCCGCGCACCGCAGATATTCTCCGAGCGCGAGATTGCTTAAGCCAATTTTGTCTTAGTGCTCGAACCATTACCTCCCTCACACGGACACTCACGCTTTAGGGACGTGATTAGGAGCTAAGTAAAATTTATTTTATCGGTACTGCTCCGGGCTTGAGTGCATATAAATATACGACTGTTTAATGGAAGTTTCGTATGTACATTTCCACATTTCGGTTTCTCAATCATTCTAAATTTAAATATACTTATATCTTTTTTGAAATATGTTTAGTTAACAAATAAGCCGTCTCTGTCATTCTAATAAACATAAAAATGCACGGAAGATTTTAAGAAAATGGGACAGAATGTATTTATCACATTCACATCGGAGTTATCACGTCGAAAACTCGTATGAAAGACATTTCAGAGAAGTTCCATGCTTATAGACAGTATTATTCAAATTAATTTAGCGTCGCGAGGCAAAAAGTGCGAGTCGGGAGCACCGCCCCCTATATTCGTAAAGCTGTCCCAAATTAGCATCACAATGAAGTGTTACATGCGAACGCGGCAAGTGCTTAATGCGACCTGCGTCTCCTCACACGGTTATATTACATTATTATATATTTAATATAAAACTTCACAACTGTCTAACTATTTAAGCTTCTACTAAGTATCGAGTCAGATTGATGGACACCTTTTTTAATTTTTTCATATAAATCCACATATTATGAGTTGACATTATCCTATTCTTCTCTTCAAATAACATCGGTTGTCTAGCCGAATTTAAAAATTTTAAAAACGTGTTTTGCTCATATCGATTCTTTTCCTTATATTGATTTGTAGATATAACAACTCATAATAATAAATACTTTTTATTGTCTACCATTAAGAAACGTAACAAAAGATGTGATATATACAAAGAAAGATGTACAAAGGCGGTCTTATCGCCAAGAGCGATTTCTTCCAGACAACCTTCGGATATAGGGCAGGGACGTAGAAAATGAGAAGCGGTAGGGAAGTATACAAAGAGTATATTGGTTTAGAAAGAGAGTTTTTTGGTTTAGAAATCGCGCTTTCAACGATATATAACGTGATATCTCGTATAGACCCCCCCCTGTAGGTATATGATGTTTTTCCGAACCTCTCCTCCCTTTCGAGCCACATGTGATTAACGGATGATCCCTTAGAGTAGTGTAGATACAGATTCATAAAAAAGGAGACAAATGTGAAATAGCTGTTGTATGCAAAGTGGTGTCGATGAGCACACGTTTATTGTTTCGAACCACCCCTTTGGCTACGCCTTGTTGCCTATAAATAAATCAAAATATTCAGGAAGGGCCCGACTTTAAGGCGGCTTAGCAGAGTCGTAAAATTCAACAGCACTCACATCGCCTCTGGGTTACCTTTAGGCCACGTTCACCGCGGTTTCAGTGTATAGAATAAAGAGCAGTCGACCCTTTTACTGTGAACATATGGAGGCTAGCTGGTACCTAATGTTAAATAAGTTATAATTTTTTATTTTATTTTAAGAAAATATACATATCTATAATAATAAAATAAGTTGGTAATGAAAAAATAATCATTATAACAGAACTGTAACATCCTGCAAATGTCCCAGTCACCAGCTTAATTCAATATACGTAAACGATGGATATACGTATATCTTAGAATTTCTTTCGAAAAATATCGGTTTCATTACGGTATCTTTCATCGAGACAAAAATAGAAAATATATTTCAAGACAAATTGAGCAGACGAGAATTTAGGATTTCTAGCCCAGACTTAAAGATGTCGTCGTATGCGTATTTTCTTATTTGGTTCACAATTCTACTCTTTGGTACATCTCTTATTCGTGAAATAATTTTTCGGAGGTAGTGAAAACATACGTAAAAACTGTACTGTACCTATCTCAAAAGAATTTACACATTTCATCATTATATATGAGGCGGGTTGAGACGTCACCCTGCGCGATAGTAAAGTCCACCGCCAGATGTATCGTTTTAGCCGTAAAAAGCTAGTAAAGTTGACGTCACACAGACGTCACGCCAGAAGAAGTAATTTTATAAGTTGAGAATTTACACAATCTCAAATATTTTATTTATTATATATTACAGAGTCATAATTTACATTTAGTAATATCAATGAAAAGGAAACCATTTAAGAATATATATACATATTATATATGTCTAATCTAGAATCTAACCCATAAAAATTTACATTAATACTAAATAAGGTCCTAGGCGAAGATGCCATTATGAATATTATATCAATCAATAATAATATAATATTCAATAAATCCTAGATTTTTTCTATATGGAGAAAGAGGCCTATGGCCCAGAACGGGGATATAACAGACTGAATGCAATAAATCCTAGAAAGACGGTCATAAAAAAGTAGCACTTTTGTAACAATTTTAAATAATGCCAGATTTTCCAGCAAATACCTTAAGTTAGCAAAGAGAGTTAGAAAGATTCCCCCTTTTCAACTATGTATCCAAATATCCCTAACAAAATACGGACAGCTATTATTACGGCGAGTAAGGAGCGTTTTGGTCATTAATAACAATTTATTTAACACAATACCGCAATTTCGGTTCACGAATTCTAAACCTCTGGGAAAACGTAAATTTAATATTAAATAGGCTATCGTTTCCAAATTGATTACATAGTTTGCGATTTTCCTTGCAGTGTTTGCCGTCACGTATCGGTTTTATTTAACGACCTATCAAAATTTGAATGTCTGCTATTTAAAACTTCTATAAATTCAAATGGTAGTTAGTAAGCATTTTTTGAAATTTAAATACGTTTTTTTAATAAGTTACGTAATCTTAATTAAAATTGCTGTCGATAATATTTGTGAATTGTTTTTAAATAAATTTCATTTATATTTAATTTTATTGAAAATACTTAAATATATAGAAAGAATAAGAAGAAAACATAAAAAGGCATACCACAAAGTGAACACTTCGTCCCTATTGAAAAACTTGTGAATGTAATTGTGATAGAACTTACAAAAGGTGTTTTTTACAAAACACTTTTTGTGAGACCCACTTGCAGGGAAACTCGTTTAAACTTGTGGTCTCCGAAGTTTTCCATTCACGGCGATGGCAGCTATTGTGGCTAATTCAAGGCTGTAATTAAATTTGGTTACCTACATATTCCGCAACGAAATAAAAAGCAACGGCTACCGGATAAAGAAGACAGAATAAGTGTATTCATTGA
This sequence comes from Melitaea athalia, assembly GCA_905220545.2. Classification (NCBI taxonomy): domain Eukaryota; kingdom Metazoa; phylum Arthropoda; class Insecta; order Lepidoptera; family Nymphalidae; genus Melitaea; species Melitaea athalia. Next base: position 8,621,412 of record HG992180.1, on the reverse strand, counting down.
CGGTTGTCCATTAAAGCAGGACTTTTAATGAAAATTATAACATTACCAATATATTGTAAAAACTTTAAAGTGTTTCTATTTAAAAATGTCTTCCTAAGAAATTCTTAAATCTAAATCTTTTATTCCATCTTCAGCACAACATTAAACAACAACGCCATCGTACCTTTCTCGTATCGTTTCAGTAAATAAATAATGTATTTGTGACAGAGTTTTTTGCAAAGGGACTTTAATATTGTACAGTCGCGTAATCCATTAGCAAAAATTTTAGAAAAGCAATGAAATTATCCTTGGAAACTAAAGTAACCCGCCCGAGGAAAAAACAACAATATTCTCGGTCCCCACTACAAAGAGGCCAGCATTCGTATTATCATTCCATTAAACAAAAGTCACCGCAGTTTCGAGTGAAAACACAGCACTCATTATTCCTGGGGCAAAGAAAATGATTTCAAACGTTAACCAGATTCGTCATAATAGAGTTGCTTAGAGAGATTTAAGAAAAACAAGTATGAGCTATGGAATCTTTGTCTTTCTCTGCGTGAATAAGAAAAATTGCGTTACTTGATAATGTCCCCTAACAACCTAAAGCTTTTCAAAAGATATTACCGACTGCTACGAAGTGAATAAATTGAATGTTATTTCGTAATTTTATATTTCTATTTACTTTAACTGAAACAATCAAATTACAAGAAAAATAAAACCGAATTGAATTTTTCATATATTGTATTAAAATGTAGACATGAAAAGTTTATTATTGTAATACTTTTAACATTATTAATTTCAAGTCTACCTTATGTGAAGCCTTTTTTTTTGACAAGACAAGAAGAAGAAGAATCAAATAAAATACTCCTTTCTACATTAGGAGGTTAGCGTATATTAACTATAAAGACAGTAATAATCATTTGGAATGTATCATTAGTGATAAATAAAACTGCTCGTTCCGGAATAAGTCAGTCTGCAGCTTAGGGATTCCAATCCCGCAGCACATGCAATTCCGCGGGATAGAAATTATAAAATCTAATTTAATATAAAATTAGATATTATAAATAAAATGTTAAAACATCAAAGTTTTCAGGCCAATCGGGTAAATTCCGAATACATACTTGTAAAATGTGATCAAACTTAAATGTCTAATTTTTAATATCTTTTGGTACTCGTATAAAAAGTATATTTGACATAAAAGTGTTTTAGTCTCTCGGTTTCTACGCTTGTAGGCCGTCATACTCAAAGCAAGCCAATTTTTTTTTCTACATTATTTTTAAGAATTTATAAAATATTCTCATAGTATCATAGGCTTGTTTTTTATATATTTTTTGTTGTTGTTGAAACTATTTCAGGACTTGTGTCAGTTACAGATGGCTATAGGTGAATTTTCAAAACCATCGCTTTTAACTGTCTGCAACTACAGTGGCTCTTAATTATATGTATTTATTATTTTTTGGCGTATTAGCCGAAAAGCTAAGCACTAATTTTTAAACATGAGGGATCTGCGGATCCGCATTTTGGAGGCGCGGTATTCCGCAGGGCAATGAATGGTGCGGGATTCGCAATCCCTACTGCAGCTAAAACTTTTCGCTTTTTATACAGCTATATTCTATGCAAATAACTAATGCTATAACACAATAAGCCATAGACATTTCGGAAATATGAATAATTGACCACCTTTTATTGAAATACAAAGTTCAAACTTCAGGGTAAGTCAAACTTTACTCAACGAAACAAAAACGCGTATAAGATACGGTAAATCCAGTACATTTTCGCGGCCCCTTGAGGAATTCCTATATTATTTATAATACGTTGGGGAGGATCATTCTCCTCGTTTACCGCGGGATATAGCTGTGAATGCTCGTTTGTCAAATGCGTAGTCATTTATTCAATGATGTATTTTCCTTTCTATTCATAGCTAAACATTCGAGAGTGATTTCGCCAATGTTTTATGCGCAAAACGTTCTTGTAATTTCGAAATATATTATATAACGTCAATAAAACGTCACAAATAAAAAAGCATACATAAATAAAAAAGTTATCATTCGTTGTAAGTACATTTAGGGTACGTGTGCATCGCAACTTTACAGGATTGTTTGTGAATACATTGTCCATGAAACTGAACAAAGTTCGCCTTAGTTGCTAACGTGGTCAAAGTGGCACAAGCTGGTGTGCAAACATAAATCATTTCAACGGACATCGCCCGGCCAATGTCGACAAAGCGGCTATGACAGCACCGAGCACCCTTCATCCTGAGTTCTACATACGCAGGTATATAATAATTTATAATCCCGGATGCCACGGCATTTGGAAAATGATCCCTATCTCCCGCAGCCTTCGCCTTGTGTTTCTACTTTCATTTTCCACAAGCGGTGCTACGGAGCTAAGCATTCATCTCACATGTGTTGTAAAATAACAATTTAAGGATATAAAAACTTTTTTATTGTAATTGTCTTAGGATCAACCTTATATTCATTTGAACTCTCCTTACATTGATATACAAGTATATAACAAGTGTACAAAGTTACTTATAAATTCAAAATCCAAACACATTGTTCGAAGGCAGTACAAAGTTATCAATGTTAAAATATCCAAGACTCGAGTTTTATTCCTATATGTTCATGGTTTATAGTTTGTATTAGTCCTCTCATGAGTATGGTGCACAAAGAGCCGGTGAATTTCGTTTCACCAATTAAACAGGGGCACTTGAAACGGACGCGCAAAGGCTTTTGTATCTCATAATAAACCCGTCGATGCAATGTGGCGTTTGTAACTAAGAGACCTGGTTTGATGCTTATAATGCATTGATAGATTGCGTATGCAATTCCGATTGCTTTTGATATTGTGGTAGTCTGGATTAACCATTATAATCTATGTTAAGCGTGTTAGGAGCCGAAGTTTTTTTTTATAATGTTTTATAAATTTTCATATATGTTTCGTTAATGTTGATTTTATATAAAAATAATTGAAATGGAAATAAAAATATTGTCGAAACTGATGTGTAAAATTTCAAAATATTCACACCAGGAGGGGTGATAGGGTTCTCATAAATGTGATCAGCCGTGACAAGGACGGAAAGGGGGTCAAAAATAACAAATATAATAAAATATTTATCAAATGAAATATTTTTTAAAAAGTCATAAAAATATAACTAAAATTTATTCAATTAAAAATAATTTATTTACATTTTAATCGTGCAATATAAAAGGAAAGGATTGTAAAAAGATTTCAGGCGCATAAAATTGCCACGTAGTAAAATGAACCTTGTATATTTATTATATCTGTTATTCTTTAAAGACATCGTAAAGTTAATAAAGGGGTTTTTGTAACAAGCAGGCGAGCACGTTCGCGATAAGCCCTCGGTCTCGCGGGTTGAAATCTTTTAAAACGTCGTTAAAGCCAACCCCTGCTAGCAGACAAAAGCCTAACCGGCTAATTGTTGACGAAAAATATTCTCGATGCAAATTCACACTCTTTACGGCCCATTCTGAATTTGTAAGCGAAAGTTTACGTAATTAGTTCCAATCTTAAATGTTAATGCTTAAATTTTGTAAATATTGGATACCTAACTTACAGAGTAGAGTACATTTGTTCTTGTTTTTAAAAAAAATATCATACCAAAATGTTTTTGAATTAAAATTCACATAATACATTAAATATAATTTTCTTTTTCAAATAAAATTTGTTATCACAGAGGAGTCAGATTTTTAGCTGATCGTCGAGACGTTTATTTCAATAAACTTTTCTTTATAATAATCGTACTGTAGCCGACGAGAAATATTAAAAATAATATAATAATAAAATTAAAAAGGTCACAATACATATTTTTTCCAACCTTAACAAATTCTGTCATCATCATCATCATCATATTATTCAATTAAAAAGATATACGGGACTCTTTGTATGGTAGTTTCGCTTTTGGTGTTTTTTATCTTTATTTTTAAATTTCGTTTATGTCGTTATATATTACACACAAACACACACAAACACACACATATTTGAAATTCCTTGCGAACTGATACCAAATGAAATAGGTTTCTAATTTTTAAGCTATTCAATATAAATTTTGTAACCATACCACACCGTTCTTTACTGGACCCAATTTTTATACAAAAAATTGCCGCTTTAGCTTAGGGATATATCATAATTACAAATTAAATGACACCGTTTGACAGACGAAAATTGTTACGTTAATAATTATTTTGTAACGAACTGTTAGAGCTATTATAATAATCTAAGCGGCTATCAGAACCTTGCAATATATAAAAGTTATTTATTACCTGAAATTCCATTCCAAAATAATTTTTACCATTAGGGTTAGTGCCACTATAGCTTATGCTATAGTATATAAGATTAATTATGAAATTTGTGGAATAAAGCTATAGAGTACTCGAGTAAGATGCTTTTGTTAATTGCTGAAGATATCAAGAAAGGTTATTGGGCATACTTCCCCCTAAAGGTTCTTGAAATCCTCTTGCAATCCGATCCATCGCCGCCCTCTCGGTAATTTCCTCGTTAACAAAATGAATAAAACATTTCATTCCTTACCTTTCTTTTGTTATTGTTAATGGTTGATGGGTTTTGAAAAATTATATTCGTCCCCGCAGTCGTTTTTTGTTTGATTTTTCGATCATTAATTTGTAACATTGATACCCACAACGAATTGACAATAATATTCTAATATTCGTTTAATTTTAAGTCTACACGATCAAAAATTTTTGTGATAAAATTGCTAGTTATGAAATATTACTCTGAAATGGGATTCTGTCTATCGGCTTACACCGTCGGCCAAAAATAATAAAACGAGGTACCGGTGCGGCGATAGATAATTTGTGGAGAAAAATACATCACGATAAAAAATGTTGCTCTAACGAGAATCTCAAAATGGCTCGTAAGCAATGAAACAGCGCAATTTCATGAGAAAGGCGGCCCACAAATAAACCAAAGCGGAGCACATTCCCGCCTCTATAAAATGCAGACTGAAATAAACGTAACAGACTCGGGTTCTTTAAAAAATTCGGCTGACGACAACCGCAAAGCTCAGCGAATATCTCTAGTGTGAGTCGAAATTCCGATGTCGGAATTTTCATAACCGCCGTGTTGTGAGGACCGGTGAAGCGTCGGAGGTGATAGCGAGTTCACGTCCCGAGGCGCGTTCGGTCGGCGATCATGATCCGACGCCACGTCTCGGGAATCCCAGTACCGCACTTTATAAGGTACAGCAAGCTTTCCATTCACCGGCTCGTAAAATATGTTATCCCATTCGACCGCACCACGTCACTTGCTTAGCACGTAGGTGTTAACTTTTAATTAAATACTTTCATTTTCGTCTTTAGCTAAAATAACACTATTCTAAAAATCAGCTACAGAGCACGTAAGTTTTTAATTTAATTTTATCTATATTTAATTATCTAGGATGAGTCTGCCGTAAAAAGGTGAATTATATATACATATTCGGAACATCCTATGAAGATTACACATTTTTTTATAAATAAATCCATTGAGTCAATTTCCTCATATCCCACACAGGAGCATAATAAAGAAGGTTTTTGTAAGGGAATGAGTTCCTGCACCTACAATGCGTGTGCTGTATCGTTGAATAGGGTAGAGAGGCGCAATATTCGGATCTCACTCGCTTCGGTTATTTAGGATGTCGACGATGTGAACAAATAGGAGAATTTTATTATGTCAACATTTGCGCAATATGTGAAAAGTGATGTTATTCCGCCTTAAATATACACAACAAGTAACGTTTTCTTTTATATATTTTTGTTTAATATCAAAATGACGTAAAAAGATTAAATTTTGTGTAACTTTATTTTTCCGTAAAATATAAATGACGTGTTTAAATTAGCCTTACTGGATTTTTCTCATGATAAAGTTTTCGTTAGCGTAAATATTATCGTGAAATCTCGACTACACACTACATGTTCGTAATGTGATGATATTGTAAACAATAAAGAGAAAAATCAAAATAAAGTGTGTAGTTTTAAGGAAAGATCCTTAATTATATACATACGTTTACAGAAGCGGCTGAGGTTGACAGCGGCTATGCGGTCACTCAACCGCCATGATATTCGTTACTTATTGTTAACATGAAGTAGGTATAATATGTAAAACTAAAAGTTCTACGCACATTCCCTCAAATAGTTTTTGGTAACCTAACATAAGAAATAAACTCTTTCACTTAGATTATTACATCTGTTACATATTCATTATATATTTATATTTTTTTCATGTTTTAAATTAATCACCAACTCTTATCACTTGCATACATAATTATTTATGTGTACATTACGACTTCACCACTTGTATATAAAGTTTATCCTGCAAATAAGTTACAATTAGAACAGCAGTAGGTACAATAGGGCATTAGGTCCGGTTTCACCTCAAAATAAACTACAAGTTTTAGGTAGAAAAAATTCATAAATACAGTGAGAATCGATTAAAAAATAAATAATAATCAAAATTCAAAATCTTTTATCTTTTGGATACGAAATACTCCACGAGTTCTTTTGTTTCTAATATAAAATAAAATTAAAATATAGAGTAAATGATATTTTTGAATAAGGGTATAACAAATAAATTAACACTAATTTTATATTTACTAATGAAAAAAATATCTGATAATAAATATTTTACGACAAATTTGAAAATAAATAATTTTCAAATGATTTCAATGAGATGTGGAAAGGTGGTAATTATAAATTCGGTCCGAGTCAGCACAACTGATGATGACAGCGGTTATGCGGTCAGCGGTTCTATCAATAGTGTCTCGAGAACTTTGTTTTATCGTAAATGTATTACAGTGCATATTAGATTTGGTTATGACTGTTATATTTGTATGATTGGTAGCGTTATTAGAGGTTCCTCATAAAACACTTTTTTAATGAATATATAACTTTTATAGTCATTGTCTTATACTTTTAGTATTAGTTATATTACAAAACAGCATTTTTTTATTATACTAAATGATTTTCTGTATTGTAGTAGCTTTTACACGTCCTCCTACAGAGCTTACTTATATAAAATAAGATACCTAACCTCACTTTATTTAAAATATACGGTTTAAACCTTAACCCGCCATGCTGCATCATCGATGGTGGTCAAATAGTGGAAGAAATTCTAAACATCTTTCGAAGACTATACGCTTACTCTATTTTAGTTCTATGTATAATATTATTTTCAATTGTTAGGTAAAATAATATAATAGTATGGTGCCTTTTTACAGAAATAAATATTTATAGTAAAACAAAAACCTATTACAAAATAATGCAGAAATTCGTTCGTCAGTCACGTTACTTATAAAGAAAACCCTAACGATCAATACATACTAAAGTATCCGAGAGGCGTATAGAAAAACCGATCGCATTATACCTAATGTAAGCGTCAGGAAATTTTATTAGTGAAAACAGCCGAACGACCGCAGGAGCTAAGGCGCCAGAAAAGGTTGCAATAAATCGCTACGGTACGGTACGTAACATAACAACGGCCATTCTCACTATCGATAGCTTGGCGTGCGTTCATCTAAAAGTACGACTGTTTACCTGTGGGACTATATTGCGGATAAATGTTGTTTCAATCGAGAAAATTATTATTATCGTGATTTTTGTTCGATTAATTTTTTTTTAGGTTTCCGGTGAAATATAGATCAAATATACTTGAAAGGAATCGGAAATTTACTAATTCTTATATTTTTAATACAAATCTCGTTCAAGTATTACCGTTCTAAACTAAAGCGGTATAAATTAGTATTCTCTCTTCGTTCAAAAACACGGTCAGAACACATTCGGACGTAAAAGATTTTATTGGGTGTCATTAAGCGGGTCCCGTGACGATCCCGTGAATGGATTATCTATACGTCACAACAACTTTCCCAGCACCATTTGCAGTTAGTTTACGTTAGATGGAAAACATGAGTACCTACTTTTACGATTGCCGTTAAATATATAGTGTCGTAAACATAACTTACGACCGAAAACGGCCCTTGGTCACTATGTTTAATTGTCTCAGAAAATAAGATTTTTTTTTTAATAATTTTTAATATTCCCATTTTTTTACTGGCTAAGGTGTAACGCCTTTTGTAATTATGCTTTCAAAATTCAATTTTGGCACGAACACTTCGATATTATAAAATTCAACAAAGGTTTTAATGATGTCTATTCAGCGAACTTTTTTACAATGATAGGCACTTTGAGTGTACGTAACGACACTCGCAAAAACGTTGCCTTTACAATATTACCCATTACGTTCATTTGGTGGATTATTTTTATTTAATTCGAGACAGGTGCGCAGTTGCGTATTAAACAGTGTTATTGTACGATTACCATGTTGATGAAAAGCCAACACCCGAAAACAAGGCTTGTATTTTCTACATACATGCTGCATATGTATATGTAATTTAAAATAATTATGTCCTAATTGGTATCTGTACAGGAGCAATTAAAAATGAATGTTATTATTCTTCATCAACGCATGGATGAGTACAAACTCAGATTTTCTCAGTATTTTTCATTTGCTCTACTTGACTTGTAATAAGACAATAAGAATGAAAGAATAAATGTACAATTACTCGTTCGGAGAAAACAAATAAGAAAGGTCCTGATCGCAGCTTTCATCAATAAATACATATATCGAGATGAGAGTAAAATAAACATATCAGTATTGGCGGTGGGTTAAAATATTCAACCCTCTATGCTTTTAAAAAAGTCGATAAAACATGGGTATCGACTTAGAGATAACATTGGAAATATATTGTTGGTGTCTCTTAATTTAAATTCTTCGAATATCATACGTAATTTTTTTTAATGCTTTAATGATATACGCAACGGTACAACCTTTTTTAACCGACTTCAAAAAAGGAGGAGGTTCTCAAGTCGACTGAATGAATTTGGCTTGTTTTGTTATTGCTTCGCCATGTTTGTATTTATTTCATATTGATTGTCGAACCGGTAGCAGAAAGGATATGCATGAATGCTTGAGTTTTGTTACACCAAGACCAAGGGACTGATCATTCTTCACCGATGTTGACCTTGTGCTTATTAAAATCCTAACCTTTATCAAACGTAACATTTTCAAGTAAACGTAAGATTTACATATATACAGAGGAACGGTTTTTTTTACCGACTTCAAAAAAAGGATCAGATCCTCCTTTCGACTGTACTTTTTATGTGTGTTAGTTACTTCAGAACTTTTAACAGGTGCTGGCGTTTGTCGTCGTCTGTCGTTTTTTTTACTTTATTTGCGAGCAAACACAATTATATAGAAACTATATATTGTGTAAAATTATTTTTAATAGAAGGGTTTACTTATAGTAATGACTAGCTTCTGCGCGCGACTTCGTCGGCGTGGACTCAGCTCCTATTGGTCTTAGCGTGATGACACATAGCCTATAGCCTTCCTCTATAAATGGGCTATCTAACACTGAAAGAATTTTTCAAATCGGCCTAGTAGTTCCAGAGATTACCGCGTTCAAACAAACAAACAAACAAACTCTTCAGCTTTATATATTAGTAAGTATAGAAGTATAGATTTTTAATTTGTTCACGTCAAAATACCTATCAAGCAGTCATAAAAACATCGTACTCGTAATAAAGAATATTCTTATTTCTAACGGTACTCCGTTTACACCTTCCGCCTTTTTATTCAAGTTACATAAAGTTAAGTAGGCATAATCTCAAGAAAGTAACCCAACAAAAAAGCGACTAACGTGAAAATTTTATATCCTTTAATTCTTTATGAACCACTCAACGACTTAAGTTACATTTTATGCGTTTCTCAAAACAATTTAGGTATAGAACATCTGATAAGTACACATAGATAGAAACGTAATTATTATAATAGCTAAACGAGAGGAAAAATAAAATTAATATTCACGATGATATTTCATCTTTATTTCTAGTAGGCAGTTACGTAAAAAAAAAAGAAATAATTTACGAATGACTTATCACATTTTCAAAGCGCTCAATGCAATACATCCATTTCAATGAATATAAATTGTGTAAAAAATATTCCCCTCATATTTTCAATTTATTCGTTGCTCAGATACGCTTTGATTCTATCGGTAGTCGACGGTAACGATCAAAAATTAAAAAAAAAAATCAAAATATGTCACACGAAGCTGCAGATTCATATGCAAATATGGCTAAATGTGCAGCGAAAGTTAAACGACGAGTATAAAAGTTGTTCAAATATAGTTTTTTACTAAAAAGTTCTGATTCAACGTTATGATACCAACTTGTAACGAGCGGTGATTTCGTAGCCTTAACATTTTTATATTTTTTTAATGAACGTTAACATGTTTAATACAAAGAAATTGAATCAGTGTAACGCCACTCCCGTGACTATGGTTACTGTAAAGTATCCGAAACGTCGGGTATGTAAAAAAACCTAATAAGCAGCAATAACATGCGAAGAAGTTGTTTCATTATAATGAGCGAAGTTCGCATAAACATTAGAAAACAATCAGTGTAACGAGTTATGAAATTAATATTTTTATATATGTATTTATACACATTTTCTGAAGCATTTATAAGTGACAACTACATATTAATTAGTTCAATTCTAATATTAAAAAAATCTGCTTAGTATGTTACAAATCAAAAATATCGTATTAGTTGAAATAACTAAACCACCTACACGTATAACATAATTTAATTTTCCTTTTAAAACATTTTCCGAACGTTACACAAAATAACACGGTGAACCAAACGAGTAATATATTTTTAATTGATGCACACAGTCCGATGTGTTGAGTAAACATTTACGCATCCACGATGACAGGCCTTTGTTGCGAGTTTTTACTCAATACGTTAATTGGTGGAAAAATGTGCAGTTCACGTGTTTAAATTTTCCATCGAATTTATAATATGTAACGAAGGGAGTTTATTCGAATTTAATTATTTGTAAAGTAGGTACTACATTTACTCAAAATAATTAAAAACGATTAAATAGCATATTATAAAATGACTGGGACATTTAAGAAAAATAAAGATCTAATTAAATCACTTAAAATGTTTCGTTAAACTCAATGTTTAAAATGACGTCGTTTTAAAAGCTACGAGTCTACAGCGGAGCTACGCGCTACACGGTATCGCTTACACTCAATAAAAGCTAAGTTATACAGTCAAGGTATGCATGCGAGGCAATACAATCATTTTTAATTTCCGACGCAGGCGCTTCCAATGCACTGAATACCAATTACTACTAACTACTGAACATGCGGAATGTCAGGCGGCCGAGTTAACGTTGAATTTGTAGCTATACCTACGTATCGGATACACGTCGACCGTGTTCGATACATTTGAAGTTTGATTTATCTAGTTGAATAAACGTATCAATGAGCGCGACGTACGATACTGTAGTTAATGTTGATTGTTGTGGACGGGCGCTTTTATTTTTATTTTAGTTAATAGCTATCCGTGTATAGTCATATTTTTTAGATCTATAAAGTTTTAATTACAGGCATGGTAATGAGTAACATTTAATATAAATATACCCATTTCATACATTTGATTATTATTATTTATTTAATAATTAAAATATGTGCATTGAATTGTATCAATAAAATAAAACAACAATGATATCGAATTATGCAATTTAGTGGTATAGAAATTAACTAGATTAAATATTAACATAGGTATGTACTATTATTTCCTACTTAAACAGGCTACAATAAGCTAAAATTGATAGCTACGAAAATGGGTAAACTATAAAATGCAATTTTTTTTTAAATAAAACGGCTTAATGGTTAATGAGTTAAACTACAAAATGTAAATCAAATGTTTATTTAATACAATTTTAAATTAAATATCCTAACAGGTATACGAGTAGAAGATAATAATCTATACTAATATATAAAGCTGAAGAGTTTGTTTGTTTGGTTGTTTGTTTGTTTGTTTGTTTGTTTGTTTGTTTGTTTGTTTGTTTGAACGCGTTAACCTCTGGAACTACTAGGCCGATTTGAAAAATTCTTTCAGTGTTAGATAGCCCATTTATCGAGGAAGGCTATAGGCTATGTATCATCACGCTAAGACCAATAGGAGCGGAGTCCACGCCGACGAAGTCGCGCGCAGTAACTAGTATATTATAGATATTCTAATCAGTATAAGTATTTTATAGTAAACAGAGATATCCTAGAATACCAAGTCGTGTGGACACTTCATGCAAGTTTCTAGTGCCGAAGTTTTTACTGTAAGTCCCGTCGTATTGTCGGTACATTAAACATTAATACTCATTGTTTTAGTATTAAATTTAAAACTGCTTCGAAACAATTACAATTATAGTGGATTGCCTACAGTTCGTACTTGACATACGCCTGAATTTCGCAGTTTTAATTATAATTAACTAGCTGACCCGGCGAACTTCGTACCGCCTAACAGTCGATTCCTTATTTTTTTTATTTTTTCAATACTTATCCTTGCCGTAACCCCTCCACTAACACTTAAACTTTATTTATTTATTTTATTTATTTATTTATACTTTATAGTACATCACAACTACAAATATCATTTACAGACTGTGAAGTACAATGGGCGGACTTATGGCTATTTAGCCATTTCTTCCAGACAACCCAAATATAATATATTTCCTACTATGAGTAACAATCGCTATCAGGTGTACATGATAACAACCGGGACCGACGGCTTAACGTGGCGTCACTTTATGGTATGGTATTAAAGTTCAAATTGACTTTTAAGTATTATTACGAATCTTTTGTATGTGAATATAGAAAATTGTTGTTTTTAGACTTTTTCAGGAATTTTTAAAATTTTTCTCTCCGTATGAACCATCCTCGTACTGCAAGGAATATTATAAAAAAATAATTAACGAAATCGGTTCAGCCGCTCTCGAGATTTGCGCTTAGCAACACTTTCAGCGATTAATTTTTTTATATATAGAGATTGAATACTTCAATTGTCAGTCTATAAAATTCACCATTAAAAGTTCGTAAAGCCCATTAAACGATTATATTATAACATTGACGACATCTGCTGTTTATAACAAAAATAAGTAAAATGGTATAAGTTTTTTGTAATATCTTTATTCAATAACGAAATTATTTCGCAGAGCTGAACTTATATCAAACATTTCCCTTTACGTAAATTCATCAACTACAAAATCAAAAATTAAAATAAACGTAATGGATTAGCAACTCAGATTTATTTTTCTGGTAAAGTAATAATTGATCATAATTATGTCTTTTTAATTGAGTAAATGTCATAGAATTGAAGTTAATTACGAATTCAAAAAGTTCTTTAGTCATAAGCAAATAAATAATTATTAAATCAAAAGTTTTAAAATTGCCTTCGCAAACAAAAGCATGTTCCATTTTATGCCGAAAATGCCTTTAATTTGGAAAAGAATTGATACTATCCAAGCTGCTTAAAAGACAAAAAGATCTGCATAAAGCTTGATTTTGAATAAAACATGAAAACAAAACAAGTAACACGTATCAAATGCCACAAACAGACATAGGCGACAAACTTGTAACACCTCTTTTTGTCAGAGGTTAACAAAATGAGAAAATACAATGGTTTCACAAGGACCAGTGTTGGAGGGAGAAAACACTATCAATTTCCGATATATCATTCAAATTTGATTTATGTCGTGACTCGTGATCAACTTCATGCGATTACATACTCGATAGAAGTGTTTCATTCGTGTAAATATGGAAAAGGGTTAAAATAACAAACGTAATATACGCAACAATGTCATGAGGCTATATTCAAATTGCTATCGGTAATATGACGCTTGAATAAATTCAGATACGTTCAATTGTACAAAAAATTAATAGTTATAGACATGCTGTATTACTCATGCTGTGTGATGTATATATGTAAGGATTATGTGGTGCATATAAGGATTATATTAAAAAAAATATGACAACATTTTTCTTCCTAAATTGAGGTCGCTGTAAGAAATGTTTCAACACGGTAAATGATTAAAACTATTGTATCTTTTTGTATTTAATAGATCGCTATTAGGTATTTATGATACCATCCGGAGCTGACAGCTTACGTGCTCTCCGAGGCACGGCGTGGAGACCCACAAGGACAGACATCGAAACCGGAAAGAAATATTTAAACCGGAAAGAAATACAAATATCCACCCCGAGCGGAAATCGAACCCGCAAACCGTCGTTGTTTTAGGCGACTACTCGCACCGCTACACCAGAGCGGTTGTCACTACCTGTGTGATGAAAGTATAAATGTGATGAAAATAAAATTTCGTCTTACTTTTTTAAGCCATTTTAACAAAATTCTTGTGAAAATTATTGATTACCGGACAATAGCGCTGAAATACACCAAACTTTAATAAATAGTTAGAATCAATGCACATTAGCATGAAGTTTCGGTACTTAAGTCACATAAATAATAAACCTAACGGGGAAAAATGTATCCACTTAGAAAAAAGTGGCAGCTTGCAAGTGTCAGTAACGTATATGTATTCATTGATAAATGTTCTGTCTGTGACGAGGCACATGCAGCAAGGAGCCGAAGCTGCGGTAAAGACAAATGGAAACCAAGCTATCGTTAACAATAATATTCGTTTGTTTACATTTGCTTAATATGACACACGGTAAATTTGTAGGTATAGCAGGTATAAGTTTGAAGCGTTTCTACGAAACTATACAAAGTAATGCGAATGGTGTATTGTTTTTTTTTTTAAATTTATAGGGAATAATTCACAAAATGTCAAATTAAATTGAAGTCAAAGTTTAAATCTTCTCAAAACCAATAGTAATTTTAGTTAGGCTTTTGCATCTCCCTTACTTTTAAACAGAAAAACAATAATACAACAATTTATTATTTTTCTATTTTCTTATTTGTAGATAACTTAAGGTAATTTTCCATTCGTATGTTATTACTAAGCAACAATTCACATTAAACAACACTCACTCACAAACTCACACAACAGATGTCAATTATTATAGCTATATCATAAATAAATAAATAAATATCTTAATTATATATAGTTATATGCTTACTAATTTTAATATTATTTATTTTTTATTTTTAAATATATCTACACAATACACACACGGTCGTCTGTTCCTAAAGTAAGCAACTTAATGCTTGTGTTATAGGTAACAGCCGACTGGTCTAGCTACATATTTTTTCTTTTTTCGATAAACATACCTACTTATAAATAATACATACATATATAAATATATAAATGAATATGTACATTACACCCAGACTCGGGGTGGGAATCGAACCAACAACCCCCGGAGCAGAAAGCAGGGTCACTACAAACTGCGCCAACGGGCTAGTCAACTAATTGGTTAAATATTGTTATTTATAAGTTATTTGGTTTTAAGCACTATAATGTATTAAACAATTTCCTGTTACAGTAAAATCATAAAAGTCTAATAACTGGTACAATGAATAGCTACAAAAGTTTTATTTTATATATTCGAAAAATAAGTCTAATGTATTATAAGTATATACATAGTTACGCAGTATAGTATTCTGTGCAGATGCATTACTTGTAAATCCTAAGTAGCACAAATAGTAGAAGTTGTATCACTACATAGTATAAAACAAAGTCGCTTCCAGTCTGTCTGTCCCTATATTGTATGCTTAAATCTTTAAAACTACGCAACGGATTTTGATGCGACAATATTAAGAGTATTTCGTTTCAGCAATTAATTAATTACTAATGATTCTGTTGCACAGTTTAATGTCGTAGGTATGTCATACTTGTCGATACAGGTATTTTACCAATAGGCACATACTTTTGAAATACCATAAAAACAGCTCGCTTCTTTTATTTTTCAAGAAAATACTAATTTAAATAAAATTGTAAAGTATTTCTATTACTAGTATCACTTTGTTTTACTTAAACATGAAGTTCATACATTTTGTCATAATTATAGATGTTCAAAACGCTGTCATATTAAAACGTAATTAGTTAATTGTCACATCAGAACATGAAATGACATTTGATAAGATTAAATTGAATTTTAGTTTAACTTAGTTAAAATTGTCACTTCAGAAGTTATATTAACATAATTTAAGTTTAAGTGTGTATTTAGAAAACATAAATATTTATTTACATTGTATAGAATGAACGAAAACGAACTGCATAAGAAACCCACTTTTTTATATATATCTACGTTATTAGATATTTGTAATATACTTTATTTGAAAGTGGGAAGAATAAAATACAGTTTTATATTTTTTAAATAATACTTGGTATTGATAAATAACACAGGCCAATCGAAAAAAATCCTTTTAGAATATCTATAGGTAAGATAAACCACAACAACGAAGCTTGCAAATATATAGGTACATATGTCATGTTTAATATTTAATTTTTCACAATCAGAACGGTCGTAAATTGTTTTAGAGTGTTAAAATTTAAATCTAATAGTACCATAAAAATCATAATATATATTCTATTATTCTTACCTCGTCGTCATTTTGCAAAGTATCTCGTTCATCGTGTATGTATCTCAAGCGAGTTAACATATCGCGTAAACTAAACACCATTATTTGTTATTAATATTCACTAAAACACTACGGAAACTGATCGGAAACACAACCGGCCGCAATTCACAATTTGGAATGTAAACTAAAATAACATACGTACTACTACAGACAGTAGTAGTAAATAGGTAGTACGATGACATATTATTTTTTTTCAATCTACCCGCATTTTTCTAATTTATAAATTGCACCTTTTCGGTATAAAAAAGTTTAATATTTCTACAAGTAGTCCAGTTCAATGAGCATGGACACAGCAGGAAAAATTCTGCTCAAAATCTGCAGCAGCCTGACTGGGGAAGTACCTCGACCTTACAAAAGATCACAGTTGAATAATACTGCTTTCAAGAAGTGTTGTGTTCCTGTGGTGAGTTAGATGAAGAGAGCTCCTGGGGGGATTGGATGTAGGGTTAGCAATGCGCTTGCGATGCTTCTGGTGTTGCAGGCGTCTACAAGCTACGGTAATCACTTACCATCAGTCGAGCCGTATGCTTGTTTGTCGACATAGTTGTATAAAAAGTATAATGTTTTTTGTGATTTTCTTCTTAACAAAAATATTTTTATGATTATACGACTATCGAGAATAACATATAAAGAATTTAACATTTGATTGAAGTAAATTCATTTCAAGTAATGAAATGTTTTGTCTGAAAATAAATTAATGAAAAATTGATTCACAGACAAATATAATACACGAATATCATCGAGATGATTAAATAAAGTGTACAAATATACCGATCAGCCATCTGGAAATAGAATTCAATATCGTTCCTGGCCGTGTTGACTTACAATACTTCAGTAGAAGTCACGCGGATCAGTGGAGCGGAGGTGTCGACGACAGACGATATCTTTTAATCTTTGCTTGTATGATTTTTATACGCGAAGTAACTTTACGGAACGGTAGACTTAAGCAAAATTATATTTTTATTGTGGTAATCATATTTTAGATAATAATGTATAAGAATATTTTGTGGTCGCCAAAGTAAACTAATTTCCAGATGTACAGATTTTAGCTTAATTACGATTAACATGTTCAAAGAAACAGACAAAATCGTGCAAGTTTAATTTGTGCGATATTTAACTCAGCATAATTATGTTTTCTTGAATTAACAAAAAACTATACAAATTTGTAACCATACAAGTTTATTTTTGTTTTAATTTTAGCGGTTCTAATAAATAATGCAGTGTGCAATTTAATTTTATCCGTTTCGCATGATATATTAAGAAAAATAAGCACCATGCAATTTTTAGGAATTAATCTTAACGGTTGCGCCCAAATCAGATGTCAATTGCATTGTGCATTGTTCGCATGCGGTAAGATTAGATTCCGACGTCGAACGCGTCAGGCCGCTAATGAACGTCGGCACGTGCATCCTATGACTTCTGACACCTACGTGTCGAGGTATGTACATTACTACAAGTAATGGCTACGAATCGTCGGTATTTTCTACTACTATCCTTTCCAATAGTCTTCTTTTTTTCACATTTAGCGTCTCATTTTTAGCTTCTTTGATAACTTTCTCACGACTTTACCGTGTTTGAATGTAAAATATTGTTACTTTACGTTGTAATTTTTTCAGTAAATATTATAGTTTTTTATAGTATATAATGTTTTTTT
Organism: Melitaea athalia; assembly: GCA_905220545.2. NCBI lineage: Eukaryota > Metazoa > Arthropoda > Insecta > Lepidoptera > Nymphalidae > Melitaea > Melitaea athalia. The sequence continues at coordinate 8,603,322 of HG992180.1, read as the reverse complement.
ACCATTCAATTCAAGTGCAGTCTTTAAGAATAGTGATAAAATAATTCTGTCTACAGATAGAAGTGCAAGAACGTAAAGTGCATGATGCAAAGAAGTGCAAGATGTATGATGTGTAAAAAAAACTTATTTAAATATACACAATGTTAGACGCCTAACTGCGTTCCATTAAATGGGGGGAGGGGGTTCTATTATATATAATTACGAGTATATAAAATTATAAAACTTTTACTGTGACATATTAGAACAAATAAAAATCATTCAATTATTTTTTAATTAATTTTTTTTTACTTGATTTATCATTTAAGTGTAAATAAATAACAGTTGCTTACTTCTTGTAAGCAATTCATGTTGAATAGGGTCAAGTTTATGTAAAGGACAAACACACTTGAATCGGATGTAAGGCTCGTTCCCACTAAATTGTTTTAGGAAGGAATTCGTTCTCTCGGAGATTAATAACGTTAAGCCTCTTAGATAGATTTCATAAATATGCATAAATACTAACTACTAAATTAGGTACAAAGCGGATGTACTCGGAGTGGTTAGGCTTATGTTAAATACTATTTAAAATTATTAAATTTTAAATAGTATTTAAGTCGCATAAATAAATGTAACATATTAATTTAACATTTTTAAATATTTTATAAAAATGTTTTATTATTTTGGCGTCACGGTTATATAAAAGGATTATAGTGACGCAATTACAAAGAAAGTGTAGTCGTAGCGGATTCCGCAGGGGCAGGCCACGTCAGCCAGTCACTGAATACTTTATCACTAATACATTAATATTGAGATAATATAGGACAAGTTTATGGTTCTAGCTCAATGAATTACAGACATGAGTGTTTTTTTATTTGTTTCGATCACATAAAAGCAATTGGCCTGCTTGAGGATAACTATTACACTTTTATATAGAATGAACCGTAGCACTTACAGAAAACTTACAAGATGATCCACTTAAAGTAGAAAAACCATAGTTTCTGAATGTTCGTTCCATTCCCTAAATGTTGTAAACGCTATAAACTTTACGATTACTGCCTCAAAGTAGTTCTTAAAAGGTATTACGGGAAGAATTAAATAAAATCGAAAATGTTTATCTATATTAATAAAAAACAGGCCTAACTATCTACATTGATGATATTTTAAAAATTTACTATGCGGATATCATTATTTTCTCGACAACAAACTATATTTTTATTCCATTTTTGTATGACTGTCTGTCTTATATTGTCAGCGCGTATCGCGCCGAAACTATTAAACGAATTGAAATAAAACTTGGCAAGATTTGAAGAGCTAGGACACTAGTTACTTTGAAACCTGAAATTCAGTAGGTTTTCCTTTGAAAAGGAAATTAAAATCTAAAAGTGTTATCGCAACCAAAGTCACAAGTACGACTAGACGTAAATATGAACATCCTAATAGGATTAATGTACTTTGTAGCTAACATTATATATAGTACTCACACAAATATATACTGATTGATCTGTCAGTAAGGAAACAAATTATCTAAACGAGAAAGTTGTGTGGTATGTACTCGTACGTTCACGTTTTAAGGTGAAGGAAAACCAATGTGAAAAAATCTCCGAGATTGAAGGAAAAGCGTCAAAGAAACCATTTTATCGAACAAGAAATGTACAACAAGTCTGTGAAGTAAGTTCACGAATAAAAAAACCTCATGATTCTGTTATTGTGTTAATATTGGCACACCACCTTATACACTTTCGGCTAAAAAACTTTTTTTTTAATCATTTAATAAATAAAATCGAATGGTCGGTATCTTAGAATATGGTTTAATTTTTCATTGAATGACAAACTTGTTTAATCTATATATATAAAAGAGATACCCACCCATTGACTCATCACGATATCTCTGGAACCATAAGGCGTAGAGACTTGAATTTTGGTAGGAATATTCCTTTTGCCGAGTAGAGGTCAGCTAAGAACGGATTTTACGAAATTCCACGCCTAAGGGGGTAAAATGGGGCTTGGAAGTTTGTATGAAAGTCCTATGTTTTAGAAGTAAGAGACTTGAAATTCAAAATGTATGGTCTATAGACGGTGTTGAGGTGTACTAATAATGTATTTTGAGAAATCAACCCCCTTTTAGGGTTAAAACAGGGGATGTTTGTTTGTATGAAAGTCCAATATAAATATAGCTATGCTTTTCCTCAAATTAACGCGGGGGTAACCGCGGGGCACAGCTAGTAGTTTATAAAAGTATATCGTGATACAGGAAAAATCACAAAAAGACACGAATTTTATACCATGTTTGGTAAGTAGCGAAAAAATAACTGAAATATAACGTAATAACAAAAAACTGTTTCTCTATTATTAATTAAAATATCCAAATACTCTTCACATGAAGTGCGAGTGATGTTATGTATTAACCGACACCGCTATAACTACAATATCATTAGGTAAGCAGGATGTTCCTTAGCTCCCGATTGAATTTAAGTATTCATGGACCCTATGAATAAATAATAAGAATGAGTGGGGATGCTATTGATTTAGAAAAGATTTGAATTTAGTTTTAACGAAGAGTTTATAAGGCAAGCCAAATAATAATCCTATTTACCATTACACATAGTATTGCCATTTCATATTAATAAGGCTGATTTATTAAACAGCTTTTTTATTCACTGATTATATTCCTCTCGGCTCTCAAAGTCTATAAAAGCTACTACTGTTGAAGGGATAATTAATATTTTAGTGAGTATTTATTCATTCTAATCCAGCAAAAGCTGATTAGTTATTAGTTTATCGTATATTGCTTAAGTTTTGTAAAACATGTTAAATCTAAAATATAAAAGGTAAGGTTACTGGTAAGTTCACTGAATATACAATTATTATGAATAACTATAACGGTTATTAAAATGATTATCTATGATTATTATAATTTATTGACTCTGAAAACTACGTAAGATTTTAAATAGATTTAGTAAAAATGGGAAAAATTGTAAAAAAAGAAGTTATTGTAAAGTCGAGGTATGTTCATATTGTAATAATATATGTATTACGCACATAAATTATGTACATGCGTCAGAAAATACAAAACACGCGAAGAGCTTCTTAAAATATTCCTTTCTTTAGTAATCAAAGTGCTGCGTTGTGTAGATAAGAATTCTCTGCGCGCTTCAATACAATGCCTCAAATATACCTCGAGATAATAATTTCTCATAAATATCTATTGAATAAAATCTACTTTTATTTAGGATTTAGGATAAAAGAACAGTCGAATAAAATAAAAATACTAAATATCTTATTTAGGTATTTTACAAAGGGCTAAGTTACTTAAGCTTTGCGTATTATACTTGCGCAACAGAAATACTTATACAGAGAAGTATTAAGCTAAAGCAAAATATGATTGCAAATTGCAAATGCGTTCGTCGAGTCCTATATAAACAAAATTGCGTTCGCGCGGATTATTAAAAGTAATCGTAGGGGTGATATTTCAATGACAAAGCCCTAAGCCCTGAGATTAAACATAGAAACTTTTTTTTTTATATTTGCTTAACGTTACACGGTTGATATAAGTGGATTGCAAAAGTTTCGGGGATGAGCATAAAATGCTCGAGTTGGAGAAAAGAAAAATCAGTATTAAGAGTGTCGCAATAAAGGAGAGTGTATTTTCATTACCTACGATAAGTTCTCGAGTTGTTACGATGTATAGCTTCAATCTCGTTATTTTTGATTTACTTTTTATAATTTTTTTATATCAGGACTTTTTTGCTGTAAGATTTTGGTATGACGAAATAAGTATGATTGTCCAGCGCTTGACCACAATCTTGTTTGCCGAGAAACTGAAACAGTCTCTGACTCTGGCTTGCCAAGGTATTATCCTTTCAAATTTTTTTTAATAATCAAGCTAAATATTAATAAATAAAAAATATAAATATCTTTAACATACCACACAAAGTCATCTGTTCTTAAGGTAATCATGATCAAAACTTAATGCTTGTGTTAGAACTAAAAGCCTACTAACATAGCTACATTTTTTTTGTTTTAAAAATACAGAAATAAATATATACAATATTACACCCAGACTCAGGCGAAAATCAAACCCACAACCCGCGGAGCAAAAAGCAGGGCCACTACAACTGCGCCAAACTGACTAGTCTATCTATATATGGCAGGATATAAGACGGCGAAAAAAGAATTACACGAGTTTTGCACACGAGCACTTGCACAGCTGATATCGGCCACGTAAGAATGCCACTACTTACTTACCTAGAAACATGCTTCCCCAAAATGTACATGTGTTATAAATCAATGTGCTGGCAACATTGCATTAGTATTTTTAAATTAACGATTTCAATTTGTGAGTTTTCTCTTCCGATAATTCCACAGCTATTGCCGTAAATTAAATTTACTAAATATAGATAGATAGTTCATAGCAGTAAAGATATTCATTCATAGCAGTCCAAAAAAATTAAAGTAATAGTCTATGCCAGTATAAACCTGACAAAACTTGAGGAGTTATTATGTCGTGAAAATTCGTTGAAAAAGCTTTATTTTTTGACAGCTGTTATCGCCTTGGATTCGATGTACTTTTCGAAATTAAAACCCGACATCAGTGCTCAAGCACTCGATATGATCGCGAATCGAAAGAAATACACTTTAGAAGTGTTTTCTTTTGGTGTACATATTATATTAGTATCAACCAAATTAATTACTGATAAATAAAAAATATATATATTATCATGTAAGAAAGTTCTCAGTTCTCACTTTTTTTTGTACTTCTATGTGTAAGTCAATGGTCAAGCCAATATTTCTTACTAACTCACAATTATTTTAATTGGTGTTAAAGTGAATTTTAAGTGCATGTTATGTAAAATTATCCAAGTGAATTTTATTATTATTTGGCATAAATTACTTTCCGTTTGTGAATCATACAAAGTTATTGTTGTTTTTTTTTCTGATCTGTGTACATATCTCGTGAAGTGAATTGTAAATAATTTTGAGAAATAAAGACACGTAAACCTTAACTAAATTATTTGTACGTTAAGTTTAATAAAAATAGTAAATGCTTTGGCTTGAGGCACACTTCAGTCGATCAAGTTTCTACTGTGCTTTTTTTTACCTGGTAAAATATATATTCCGCGCTAATATAAAATTGACAACAGAAAATGCAAATACGTTAACTTACAGATGATGCGGTGAGTTTGAAACAATGTCTTACGGATTTAAAATAAGTATATGGTTTATACTGAAGATGTTTTTACTATAAATGTTAAGCTTTACACAAGCATTTAAGTTAACTGCCATTTGAGGTGTAGTGTATTGGCGAAATAATATAAACGTTGTCAAGTCTTTAGTGAATTAAAACTTTATGTTTATCAGTTTGAGGTAATTTACGACTAATTAAATAATAACTAACGAAAATACGCTAAACGGAACTAGAGAACTTAGGAACTAGATAATGATTTAGAATAAGAAAAGGTTATATAAGATAAGATTATAAATGTTCCACGATATTGAAAATTTTCATTACTCTATTACCAGATTTATAACTATCTCTGTTCATTAACCCTCATTATTTCATTACAAATCACACATTATCCTGCCAAAATACGAGTTCACTCTCTAAAACTCATTTTGCGGAACGGTCTCTCAGATCGTTAATTTGTGATAGAGGGTACAATGAGCTACAATGATAGCGTGGAATGGGAGGGTCGAATATTGAAGTGTAAGTAGCATAATACTTGTACTAGAAAAACAAGTAAATGTTTCATGCGACCTCCAGTCGTTGTAAATACAAGACGTTCTATGTAACTATTTGTAGTATTTTTTAAAAGACCAATGCCATTAAGATCGCTGTTTTTTATTCTTATTCTTATACAATATCCTTACAAAAAGTGTGACAAGAGATGAAAAGGTTTAATACCTTTGATCAAGCCTTACACGTCTTACATACCGCTATCAATATATGTATATCCCTATATATAATTATTATTTATTTCTTGAAATATGATATAGGCGTTTATATTCACGTCATCAAAAGGAAATAAATATGATGAAAATTACATTGGTAAGTATTAATCTCCATATAGATTATTATTCACATACAAGACATCTGTATTATTAAGTTTAGCATATAATATTAAAGAAGCTATAACAAAATGAAATACTAAATAAGCAGTATAATGACACAAACTCAATACAATATAATAGCGTTGTTTGCGATTTCTGAAAATCTTCAACTCATGGTAGGGTCTGAAGCGAATGGATATTATCTATTCATCGGGGACCCTCGCCATTGCGACCTTTAATAGAACCACTTCAAGGAAAATACATAGAACTCACAATATGAACATTAACCTCTGCTTCAAATCCTTTGTATCAAATATTTTGTATATTGAGAATCTTCTAAATAATACTTAACAATAGCGTTTAAGATAAATTACTTATTCATGACACCGTTACATTTTTTTTTAAAGGTGATGTTTTGTATTTCAGCTAAATATACTACGTATATGATGATACAGTGACAAATTTATAACATTTTTGATCGATGCCAGGCTTTATTTTAATTTTATTGTCATTTTAATAGATAAAACGAAGTAAAATAATGAACTGACAGGAGGTGCGCCCATAAAATACGATTTTATCATACCGTAGGGAGGAACACGTTTTCGAATATCGTAATAAAAAAGTCACAGATGTCAAATTTATGATGTTGGACCATTGTAAAGCGATTAAAAGATTTACTACGGATGGGGTCGCTACGGCGCTACGGTGCTACGGCGCTACGACGCTACGTCACAAGTTCTACAGCATACAATTAAACGTTCAACGTTCAGTAGCGTTTTCGACACTCTCATTAGACATTACTGGATTCTTTTGTATAATATGACTCACCATGTGAATAAAGTTGCGTAGAATTTTATGTAGTGGCTTACCTGCGAACAATGAAATAGCTATTAGTTTCAATTAACTTAAAAATTTATATTACATACGACGAAAAAACTATAAATATAGTATAATCTATGTTAAGCAGTAAAATCCATTCTAATATTTCAACACATGAGTTCAAAATATATGAAATCTATAAGGAAATGTGATCCTAAGAATTCCTTCTTCAACAACATTAGGCACGTCAAATTTAACTAATAATAAAGGAATTTCCCAAGAAGACGCGATACGTTAAAACGTCTTCTAACTTGCTGAATAAATCACGGTAAATGCTAACGCCGCCAAATAAATAATGTACCTTATTCATCAAAATTATAAGGAACAGTTGACAAAGAGCGATATTTAATTAAAACCAACCTTAGTTCGGGACTTTCATACTTTGGCTTCGACCACCGAGTTGGGTCGGTTTATTTTTACTGGACTGCTCATCGAGAACTGTGTCTGAAACTTGGTTAAGTGTAACAAGTTTCTCAACAAACGTTTGTTTTATATGGGGCTAATTTACTCAAGTGACCTAGCTTGGAAATAAAGTCAATAAATCTTAACATTTTATACGGAAAAAACCTAAAATACATTCAAATCATATTTGGCCAGGTCAACTCTATAAATAACTTTCACAATACTTTAAAATTAAAATTATATTCTAATATAGCGTATTGAACTTTAAAACGTGTATTTTCATTGTTTCAATGAAATTAATGTGTGGTTCAAATTGTGGAATAAAAAAAAAACCTTATCAATGTAAAAGCGGAAACAATTCGTTTTAACAAAAGCGTTTGTATAAAAATGGTTTGGTCAAAACTTGTGTGTTTGCATTGCACTTATTTTTTATTTTTCCTGAATTATATATTAACCGCGGCAAGCATTGGTTTGAAACTGATTGGTTGGTATGAAAACAAGTCTAAATTAACTTGGGTTACTCGTGCTGCTTTTGTTTTATATTCGCTTCATAAATTTTATATAACGTCACAAAAATGGTTTAATAAATGAATATCGTTCTGAAGTCGACACTATACTATATACACCTTCTAATTGTAACTAATTTTAATTATTTTACATTTGTTTTACTTATAACAAATAACAAGTTGAATAAATGATACAGTTTAGCAAAAAGAAAAATAAATTAATGCATATAAACATTGAAACCAACCCGCCTGCCTAGCGTGGTGACTATGGGTAACACACACGAGTTCACGCCATTTTTGGCACGAACTTGTGGAGTCCTATGTTTAGCAGTGGACTGCGATAGGCTAAAGTGAAGTGATGAAGTGATAAACATTAAAAAAACACTGTACAAGAAAACTTTGATAACGTATTCATAAATACTAAAAAAATAAATAAATAGTATGCTCTACACATTTATTTATAGTTTTTTATTATTATTAATGTTAAAAAACACGTTATTTAAAAGGCAATTTAAAGTTGAATAATGTAATGTAATGAATATAAAATATGAATTAAAAATCTTTTCGAAAATTAAATCTTATAAAGAACAAAGAACGATTAAAAAAATAAATCTAAAGGCGAATCCAAATCCGACCTGATGGGATCAGACAATCGGATACAAATCGGTCGTGAGCGCCCGGTTCAAAACTGTTGCTTTGTTTCATGTTCGCCAGTGCATTAGCAGAAGAGGATTAGTTAATGGATTATTAAAGACATTCGTATGTCTGTTTTCTTTACTACTGCTACTACCACTAAAAATGTTCCTTTGTAGTTCGTATTCATAAACGAAAAAGCATTAGCACTTTTTAAAGAACTCCATTATATGTTTTAAAAGCAAAAGATGTTAAAACCTTCTACATTGTGATTCAATTTAATTATAGGACATAATTAGATAGACAAGTTTTTATTATTATTTTCTGAGCGTAAAAGAAAGAATAAGTTATTTAAAATGTCGTAATATTGTATAGTGCATTGTCACAAAGTAATATTTTAGACAGTGAAATAATTTATTGTTTGTTTCCGAATAAAGTAAATGAAAGTAATTGATGCGTTGTCAGTAAAATATTACTCACGCCTGTAGCAGGTTTTTCTGAAATTTGTATATATGTATGTAGATTACGCAATAGATTTTATAGCGATATATAAACTAAATTTATGTTTATATAAATTATGTACCTCTATTTTTGTTGTTTTTTTTAATAAACTTGTTCAACTATTTATTCAAATTAGTATAAAAAGTCGCAAAATATTATGTAACTGATATCAAAACCACAAACTAGGCTGGCGTATTTAATAATAGAGTAGGTATAAAAATATTGGGTAAGTTATAAATACGTAAAATCTCACAATAAGATTATTTCTGAGCCTGTTGAAGATTTATTTATAAACGGGTGTTCAGTACAAGTGCACATCGAGTTTTCAATTACACAAAGTGATGGCCGCAGAGCTGTGGTTGCACCGCAAAAAAACGGTGCTGTGGTCGAGCTGCGACCGCTTACCGCGCGATTAGCAGAACGAAAACAAACACAAATCTAATGAAAATAAGGTTTGTTTTGGTCCAAATCATATAAGAAAATCGAGTAACCACTTTTCGAAAGGTTCAAGGAAAACTCAATCGCTTTTCCATGTGAAGCTCTCAGTGGTTTATTGCGTTATTACCTGGACGTGTCTGCCGCGCGGGACGGCAGCAATTTGGGAAGAAAAGCACGATATTTTTTGACGAAAAAGATCGTATTGAGCAAGAGCTCAAGCTGTGAAGAAAGCTGGCACCTATGTCAGAATCTTTCGTATCGAATCTTTCTTTGATCAAAAGCAGAACACAACCGTACAATAATATATAAGTTTTATTTGCACAAAAAAGACACTTCGGTTTTGTAATTCCTACCTATTACAAATATTTTAATATGAATTTATGTAAATTATTTATTTTTCGCATTAGATATTATATAGCGTCATATAAATTTAATATACTACTAAAACGTTAGATTACAACTACGATTTTATGACACAGCTTGTTTGTTATACGAAATAAAGTTTAAGGTTATTTAATTAAAAAAAAAAAATATCGTAAAGACATTACATATATAAAGCAGTAATTCATTTTCTTAAATCTAACAAAAGCATCTTTTAGTAAATAACTATTACCCTTTGTTCAAACATCAAGTTTCACTTTATAAATAAAAATAAGGTCTGATATTGCACCTTCACTGTTTAGGGTTATATGAGGGGTCGAATGAATCGACCAAAAGAAAAATTGGCAACGGAATTGAATTACGCAACCTTTACGACAATCCTATAACCCGGAATACTATTCAATAAAAGTGTTAGAAATCACTAAAAGATTTGTTCCAATAATCGTCCGACAAAAACCGTAACTCGGTCTTAGAGCCTATGAAATAAGAGTGGTTGTCAATAAAATAAAATAATAACTGGTCAATAAAACCTCTCTACGCGGATCCGGGGAAATATGTCAGATACGTCTGTTCTCGGAAATAAAGGAGAGTCGGGCAGACGGAGGCGTAAAGTGGTCTGCCGTGGACGAAATTTGATCTCTGACAAGGCGAGATCACAAACATCAATCGAAGTGTAATTGGAGGGCTTTAGTGTCGTCCAAATGATATCACCTATCTTAAAAATATCGAGGGTCTTTTTCCCGTGACAAATAAATTTGTAACTGCTTCTGGGAGTCACGGTAAAATTTTACGACGCTATAGGATTACACGAAAAATTACTTGATTTTTATTGGAATACATTTTTGACTAGATTAAAGTTGAATCTTTAGTAATAACTAGCTTCTGCGCGCGACTTCGTCGGCGTGGACTCCGCTCCTATTGGTCTTAGCACGATGACACATAGCCTATAGCCTTCCTCGATAAATGGGCTATCTAACACTGAAAGAATTTTTCAAATCGGCCCAGTAGTTCCAGAGATTACCGCGTTCAAACAAACAAACAAACAAACAAACTCTTCAGCTTTATATATTAGTATAGATTATATACATTACATATACTATTACGATTGCTTATAATAGCTGATAATTATATAAGATAGAGTAAATTTAAATAAATATTTAAATAATAACCATTAAGTTTAACAAGCAAACCGAATAGGACCAATAGAAAATTGTTAAAAATAAACAAACAAAAAAAAAGTATTACAACACGCAGGCATTCTATGTCCTAGTCTGGGAAAAGCCCACGTTTTATCGACCATTTAGTACTTATATCCAATCGCCGATACAGGTAGGCAATACCTAATGGCTTTTACGCCCAAGCACTAAAATGTAATAGGTAATTGGAGTCACATCTCGTAGACTAAACCTGGTTCGTACGTTTAATAAATCGCATCCAGTAGAATGATTAATAAAATGATTTTAAAAGGGTCCAATTAGAAACCTTTAATCCAACATTATGTAAGAAATAATTGATACAAAGTCACAGAAATATGATAAAAAAATTTAAACTGTACAAAGAAATTGTATCTCATTCAGTCATTTAACTTCTTCTTTTTCTGTCTTTTCTCGTTTCACAAGTTTATTTGTCATCATTTTCGATAATAACTTATTTACCTCTAGTATATAATACATATACAATATAATTATATGTATATACCAATTATTTTCAAATATCTAACAGTATATATGTATATTAAATATTGGAAAGATACAGGAGTTATCACTAGTAAAAAAACAGTGGCATATCGTTTGAAAATTCTAATTTTTAAACAAAAGAATTTAACTATTTATGCAATAACCTTAAACTGTATACAAATCCGACATTCCGAAGAATCAATGCAACATGCTCCAGACGAGCTCATAACAATCGAGCCGAGAAATTGCCGACCTGGACCGATCTGCGCAATAACCTCCGACTTCTCATTATGCAGATTGCCCTACGGTTCACATATGCATTCACTAAACATCTTGGTGAGCTCGACTCAGTATTGCGGTAGGAAGTGGTTTTCGGATGCATAGTGTACCAGAAATTAATATACTATTTGGCTCAAATAGAGTATTTTAATATTTTAATTTTTATTTAAACATTTACTAAAGGTGAGCTCGAGTCAGTGCCGCAGAAAGAAGTCGATTTCGAATACATACAGTACAATATTTTGTTATATTATACAAATGCAAATCGAAGCATTCTAATATTTTTCATGAGTCAATCTGAGTATTAAATAATTCTGATACAAATCGATTTATCCAAAATAAAGATCACACAAAACAATCTCCATACCACACTTTCAGTTGGAAATAGAGATGAAAATGCTTAATCGTGGACGAAACTGTACAACAAGTTGATTTCTAATTACTAATATCGCTTTCAAGTTCGGTTAGCCTGAACTATTTCTCTCAATATTAATAAACGCCTTCAATCCTCGGCAGAATACCTTGTGCATTAGAGAGTATAAATTATACAAATATTTGAATGACTAGTATGCGACGGTACAATGTTGATTAAATGAAAAGTTTAGTTTCACTATTTGCCGGCATACAGTTCCAATTATTAAGATAATGTGATGATTTTATCTTTTATTTAATAGAAACAAGTTGTAAAAGAAAATAACAGAATATGTTTTAATGGCGTGGTATACTTAGCTATCACTTATTTTTTGGATTATCATAAATTTAAATTTAAATTTAGTATATTCACGAAATTATATTGTAAGTACAAAATAAAACTTAACTTATACATGCGATATTTGTTCAAATCTCGAGGGTGTGTTACAATCCAGAATGCTTTTATGTAAGTAACAGTGTACATGTAAGAGTGTCGACTGGTATAATCTACATAATTGGAAGTCGTCGTAGGATATTGCGTCCACGTGAGGCTGAGCAATTTTCTGCGTCATTTCCGGTTGATCGTCCACTCAGCTGCCCGATTCGATGCGCTTCTTTACGCTTAATTAATGTAAATATGTTACTATAAATTGATTGAAGTGAAATTGCTTCGCTAATATAATTTATGGAGTTGTAATGAAAATTTGTCTATATATTTAAAAATATTTAAAAATGATAGAAAATAATATCCAATTCTTATGCTTCAAGATATTTAAATAGTTTGTCCATCATATTGGAACTTGGTAGCACGAAATTTAATTTTTAGGCTTTTAATTGCATATTACACATACCACGACTGTTCAGTATAATCTGATCTAAAGCGAGCTTTACGAGCAGTTGGGCAGTTCTAGCGCAAGAAAGTCGAAACATAATATATGTAGTACACATATTCTTACAGGTTCTAAATTATGTGATATAGTACTTAGGTATTACTTTAGCACTTATTTTTATAAATAAAATTTTTACGCGTGCAAAGCCAGGGGGAACAGTCGTGATTTATTTGTAAAATCGGTAATTCAGACCAACCAACAGCAATGTAAATATCCCTCTATAGATAATCGAAGTGGTAGTGACAACTAAAGTTTTAAAAATTTCATAACACTCATATAAAATTTACATTACTTTACATAATTAGGTAATATAAACAATTGGAGAATTAGAGTACGGCAAGTAAAAGGAAAAACCGATAGACTATTATAGTCGAATAAGACAAAACCGCTTTGTGCATCCGAGCTACGAAGAAACCGCTACGGACCTCCAGTGCACAGTGGTCTCAGACGATGAGCAAGACAAGTATCTATTACTTCACAATTCTGAATATTTTTTTTAAACCCGACTAAAAAACGCGTCATACCGTTTTCACCAATACGACAAGTTGGCGCAGCGGTTGCAACACTGGCTGTGCTACGGTCGCGGGTTGAATCTTTCCATGTAGCAAACATTTGTATAGGCCTAACAGGTTTTTGTCAAGGTCTGGGCGTTTGTGCTTTTGTATTGTGTGCGTCTTCGGATACCCGACATAGTAGTATAACCTCGTAGGGGCTGTTGATTATGAGGTGCTTATTTATTTAGTGTAAGAAAATTATATGAAGCCAATTTCTTTAATAAAATGATAACCTACCAAATGTCAGTCAGACCGAAGACCGTTCGCATCAGATGGCATAACAATATCCGTTGATTACTTTTTGCCGTCAAAACATAGCAAAAACTTCACATTTATAATTACAACTCGTTACTGTTTATATGAGATTCAGACAACGTCAGCGACTGAAAACAAGAGTAGGCATAGCCAGCTTTAATTAATTCCTGGATTCATTTATTATTGAATTTTGTAATTACATATTTTCAAGTCGCTTAATCACTCTTAACCGTGTTTTATAGCGATAGACATGAGAATTATTATTAAATTACGTCTAATATTCATTTTGAGTATTAAGTATTGATAAATTGGTAGATTGTATGTGCGGATAAAACGAAATTTTAAGTAACCAAATATTTACTAAAAGATATTAATACGAATAACTTTATAACAAATATATAAATAAAAAATTAAAACTCGAAATTTATAAAAAAAGTTAAGAAAAAATAAGTACACTAGTGTCCAAAATAAAAATAGCTTTTTTGTTTTATTTCTCTTTAAGCAAAAAAAAAAAAAACTCCACTTCAACGCTGTTTATAAGAATAAAAATTAAAATACATACTATTTTATTTTAGACCCTTGAAAACACGGTTTTCAATCGTCAATTTATCCAGTATATTTTTATGTATGGTATCAAAAATATTTTACACAGTAGTCCGGTTTTCAGGATTCATTTTATTATGTTTTTTTTTTCTGTAACTAGGTCGGCAAACAAGCGTACGGCTCACCTGATGGTAAGACCGTAGCCTATAGACGTCTGCAACACCAGAAGCATCGCAAGCACTTTGCCGACCCTATCCCCAATCCCCCCAGGAGTATGAAATTGGTACAATATAAGTTAAAATTAAACTCCTCTAAGTTCATGATGGCCGATACAAAAACAGGTTAATAAATTAATTATTCTCTTACAAAATTTTACTTTTCAACAAGTCTACTACGCATAATTTAATATAATATATTAAGTTAAATAAATTTGACTATACCTACTTGACTTTAATAAGTGATATCCTTAATGATGTATTTAAATGTATAACTCAGACAATTAAAATATAGAAGACAGATTGATTGAAAACAACGATTTTTAAATTTTTAAATGAAAAAAAAAAAAAAACGTTCGATCCTTTTATGTGTAACGTGTGTACGTGATTTTTTTATATAGTATTTTATTTATTCAAAATGCATAAAAGGTCAAAACATCGAAAAACAAGACATTATTATGTAAATATGTCTACAAGCTAATTGAACGGTTATTTAAGTAATTAACTTAAACTATGTTAAATTTTGACAACGCAACTCACAAAAGTCAAACATATGACAAAACGCAAAACCTGAAGTTAAGTGAAAGATAAATAAACTCGCAAATTGAATTTTACATTTTTTGCTTGGAGCGCTGCACAATTATTTTTTCAAAAAATAAATAAAATTAAAATAAATTAAAATCTTTTAAAAAACTTGCCAAACTTCTACATCGTACCTTTGTAATGTAAGTAATAGCGTTTTATTAACCATCCAAAATTTATTAAAGATTAACAAAATTAAAAAAACGCCGAAAATACCAATATTGCTAATCAACCTTATTTGTATAAGTTAATTTAATTAATTTAACTGATTCTGTTCGTAAATATTGAAAGATACATGAGCTGGCTAATTCAAGAAACGAATAAATTAAAGCATTGGTATCGTATAATTATAGCAATTATGTTAAAATAATATATAATTAAAGTCATATAAAGTTATAATTTTTTAATAAAACTAACAGTCCGTTACATTTATTAAATAAAAAATAATATATGTACATAATGAGTTAATGATCCTTTTTATTCATTTTATTAAGTCAGTTAGAAATTAGCCGCAAACATTTTAATTGTTTACATCGGCTAGTGTTAGCTTGTAAAACTTGGTTCATTGACTTTTGTTTATGACTCTTCAAATAGAATTATGTGCGTTACCACGTGCCGTTAATATGAGGAAGAATATATATAGCCATTTACAGAAGTATGCGATCACTTAAGCTTTACATTGAGTGAATATTCAAGTCCAGTGAACAAAAAATTCTTTGTAGAAAATCTTTGAAGAGTTATTTTCATTTATCGCTTTTTGATGCAAATATTAACGATGTTTTTGCTTAGTATTTTAATCGAAAATACAAAACGGATTTAATTTCAAATATTGCATTTAGTTTACTGTAAAATTAAATAAGACTGAATATTTCCTTTTTTTAATTCTCTTTAAAGTGTATAAAAGTAATATTGTAAAGGAATGTTGTGAAGCGTTACGATCGATGCATCTCGCTCTTCCTATCTCATCACGCGATGTGCCGTGCCGTATTTTTTTTTTTTTTGATGAAAGCCCCCATTTATAAGCTGAATACCTTCAACGCACCACTGACTGAACAGTTTTTCTACCGTGTGTAATGTCAGTCAATCATAATTGTTTTTGTTTTATAACACAGCTACGTTATTATTACCACTAGACATTTTAAAGGCGGGGAAAATATCAACATCTAATTCAACAAAAGCGAGGAGAAAATGTGCTGAAAATGAAAATAGAATAAGCGGTAAATGCATCAAATAAACACAAAGAGACTTAAAAATATTTTATAAAACGTCGAAAGGAGCTGAGGAAATTTAAAGAGCAGGTGTCTTCGGATTAGTGTAGATAGGGTCACGTACAACCACTGAGATGTGATGACATTGCAATCCTAGCAAGTGCAGTTGCGTGCAAATGGGATCGCTTAGAGAGATCACTGCAAATAACCACATCACAGCCGAGCTCGGGGAACCTTACAAATAATTATTATCAGTGCGGAGACTACTTGAATTATTCGACGTGGGCAAACGGTGCTTACAAGCAAATAATATACGTAATCAAAAAAGTTTCATTGAAATTTTAATACTTTATTAACCCAAAAAGTATATAGTTTAATTGTAATATTATAAGAAAAATAAATAGAAAGACAATTGCATACCTATCACGAACATTTTGAAGGTGTTTAAAATATTGTAAAGTTCTTTTTAGTATTTATAAAGGATATTTAACCAAAAACATTTATGTCAACTGATTACTCGTATTTATTAATATGGTCTACCGATGTTAATATTTGTAACGTGTCGATATTTAGCGCTGCCGTAGATATTGGTTCGATAGAAAAACAAAAAGAAATATTCACTTCCATAGGTCGACTTCAAAAAGAATTTGTAATTGGGTGTTAGTGAGTTTTTTTTTCATCTACAACGACAACCGTATATATCGTTCTTGTTTTACTGAAGTGACGTATAGACGTCACCTCATCATCATCATTGTGCTTTTTCATTTAACAACACGTTACTGATTCCGGAGACGAGAAAACTAAAGCTGTCAACTGAAATATCATGAAACGTGAAATCAAACTCAAGCCATCTTACTTCTACACAAAGCGTTTTGAATACAAAGCAAAAAGTTCTGACTCTGTTTTAAATAATTTACAAACTTTTTTGTTTTGACATTTTATTAACAATTAGAATATATTTTTTGTTTCTTTTTTAGTTTCAGTTGTAACATAATTCGACCACCGAGATCAGAAAATTGAAAAAAATTACTGTCAGTTCACTTGTTACGTAAAGAATAGTAGCAATTATTTAATTGTAAAAATAAAATAGCAATTCTTAAACCAAAATTATCGTGTAAATAAATTGTGCTTTATATTTTGTGAATTTCTGATTCTTATTTTCACGAAAAATACCATACGAAATTGGAATTTAAGCACAGAACGAATGACAATAGATAAAAGAACAGCACGAACTGAAAATATTCCGACTGTTTGCGTTATTAGCCGAGCCAATCACAATCGTGGAGCTTGCAGTGAACTAAACGCCACACCAACAAAAGAGCCGTAAAGAATGGCCCACCGACACACTCGTGCTAATAAAATAGTTCCGAGCAACAGGTTGGAGCGGCCCGCTTCACTGGGAATACAATAGCAATACTACCACCGTTTCTCTACGATCCTGCTACTAAGTACTTCAGACATCTATGCTAGGTTTTCTTAAGAGACATAGTTCTAATATCCCTCGAGCCGAGGGTTTACAGTGAAACTTCGCAATAAGAAATATGTTATGTTTAGTTATTTCTAGTTTACTTCAAAACTACATTAAACTTTAGGTAAAGGTCGGTTTAAGTTTTAACGAAAGGTTTTTTTCTAAGAACCGAGTGATAATTACGAAACAAACTAGGTAAAGCTAACCGCCGTTTATAAGATGACATAAAACACAACTACGAACTTCAAGCTCTTAATTCCCGGTTCGCGTGTACCGCGAGGTTCTACAACGGGATTTACAAGTTGTACTATTAGACCGAATACTGGTTTCAGTTAAGGTTAGCCGCGGCTTATCAAAGTTTCACAAAACTTTTTTGCAAGTAAACTTTTATCGAACATTTTTAGCACAGTAATACCCATAAGGTTTTTAGTCAATTGTCATTACTACGTTTGACCCCTTTTAGGTAAAGAGTAAATCCTCTTACATCTAATTACGTGTGAACAAAAGCCCGCGTTAGTTAATTTAAAACAGTCAACGCAGAACAATCTATTAAGCAAAACAGACGGTACACGCGCTGCGAAAGCGGCATTAAGTGAGGAGTGACAAAACTTGAGTCGGCTACTAATTAGCAATACAAACATGAATCAGAGGCTATTAGTTGTAATTGAATTGTCGCCAGCGTCGAAGTTGGCACCGTGGTAAATTTAAATATCACGGCTTTTAGGACGCGGTTTTATTACTGTCTGTACGCGACGAAGCAAGTCTCTTGAGTGAAATTTCATTAAATCATTTGGAAATTTTTATTTTAATAACTGCGTGATTTTTTATATAGCACGTAATGTACGTCTTTCGTGTTTATATACATTGAGTCTAAACGTGAGCATTGTTTTCGAATCGACTAATAAATATTCATAGCAAACAAATGATGCAAAATTACCGCGGCATCTTCGGCCGACTGAGCGCCCTCGAGACCGCAACGCGGCGACAATTTTTCATTGAAATTTTATAAAACACTTTTCTTGCTCCGAGAAAATTATCTCCCCCATTGACTAAAATTTTTCACGGCAAGTTAGACATCAATCCATTACATTTTTTCATTTTTATCTTTAAACCGTCATGGAGACGTAGAATTGTGTTAATTGCGGGTTTGGATATTTTATAGGTATTTGTGTAGAAAATAAAAGTATTTTCCACTCACAGAGGCCTAAATAGACCGCAGTAACTTGTTATAAAAAGGGTTGTTTATTTCCTTGCTTAAAATGTTACAAAAAATGAACACTTAAAATACGACGAGAGAAAGACGAAAAACTTTATATTGTCTGAACCGTTGCTATTTAAAAAAATGTTTTATTAGAGATAAAATATCAAAAATTATCTGGCGCTAGAATAGCATGTTTTTTTTTAAATTACTTATTTACTATATATTTCTAGCACGATTAACTCAATATTTTAAAATTTTAGGTATGGTTTTTAATGGTTTTATGACATTATTACATATATATGATTTAATTTTATCTTTATACGTAATTAAAAATTAATTATTAAATGTATTGCTATGCGCGAAACTCAAGGACGGCCGGACCTGTTCTGCTATTTTTAGTAGTTTTGTGATATTTACTAAAAGAGTTTAAATAATGGAATTTTAAGAAAATTTAGTAATATAGAAAATGTACAATAAGTTATATTTAAGTTGTTTAAGTTTGTATATTTTATTTAAGTTAATGTATTTTGGGTTTATCGAATTAAAATTATTTAAATAAAAAATCCAAATTATATTAAATCATAACATGTTATAAATATGTTAAAATATATTGAAACAAGTAAGAATGAATACATATACGTTCGTCCATTCGTATATTTTTTATATATGTAAGAATAATAAATATATACTTGTGATGCTCAGCTTAACCCCCTGTAGAGCAAGCAGGGTCAGTGCAAACTGCGCAAACGGACTAGTCTAAACTTTTATTTATAAATACTTTATAAATATAGAAATCGTGTAATTAGTCACTTGTACATAAATCTGGTCAAATTAAGCTAATTTTCTTTACTTAAAACATTTGGATTGGTCCAGATGTATTTAAGTAATTAATGAATCTAATCAAACACCCCGAGCCCATCGGTACAGCGGCGACAAGATTTACGTATATAATATATCAAGGTAATGCAGGTGAGGCAAAATTATTAAGTCACTCACTGCTACCTCACGAACGGTTCCTAAGTATATTCTCACGTAAATCTATGGCTATATACTTATTAATTGCCAAACATACGTCATACGTGTGGAAGGCACGCATTTGCGCCGTCACATATCTGCTACCTACATCTCAACGCCCCTAATATTCTCGTGTGGGTAAGCATAAATTAGAACTCGAATTTCATTCCCTTGTTTCAACATTTGAACTTTACTTATGGGTGTCGCAGATGTCAGAAAACTAGGCGGGATATGGCAGAGAATAAAGTTTGCCTTAAGACTTCGCACAGAAAGGGTTAAGGTAAGGTACGGCGAGGGTCTATCACTTAAGTTTTCTGTTTCTATTAAGTTTATTGTAATATAATGTACATTTTCAGTTGTCGCCAGGTGTTGCTACGGACTCGAGTTATTAAGTTATTTGAATTGCTTTATTTTATGTCTACCAAAATTGTATTAGTTATAGCGAATATTGTTTGTATTTAATAATTACTACGCACAATCGGCTGTGTAGGTATTGAGTTTATTTCTACAATACTTTCTATGGTAGACACCTTTAAGAAATTAATTATTCTTTAAAAATGTGTGTAAATGGCCTTATAGGATTATCGTATTGTACGAAAAGCCAATGCATTGTTCGATGTTTTATTGAAAAGTCGAAAATAGTTCCGTAATATTCCATCGACATACTTGCGATGAAGATGGCATGTGTTAATTACATTTTATGAAAAAGTTAATTTGTTGTCAAATTCATATAATTTTTGTTTATATTAATGTAAACTTTAACGAAATAACACCTATGTTATGTTGGGGAATTTATTACATAAAATGTTATTTACAGATATGAATATGTGACACTGCCACTAGTACATTTGTTTGTTGCATTTGTAAGTGGCGTAATGTAAGTGGCAGTGTCACAGATTTATATAATTGAGAAGTATTTGAGTATAAATCAACCGTCAACAAGAGATTATCAAGATACTTATCAATTCGTTGCTACTGTTGCCTGATAGAATATAATGCTTGAAATAATATCAACTTTTAATAAAAACAAGAATTATTAAAAATATATTACGACGTTATTCAGTACGAAGATCAGAAATTATTTACGTGGTTGTGAAATACTTTATTTTTCGTCGTCGCTTAAGGCTACAATCTGTCAAAAACTTAGAAGTTGACGTAAAACAATTTTATATAAAACAAATAAAAAGTATATTATAATAAGTTCTACTTTTTCTTTTTACTTTTTGACGTATTTCAAACGTTTAGAGGAAAACAAAGAAATAATTTAATGCATAAAGGTATTTCTCTATTATATTTTTGTTAGCTTTGTTTTAGAGGAGACTCAACATGCGTAACTATAACTATATATTCAAAATTACTTATCATTTTCTATACGAGAGTGGAAGATGCGTTTAAATTCTAAGCTCGATTTCAATTTCGAGACCGTATACCGTTCATCGTTGTTTTTGATTAAGTATAATGGAATATTAGAATTTTCAAAGCTCGCTTTTACTTTGAATCGCACAAAGAGATTTAATCCGCTAGTGGGCATATTAAATATCTTTTAGTACGCTTTATGTAATACTGATATTAATTAACGGGGTTCCTCGAACGAAATGTAATGGTTGTAGTGAATAGTATCCTACGTTATAATACAGTGAGGGTCTAATTGCGAGCGATCGTTATCGTTATTGCTTTACCATTGGCGTTTTCACTCGGAGATCTGATAATGCATAAATTAATTTGGGAAACTGTATTTCAACAACAACATTAGTAAACTAAAATTATTTATGTACAACACCAAATTTTCGTTTTATAAACATTTACGTATCAATTTACTGTTGCGGCCGCGAATTTACTTTCAATTATACACATATAGATACATATCCTGTTATATAAACTGCCGGTAAATCTAGTGTTAGATGGTATTGTATACAGCTTATTTAAGTCCTTCTGGGTCCTACTGTAAGCACTCGCATGCATGTTTAATTAATTTCAAATACCAATTTTGTATATACCTAAACAGTCCGTGCGAGGCACTTCTAACTCTATACGGCGTGACTGAAACTATTTCTTAACTCTTTGACACTTATTGGCGTGTTTTAGTTATTTCAATTGCAGATCATTTTTAAAAAAATAAGACAATGTTACGTATGAATAACATTCATATTATGGTATTTGTTTTAGTTCAATCACGATTCAGCCTGTAATATCCCACTGTTGGGCATAGGCCTCCTCCCCATGTAGAAGAAGGATCGGAGCTTAATCCACCACGCTGCTCCAATGCGGGTTGGCGGATATATTCCCTACAATGAGTAACGATCGCTATCAGGTGTACCTACATGATAACAACCGGGACCGACGGCTTAACGTGCTCTCCGAGGCACGGTGGGGAGACCCACAAGGACTGCACAAACACCCAGACCACGGTAAACATCTGTATGGCCAATACAAATGTTGTCGTGTGCGGGGATCGAACCCGCAACCGCCCGCGCAACAGCCAATCGCAATCCAGTGATGTGACCGCTGCGCCAACGCGGCGTCACATTGTTTAGTTAATAATATTTTTTTTGTATGTCCACATTAATTCATTTCATTATATACATTAAACATATATTATACACGAATTATATTACTTTAATACTTGCGGATCATAGAACCACGTTTGAGTGTTTATCAGAAAGATTCTCGCATAAATTTATAAGAAACAGCGGAGTCAACGTTTTTCACATCACATACATTATAAGTAAAGAAGCGGGGTGGAATCAAGAGGCCGTTTGCTCGAGCTCTTATTTCCTTGACTCAGCTGAGGTCGGATTAGGCTTCTTGTCGCACGCATTCAGATTTCGCTCTCGACAATCACGCCTCAATTTTATGAATTATATTCCATATCATTTAACTGCACGCAAATAATATCGGTGATTTATTATTAAAAAAATATTATGAAATGGACTAATTTTTAAATTATGAATTATGATTTATCTCACTAAGCTTTTTTTATTAAGTTTGCAAACAAGCGTACGGTCCGCATGATGATAAGCGAATACCGTTTAAGAACGCTAACAACACTAGGAGCATTGCCAGCGCGTTGCAGACCTTCCTCAGGAGTTCTGGGTATCTTACTCACCACAGAAACACTAGGTCGTCTCTAAGTACTTCCCCAGTCGGGTTGTTCCAAATTGTGAGGAGCATATTTCCTGCTATACCCTATCTCAAAAAAAAAAATGAGCTAATGCTAAACAAAAAACTATGCTTTTAACTTATTACTGTCAGTAATAATTCAATAGTTCACATTGTTATTCCTCTGTATCGGGTTAATATACTTCATAGTTTCAGTATAATAATAATTATTACGATTTTTGACTATATTACCGAAAGAGAAAAGTATTACCTTTACGGATATTGATCCGAAATATTATACTGTGCGAATATACAGGAATAAAAAGCAAATTTAAATACTAAGTTTCAGCAATTATTTATCAGATAATTACCTGAAACTTCCAAAATTCTTCTGAAGTTCAAATAAAACTGAAAGATAAATATCTCAAAGTAAAACGAAGACAGCGCGATAACTAAAACTTAGTCCAGGTCAGTCAAGGTTTAACCTCGCCATCAATAACTATATTCTCGGAGGTGGTTTTAAGGGCGACGCCAGACGTTATCTGATGTAGTAGCTCCGGATTAATTAACTTAAATGCAACAAGTCCGAGTTTGCGTTGCTCTCGAGAACGACAGTCCCGTGTTTTATTATGGAAGCTGCTGAATTAAATAAGGAGACAGTAAAGTTCTTCATGATCGCAGTAGGTTTCGGGTTCTTATCAAAGTGAATTGTATTCTAGTGTATTTGTCTTAGAGTCTATAATGTTTCACACCGTTCAATTAATATGTAAGGTAAGACATAAATAGTTACGACCCGCGGCTTTAACGTTTATCAAACTATAAGGTTACAATATTTTTGATTCCAGGGATATTGTTAGAATTATAACATTCGGAGTATTAAAACAGATTTGATCGATTTTCTTTTTTCACAGAAATTGTTGGCATTTTTAACACAAAATATTAGTTTAGTTAATTTCTTTTAAAATTTAACTCGTTCAAAGATTAATTGATATGAAAAGTCGCGTTTGCTCAGCTCTGCAGTTCGCTGTGAATTTTAAAATTGTGAATAAAATTCAAATGTTCTTCTACTTAAATTTTCGTAGTTAAACTAGCTACTTGTTCTGCGCGACTAATTAATTATAAAGTGTATTTAAAATCTTTATTTGTTTTTCTCTATAGAAAACGAGCTTTATGGTAAAAAGATAACATAAAGAAATAAATATAACTTTATATGTATACACACATATTATGTAGCTTATAAACGGTACAACATTGTATCTCCCGTTTATTTTAGAATAACGATACATTGTATCTTATATAGTTCAATTCATTTTGGCGCTCGGCTATACGTGTGCGCGTACTCGTAAATATGCAACTTTACATGTGCTCCAGTGTGGCGGCGATATTCGATCGAGTAACACGTGTTCTTATCGCTTTGTTATACAAGTTCAGTAAATGATTATATAAAACTAGACATTTTTGAAGAAAAAGAAATATTGTACTATACTAGGTTGCCTGGAAGAGATCGCTTTTCAGCGATAACGCCGCCCTTTGTACCTGATACTTTGTAAAAAATCTGATATGTATTATTTCTGTTTTGGTGTACAATAAAGTGTATTGTTATGTTATGTTATGTTACTATTTTATACAGAGAAAACATATAGGTAACTACTAATGCATCAACTTTAATAAAAGCTTGAAGGCTGTACCTCATTCATACGATAAATTTTTGGATTTTACTCCTTACGAAATTATATAAGGTACATAGTAGGAAAAAAATATAGAGGGTTAGATCGTATGGTAAAACTGATGCTGATACTCCGTGACGGTGAGGGTGACGTTTAACAGCACTTTTACCTGTTTATGTAAGATATAGGCATAGTATAACAACATTTATTAATAATAATATTAATCTTTTGTAATATTAATTATAATTTTACTCATTTAATAGAAAATGTAATTTTTAAATGTAACGATAATCGTTTTTAAGGAGTAAACTCCAGTCACTTGTCGGAACTGATAGTTATTTTCCTCGTTTATAATATTAAATTTTCCAGTACCGAATATTAAAATAATGAAATAAACCATTTAATATATAACATAATATGTTCAAGATAGTCTTATCTGTCTAGAGATATTAATTCAATGAATTATGAATCTTATGGTATAGCAATATGATTTCAATTACTGTGATCTATATCTCTACACGGAAGCGGCCTAATGACGGCTACGAGTACAATAGCACGTGGTCCTTGTTATTGGTATCTGACCTGACCGCTACGAGCGATTTGTCCAAATGAGATCCGGACCTCTGGAGGCTTTGTTATTTTTCCTTCCAATACTCGTCGGCTCGTGATGTATTGACTCGAATCCGCCCGTTTGTGGGTTAAAAATACTCTTATATGAGTATTTTCTTGTTGTATTTCTTTTTTTTTTTAATTATCTTGAGTATGAATCGACGTTCGGTTTAAAGGACTTCCGATTAACAAACGTAAATATTTTTTCATTATTTCAGTATTACGTTGATTGTTTTTAAAGCAGAAAAAATATTAATTGGTTTCGATTATCGACGAAATTAGGAATTAGAATACAATGGATAGGAGCTAAATATTGACGTGTGGCTACTCGTAATCCTTTACAACGTCGATTAATCATGCCAGCTGGTAGAGTACATTCGCTACGGGCGGCGGCCGCGACTGTCCTGCGAAGCTTCGAGCGTGTACTTTATGCGATAATCCTTTACTGGCTAATCGGATGCACGCTGAAATACTGATAAGAGGTTTAACGCTACATTGATTAATGATGGAATTTGTGTGAATTAAGCGAACAAAAATTAATTTAATTTTATTGATATATTTATCGACACCGACGGTTAGTGCGATGTATTTGTTTTAATTGGGTTTATACCATATAACCTCACTATTTAAAAAAAAAATTGAAAAGGTTATTTTATCATATCACATCCAAAGAAAAAAAAAGAACATATAAGTTCGAGAAGTGTCTCTTTTTTAAGTCCGATTATGATTTTAATGAGCAAATACATTAAAATTAGTCTCACTTGTATTAGAAAACAGAGCTAAAGATAAAAATATAGGATGAGATTGATTTTATTGATCTTCTTTAGTGACAGTATTAAACAATGTACTTCTATTTAAAATAACTCGTTAAATCTTAATTTTTCGTCGACGCAAATAATACATTAAGCGAAGGATATTAATTCGCTTAAAATAAATAATCGTATTAAAATAATAGTTAAACG
This sequence comes from Melitaea athalia, assembly GCA_905220545.2. Taxonomy (NCBI): domain Eukaryota; kingdom Metazoa; phylum Arthropoda; class Insecta; order Lepidoptera; family Nymphalidae; genus Melitaea; species Melitaea athalia. The sequence goes on along the minus strand of HG992180.1, from coordinate 8,576,922 downwards.
TAAAACTAACGTTATATTGTTTGCTTGGAGCTGACTTTAAAATAATTACTAATTATTACTTTACGGGTAATTTTTTATATTACTTTACTTAGTTGTTAACATAATAAAAAATATTTTTAATCGTTCTCAGATTAACATTTCAACGATTTCACATTTTTGCTAGAACGTTTTTATTCACACTAATAAATAAAAATCGGCGAAAGCTTATAAATAATATATACGTATTATACGTATATCTTACATAGGTAACAGCTAATAGCGCTGTAAAACGTAAATTTCAGCGTCACTAAGCATTAGCTTCACTGAGCGTCATCGTCAGTTGTTTCACACGATTTCACTAAGCACGTGTTTTTTATACAACAGGCCTTATAATCGTCGTACTTTATTAAAGACTTAACTCCAATGAGAGACGTATATTAGAATTACGTATCAGAATGAACTCGGAGGAGTAATCCAACATGTCACCAATACTTATTTGTGTATAATTTCGTGAGTAAAGCTCGTCACAGCCACGCCACTGCCCCGCCCGCCTAATGTTTCACTCGCGTTACTGTGACAACATCTACATTCAACCAAATTGTATTTTCGTGTTTTGACTTTTCCTTATAAATACTGTTATTAAGAAAGCGACACCGTGACAGGTGCTAATGTTTATTATTATCGAGTCCATTTGGAGTAATGTAAACAACGTAGGAGTATGTCGATGCGTGACTTTAGATTTGTGTTACTGTATTTTTATCGTCGCTACTTCTACGGTATACGAATTGTCATAAAATAATATTAGAAGAAAAATGAATAAGCCTGACAGTCTACTGACTAATAAAATATACTCGACTGTAATGTAACAAATTGTAACACCATTGGGCATGGCATTTTCTTTTGTAAAGCGAGTAGACTTCGAGTTCGGAGCGGATATATTCTTCATTATCGATTCGAGTATTCTGGGCTACCTCGGTTTATAAAAATGAAGCTTTGTTTATTTATTAGTGATAGGAATATAAAATTGTGATTTATCGATTTTTTTTACAAATATCTTTCTTGTATTATTCGAGAACTTCAGCGAATAAATTAAGCAGAATGCGGGGAAGGTAAGACGCCTGTTATCTCCTTCTTAATTTTATAACTTTTAGGACAAAATCTTAAGAGCAATTATTCCCATTTAAAATTATACTGAATAAGAGAGATTTTTTCCTCTTTATGAATTAAATCTTTTTAAGTGAGTTTTTGACTGTGAATTATGACATTATAATTACAAATTCACATTTTATACAAACATTTGTATAAAATTCTCGAGAAAATCGAACGTCAACTGTATTATCAATACATATTATAAAACAAAGTCGCTTCCCGCTGTCTGTCCCTATATGTGCTTAGATCTTTAAAACTAGGCAACGGATTTTGATGCGGTTTTTTTAAATAGATAGTGATTCAAGAGGAAGGTTTATATATATAATACATGCATAATATAGTAGAGAAACACTGATAATTTTAGAGGTTTCTAATGTGATGTCGTAAATAAACACATTTTTTGCGCTCAATTTGCAAACGCTGTCTGAACCCTACCTACGAGATAGATCAAAATAATGTTCTACAGTATTGTATATATATACCTTATGAAGGTCTACAAAAAAGTCCGCTATTCAACGTTGCAGGCTTAGATTGGAGCGTTGAGTGTTTTTCGCATTTCTAATTATATGTCGCTCTTTTAAGAGTAATAAGCATTGCACTCGTGCGAAGCCGGGGCGGGTCGCTAGTGACTTTATAAATATCAATGCTGTACCCGAGTAATAATGGTCTCATTTCCTCGCCATGTGGTCGACGGTGTTTACCGTAACTAAGAACATAAAATAGGCTTTATAAGGTGAGAGGATGGTAGGGTAGGACCGGTACATCATTACGAGAGCCCGCGTCATTTGTTTATTAAACACCCCCTGAGGTGGAACAGAATAATGGCAACGTAGACTTTGTCACGGACGTTTTCCCTCGAAATTAAATCGTAATGATGATGCGCCTCACTCGCCGCAGTGTTCGGCTTCCGACCCCCGTTATTAAGTTCCCTACCGTCTTGAGGTCAAAATGAATAGGTTTCTTTAAAAGCCTGCTAGTATACCAGCTGTCATAGATATGAAAAGAATTGGGTTGAGTGGTCCTCGGGCGTCGCCGAAAGTACGAAAAGTTGAAAAAAAAAAGACGTGTTTTTCTGCGTCTCCTTTTTAAATCAGCGTTTTGTTTTTTTGACATTTCTAAGCACTTTTACGTTTTGGTCATATTCTTAAATATTAGGAACATGTTTGATTTATAAAATAAAATTAATTATGTGGTAGAAAACAATAAGGTGAAAAATACATTTGTTAAATTATTATATTTTCATACTTTCGCAAGATAAAATGACCCAACAACGGTGAGTTCTCCCGTTAGAAGATATAAATGATATCCTCTCATTTATTATGGAGGAAGTCATATGAATAATGATACAACTAAGCCTTCTCTATTATATATTAATAGGAAAGCAAAGTTTCATTGTTTTAATACAACGAGAATTTGTATTGAATTAATTTTAGAATATTTCTAACGCTAAACGGATTATGTGCGAAATTTGAACTAGTGTGCACAAGTTTTTCGAAACACGTAGTTAAATATTATTTAAATGACATTTAAAATAAGTTACCAGTTAGACGAAGGCAAAAAATTGTCGATATGAAGATTGATTTCATTTATAGATAATTACGCAGAAAAATACTTCTTGTAAGTTGAACATTTTAGATAAATTCATAACCTTTATCGAAATAACCGACTCTAACTTTCATCGTAACTTTTTAATTTAAACATTTTAGACATCTTTTAAATATAGTTCACACAACAGCGATACATATTATTACATAGTTTTGTAGATATCGATATTTCGGACCAGTTTTTATGACCTGAGATTGCGACCACAGACCTAACTATTCACAATTAAAATTTTTGAGACGTATCACTGAAAAAAGTTCGTTGCTGCTATTGATAATATTATACTTTTATTTGTTATTCACTCAAATATTTGATGTAAATAGATTAATAAAAGAGACAAAGAAATAACTTTGCTGTAATTACATACTATGTATATAAATAAGTTCAATAAAGGTTAATGTATTGTAATGAAACACAAAGAAATCATAACAAAACGAAGGTCAGAATTGAAATTGATACCATAGGCAAGCGGACAAACTTATACCATTCTCTGAAAGAATTTTAATTAAAAAGTTGTTGAAGGTATCCTCGTTATATGTAATCTGTTGTAGATTATTTTATAATTAGCTACCCGTGGTTGAACTGGACTCATATTTAGGTAGCTTAAGCTCTAATTACACAACTATTATTTCAAATGGGGCAAATAAAAATACTCTATTAGGCTCTGTAAAGTAAAAATTAAACTGTCTTTTTGTTTATTATTGAATAAGTACATGTTTGTAGTGATATTTTTAAAATTCGATGGTGAAATAGTTCTGGTTTTATTTTTCTTTATTAAAACAACGGGTTTAATATAATTGCATCACACTTCTTATTATATTATTTATAATTAGCAGTAAAGGAAAGTAAAATTACAACTCCTTAAATAAATTATGCTATAAGCAATTAGAGGAGTTATAAAATGTAATATCAGGTATGTGGGCAATTGGGCATGTAGTCTATTGTAAAAACTCGTATAAAAGTAAATCATAGGTTTTGTTCAAATATTCCTTCTAAAGAGTCTGTGATACAAGTACGAATGACCTTCTATGGTTAATTTAGCACTTAATAGAACAACATGTTTATAGCTAACATCATAGTAGTCAAGACACCGCCTAACATTTGTCTATCACACACGGATAATTTTATGAATGCGAAGCGCATATAGAAAGCAGCTAACGCCTGCTTATTGGTACCAAGCCTTAGCTGAAGTGATGTGCATGCTTGCTTTTTGTTGCGCGAGGGCAAAAAATTGACTACAATAGCATCGAAGATTTTAAAATGTCTAATTATAATTAACCTAAAGGTTCATAATAATATAGATTTACTAAACTCTGTTACATCTTTACAATAAATTGGTAGAACAAGCAACACCAAATTCCGTTGATCAATTCCCATAAAATGATCTCCTATTATGAAACTATAAAAATACTAATATTTACAGTCTCATATTAACTCGTATATTTAGTACAAAATTTACAACTAAATGATGGGATTGTGATATATGAGTTTTTACAGTGAAATATAAATTAAAAATATTAAAAAAAAAACACTTTTTAAAATCTAATGTTACGATGTAAATAATGGTCAAGTTAAATTGGCACAAGTTTATTTATAAAATGTAAAAGTATTCTCGTCGTCGCCAATTTATATTTCGTTGATTAATAATTTTCATTAAACCCAAATTATAACAAAACCAATACATTAACGAATAATAAGCACCTGAAATGTCTACGTTAAATTCTTTGGAAGTAAATGAAATACCGGCTCCATAAATATTTAACTTTAACGAGCCCTTTTAACGATACTTTTAAAATGGAAGTCTAATAGGTGTACTCGAAGTAAAAATACAGAACGGGGTTTTAACAAAAAGTTTATTAGAATAGTCCTTTTCACGTGTTTTAATTGTAAAAGTAGAGGTTGAAATTAATATTAAAACTCATTAATATTAATTCCAAGTGTTAAATTTTTAGTGGCAATCACGCACAAAGGTTCTGCGCTATACAATAGGAGAGTAAATAAATGTGACAAGGACGGTGTCTTTAATCATTATTTATTGTGTAGGATAATGTAGATTAATTTTGACTCCTTAATTAAGTTAAATTCTTTTACTTCTAGTTATCAAATTTATTTCATAAATGATTTAAATAATTGATGAACAGGGTACTAATTTATTAAATTTCATTAAAGTTTAACATACAGTTCATCTCGTGTTTCAACGTCCATTTTAAAATATACTTTTCTTTATATTAATTTGTATTATTTTATTTAGTACTAGCTTCTGCTCGCCACTTCGTCCGCGTGGAATAGTGATTTTGAGCTATCTGGGGAAGCTCTCAAAAGGAAAAATAAACCGATTTTGAAACATTTTTCATTGGTGCTCCGCTCCTAGTGTTAGCGTGAGGATATAATTATATAGCTTAACGGTATAGCCTTCCTCATTCAATGGGTTATCTAACACTGAAAGGATTTTTCAAATCGGACCAGTAGTTCTTGAGATTATCGCGTTCAAACACACAAACAAACTCTTTAAACTAAGGTAAATTTAAAAACATACATATGGAATAATCGTTAAAGTCAAGTTAAACCCAATGCATTCCATATTAATTAAAGAAGTCAAACGGTGCGATTCAACACGAATGAAACATTGACACAACGGTGATGAATCAGCTAAACGTATAATATATCACATTGTGAAGAAATTAGGATAGAAATGAAATAATGACAATATAAAGATATACGAAATAAATGTAAATCTAATTTAACTAAGTGAAATTTTTCGTATAATACCATTAAATGGTAGGAAACAAATTCATTTCATATATTTTTTTTACCTAACTGTTGTACCTTATATAACGAATTTCAGTCGACTCGAAGAGGAATACCTTTGCAGTGCCTTTGTTTTGAACAATCAACAAGGGAGGAGAGTTCTAAACCTCACTTGACACGCTTTTTACAGTTGAAATTAAAATGGTGATACTGCTATACGTGTTAGGTGAGAGCAATTTTTTAACAACATAATTGTAGAAGATAAATATGGTTATATAGAAATATCAGAGTGTATATTAGTGTTTATCTCACATATTATTTAAATTTTGAATATAATGTATTACATTAATTTCAACTGACTTTCAACACCTTGCCACTAATGGCAGTTTCGTCGAGACTGCAATTGTATCGCAATATTCGTACAATTTCCCATGGTGAATATTCCACATACGTCGAGAACTACTTTTCCCATCGGATGCGGCGCAATGTCCGTGGCAATGCACTTTCGCTGACCCCTTGCCTCCTCCCACGAATGCCATCTCTTTCACACCGACTACTTTCTTTATTCCGCATCTCTGTTGCACGCGGTTGCGCCTGCGCTTCCCGGTTGCCGAGGTAATAACATTCTACGACGCTGTACGTCGTCGGCGTGGAACGGGTTCTGTCGATGACTTGGACGATTACTTGTATGAGAAACAATGGTAACCACGATCACATTTACAAAACTGGTCCCACCCATTTAACAAATACCTAAGTATTGATTAAAATATAATTGTACTATCGAAAAAAAATTTTTTTTATTATTGTTACCGAAATGCACGTCTTAGATATTACATACATTATAACATCGATTACTACGTAGGTCTTCGTTGCATTTCTTTTACATGAATATGAAACGAAATGACAATGAAACGATCCTTTTTTAGTTTAGTGAATTAAACTTATATCTTAATACTGTAAGAAAAACAAAAGTTTGTGTTAAATAACGGTCTTCTTCGCTTTTTATTTTCTAAATTATGAAAGTTGTTCTGATAGATTGTTAAATCTATACTAATATAATAAAGCTTAAGGGTTTGTTTGTTTGTTTGATTGTTTGTTTGTTTGTTTGTTTGTTTGTTTGTTCTACCGGGCCGATTTGAAAAATTCTTATAGTGTTAGATAGCCCATTTATCGAGGAAGGCTATATATCATCACGCTAAGTCCAATAGGAGCGGAGTCCACGCCGACGAAGTCGCGCGCAGAAGCTAGTATAATTATATTTGGAAACAAGTATCGAATTCATACATTTAATACAAAAGATTAAAACATATAAACCAAAAAGATATATAAATTAGTGTGCCCCGCGGTTTCACTCGTGTTGTTATATAGCCTACGGCTATAGGCTATATAACAACACGGGTTCTCGGGCTATGGAGTATCCAACACTAAAATAATTTTCAATTTGAATCAGTAGTTAATGAAATTAGAGCTTTTAAATAAACCAACAAACTCTTCAACTTTATAACATTAGTATAGATTTTACTTCTTGTACATGTTAAGGTCGATTTACATCAGACGAGCGAATGCTCATTCTATCCCCACTATATCAAATTCTTATCAAATTATTTTAGTGTAAACAGGGGTAGAGCATTCTTTCGTTGTTATAAATATGAAGACGAGTGTTCGTTTACACATAAAAATCAAGAAAGAATGCTCTTGTTCTAGCTCTAGCTCTTTGTCTAAATCCACCCTTATGTTTGACACCTATGAGAATATTAAGTTTCATATGTTTTAAAAACAATGTTACACAACAAATAATATGCGTACATCCTCGTTTAACATTTGTATATATGTACACTACAATGGAACAGACACTAATAAGCTAATAACAGAACTAAAATATCAGTACGGTCGTAGAATTAAAGAAAAAACCATTACTTTTAACAACGTTATTCTTGTTTTATTTTCTTAAAAGTATTAGGTCAATTTCGTGCTAAGTTTGACATATGGATTTATTTATGTTTGCTAGTTAAAAGTTAGGCAATAACTTGTTCAAATGCAAGCAACGTTATGCACCAACAAAGCATAAAGTAAAACCGCTCCTACCAGTTATTTCAGATATAAAACAATACATTACGTAAACGGAAAAATACATCAAAATGTTAGTCACATATGAATTTTGTACAAGTATAACTCACTCGACTGAAGAGAAGTCGTCGATCTTTGAATCTCTCTAACCGTGTAACGCTCTACATTATTTCACTATCTGGTTGCGTTCCAGGTGAATGGTTTTCTGGAATACTCGAATGCTAAGTTTACTTCTGATTGAAAGCATGTTTAAAATCTATATCGTTTGTCGTAATGGAATACTTTTATAGTTTTATACAATAAAGAAATAAAAACTTTAAATCACAACGTACGGTTTCATGGATCCATTAGCCTGCGTCTAAGTTATGGATCACACAGAATATGTATCTCCGTCCCATGTAATTTAAAAGCTGGATATCAAGTGTGCAATCGAGCGCCACGGGTATATCAACTTTAACAATCAAATATTTAGGACTACATTCGTTAGTATCACTCTCAGGAGGACCGCGTCCTAGACTTGTAAGCGTATCGTCGGCCGCAGTACTGAGAGTATCAACTGCCTGGCGGCCGCTTTTATTTTGAAGCATAAGTCTAAGTATTTAAGTGCACATTTGTTTGTGTAGACGATGTTTGTACGGAATATCGCGACTAGCAATATTCCATCGCACAATGAGTAATTTAAAAATTCAAAAACTCGTCGGCGCTCTGAGTGAGGCGATCCTACAAGCTGCTCTGCAATTTAGACAGTTATCTGTTTACGTACTACACAACGCACTTATAAAGGAAACAATCCGCACTGGTAGATGTTTGAAATAAAACATCTGACATCGGCAATTTCAATTTCGCTTATTCGTTTTGGTCTAAATTATAAAGGGATTAAATTATATTTTACTTTTAGTTAACAGATTTATTTGTTTAGTCTTGGTTATCTCAAACTTTTCCAATTAATAAATTGATATTCTCTCATATTTCATCATGAGAGCGATAAGATTCGTCAGCAGGCGGCTAAAGAGAGAGGTCTCTAACATCGATTACCAAGAAAAATAAAGAATATTATTCTTCGAAGCGAGCCGCGTGCTGGATGCTAATTGGTAAACATGCAGCGCTCCACTGCCCACGATCGCTCACTACCCGCGCGTATACTATTTTAAAATGAAATTCTTTCGATTCATATATTGCAAAGTATAATTGCACGTAGTCGAGTTATGTAGCGTATCGCTTCTGGAATTCCTGAATAGGTATTTGATTGTTATTTAATTACTCAAACGTTTTTCAATACTTGTAATTATTGTTAGCATGTTATGGATACGATGCATACTTTCAAATTAAGAAACGTTTAGCTAAATTCATTGTTATCAAAACATTCTATCTTCCCGCGTATTTGCTCCTAATATGTTCTCGAATACGTGTCTTCTAAAATACTTGTCCATATAAACAAAACATTTTGTTATAAGAGTAAAAGTAATGTTCATCATAATCTTTATCAATCACTTCATCAAAATTCAGTTTTTTTTACTAAGCGGAATGAAAATTGGAAATATTATTTTTCAATGGATTATTTGATATTTTCTAAAAAAAATCACAGTCACTTCTAGTGAAAATTTTGACTTCACTTGGATTGACGTACTTTATGTATCTTTTAATCTTTAGTAACTTGTAAGCAGTACGATGTAAGGGCGAAGCGGGTAATTAGTCTTTGGAGTCAAACCATGAACAGATGCAGAGTCAAGTGACGGCAAAAGCGCCGAACTCTGGCGCCTCCATTTTGTTAGGTGCACATTGACATTGCTATTTCTATAGAAAGTGCTACGTTGAATTTTTTTAACTAAAAATGTTTCAATATGTTAGTTTTCATGTGCCTATTCAAATAAAGATATAATATATTTTTTTATGTAATATGATTTGATATCAACTTCAAAAATGTTCTCTCGAATTTTTATTTTTGTATTTTATTATTTCAAACATATTTCATTAAATAATTCCGAATATCTCGGAATATAAATTACAATATTTCGCTTTATAGGTTTTGCTTTTTCAGATTTTCCCGCCACGGTTCCCTAAATTAAACCATAAAAACAGTTCTCGCCACCATCGACAATTATGCTCTTATCGAGCCTACTGGAATGTGTCGAAATGACGCCAAGAGACCTGATGAATTGGCTTTGGTTCCCTGGGAAAGGGTGATGGGAGTTTTGGGGTTTTTTGGGGCCGGAACCTGAGCTGACACACTTACTCAGTCCCATGACATAGAAAGAACTTTAAGGGCGGGAGCCACGGTGGAGAAAGCTAAAACGACTAAACGCTCACACGTAAATATTCGTCACTAATTCCAAATGACATCTTTGAGCGGTTTGCAGTCGTTCGAAACATTCGGACCTTGATGATAGCTTTTTTGAAAGATTGAACTTCTCGTTTTATTGCCTTTACAAGAGAGGTGATGTAGTTTTTGCCCAGATAATCGTGAAATGCTGCCAGCAATCTTGACACCATGCCACGTGGACAGGACTTATGTGCGAAGTGTTTGTAAATATTTAGTTCTAAGTTGTGAATTGTAAATATTTATGTATAATATTGTAAAATTTTCGAAATACCTAAATCTATTATTTTAAATTAAAAAAAAGCCTGCAATAATATTTATATAATTTTTAGTTCCACATCCATATATTAATACGTGAAGCAAAAACTTTGTACCCCTTTTTACGAAAATTGCGCGTAAGGAGGAGTATGAAATTTCGCACACTTATAGTTTATATAGAAAAGGAGTGTTGAATGCTAATATTTAAAAAAAATATGCATATGTAGGCTACCTACGCTGTTGTTGATATTCACCTACCCTCAATCATTCTATTATTCGAGTCGTTCTGACGTGTATGTCAGTACCTGTGATTATTCGAGTCATTCTGTCGTCGGCTAAGGCATTCTTGGCTCTGGCGTGGTGCGGTGCACTTGTGTATCCTGCTAGTAGCTTAACCTCGACTCTTCTAATAGTTAGTTTGTGTACACGAATTAATTGTTACTGATTGGGCAACTCGACCGGTGGTGGTGAGTGCCAATGCGCATTGTTAGGCGGCGCCGCCGTAAACCAACACTCGGGTCACAAGTCCCGGGCACTGCGTCGAGTTGTCTCTCTGCCACGCGATAGACGGTACCCGCTCGGTGAGTACATTGAATACTAAGTAGTAACTATCGTGTTTTAAATTACATTGTGAATTAACCAGGCCATCCGTCCTACTCCTCACTTCTGATTCCTACATCAGAAGTGGGATGCAACCTTAACGACCCACATCGCGAAAGCCGTGCGCCGAACAATAAGCAGTGTGCAATTAAGTTGCAATATTTCGTAGTGATCGTAGGTACATCGATATTTTAGTTCTTTTCGGTCGTTCTGTTGTGTTCTTATCGGTGTACAAGGGTTTTATTCAGTGTTATTTGTTGAATTTAATTTTATAGTTAATGATTTTTGCTAATAGATTTTGCGATTCTGTTTTTATTTCGATTCAGTTACAATATTAGATTGTGAGTGTGATTGTAGTGCGAGCTTGCAGCGCGTTCTAGGTCTATATCTACCGAAAGGCAAAGCGTATCGAACGGATTCGTTGCGTACTTTCTGAGTTTTTAAGAGTGAATACTCATTTTTCATATTTCGCGACAAGGTCCACCCTCACTTTAATGACTCTCTTCGCTTACGGTATCGAAGCCATTTTTCGGAAACTAGAACATATCTGTTTCCATAGGGTAGTTTTAAATAATTGTAATTTGTAGTATTCTGAACTCAGTTCAAAGTTAAAATATTAAATGATGCAAGCGTAGTTGTAGTATTTAGGTTGTTAAAGTTTTTGTGGTTACCTACTTGTTTGTGATAAAGTGTTAATATCGTCTTAGCTTGAGTATTTCCGATTACCCGAATATTTTTTTGTGTTTGTTACACGATATATCTTACACGATATTTTAACTAATATTATTTGTCGAAGTACCGAAAGAGCGTAAAATTAAAGACTCCATCTTCCGAATAGTTAATACTAATTTTCTGATTTAGTCAGTCACCATTTTTATCATCTACTAGCAGGGATTGTTGTGATTTGCAAGTGAATAAGCAGTTATTGTTTAATTACGTAGTTTTAATTATTACGTGGCGTATAAGTGATTACTGTGATAATAATAATTAATTCGATATAGTTAAAAGTGTGTATCGTGAACTACAGATTTGAAGTGAGAAATGAGTGTTTCTTTGAGGGTTTTAGTCTTTTTCTACCTTTGATTGATTTATTTAAACTGTTTAAAAGTTGTTTTAGTTGTTCTGTTTAAGAACGTTTAAATTACAGAGAGTTAATTGATAACACCTTGGTACAATCGTAAACCTATTACAACAATAGTTATAGGTAGGTCACCTAAGATTAATAATTTTGTTTATGAGTAGGTAACTATTGAAAATTCTTACTATATTCGTTTGTTTTCTTTTAACAGTTCAAGAAAATTTGAAATTAGTGACTCCCTCACACGTTACCAATTTGATTTGAAATCGATTTTAGTTAAGAAGAAATTTCAATCGATTTAATGAAATATTTTTAGTTAAAAAAATTTAATTGTTCCTTTATTAGTTATTTTAGTTAATTACGTAGCTAGTTTGTTAAATAAATGAGTAGACAGGTGTATGATTTTCCAACTTGATTTCGACTTTATTAACCACGCGTTTTAAAGTTAAATGACACTAACGCGTTAGTAGTACATTTTAAGGCAGTCGTTGTAGGTAACTGTTGAAATTCTTATGTTTCCATCTGTGCTAAAAATTGTTGAGTAACTTTGCGAAGCAAGGGTTGTAAATGGAACTGTATGATTTCGATAATTCCTTCATAGAGACAGCTAGGCTTTTTAATATCCTATTGGCGATTTTGTTCTGTTACAAAATGAGGAGCGTAATCAAACGAAACTTGATCCGAAATATTTAAGCCCTTTTCACGTAATAAAAGTTCTCGAAGGTAATCGGTATACCCTTAAAGCTTAAATTGTCAACGTACCTACAAATTTGCTCACGAAAGGTTAAGAAAAATGCCAGCACGTCATGTACCAGACGATATTGATGTAATTTATGATCTTGTTGATAATGATGATGTTCAAGTTTAAGTAGAGGGAGAAACTCGATTGATCAATTCTATCGACTGTATAATGTGTTCAACCGTACCAGTCTAGTTATTTAGTAGTCGTAGCCCTGTAGAAGGTGTCTCTTGGGGCAACCCAAGAGTACATGGGTGTGCGTTGTGCGTTTAACTCTGGCGGAGGTAGTGGTGTTTGATACCGTAGCGTGTAGTCACAAGAGGTGACTGACACGGGTGATCCATTCGATTGATATGCGTACTGAGATGTATGTGACTGACACATGTACTGTGATTACTCTTCGCCTAGAAAGCCGTGGTGTTAGAAGTCTTTACTCGAGGTTTTCGCAAGCTTGTTGTCGAAGTAGAGTACGTCTATAGTTTTGGCTGTGATGATTTCGATGGTACATGGCTGTGGTATTTGAGTGAAGTGATTAGTTATAATTGGTTTAATGACAATATTATTATTCAGATTATTGTAAAGTTCTTGAAACAAACTAAGTTTTGAGCGTAGAGTTTGTCTACTTTCCCCTTTTACGTAGAGTTTGACTGAGTATAAAGTACTGTTGTGGCCTTTCTTCTACTCCAGGTTGACCATGACACAAGGCGTGTGCTAGCAGGATGGTCGTGACTTGTCCTTTGTTACTTATATAGTTTATTAATTGAGGTGAAACCGGTCCACACTGACCTATACTGGCCTATTTTGGTAATAATTAGTTAATTCTTGGGTTTAATGGCTTTCAGTTATGCCAAAGAGCACTGTCGATTTTGGATAATTAGCAATCCCAGAATAATTCAGATACTATGACTGCCAACTCTGATACTATGACTGCTACATCTGATACTATTTGTAACAACTATGATACTATGATATTTTGTGCGATCTGAACCTGTCAACATTATGATACAAGCTGATGTTTACAGAACTAACTACAGTACTTAAGAGATGAATGGTAAAATGAAAAAAAAGAGACAATTAATTTCAGTAAATGAGATAACTTTAAGAAACAAAGGTGGCAAATTAACTACGAGTATATAATAAGTACTAAGTGATTAGTAGAACCGATTTAGTAGTAGTAGTACTAACTTGTGTAACTTTTGCCTGGTAAGACTGAGGAAGAGACTAAGTTCTATAATGTTTTCGACCTCATTGACTTGATCTCATGACTCTTACACGATGTAGAAATTCACGCTGAACTAGACAGAGCTGATTAGTAGGTGAGAACGCTTTTTGGTTTGCATTGGTCGAAAGGACAGTGCCATCCGGGCCATACCGTGCGCGGTTGGTCGAAGGGATGCACCCGTCCGGGCCATACTGTTGGTTTGCGCTGGTCGAAAGGACAGTGCCATCCGGGCTATACCGTGCGCGGTTAGTTGAAGGGATACACCCGTCCGGGCCATACTGTTGGTTTGTGCTGGTCGAAGGGACAGTGCCATCCGGGCTATACCGTGCGCGGTTAGTTGAAGGGATGCACCCGTCCGGGCCATACTGTTGGTTTGTGCTGGTCGAAGGGACAGTGCCATCCGGGCTATACCGTGCGCGGTTAGTTGAAGGGATGCACCCGTCCGGGCCATACTGTTGGTTTGTGCTGGTCGAAGGGACAGTGCCATCCGGGCTATACCGTGCGCGGTTAGTTGAAGGGATGCACCCGTCCGGGCCATACTGTTGGTTTAGGTTGGTCGAAAGGACAGTGTCGTCCGGGTCATACCGTCCGCGGTTGGCTGTGAGGACACACCCGTCCGGTCCAACTTGCTTGTTTGTTGTTGAGAGAACTAACTGAAGACCAGACTGTTTGTAATGATGAGTGATGCGCTGCTGGAATCTCACCTGCTATAGTGGGTGACGATTTAGACCAGCAGGTTTGAATTGTAGGGGTTTTCCTATTGTAAAACTAGACTAGTGTTACTTACCATATTGACATGACTGTAATGATGATGATGTTAACCATATTCAGACTGGTGTGACTGAGTGACTTACTAACTGAAACCAATTATTTCTAGTCGGAATTTCCAGCTTGGACGGAATCAGATATTAATATGTTGGATAGATTTTTGTCAGGATAGTCGAGCGATATTTTGTTTTTGCTTACAAATACCTAAGATTGTAATAAATAGCGCGCGAGGACGCGCGCAAATCAGGACGGCCGTGTAGGCTACCTACGCTGTTGTTGATATTCACCTACCCTCAATCATTCTATTATTCGAGTCGTTCTGACGTGTATGTCAGTACCTGTGATTATTCGAGTCATTCTGTCGTCGGCTAAGGCATTCTTGGCTCTGGCGTGGTGCGGTGCACTTGTGTATCCTGCTAGTAGCTTAACCTCGACTCTTCTAATAGTTAGTTTGTGTACACGAATTAATTGTTACTGATTGGGCAACTCGACCGGTGGTGGTGAGTGCCAATGCGCATTGTTAGGCGGCGCCGCCGTAAACCAACACTCGGGTCACAAGTCCCGGGCACTGCGTCGAGTTGTCTCTCTGCCACGCGATAGACGGTACCCGCTCGGTGAGTACATTGAATACTAAGTAGTAACTATCGTGTTTTAAATTACATTGTGAATTAACCAGGCCATCCGTCCTACTCCTCACTTCTGATTCCTACACATAAAAATACATGAAATCAATAATTTTTTTATTGATTTTCATTTTTTTTATTGATTTTTTTTTTCATTACACACACTACCAAGTATATACTTTTGTTTAACGTTCAAACTTATGATTTAAATGAATTATGGTCGAATTTCGACCATAGGCGACCACTAGTCTTTATAAAGGGGGGTTCTAAAAAGTGACATTTAGCTTAATATTTTTATGAATTATTTTAATTAATTTACTTTAAAATGCTAGGTATGATCACAACTATTAAAATTAAATATAGTTTTAAGCTAGGATCAGTAAAATTTAAGTGATTTAGAATACACATTATTGTTTTCAGATCTTCTGTGTTATCTTTTTATATCAAAAGAATGCTATGAAATAGAAAATATTTATTTATTTATTTATACTTTATTGTACACCACAACTACATTTTAAACATAGGCTATTAGCTATTTTAAACATTGGCTATTTGGCTATTTAGCCATTTCTTCCAGACAACCCAAAATAATTAAAAGTATTGAAATTATTTTAATAAAAATAAAAAATTGCACACACTCAAAGTAGCTTGTACATGTATAAATATTCAAATGGGTACATCCACGAAGAGAGAACGTATACATACGTCTGTGGTGGCCATTCATTTCTTCAAATCTTATTTAGAAATTGGATGAGTAGAAAAACTCGTGGAAAAAAATGTTTACATAAGTTACGGGAGTTTGAAAAGCAAAAAAAAAAAAACGAATAACTTCGTGGATTCCGAGTTTCGCTTTGATACTCTTGAAAGTATGAAAATCTTGTTGATTAACTCTTCGGTCTCTTCGAAGGTATTCCTTTTTTATTAGAGAAAATTGTGATTGTGTGAGCTGCATTCCAAGCGCTATAATTAGTTATTACGCAACAAATTTGAGCTAACAAAACTTTGATATTTAATTAATTTATCATATTAAACAATTTGGTTAACATATCCTGGCAACTAAATAAAGAACAGCCATAATATAAAGAAGGTATTCTTTTTCAACAACTAAATAACAAAAAAGTTCCATTCATATTATTAAAAATTAGAATAAAATTTCACAGAACATATGAATATTTGAAATATACGACAAGTGTTACATTTAATATGATCATAATGTACCCATGTATGTACGAATTGCACTCACCGTTTCGGACGCTGTGTAGCGCCCGTTGCTGCACTCAAGTAGTGAAGATTCACTCACCTGGAATGAAGAAAAGTAATTACTTAATATAAAACGTAAAAGCGGTAGGTAGGTACTAATATTGACTTTTTTCATGGTTCAAGGTTTTTTTATAAATTAAATCTAGATTGGGAAATAAGACTAGGTATGTGTAGCTTAATTCGTTATATATACACGTTAATTTCGTTTGTAATATAAGCCAGGATTCATAAAATAAAAACAAATTAAAACGTTGTCATGCGGGCCCGGGTCACTCTTATTATATAGACGTAGTTTTCAAGAAACAAAATAGTAGACGAAAGAAAAATAAAAACCCAATAAAACTGGCCAATTCTAGTTTTCTGTATCAAAACCCGACAAATTATTTGATAAGCAACGTAGAATATTAAACTCGTCAGAGCACAAAGCGTTTGTACGGACCTTGTTTTAGCACAATTCATGGGAATGGGAAACCGCAATCCGCGCTTAACTTCATTACGGGAATTGCTAAACGTCCTATTGTTGGTCAAGCCGTGCCCCGTGGTGCACAAGGAATTAGTCGAACAAATAATGCGACTATGACCTGCATTCAATTACATTTAGATACTTACTTGTAATAAAAGTTTTTATTGTGTAGCTATTTAGCGTTTCATTTTTAATAATAATAGTCTTTAATTCATTCATTACAGATATGGCCCAATAATAATTTTAAAATTTTAATTTATCGAATTAACACAAAAATTATATTTCTTTTTGTAGCATGTTCTTCTTTGTAATTGCTTATAAAATACCAACAACTGCGCGAAGCAAGCAAAGTTACAGACAAAAGCAAGGATTTTATATTATAAAAAATAATAATAATAGCACTAACACTCCTATACATCCCTTCATTTTTATTAGTGGATTTATACAAAGATAGTAAGATTTATCTTAAAGTAAACAAAATTACAATTCTATTTTATTCTTTGACATTGTTAAAAGCTGAAACTGGTGCATAAGTTGCTCTTAGTTTAAAGGAAAATCATTTTCCGTTAATAGCGCGCGGAGCACAAAGGAGCTTAGCGTTGAATAGATTCAACCCCAATTTGAGATAGATTCGCTATCATAGCTTGTCATGCATAGATATGGAAAGAAAACTATATTATCCGTCAAAACACAAATAAGAACGCAAAATTTTCATGTCTTCTTCTTTCATTAATGTAAAATATTATTACGAGTAGATACATGTTTTATGTTAGGAAAAACTTTAACAAGAATCTTTTAATGTGACTGTGCGCGAGTTTGTACTATTTTCGTATCATAGTCAACAGATAAACAAATGGAGATAACTCTATGCTATTTTTGGGTGATTTATGCGTTACAATCTGTGTTGTATTCACGCGATCGAAGCGTAAAAATTTGAAATATAACGGACATAACAATTGTAACCTGTTAATTTTAAGGTGGCGTTTTTTTTTATTACGTACACGGCACTACTCCGGTCTTCTAAAACTTTGTTTATGGGACACTTCAACGCTAAAGTGAGAGTACAAGACCGTGACAAATCGAAAGTCAGACTTGCCGTCTGAAATGCCGTCTTGCCACTGACATGACGAATTTCAACCACAGGAGCAGGCTGGGTTTCGGAATAGCTACATTACCGTAGACCACATCTTTATCGTTCGGGAGAATGTACAAATGACTGAAAAATATAATCAGACACTTACATGGCATTTGTGCTACGACTCTATCGAGACCTGGGCTATCACGGATTATCTGCAAAGATGTCATATCGACTGGCGATATATCGATGCACTGATATGTATGTATAACGTAGCGGCGATAGCCGTCTATATCCAAGACCAGCAAACAATACCTATTTTCCTTTGTCGCGGGATAAGACGGGAATGTAATGTCGCTGAAACTGTTTACCACTGCGCTGGAGGATGTTTTTAAGACTCTGGATTGGGGACGAGGCATCAACGTCAACGGCGAATACATTTCTCACCTTCGTGTCTCCTACTATATCGTCATCTTTGCAGAGACGTTGGAAGAGCTAGGTCAATGCTGGACAGCCTGGAATGTGTCCTCCCGACGAGTCCGTCTCGTATTAATTTAGACGAAACGAAAGTTACGTTTAACAGCCAAGTCATACAGAGATAGGTATCGGTCAATGGTACCGTTCTCGAAGTTGTTCAGGATTATGTCTACCTAGGCAATAAATAACATTCAACTAGGCCGAAACAACTTAGAGAAGAAAGCCGATAGGAGTTTCGGAGGATTCGGTTGAGATGGGCGGCGTCGACATCGACTGCAGGTTTCGTCCAGTCTTCAATTCCAAGATCGAAGATAACTTCAAGCATTACGGAATCTTCGAGTAATGCCTCCTGCCTGTTTTAACATACGGTGAACTAATAAGTGGTGGAGGGAATAGTCCACAAGTTTAAAATCGCTCAACGAGCAATAGAACAGGCTATGCTTGGGGTCAGATATAGGATTAGAAATGAGACTATCTGCGAGAGACGAAAAGTAACCTACAGATCCCACAGAATAAGCAAGTTGAAGTGGCAGTGGGCTGGTCGCATGTATCGCAGTACCAATGGCCCCTAGAGCAGACGTGTCCTGAATTGGAGCCCGCATGTTTGCAAACACTGTGTGGGACGTACTTTGGCCCACTGGACCGAGAATCTACGTAAGATTTCCGGTGGAAGCTAGACGAGGATTGCAGAATACCGGGATGTCTGGCGCGAACTTGGGGAGACCTATGTCCAGCTGTGGAATGTGATAGGCTGAACTCAACTATTTAGTCATTCTTCAACAACTTTGACGTGCCACAACAGATTTTGATTTGTAATACATCGACAGACTGTAAGTTGTGTTTGTAAATAAACATATACCTGTGTATGTCACCTCAAGACCTATTAACGAACGAGTCAATTGGTTTTTAATAAATACAAAAATTAAAACAATATTTTATTAATAAGCGCGTAAGCTGTGCTGTCTATAAATAAATTATGATCCGAGAATGCTTTTTATGAAATTCGTTAATAAAACGAATCCAGCCCCTAGCCCCTAGTAGTAGGAACGTAAAAAATGTAATAAATGCTTGCGCTAGTGAAACAGCCGCGTCTTTAAAATTTTATTAAACAATAACTTATGCCAGAACCTAATTAAAAGTTTATTAAACGATCGTAAAATTATTAAATTAGACGATTGAACAGGTTCAAGTACTTAAATCTGACTTTGATTAAAATTTATAAATGATAGAAAACAAAGACTATCAATAAAGTAAAAACCGACAGATAAGCAAAAAATTAAATTGATCAAAATTTATATAATCGAAATCAGTAAATTAAAACAACTTTAGTTAACTGTAAATGATATGTTGATAAATACAATATCTATATATATAAAAGAGTTACCCACCCATTGACTCATCACGATATCTCTGGAACCATAAGGCGTAGAGACTTGAATTTTGGTAGGAATATTCCTTTCGCCGAGTAGAGGTCAGCTAAGAACGGGTTTTACGATATTTCACCCCTAAGGGGGTTAAACGGGGGTTGGAAGTTTGTATGAAAGTCCTATGTTTTTGAAGTAAGAGACTTGAAATTCAAAATGTATGCTCGATAGATGATGTTGAGGTGTACTAATAATGTATTTTGAGAAATCAACCCCCTTTTGGGGTTAAAACAGGGGATGATAGTTTGTATGAAAGTCCAATGAAAAATACACCTACGAACTTCAAATTAAGAAAGGCTATAGCTATGATTTTCCTCAAATTAACGCGGGGGTAACCGCGGGGCACAGCTAGTATATATGTATATAATTACATGAATGGATTCAAAAATTAAACATTTATTAGCAAAACGCTTGCACAAAACATTGACATCGTATGTTCATTATTAGGTAGAACATTAAACACATTGTGTACCTTAATAGGGGCATAACTTCGGTTGCCTGTTTCACTTTGAGTTTACGAAGTTCTGACATCGCATCTTCCTAGCATTGTTTAAAGTTTATTATGTTTCGAACATTGCATGACGTGAGCCGAAGGCGGATTGGTAATGAACTGAACGTAAATGGTACTTTGAAACTACACTCTTTTAATTACCGTAATTAAAATAACATTATTCTTCATCATTACATTAATATTTCGGTCTTTATAACTTGGTCATGTTTATTTAAATAATTAGTTTTAAAATTAAAATAATACAATTGCTAATGTTATAGTTATTTTAAAAGATATCTGCCAAACTCAACCTTTAGTATAGCTACTAACCTGTATCACTCACAAAACTAAATTGATCAATCGAAGGAAGCATAAACTAAGGTTTTTACGGAAGCTTAAATCATTAACTCGATACTTTTAATTGTCATTTCCGTGCTGATGTAATAAAACTGAAGTATTAATAATTGTATTTTTGGATACAAGAAAGAGAAGAAAAAGGTATAAACGCAATTATCCTCTAGGTTTTTACATCTGGATGGTAAAAGAATGTATATTGCTGTGCACTCATATTTATAAATATATAAATTTCGTCACTAATAAAAAAATTGAATTGGGTTTTTCATTAAAAAGCGAACACAAGATCAACAATTTATTAAAAACATTTTAATACCAATTAGATACGTTTATAGAGTTCGCGAAATTGCGCATGTATAACCGCAATGAGACGAGACGGGTGATACGCGTCATATTTTCTTTACTTATGTAAACATGGTCCTGAAATTAAGAGCGTTAATTAAAACATTTCAGGCTTCGTGTTTATTTAGGTATCGGGAACAACATCCAGCACTCAAACGTCTCAAACTTGAGGTATTTTACGTGACTGTGAAAATATTTAGATCGGACCAAGTTTATACACAAGTTTTCTAAATTGTGGCAAATAAAAACATTTACGTCCAAAACTTACTTTTTAACAATGTTAAAAGAGAACACAAAAACTGAAGAAACAAAGACAGTGTAACATATACGTAAATTAATTTAGTTAGAAAGTAGAGCATTTAATCAAACGAATATCTGAAGCTGCCACATCTTCACTAACTACAAATTACTTTTCGTCTTCTAAGTCCACATTCTTGGGATAAATAAAATGTAAGGAAGAGAGGCACTTAAAATGTTTTGGGGTTACTGTCGATGACGCGAATGTTTTGACTCTTTGATCAAAATACTTCACCGGCCAATTTTCGAATCGTTCACATTTGTTTAGAGTCCTTTTGATCGCTTCTAAAAAAGTTCTGTAATGACATATAAGGTATTCTCAACATCATGTACGTTCTCTCTGCGGCAAATTTTAATAGATATAATTTGTATTAAAATACGAGTGTGCTTTAGACCACGCGACTGGGTAAAACTTCTTTAGCAATAGGTCTGCACAATAGGCCTGCACTGTGTCTTAGATATAGGAAACGTAACTGGCTACGAGAGAAAGAGAGGAAGAAAATGTATGCTCGCACCTCTCTCTCTTGCTCCGTTCACCTCGCCCGATCACACTTTTCGTAACACTCTCGTCACGCATTCACTAGCTTACTCATCAAGTCAAGCGTACGTTCAGAAGTCTTACTTCAATATATAGATACATGTTTAAAAAATTGTAATCAAAACAAATACGAGAACGAGTCTTTTAAATGATAATGCTTTTATATTATTTCTGGCAAAGTCAACTATATATCTCTCTCCATGTAATGTGAAACATTTTTTAAATTGAGCCATAAAGTGAAGTCTTACCAAGCTACCTGGCTAACGTAGGAGGGAATTTAATAAAGTTACGTGTATTTTACCATGAATTTTTCTGCAAAGTATGTTTTGTATTTTTTTAAATTAATACCAGATGAATCAAAGCCATTTTATCCGGCTTACGGAAAATAATAGACTCATAGGTTTTGTCTTTTTTATTTAAGTTCTGGAGGGAAATTGAATAAGCTGAAATGGCTTTCTGTTATTTTAATATTATGTTAATAATATTGTTATATTAAAATACTCTTCGAGCAGTTCTATAATTTTATTTTATCTAGATAATGTCAAGTATAACGGCCAAATTTTTGTTATAACAGTTTATATAATTATATATATATTTTTTTTGTTAATTTAACATAAACCATTATTTTGACTACGAACTATATTATAATCTTACAATCATATTAAATAAATTAACGTTAAAAGAATAAATCGTTCAGTAATACACATGCTACAGTTTTGTACGATGCAATATATATTTAGTCCTACTTGTATATTATAAATGCACAAGTTAGTGGGGATTGATAGATGGATGGTTGCTTGCTACTCTTTTACGTAAAAAGTACTGAACTGAATGTAATGAAACCTGGTACGAAGTTTAAAATATAGTACGTGAAGATCACAGCTAAATAATACTGTTTTCAAGCCGTTGTGTTCCTGTGGGGAGTAAGGTGAACAGAGCTCCTGGGGGGGATTAGGGGTAAGGTCAGCAACTCGCTTGCGACGCTCCTGGTATTGCAGTCGTCTATAAGCTACGGTAATCACGTAACATCAGGTGAGCCGTACGCCAGTTTGCTGGCCTAGTTGTATAACAAAGAAATCTTGAATAATGACTAATTTAATATAATATTTCTAGGTTTGCCTATTAATGTTACACATGATTCGCTCGTAAAAATTTTAATCTCATCAATTCAAAACACGTCGAGTCTTCATTAACATATCGACCATAAAACGAGCGTTGTATCTATTGCGATTTTTTTTCAAAGTCAAAATTGTTAGGCGGTTTTCCATCTAACAATTTTTGTTCTTATACTATCATACGCTATAAACTAACTAACGGAAGAGCTTCATAAAATCTACACAACTTGAGGAAACCGAAATTGTAGATTCATAATTAGCAACAGTTTGCAATTTCTATATGTTTTCTTCAGTTGAAGTAGCTGAATAAAGTTTTACTTAACATAACATTTTAGTCAATTATGATCCTTCTAGTACATTTTGTTAATCCACTTACTTGAACTTGTACCTACAAAATCGGAAGAGACTATCGTTTAAGATACAGGCTAGGCCTAGTTCAGATGGTGGTACGTAAAGAATAAGAACAAATGTGTTAATTTTATATTTTTGGGATCTGTGAATGTATACATGATTATTGTTCAATAAAGATTTTTATTTTTTTAGTTATGTACATTACAGATCTATTGCAATTAAGTAAATAGCTTTCGCCTTTAAAAGTGTTTTGTCTGTCTTTTTCTTGTCTATATGTAGTGCTGTAGAAGACAATGAAAATAAATTGTTTCTTATTTTTTTAGTTTTCTATTGCCTCATTGGTTATAAGCGAGCTATACATACATACATATAACCATATAAACTTTCACGATTAAGCCTGTAATATCCCACTGCTGGGCATAAGCTTCTTTCTTCGTATAGGAGATATAAACTTTTGTGTATTTATAATATTATTAGGATGAAAGGTTTATTATTTTAATCAATAAGGACGACTAGTTTATCAAGATTACTGTTTTCTTATAGCGAAGAACATTGTTAACGATAGTAACAATATGCCGCTGACAATAACATTTTGGCTATTATTCCTTAAAAGATTATTGTAATCCTGTTTCATTTCTTTTATTATTTAAGATAAAAAGCAAGAAATAAACAAAACGGAATATACGTGAAGATAAAAATAAACAAAAATGTGATTTCAATATTTGTATCCTGTATTTGTTCAGCATTGGGACTTTAATACGAAGGCGGATTCTAAGCAAACCGATATTCTAGTCGGCGAACACGTAGCAATAAGAGTAAATAATACACATCATTGATATGACGCTGAAGATGTTTTTAAAATCTTTACTAACCTACTTCAAAAAAAGGAGGAGGTGCTCAATTCCCCTGTATTATTACTGTATTTTTATGTGTATTACCTCAGAACTTTTTACTGTGTGAACCGATTTCGATGAATCTTTTTTAATCGAAAGTCAGTGCTTGTCATGTGGTATATATCATTTAAATTTAATCGAGATCTGACAGGTACTTATAAATGATGCGTATTTAGTTTACTACTTTTTCGTCGACCTACGCAAGCAAACACAATAAAACTGTTCAAGAGCTCTTTAAAATATATAATGGAAGGTAATAGGAGAAAATGTACTGAACAATGTGAGTCTAGACGAAGTCTAAAGGTTTTAAACATAATTACTTTGCCTATTAAGAAAAAAATAATAAAAGTAGAACTGTAAATTTTTCAATCAAATATTCAGTATTTTCAGTGTTTGAGTTTAAAAATTGTACGAGTACAACTCTTATTTTTCACGAGGTGGGAATAATGGTGGCGCAGCGAAAAAGGGAACAAAAGATTAATTGAAAATCGATATGGGGACATACCTTTGAGTCTATCAAAATACATTCAGTTTGCTTCGAAATGATAACAGGCAGAATTATAATGTCAGTCATGATTAATGTAGAGTTACGATACATTTTGTTGACTATTCCGGAATGCTGACTTCGCAAATCCGTCTATCAAATGTCCCTTTTGATTGTTTCTAATGACTTTTTAAATACCTATTGACCGAGTTTTAAAACGAACGTATAGGTACCCTTTTATAATAACAAATATAAAAACTAATACATATATTTTATTTTGCTAAAATATTTTTGCAACTTGCGTAAGATCAAGGGCACGTACTTTAAAGAGAATAATAAAAACGGTTAAAGTTAAATCAATAAATTCAAGACCGTGATTTTTTTAATTACTCTTAATCCGATACAAAACCACTCAAAAGGATACAATAAAGGTACCGAGGTTTCTACTAAATCAAAACAAACTTTAGACGGGATCCCTTTTACTAACTTTCTAAATAATGGCGAACAATCTTTTTCATTAAAAATCTCCATGAACCTGATTATTAGGGAAGTAAAACGCCTCCGGAGAGTTTGTGAATACCCGATTTTCGGCGAAGATTTTCGCGAGGTCAAACTTGGGAATGTTAACAGATAATTACGACTAAGTTTTAGCTAGCACGAGACATTTAACAGATGCTTTATTCGGGAGAGCGCGGCCGCGAGCGTACAATGAATGCTAATGAGATCTGCGAACATGGAAATATCGGTCTTCTAGCGGAGCGCACTGGGTCCCGAATGGCTTACACGATAACTACATTTGGGCTTTTGGAACGCACCCGTTAACACATTTGGACTCGTGTCTAACGTTAATTAGATTAGCTTTTAAGAATACACAACGTTGTTATAGAAAAACCTAGGTTTTTTTGAAATCTAATCAAACGTGCGAATCGAGTTACGTTAATTGTTTTAATCTATTTAAAAATATTGGTTAACGAACAAAGCATGAAGACGTTTATTGAAAGCATAAAACAATTTTAGTAAATAGATACTTAAATTGCAGTTCCTTTTCCTCCGCTTCGTTGTTAGATAAATAGAATAAATGAAAAAAAAAAAAAAACAATGTCGCTTCCGTCCACTACAATGACCTAACTTACCTTTCTAGCTGTTATATCTAGTCCTTGTTGATAATAAAATCCTTTTAGAGAGATAATTCCATATTATAATATAAAATTCATTTATTTGTAAAAATTTTAACTAAAGCAAAATTAGATAAAATATATAGAATAAAATTAAAAGATTAGGCTTACAAAAATCAATACATATAAAAAAACGTAAATGTAATATGTTTTTTCACGCTAATCTCAGAAACGGCTTATCCGATTTAGATGCGGTTTTCACTAATAATCTTATTGTGATAAGCTTCACTTAACATTTAGTGTTTGTTTCATGTCAATCGGTTCATAAATAAAAAAGTTATGCCGATTTAAAGAATCACGTTGAACATGTAAATACCCAAACGACGGTTTTTAGAATTCAAGATAAAACAAAAGATCTATCCAAAAAATGCTGTCCAAAGTCACTATTTAACGCGAAGTCGTGGGCACAGCTAGTATTTAAATAAAGTCATTGGGGTATAATCTAAAGAAGCCATTTCGCTTTTTTTGCCTCCTTAAAATAATTTTTAAATTGACAATTAGGTACAACGAGTGGATTATAAAATAATTTTGTCTTTAGTAGCAATGCAGTATAAGTACATAATGATGTAAAAAGTTATATTGCATATTATGCGTAGTTAGCTTAACAAAGGATTAGTTAGAAAGCGTCACAGGGTTACTACGAACGCAATTATATTTACTCTGTATTATTAAGTGTATGTAACATATAAGGTTTCTACAATTATGTAACTGTCAGATAACAAGAGTTACAGTTCACTTTAAAAACCAATTTCTAAGTATATCAAAAACGTTTCTTACATTTTATTATAAACAGTATAAATGTACTGCTTTATAATAATTGTATGTGTTCAGTTGTTCACGTTTCATTTGGAAACAGAATATCATTGATAAATACCAACACATCGCGGTTAGGTGCAAGTCTAGAGAGTTATTAGTTTTACGTTGTGAAATGAGGCAAGTCCATTTCAACAATCTCAGATTCAGAACCGAGGAGATATAAGCAATTTACATGAGTTGTTAGCGCTATGCATCCTTCCGTACGTCACGGCCCAATTAATTTTATACGGAAACGGATATATGAGCGAGGCGCAAATGGGCTCATCACACGTACAATTCACCGTCTATCCACACACATAAGTCGTCTTCGAGTGACAATAATAAAAAATAATATGAAAGTGCAGTTTTTTATGATTGTTTGATATCAATAAATAAAATAAGTTACAATATTAACAGTAACGTACAGTTTTATTGTGACTAAACATATTCAAACTTTACTATTATATAAAGAAACTTATTATTGTCTACAAAAAATGAAAATCCATCGATCTAATAATGAATGTTTTTAATTAAAATTAAAACGAAATATAATATATTTTATAATATACACATTTTGGTATATTTCGTTTGAATTAATTTCAGTTAAACAGTCGAACTAATACAAATAAACACAGAAGATATGCTTATTAATTCAGTGCATGCGACGGAAGGGCATGGGGTCGGGCATTAGCTGCATTATGCAAGAGCAATGCGCTCTGCATGCGTAAATGACTGATGGAAGACAATGACGTAACAGGTAACCGATTATAACTTTGTATGAAAATTGCGTTCATTTCGTGGAATCTTTATTAATTCAAACGCAGTGATTCAAAAATATTTGGTGTGGTCTACCGTACGTACTATAATCATTGTACATGGGATATTTTGTACCAACGAGTTAGGCGAGAGTTGAAGTTAAATCTTCTATCACCTTTGCAAAAAAAATAATGCACTCTACATCTTTTTTCTCCTTTTTATATAGATCTCCTTTGATTATTCACCTATGTGTATGTATTATATACATATACATGAGATTTCTGTGAAAATTTCATACCTTTAGACCATTAAAATTGTATATTCTGGCTTGCTTGTTTTTTTAACGCGTTAATTATCGGGGTCAATGAGACCAATCTGAAATAGACTATGGGCTAAAAAGTATTACATCATGACGATAACGGTAACAAAAAATATCGAATTATGAAAATTGAAATTATGCTTTCGTGAAAGCATAATCACACAAATTTTTTATGACAACGTCGCTCAAGTCATTAGAGGTTTAGGTCAAGGTTAAATTTATTGGACAGTTAGATTTACAAAGGATTCTTTTTTAAATGGAAAGTTATATTTATTGAGTATTTATGTCTGTGTAACTTTCATTTTTTCTCAAGATCGGCGCCTCCATTCGAATCGAATGTTTATAGTCAGAATATCGGCTCTACATTACAACTCTTAAAACATGATAAGAGCTGCGAGCACCTGGTGTTCCTCACTCGCCGCTAGTAAATCACTAGTTACTACCGTTGCTTATAGAAACAAATTTTATTTTTGAAAGCAATCTTTAACGCAACAACGCGTAGAGTGTACTTGTATTCTGTATTTGTAATGTTGTAAAAAGTTTTAAAATAATGTAAGTAATTATTATTTATTTAGTGGCTTTTATTAAATAAATAGTTTGTCTTTTAACAACAATTTTTATACAATACAAAATATATTTTATTAGTAGCTATTATTTGCGTTTGCATTGGAATTTAATTTTACTTTTTTATAATACCATTTTCGGTATCATATCAACTTTTTATTACACCTTAACACCATTATGATGAATTTATTTAAAAACTCCTAAACTTTATATCATATAATTGATCTCTTAGATATAATAATTAATCCATTAATAACGTTTGTTTTAACGCCCCTTTAAAATAACAAAGTAGCGCATAGTTTAACGTCAATTTCCGTTAAAGGAATTTTATTAAAACCATGCTTACTCGCAAAAACCTTTGTCTTTTGCTATCTTTAAACTTTGAATAGAAATAGTAAGAAAATATTTTCAATGTATGTATATAGCGCTTTTTTACGATATAATTTGTGGTGCCTAAGAAAAGGTAGAGGGCTCTATTAGCGTATTTAGTATGTAATCTAAAGAATTCGCTTTTGTATAGTACTTGAAACTCTTCAGATACTAAATGACTATGTTGTAAACGACTAAGCTCTGCAAACGATTGTTAAGAAAGCAAAATATTTTGGTTCTGTATTTTAAATAGAATTTCCACGGGCTACTTATCTTGGGTCCATTGTTATTTCTAATAGTATACCATTAATGTACATTAATGATCTTCCTTATTACGTGAACGGAACTTTTTGACAACGGTCTCTGAAAAGTTAAACGGATGAAGGATGATTAAGTTAAACTGATGTTCTACGCGAATCTTAGACCTGGTGAAGTTTCGAATACCGTGAAAAACCTGAACAGTTGTATTGAAAATGCAAGACATCGAGTGTCAGTCCAGTTTTTGGTATTTTTGCAACGTCTCTTATGCTACTAAAAATACACTGTTTTCATTAACAACAAGAATTACTCAAAAATACAGGATAATTGGTTCGAGAACTTTTAAGCAAAAATAAATATACACATGTTTCGTTACAATTTTTCTTTCCTTCGTCTCAATTAAAAATTATATAACGAAGGGTCATCAGGATTACTGTTTTCATAAGCTCAGACAAAAATAAGTATCCCAAGCAACGCTAAATAATGTTGTTTACTTTAATTACACGAACAAAACGTTTAAAATTTCAAGACTGCACAGATATCTAACATGAATGTTTCTCGTCACTAACGTCAACTCGGTGTCACCTTACCCAAGCGACCCGCTTTCCCGTTTCCATTTGCGTGCTAATTTAAAATTAATCAGTTTTGATTATCTAATTACCAAAGTCTACTATAGATGCCAATTGCCAGTCTATAGTAGAGTTTGTTCATTAGTAACAACATAGTGACAAATATGTATTACTAGCTTATGCGCGCAACTTCGTCCGCGTGGAATAGGGCCAATTCTGTCATACATGATTTGTGCGAAACTTTAACCGTTTACGCAGCGGAAGCTCTCAAAAGGAAAAAAAAACCGATTTTGAAACATTCTTCATTGGTGCTACGCTCCTATTAGTTTTAGGGTGATAATATATAGCCTATAGCCTTTCTCGATAAATAGCCTATCTAACACTGAAATAATTTTTCAAATCGGACCAGTAGATCCTGAGATTAGTGCGTTCAAACAAACAAACTCTTCAACTTTATTATATTAGTATAGATTAATCATAAAATTATTACCTTTAATATTTTTTTTTCTACTTTATTGTACACCACAAATATATACAAACAAAACTTAAAGATAAGTACTGACAGTGAAGTACAATGGGCGGACTTATGGCTAATTAGCCATTTCTTCCAGACAACCCAGCAATATACACTTTGATAAAGAAATAAATACATAAATAATCGCCTCACACTTAACAGCCTCAGTAGGATTTTTTCTGTATCGAAACACACACCACCATCCGGAAACACAATACACAAGCACCAACACCCAGACCACGACTAACGGCCAATACAAATGAGTGCCAGCCATTGCTGTGATTTATGTAATTAATTATACAATACAAATAGAAACCTAGATTACACACACACCTAGATTTTGATTTCATTAAGTTAATGAAAAAGTAAATAGGTCTAGATAAGTATAAATATTAATTAGTTTATTAAAATTTTCTTTGTCCAGTTTGAACTAACATTCGCTTTACGTTTATTTATTTTTTGATTATTACATTAAAATTGTGTATTATGTAATCACGTTCGAACGAACAGATGGTTTATATCATATATAGTCATGGTTAATCCTGATGAAAAAGCCAATATATGTTTGTCAGTCTGTTTATCTTTAGTATTTAAATTTACTACAGTTTAATCGTGTTAGTAAATTATAATCACATCCTAACATTCACTTGATATTGCACCATCACCTAAAAAAATCCGAAGTGTGCTTTTCTTATTTTTGAAGTAAAACTTGTTTACGCACGCTTGACTTGGGGAGTAAGCTGGTGAATGCGTAACGAGAGCGTTACGAAAAGTGTGATCGTACGAGGCTAACGCAAGTTGAGAGGGAGATATAAGTTTGAAGTTTTACTTCACTCGTGTGGTCTAAAACACACTCGTTTTTTCATTAGCCTGTTTTCAATTTTCTGATAGTATGTGCCTTACTCATTTCAAATGATATTGGTAAAAATGTAATAAATATTATGTGTATTTATGTACTTATAGGTACGTTTCTATGTACTTGAGCCGGTGCTAGCTTCAAGTAGAACAGGCTTGCAAATGAAAATATTTTAAGTTTGACTTAATATGATAAGTGAATTTAAAAACAATTAAATTATTAAAATCAAAATATATTATTTTTTTTAAGTACATTATGACATATTGTAATAGTTTAAAATTTAAGCTTTTCTTCCAAAAACAGTCATTCATGAACAAAAATATCAGTCAGTCAGTCAGTTCAGCCTATTGCAGTCCACAGCTGGACACAGGCCTCCCCAAGTTCGCGCCAGACATCCCGGTTTTCCGCAATCCTCATCAAGCCTACACCGGAAATCTTACGTGGATCGTCGTAATTTTACCTATACTTTACAAAAATATAGGTTAAAGAAAATATTATTTAATGTAAATGTTGTATTGCAAAATATGTAATAGTTAAATTGTTATTTTAAGAGGGACGGTAAGTATAACGACGTCAGCTCATCACAATTGATTCGGGTGCCTCCTGAATATAATAAATCACACAAAGGGAAGCCTTTTATTAACCGTCATTCCCGTACCTTTATTCACGCACGGGATCACTCTTGCAAAATGCAATTTACAATAAATTATCTAGATATTAATAAGTAGGAAGGTTAAGGGTTGAAAATAATGGCAGGACCATTCATCGTCAGATAAATTGCGAGTGGAGACACACTGTATTGAGATTACGTGCTTCAATATCCGGAATGAGCCGTCCCGGTGATTCGTCGGACGATAAATCGCTCGACTGCTCGACAAGCGGATCGAGCAACGTAAATTAGTGCGTGAAAAACTTTCAAACACATTTCGTGAGATTATGAACATTTGCTCGAAAAATTTCAACAGTTATCGTGATGAGAAAATTGGCGTAATTTGCTAACATAATGCGACTGAACGAAATACCTGCAAAAACGTTTTTAATATTTCGTTTGTTATTATTGTTTCTAGAACTGTCATATTGATAAGGTGTTCTCATTTCATTTATATATATTTAAAAAATACAAACATACTGTGTCGACCAACATACTTACAACAACACACAAATTGAAATAATGACGGCGATTGCTTGATATTGCAAACAAAATTAGGTACTTTTATTAAATAGCATTGCCATTCTTTTCATAAATGTACAGTTTTATATTTTAATAAATTTCATACACATAAAATCTCCAAATGAAGCAAGTATCACAATCATCCCGATCAACTAACCGCGCAAACAATGTTGAGCTGAAGGATCAAATTAACATTCATTCCTCGGTCGATTTAACAGATTAACGCCAATCTCGCTAACGCAGGTATTCGACGAACGCTACCGAACTGCAAAACTAGGGTACAGGCCTTAACAGTTAATCCTTACCAAACTATCATGCCACATAAATTTATTTAAGATAAAAACCTAATACATCTTTACCGTCATCGATAGTCGAGAGGCATATCAAACTAAGACCCTATTATAGTACAACTCGACCGTAGTTAAGATATAACTCTCCCAGAGTTTGAAAACTTAAGCTGTCAGGATCATTACTGACTTGACTGGAGTCTGCACTTGAAGAACTTAAACTGTCCCGCTTTGATCTTTTTGTTAATAATAATAAATCGGAAAAGGAAAGATTGACCTTGAGTATCGACTACTGATCTTTGTAATGTTGATATCTTATATTTTATTCAGAGTTATATTTATATTTTTAACTAGCTTCTGCGCGCGACTTCGTCGGCGTGGACTCCGCTCCTATTGGTCTTAGCGTGATGATACATAGTCTATAGCCTTCCTCGATAAATGGGCTATCTAACAGTGAAATAATTTTTCAAATCGGCCCAGTAGTTCCACAGATTATCGCGTTCAAACAAACAAACAAACCAACAAACAACCAAACAAACAAACTCTTCAGCTTTATATATTAGTATAGATTTATCTTTAAAATCAAAACAAAAATAAATAAATTTGACGAATATTTTTTTTATATTTCACTACAGTCATTCAGTTGTATTTTAGACATGAAATAACTTCAAACCCTTCTGAGGGTTATAACTTCGCTTCTTGTATCACTGTCACACGGTACCGATTAGATAATAATTTATATCGTATCACATATACCATAATGTAATTAGAATGGCATATCTATATACTAATTGATTATCAATTAGCATAGCAATGTCGAATATATGGATTTAGGGAATGAAAACCGATCTACTGGATTTCTAGAGGTTAAGAATTACTGATAGCGTAGGGCGGTTAAAGGACTATTAACCAGAGCTCCTTAAGTCTATAACTTTTTTTGGGTTTATTACGAATGTATAATATGTAGTGTATGTTTGTTTTTGAAACAAAACACAATAAGATTAAGGAAACACTAAATTTATGACGTTGTCCGATAGAAAAATTGTCTCTATTAGAGTTTTAATTTTCAGCCTGAAATCTGAGGTGCGACGCTGTCTGCATGAATAACGGCGTAAGGTAAACAAGCCGCTCATATTTATGTCACGAGTTACCGCACGCACGAACAATGAAAAATAGTCTAGTGCCACGATATCATTCTAAAGATTTAACACTTCTATACAATAAATAAACTTAAATTTTAAAAAACCAAGTAATAATTTCTAATTCAAAATACATCAATTTAAATAAAGGTAAAACACTTTAATTTGAGGACATAATCGATTCCATAAAGAACGTTTTATGAAGTAAATTTACTTTACGTTACATACTCATGGCTATATAAATTTTATTATCAATTACATTTTATGTAACTCACACGTGTGTTACGCACGACTAAGCACTTTTAAAACTTTTAAAAAGCGAGAAGTTAATTATTAAGATGGTGAAAATTCTGTTACCGTTGAAGTAAGTTTAAAGTAAAATTTCACGCATTGTTATTTGTTTTAACAATTTAGGACATAAAGGTCGCGTTCAATACGTTTATTGTACTTATATAGTTATTATCATATATGAGTATTAATTTTTACAAGCTCTATGTGTGTATTTAAATATTAATAACAATTTTACACTGTTTTGTATGAAACAGTTTGTTGATCGGCATTGTCCATATCACGGACAGGTGTTCTGCGAGCGCAGCGCTCGTAAAACCAACTACACATTAATTTTTTATAGTGCTCCGCACCTATTGTCAACCTCACTTGTTTGTGCTGAGGTAGGTTGTAAATATGCGTTAAAATTTAGTTTCATATCAAAAACACATTCAACGATGTGTACAATTTTGGCTATAGAACTATCGTAACATAAAGTTGTGAAATATTTCCAGTGTAAAAGTTTATTGAAAACATTTTATTTCCTCAAAATACTTGTAATGCTCTTATTTATTTTCCTCCTTCCTCGTTTGGAAATAGGAGGTATATAGTGATACAAAACAGGTAGCAAAAGGTTGTTCGGAAATTAATTAACCCTGTCGTTTACAAAATCATTTAATAGGCTATTAACGAAACCAAAGTGTATTCGCATAATGCCCGCGATGGGTCCGTTGAGCACGTCATATACTATTACCTAAACAAACAATTGGTCGAGCAAGATAAGTAGGCAGTATCGAGACCTGCGTTTTTTTTTATTTTTATAAACGTTTAAAATATTCGCTATAATACGACTGTTACTAAAACTTTTGATTGTTTTATGCTTGTGTACTATTTATAAATATGTTTTCTTACATTTACAAAGCGATACAATTAATTGAGCCAGCCTTTCTCATTGTGGAATAACACAGTAAAATGACATATCGATTGATGATTTTATTATATCAATGAAACGTATCGTAAATGGAGACATGGCCTTTTAATGATACCGTTACCTTCCGCGCGATACGGCAACTTCGATCATTAGGGATTTACACACACTGCTCGATGTAAACTATACATGATAGGATGCAATTGCTTGTATAAGAAATAAAAATATTTCGATCTATTTTTAAAGGGAGTAATTTTAACGAAAATGTCCTTATTATGAGCTACATTTAAAGTAATCTTGCTAGCTATTTGCAGGTCATCAGCTCTTTTATAGGCGACGGGATCATGTAAAACTTACGCAAAATTTGCCAATTTGA
The DNA here is from genome assembly GCA_905220545.2 of Melitaea athalia. NCBI lineage: Eukaryota > Metazoa > Arthropoda > Insecta > Lepidoptera > Nymphalidae > Melitaea > Melitaea athalia. Next base: position 8,541,866 of record HG992180.1, on the reverse strand, counting down.
AATTTGGTATTTTGTTCAAAAATATTTAATATTTACGATATACTTAGTCCGTATTAAAGTGACTCATAACATAATAAAAGCAAAAGTTTATTCTTTTTTATTGCTTTCTAAACAAAACTAATGGATAAACTATAAAAGTACTGAAAATTTTCTACGATCCTTTTACCATTAGGAGTCTACATTAATTCATAATTAATATCTAACAAATGATACGTTTACACTGTTTTTAATAATTGAGTTTAATTTAATACAGAACAATGTTAATAATATTTTATGTAAACGTCTTAATGCTTCAATTGCAGATTTAGCACATTTGAGATGTAGTTTTAGACTGTTAGCATTCCGGTCCTGTTCGCGGCTTGAATGTTGAACTTACGCTTACGTGTGTTTGGACAGAGCTTTGTTCCACTATCACTTGTACCTAATTCACCGACGATTTACACCCGAAACGATTGTACTTACTCTTAAACCCTAGTTCTCAGTGTTGTTAGACTATCGAAACACTTTATTAGCTATTAAATCTTTTATACATACATATGTTAGTAAGTATGTTTTTAACTTTACAGATTTTTGTGTATTTCGTGTTTGGGGTTTATATATCCATTAATTTTACTGAAATATTGGCAATGTCTGGATTTCCAGCTGTAGTATGCAAACTTGTATGCGAAACATCTAAAAAAGTGATTACTGCTTTTCCTAAAAATACGAAATTTATTCGTCTACACCTATTTTTCTCCTACTTAAAATTTATGGACATAATACATATTTGAGTCTCAAAGCACTTCAGATATGCACTTTGTGTTACGGAATTGAGATCCTCAGGCGCTATGATTTAGACAATGTCGCTGGAATTTCCAAAATCATAGTAAAGGCCCGTTCTGTCGTTGGATTTTTTAGTTTTGAAGCATAAAAATCATATGACACACATAAAATCACTGATTATTCATCATTCATCATTTCAGCCTATCGCAGTCCACTGCTAGACATAGGCCTCCACAAGTTCGCGCCAAAAATGGCGTGAACTATGTGTTTTGCCCATAGTCACCACGCTGGGCAGGCGGGTTGGTGACCGCAGGGCTGGCTTTGTCGCACCGAAGACGCTGCTGCCCTTCTTCGGCATGTGTATTTCAAATCCAGCAGTTGGATGGTTATCCCGCCATCGGTCGGCTTTTTAAGTCCCAAGGTGGTAGTGGAACTGTGTTATTCCTTAGTCGCCTCTTACAACACCCACGGGAAGAGAGAGGGAGGCTATATTCTTTGCCGTAGCCACACAGGACTATTGTTAATTCATAATTGTTAACAAAAAATATTTAATATCAACATGAACACTTTTTTAACTTCATCTAAAAATTACTGAAACTCATGTATATTGAAGACCCCACTAGAAGTAAACATTATAATGAAACAAGTTTTTCGGATGTTACCGAGGTTTAGTAAGTTTTCCGACGTTTCGGATACTTTACAGCAACCATGGTGACGTGAGCAATAGAAGTATACACACGTATGCCCACGTATAGATATGGTATAATACTCGCCTTGAAGACTAAATTGGCCTTAATGAAGATAGATCTGCCATTCTATTAGGCGAAGACATTTTTATGAAAGGTAAGTATATGTTTCAGTAGAGATGTCACACTTTCGCTAGTTTTCACAATTACTAAATCATCTATAGTAGACTAGTTAGTTACACAAGGTTCGTCTAGTATCATAGGCTCCGGATCCATTAATCAAATGGAAACACAAAAGGGAATAAAATGTACAATACGAACAGAACAAAACGATAAAACCAAACTAAAAGGGGTGTTACTAAAATCAATATATTGGATGTTTCGGACGTACATTATCAAGGTTTTTTATCAAGTCGAATGTGTCGGGCTTTGAGTACAAGCGTGATAACACGCTACTGATTAACGATAAGGGTGACGTTAAAAACCCAAAAACCTAAGGTGCTTTTGAATATACGTTTTATCTGTTTAAAACCATATTAATACATGAAACGTAATTATATAGTACTGTTTTCTTGATTGCAATAGAATTGTTTGCGTAACAATATGAACCAGATGATAGAATTAATTATTAATTTCATGTATAATATAAATATTGGATACGTTTAAAATTATTAACAAATACTTCAATAGTAAAGTTAAATTTTATAGATTGCTTAGATGTAAATGATAAAATGATCAATCTATACTACAAATAAATAAAATTAGAGTGTCTGTTTGTAAAATTAAAATAACCGCTTTTTACTAAATGCATATTGATCTATACACGGTACATGTTCCAAAATAACATTTTTTACAATTTTTGTCTGTCTGTTTGTTCCAGCTAATCTCTGAAAAGGCTGGACCTATTTTAACGGGACTTTCACTGGCAGATAGCTGATGTAATAAGGTGTAACTTAGACTACGTTTACTTTAGATTTTTTTTATAATTCTGCCAACTGAACAATAACTTTTTTGTTAAATTCCACGCGGTTGAAGTCGCGAGCACAGCAGCTAGTTTTAAAATAGATGATTAAAATCATACACCTATATAAAAATACAAAAACTTATAATGTGTTAAAACATAAAAGATATAAAACGAAAATAAACTGTCGTGCACATACACAATTAAATATCTATTTCGATACAGACATTATCGGACTGAAAAAAAAAGGATTGAAAAATATAAAAGGATATTTAAAAAATGGTGGCGTCATGGCAGTAATCGACACCTGTGACAATTAATGCTCCACGCTACACCACTTTCATTACGAAACTATTTCTGTTTTCCAATTCCTCTTTTACTATTCGATGATTTCAAACCAACTAGAGTCAACTATTTTTTATCGGATAGCATTTATTATTTGTTCTTTCATATTTACTCTACATTTTATAATATTATTTTTTCATAATTTATAATAATTGTATTTGGAATTGAGTCAGCTCAGGGCGATGAATTTATTGAACATTATAAATATTGTTAGGTTTAGTAACTTATTAATTTTTTAAATATATTTAGAACTAGTCCCTCATATTAAGAATAAAAAATATTATTTATTAAATTTATATATAATAGTTATTAATATTATTATTTTTATCTTTGAAAAAGTCAGAGACTAGACAGTATAATAATAAGTGTAGGTATAACCATAAAATCGTTAACAATTTTGATATAAGTACAGATTATACTCTTGCAATATTCGATAAATATTTTTAAGTTAATTCTTATATTTTTCTATTCCTTATAAATCAAATCAATTTTTTTTCATTGAATTAAGGTTCAAGGCACTTTTGGACTATAATTACAGAAAGAAAAAATTTCTTTTATTAATTAATATCTAATGGTTATCATGAAGCTACTACTGATTGGAAATGTAGATTTTTCTGAGAAACTTGGCAAAAACTCAACAGTTTCTCTTTAACAGTTAATATATCGCTCCATTGTAAAGTAGGTATACATCGTGTATTAAAGTTAGCCTTACCAATGAATTCAAAAAAGTCAATTAACATGAGACAGCGTAATTATCCTTATATCACTAATAGCAGCTTAGTTTATTTACTTAAAACATTAAAATATCAATTCAAAATGTTTATATAATTAGTTGGGATACAAAAGTCCCTTATTTAAACACAGGCACGTAATGTGATTAACGCGTTGAACGTATGAGCACCTCGGAAGGGGCTGAATTAATACAAAATAAAACTAGTCGTAGAGTGGCGATTTATAAGCAACTGGAGATTTGCTTACGAATTCCACCGGGAGTGCCTTATTTCGTGTGTTCTGGTGAAAATACTGGTTTCCAGCTATGTGTCTATTTACATACGTACCTACATAGAAAGATTTTACAAAATGTGTTTCACCGGTAAGGAAAGGAATTGAGGTTGTTACTTTGAGAATTTTAACGTATTTATATTTATAAAACTTATTAAGTATATGCGAAAAGTCTAAATCAAGTAGATTTAGTTCGTAGCGCTTAAAACTAGAGCATTCGCATCATTTAGCAATCTCATCTTTAAAACATCGCCTGCCGTTCCGCGCGAATACGCAACATTTTTTAAAACTTGTGGCAATAAATAAGAACTTACACGCATACCATAATATAAAAGATAAAAACTGAAGAGTTTAGAGCGGAGGGAAGCAAAACATAAATAAAGTCGATATCTAGAAGCCTATGGAGTTGGACAGCTACCGAGTAGACTTAGGCGAGCCCGTCCCACAACACTGTCATCATTTAAGCCGCACATTAGTGAAACTTGCGCCGTTTGAACCACACCTGGGGACTGGCGGCACATTCGATATTTCACACACAGTACAGTGAAACACGGTAAATTTTAGTTAACCCATGTTTTGTTGTTGAAACATGTACATGTATCATTGCTAGTTGCAATAGGTTTTAGACGTTTTTGCTTTGTACACGATGCTCACATAAAATATGTTCTACTTCGATAAAAAGAATGCATTTTCATTTTATATTTATAATAAAGTGTAAGAAACGGATAACATTATTATAAAAAAAAAACGAAAGCACAGATTCAATCTTTAACAAGTAAACGATGACAGTACCTATAGGTAAGTATACACAAAATGTTAGATATGTGTCATTTATTCAAAAATGGGTAAATATTTGCAACGAAAACCTCGTACAGTACCCAAATACGGGATCGATTGCAGCTCAGACCTACTTCTGCTTTCTGAAAGCCTTTCTGTTTGTTCATCTCATTCTGAGCTCCATAGTGTAATCACTATTCGAAGAGACATACAAGCATTCAAATTCTACACTGGTTCCACTTCAATATTTTTGGCACATTCAAGGAATAAGTGTAATAATTTGTCTGTCTATTTTTCATATTAGTACAAAGTAACTTACATTATAAATTATATTGTATTAACAGTTTCTATATTTTTTAATAAGCCTATTTACCTACGAAATTAAAACTTACTCTCTGACCTTTTGATGAAATTAGGGAATGCAATCCCGCGGATCCGCAATCCCGCAAATGCGGGATCCCGCATAAAATTAGCGGGATTACAAATGCGGGATTACACCTGCGGGATCCGCAAGATTTGCAAGATTTTATTTTTTCCAGCCTGAATTCGCATAACAATGTGTACGGCACGAGAAGTGTTGGATTTCGTAGTATAATTATTATGCTATTTGTACCAATGATGTATTTCATGACTTGTAGTATGTAGTTTCGTAAAGCAAGGATAGGTACTACGCGCGAAAATACCATAATTATACCTTCAGGTCGATTGACTTCATTTATTGGTCGAATCATTTTGTTTTTATTGTTTACCCTTCAATATAAAGAAATTATTTATCCGGCAAAAACCAAACAGTCGTCAAGAAGCTTCGGTGAATCTCTATGTAATGAATTTTACCAAGTAATTTGTATACTGGTGTACGTAGTATACAAATTACTTGGTTTTTTACTATCTATCGGTCGTTTGACAAAGTAGGATGGATGTATTTTATGTATGAGTGTGAGTGAAACAATGATATGATAGGGCACAGCAGGAAATTGACTGCTCAAATATGGAGCAGCCCGACTGGTACCTCGACCTTACAGAAGATCACAGCTAAATAATACTGCTTTCAAACAGTGTTGTGTTCGTGTTGGTGAGTAAGGCGACCAGAGCTCCTGGAGGGAATTGGGTATAAGGTCGACGACGCGCTTGTGATGCTTCTGTTGTTGCAGACGTCTATAAGCTACGGTAATTGCTTACCATCAGGTGAGCAGTACGCTTGTTTGTCTACCTAGTTATATATTTTAAAAAAAGTACCTACAAATCAATCAATTTTAGATTAGCGCAAGTCGGCAGTCGGTACTCGAAAGGACAGTTTTCGCTTTTTTTATCAAAAAATCGACGAAAAACGAAACGTAGTATAATTTTTTTTTTCACACTTTAATTCACATAAAATAATTTAGTTTTTGTCATTATTTCTGATCAAAATATAATTATACTATTTGTTTCTTCTAAGTAAATTATATTGATTCATCTAATGACTTCGAAAATAATTTTGTGGACTAATAATTCTAAAATATTGTACAATCCTGCAAATCTTGCGGATCCGCGGGATTAATGGTCTCAATCTTGCGGATTTGCGGATTGTCTTTTGGGTGCTGGATTGCATTCCCTAGATGAAATGTAAACGTAATCAACGAAGAACTTCAACTACAACAGTTTTTAAATTATTTCAATACATTTTTTATGATTTTTATTCATATTAAAAAAATATATTTGCTTTTTTATAATATTCCTTGTAAACTTTTTTTATTTAATTATTGCATTAATACAATTCTCCTACCTTACTGAAAACATGACGATGTATCTTTATATGTGTCACTATATGGCTTACAAAGTCAAATTCGAATACTGCTATGTTGTAGATGTAGAAGATGCCAGCCATGCCAGCGACTCCACGTCATGCTTGTGAATATAGAGTTACAAGATGCCAGCCATGCCAGCGACTCCACGTCATGATTGTGAATATAGAGTTACAAGATGCCAGCCATGCCAGCGACTCCACGTCATGATTGTGAATATAGAGTTACAAGATGCCAGCCATGCCAGCGACTCCACGTCATGATTGTGAATATAGAGTTACAAGATGTCAGCCATGCCAGCGACTCCACGTCATGATTGTGAATATAGAGTTACAAGATGCCAGCCATGCCAGCGACTCCACGTCATGCTTGTGAATATAGAGTTACAAGATGCCAGCCATGCCAGCGACTCCACGTCATGATTGTGAATATAGAGTTACAAGATGTCAGCCATGCCAGCGACTCCACGTCATGATTGTGAATATAGAGTTACAAGATGCCAGCCATGCCAGCGACTCCACGTCATGATTGTGAATATAGAGTTACAAGATGTCAGCCATGCCAGCGACTCCACGTCATGATTGTGAATATAGAGTTACAAGATGACAGCCATGCCAGCGACTCCACGTCATGATTGTGAATACAGAGTTACAAGATGCCAGTCATGCCAGCGACTCCACGTCATGATTGTGAATATAGAGTTACAAGATGACAGCCATGCCAGCGACTCCACGTCATGATTGTGAATATAGAGTTACAAGATGACAGCCATGCTAGCGACTCCACGTCATGATTGTGAATATAGAGTTACAAGATGCCAGCCATGCCAGCGACTCCACGTCATGATTGTGAATATAGAGTTACAAGATGCCAGCCATGCCAGCGACTCCACGTCATGATTGTGAATATAGAGTTACTCTTTCTGTGGTAGTCTCAAGTCAGTCTAGTCGTACGTCGTCTGAGCCCGACTGGTTTACCTTTACAAGACAATATCTACACTTTAAACTTGCATCGTTGTTTCAGTGACGTTGAAAAATAGCAGTTTGTTTAGTTTTTGACGTTTTCTGTTAGTTTCAAAGGTATCTTCTTACAACGCGGTCATTAACGTAAAATACCGGCTATATTTCTGTTAGTTTTCAAGATATTTTATGAACCGGGCTAAGAACTGTTATATACCGGCGGAATGCTGGTATATTGATTTCTCTTGATGGACTTCTTGTCAGGATAATGAAAGTAACGTTGTTTGAATTTACTGTTTATTCAAATATGTTCACGTTACAATTAACATTGAAGAGAGCGTTGCACTATAGGTTACAGAGGCGTTTTGATATTAAGGACTGATATGTTCAGCCTGTATCGGATGGATACTGAATCTAGTCTGACGCTTACCGATGGATGTTCGGTATTTATTATTGAGTTACATAACTCCCACTATTTCCGGTTTCCTGACCATGGGAAACGTTCGTTGGAGTATTGTTAGTATTGTTTATGATCTATAAATTTAAGCGTGTGCGACAAGTTGAAAAGACAATAACGAGTCGACACTTCAAGCTGTGATATGCAAGTACAATGGGTACATCGATAACAATAACAAACTAATAAGACAATAAGTTGAATAGATTAACATGTGCGTAAAGTTATTTAGTAGCTAGTTCAATGGGTTCTTTACTTTAATGTAACAATGGAGGCTGAGTTATGGGCGAGCAATTGTAAGAGTAAAAACAATAGACTCATCTGTTACATCCTGACAGATGTCGTACCAATAGCAAAACTAAAAGATAGAACATAAACATATGTATATGTACATACCAGTACATAACACCTCCCCACTTAAAGTGAACAACGGGGTTTACAAGTTGTTTACAAAAGTTTGTTTACATAAACTGAAATATTGAAAGTTACGCTCTCATTAATATAAAATAACAACTAATTAAACTTACACAATGACATAGTTCTTGTCTCTGAACTTAATGTTCTCATAAACAGTGTGTCTTACAGTAAGTATTCTTTATTCTAACAAGATTACACAAATTCTATTAAATGTTGGCTTACAATTATTTCTTATTCTTAAACACATTAGTAACAATAAAATTAATTTCATTATTCGTTATTTATTAGTTAACATAAAAATTTTCTTTATTTTGTTTCATTACAATGTTTTAACAACAATTTCATGATTTTTTTTTTTTTTATTTATTTATTGGTTAACATAAAAATCTTTTCTTCCTTTGTTTAATACGACATTTTCTTTAATATTTTCCTTTAAAATAAAATACATGTCTACCTTAAATTGAACACAAGTGTTTAATTATTTAAATTATAAGTATACTTAAATCTAGAATGAGACTCTACGCTTGGGGATCTAGTTATTCTAAGTGGTTGTCTTACTATGCTATCCTCATCATCTGTTTCAGTTATTTCATCCAGATTACTACTTACTGCCATTCTAACTGAGGCTTCTGCCTTATTATTTCTTCGATTACACTGGTTAAATATTTGTACGCAACATCTACAATTATCGGGGTCGTGGTTATTACAAGTAAGTGTTTTATATAATTGCGTTATTTTACAAAACTTAAATATTAAATATAGTAATATACTTATACATAAACAATAGACTATCCATGATATATGGCTTTGAGGTAGAAACTCAAAGGTTTTATTAAGATTATTTGTTAACTTATCATTTAATGATTCCAATGTTTTGTTTCAGGTAATGCTGATTATTCATTATTCAGTATATACTTGTCTTGGAGTTATTATATATGGAAGTAAAACATTTTGTTTGGCAATTAAAATTGAATTTAATAACATTTCGATGTTTTCATAAATTTCTTCACTTAATGAACTTAATGTAATGAAATGAGTATTAACCGTTGATTTTAAATTTATAAGTGGTAAACTTGCATCAGTATTATTTATAAATGTATCAATGATCTTAAAGTTTTTTTTTTTATACATATTAATTTTTCATTTTCATTTAATTTTTTTTTTTTTGTCGTAGAATTAAAGTTTTGTATTGCTGATTGTGTGACTTGAATCTGGTTTTTTATTAAACTATATATATATCTCTTTATCGTCTGTTAAAACTTTATTTTATTTTATTTATTCGATTATTATTATTTATCGATTGCATCGTTATAAAACATAGCATTATTAACGTTGTGTATTCTTCAATATCGTCGCGATCGCAATGAATAACCTACAGGAGGTTTAATGATCCTTTTAATTGTGGGTTTTCTTTTTATTACCGTTTTACTTTTTTCGGTGTTATTCTTATTAGCTAATTTAATACGATTCACGTGAACTCTGACATGTTTTCCTTTTTCGGTTTTTATTATAACATTCGCGTTAGGTTTAATTGCAATTATAGTGTAAGGGCCTTTCCAATTTGGTATGAGCTTATTAGGGCTTTTATAATTTAAATATACTTCGTCATTAATTTTATATTTATGAACGTTATGTTTTTCGTCATATCTAACCTTAGATTTTTCCTTACTAACTATTAAATTATCTCTCGCTATTTTCAAAGTTTTATTCAATTTGTACTTAAGATTCTGTATGTAATCATTATAATTAGGTTCATTAACATTTTCTATTGAGCTAGGTAAGTTAGGTTTTTGTCCAAAAACTAATTCATGTGGGGTAAATTTACTGCTACTGTGTATACTTGTATTATAAGCAAACATTGCTAGGGGAACATAGTCATCCCAATCGTTTTTATCGCTTGAAACGTATTGTTTTAAATAATCTTTCAATGTGGAATGGCTTCTTTCTAAGGCTCCATTCGTTTGGGGGTGATAGGCTGTTGAAGTTAATTTTTTGATCTTAAATATATTTGCAATATCTTTTAATAAATTCGACATAAATTCTGTACCTTGATCAGTCAATATTGTCTTAGGTATACCGAAATAAGTCATAAACAATATTAGTTTTCCAGCTACTGTTTCTGCATCGTGTGAAGGCATACTAAAAGATTGCGAGAACTTTGTTAAATCGTCTTGTAATGTTAATATATATTTATTTCCTTTAGAGGTTTCAGGTAATGGACCTACAATATCCAAAGCTACTCGTTCGAACGCGTATGTCGAAGTCGTTGTTATGATCATCGGTGCTTTAATCTTTTTCCTCACAGTTTTATTTATTTGACATTGCTTACAATTTCTTACATAATTAATTATATCTGATTTCATATTAGGCCAATTGTATTGGGTTTTTATTCGTGAATACATTTTAATTATTCCGTTATGACCGGATGATGTACTATTATGATTTTCCTTCAATATGATAGGTATTTCGTCGGCATTCGGGTTTATTATTTTATTATGACACATTCTAATGGAAATGTCTAAATTTCTAAATATATAAAAGATAATTTGTTTTACTTTATCTGGGTGAAGAGAACTATAAGAATCTTTGAAGTTCGGTAAGTATATGAGTTTAATTTGATCTTTAATGAGTTCTTCGCGTAGATTTCGTAAAGTATAGAATAAGTCTTTCGGGGTTAAAGTATCGTAATGATTATATTTAGCAATACAATGATATATGACTTGTTTGTCGGATGAGGTTTTATAAATTTTATATATTTCTCTAGGTTCTGAAAGTAAAATATCAATATCATTTCCTCGGGAAAAAGTTTCAATTACATAAGGGTCTTCCTCATCAAGGTTTATGTTTGTAAAGTAGGCAATATGTCTATGTTTATTATCGAGAAGTCGTTTATTTATTTCAAGAAAGTCTTTTATTGTAAATTCATTATTCTGTAAGAAAAAATTCTGGAAGTCTGTATATGTTTCTAAATTTTGTAAAGTACTATTAACGGTATTTATTTGAATACGCGATAAACAATCTGCGTTTGAGTTTACTCTTCCGGGTTTATGGATAATTTCATAATCAAACTCTTCTAATTGTAGACGCCATCTAACAAGTTTACTACCTGGGTCTTTTACGTTAAAAAGCCAAGTTAAAGGTCTATGATCAGTTACAATTTTGAAATGTCTACCGTATAAATATGGTCTAAAATGTTGAATTGCCCATTTAATGGCTAGAAGTTCTTTTTCAGTTGTATTATAGTTACTTTCAGCGTGATTTAATGTTCTAGTACCTTACCGTATGCTATCGGTAAGTCTTTCCCTATGTTTCCTTGACTTAATACTGCTCCAATAGCAAAGTTACTAGCATCAGTGGTGAGTATAAACTCTTTAGTGAAATCTGGGTATTGTAATATTTTCGGTGATATTAATATGTTACGCATCGTATCGAATGACTCTTGTTGTTCCTCGGTCCAAGTAAATGGTGTATCTTTCTTTAATAATTTAGTTAAAGGTTTTGTAAGCTTTGAAAAGTTTTCTATAAATTTCCTATAATATCCTATTAATCCTAAAAATGATTTTATTTCTTTCGGGTTTTTGGGGACTGGAAAGTTGGTTATTACTTTAGTTTTCTCTGGGTCTGGTAAGACACCTTTATTAGATATTACATGTCCAAGATAAGCTACTTCATGTCGCATAAATTCGCATTTATCGGGTTGGAGTTTAAGCTTATGCTGTTGTAATTTTTTAAATATTGATTCTAATTTTATTTCATGGTCTCTTATTGAATTTGCATATATAACTATGTCATCTAAATAGACAAAACAATATAATCCTTGTAATCCACTAAGCACATTATTCATTAATCTCTGAAATGTTGCTGGTGCATTCTTTAAACCGAATGGCATTCGAGTATATTCATATAAACCGGTAGGTGTAGAAAAAGCTGTCTTATGTATATCTTTAGGATGCATTTTTATTTGGTGAAATCCGCTAGCTAAGTCTAATGTGGTAAAATAAGTTGAGTTTCCTAATTGATCTAATATTTCGCTGATATTAGGTAATGGATAAGCATCACCTATGGTTACATTATTTAATTTTCTATAATCGATTACTACGCGCCATTTAATTTTTCCTGAAGCGTCTTTCTTTTTAGGTACTACCCATAATGGTGATGACCACGGGCTAGTAGAGGGACGTATAATACCTTGTTTTAACATTTTATTTATTTGAGTTTTTACTTCCTCTTTATGAACTTCCGGATATCGATAACTTTTTGAGTTAATTGGGTTCTGTTGTTGTCCAGTATTTATCTCGTGAACAATTGAATTGGTACATGTCAGTTCGTCACCTTCTAAATAGAAAATTTCACTATATTTATTGCAAATTTTATATAACGATTGTTTTTCTTCATAATTTAAATGATCAGTTCTAAGTTCATTACATATCCTTTGATATCGTGAGAGTTTACTGTTTTCATTAATATTAGAATTATAATTACATGTTGGCTTAGAGTAGTTATCATTAAACAAAGTGGCGAGATTATTATTATCTCTCATAATACTTAAACGATTGGCGGCATTAACATCGCCTGTACAATTAAAACAATTCGCGGTATTTTCATCGCGTATATAATTAAAACATTTCGCGGTATTTTCATTGCTTATATACTTAAAACACTTGGCGGAACTTTCATCGCCTATATAACTTAACGATTCTAACTTTATTTTTATTTCTTTAATATCAACCTTTTTATCTAAACAATTTAAAATCGATACGAAAGCCTGGTTATTTTCATCAACTTTAGTGACGCAACTAGATAAATATACTCCGTCTATGATTCTTTTATTTTCCACATAACCCTCTTTTATTCCGGGGTTTAAAACATTAGCCTTTATCAACGTTTCCGTTCGCGCGTTCAATGTATATAGAGTATTATTCATATCGGTATCTTTATATAAATTTAAAGGAATTTGAAATTCTAGGAAAGAAAGAGTTTTATTTTCGTAATCTATTTTAGCATTTAATTTAGTTAATATATCGTTTCCTAATATACCATCAAACTTTAAAGTAGGTATTTGATCTCCTTTAACTACGTGAAAGTTATGCTGAATTTTTATTTTATTTAAATTTAAATGTAAGGTCGCATATCCTAAGGTTGTACATGGGACCTTTGATTCCGTAATTCCGTAAATGGTTAATTTTTTGTCTCTTTGTATTAATAATTTACGATGGAGGTTTTCAATTTTTATAATGGATATACTGGCTCCTGTGTCAATAAGAAAATTAAACGATTGTTTTTGCTGCGTTTCTACTATAGGTAAATTTATATTTATCATATTTATGTTTGCGGTAGTAAATATAATTGTTTTATGTTCTACTGGGGTAGTGCCTGGATAAGACTTTCCATGCTCATGGGATCGGCACCATCCACGAGCTGGTTCGAGTTTAAAGAATTAATATTACTTGTATTATTTGTATTTCTTATATTTCGAGTAAAGTCACGCGTATGATAGGGTGCTCTGCGATCTCGATTAGGATTTTGTTGAACGGTACATTGCTGTTCTATGTTAGGACGCCTTACTGGACTCGGAAATTCGTTAAAATGATTGCGAAGTCGATCATGGTTATTATAATTAATTCTGTTATTATAATGCGGATAATTAAGTTGACTTTGAGGACCGAAACTGTACCTGTTTTCGTCTCCTTTACAACATTTACAAAAGCTAGTTTCTTTAAAATGAAATAAGGGTTTATTACGCGATTCTCTGTTAAAATTGTAATTATGATTTCTATTAAAATTATTTCGATTATAGTTGTTTCTATGGTAATTATTCTTATTAGGATTATAACTACGGCAGTGCGCTGCTATATGTCCTGGTTTATTACATTTCATGCATATTTTATTTTTTGAATTTTGTAATAAATGGAATTTCTCTTCCTCTAATGCCATATTGAATGCTTCATTAAGATTGTTAGGACCTCTAGAGCGGAGCATTAATGAAATTTGTGGGTTAACACCGATTAAAAATGTATGTAGTGCTAATCTATTAGTGTTTTCTATTTCTCCCGGTAACAGTTTGGGATCGTTACAAGATTGTTTTATTGACATTAATAACCTCTTTAAACATGATTCTATTCTGGAGATGTATTGTGAGATTGTTTCACTATATAATTGTTTGCAATTTTGTAACTCAAATAAAAGATGGGTTTCGTGTTTTCTATTACCGAATCTACTTTTAAGGAACTCTTTTAGGTCTTTCCAGTTGTCAAAAATTGTATTAGAGCACACGGATTGAGCTCTATCTGTTAATTTGTTTTGTATAAACGCGAATAAAATTTGTTCTTGGTCTTGTGAAGCTATTTGAAAAGCACGATCGCAATTTGTGAGCCATGCACTTAAATCGTCTCTATTTCCGTCATAAGAATCTATAAATCTTAATAAGGTATCGATTGAAACTCGTACTTGTGGTTGATAATTTCCCGCTACGCTATGCGAAGGATTAGCGCATTGATTTACTATCGGATCATTATTTGATGAATTAGATAGCGCCATTTTAATTATTTTCATCGGTAAATTATTTATATATATATATTTTTATTTATTTATATACTAATGATTTGTCTTTATTTAATTAGTTACTTCAATTTATTTAATAATAGTGATTATTAAAAAAATTATGAAAATTATATAATTTAATTCGTTACGTTAGGTATTTATCGGAAAAAAATATATAATAATGATAATGAGACTAGCAGATTGGCAGATGAAATAGTGAAACAGTGAATTTATAGAACTTACAGTAGTATCATGGTCGTAGTCGATAGTTTCATCGGGGCCACGCCTGAAGCTGCTCTGCTGAGGGATGGTTGAGTTGCTCTCTGTAGCCTTTGTGTAGTGTCGCCTGTAGCTGCTCCTCTTCTTTTCAGGAAAAACACCGTCGTACGTCGAGGCCAGACCAAAACCGTCGTGTTGAACCTGATGCTCGTCGCCGTCGTCGCCTGTCTTGCGTTATCGCTTTTCTTTAGGCCAAAACCGTCGCGAATAGAGCTTCCTTTGCCGTCGTCGCCTGTCTTGCGTTGTCGCTTTTCTTAGGCCAAAACCGTCGCAAGGGATGTGCCACCAGAGCTTGGGATTCTTCCTTGACTAAAAGCCTGGAGACTACCTTCTGTTTTCTTTCTTGAGAAGTGTCGAGTGGAATCCCACTTCTGACACCAAAATTTTGTTATATACCGGCGGAATGCTGGTATATTGATTTCTCTTGATGGACTTCTTGTCAGGATAATGAAAGTAACGTTGTTTGAATTTACTGTTTATTCAAATATGTTCACGTTACAATTAACATTGAAGAGAGCGTTGCACTATAGGTTACAGAGGCGTTTTGATATTAAGGACTGATATGTTCAGCCTGTATCGGATGGATACTGAATCTAGTCTGACGCTTACCGATGGATGTTCGGTATTTATTATTGAGTTACATAACTCCCACTATTTCCGGTTTCCTGACCATGGGAAACGTTCGTTGGAGTATTGTTAGTATTGTTTATGATCTATAAATTTAAGCGTGTGCGACAAGTTGAAAAGACAATAACGAGTCGACACTTCAAGCTGTGATATGCAAGTACAATGGGTACATCGATAACAATAACAAACTAATAAGACAATAAGTTGAATAGATTAACATGTGCGTAAAGTTATTTAGTAGCTAGTTCAATGGGTTCTTTACTTTAATGTAACAATGGAGGCTGAGTTATGGGCGAGCAATTGTAAGAGTAAAAACAATAGACTCATCTGTTACATCCTGACAGATGTCGTACCAATAGCAAAACTAAAAGATAGAACATAAACATATGTATATGTACATACCAGTACATAACAGAACAAAACACTTGGCTAAATAAAACAAATCTGCTACTTACGCACTGTGGCTAATGTATGAAATATACTTCAACTTTCTCTAACAACACCCACGTACCTGCAAATTAAATTAAAATATTGTTTTACATTCGTGCGTTACCTAAATAGCTACACCTAAACAGTATTATTCTCAAAATATATTTTTTTCTAAAAAAATATATAATGAATAGTTTTTTTTTCATTGTAAAATTTAAATTGAATTTCACACACATATACTCGTATTATTAGTCCCAACATTTATATTATCCGGTACAAAATATATGTGACAGTAGGATATCCGAACTAGATACGAACTTCACCTATCTGCTTAATGGATGAAAATTGTTTCATATTTATTCTAGTATATTAGAAAAATAATCGATAGAGAGTTGACTAAAAATTCCTGGCCAGGTAAGATTTAATTCAAAATTTAAAAAAAAAAACTAAAAGGCACTTATAGTACACGGCCGTAAATAATGCACATCGACTTTTAGAAAGAGACAATCAGCTAATTTGAACTTTGTAGAGCGTTATCTCTGACGCACATTACCTATGAGACGTATCGGACTGTCAGTATTTCATATGACAGATCTAATAGTGTAAGAACCCAGTTCCCAGATCACCTGTCATATTTTTTTGAAGGACGAAATATATTAAATTCAAATTCAAAATATTTTATTCAGCATAAAATTATTACAATTTCTTACTGAACGTCATGAGTCTACTACCAGTTCGGAAAGAATAAGCCTCTGACCTGAGAAGAACTGGCGAAAGAAACTCAGCGGGACTAATATCATTTTTTTTAATCGTGTTTTTTTCCAAAGCAGATTGAAATTTACAATAATTTTATAGGTTGAAATAGCCTGGAGGCGATCACATCATTCCCAAGGCGTACTGTCTTCTATAAAATCGTTAATCGAATAATATTCTTTAGTACACAAACGTAATTTCACAATTTTTTTAAATTTGGCTGCTTTATATACGTAAAAATGTTATTAACCAGCTATTTTAGTATTTATCGCCAGACACTAATTATATTACTATATTTTAAAACATGTAGAAAATATTTTAGCAACTCTTTATACTACGATGTATACTGTAATGTTTTGTCAATCAGAAACAAGGAAGTCTGGGGTCTGGGATCTTGGACTATAACGCTCTACGAAGTCGAAATTAGCCGATTGTCTCTTTCCAAAGGTCGATGTGCAATATTTATGGCCGGGTACTATACGAAGTTTAAAGAAAAAAATTAATACCTAGTACCTACCGACAGAACGCCTTCTACAGGCTGCTATACAAACGTTGTGGTTGTATATTATTGTTGTGGCAGATGGGAAAATATCACTGCTAGTTCGGATCTTAGACTATAAAATTTAAATAAAATACTGCTGTTGACTGATATATAAAAATATTGTTAGATAATGATAAAATTTTAATTCTTCAAATGCCTACTAAAGTAATGTTTTTATTTTTTAATAGAACCTAGATGATACATTTTAATAGTATTCTTAATTTATGCCTTCTATTTATATATTGACGATGCCAAGTTACCAAGCGTATAAATTCGACTTAACAATGTATAATAATGTGCTCGAAAGTAAATTGAAACGTTATTACTGTTTGCAACAAACCAATAGCAAACCACGGGCGTCAGTTAATCGCTGCCCGCCAACTAGTGGGTAATCCTTTCGAGTGTGCATATAACGTGCATTCTCAGTACCCATGGCGTTTCGAACGCGGTACAGAGAAATTGCAGCGCTTCGCATCAAAGCAATGTACGAGTATTACTGACATGACGTGCTTTGGGTGTGTTTTAATTCGTTACACATCCACAGTAAGCCCGCTTATTTTAATAATTCGTGTAAGTCAAACATCGATATTTCATAAAGATAATACCGCATTATACAATCCGAACATTTTATCAAATTGAACTATATGAGGTCCATTTTCATGTTTAACTAAAACTTGCTTTGTAAATGTACCTACATATACTCGAATAAAACACGTTTCTGTTATTCGTAGTCCAGAGCCGGATAATAATAAACAAACATAAAAGTTAGAATAGTTAGTAAGGCAGTCCGAATGGGAGTTCGAGAGTTGCGCCGGCGCAGCGTGCATTGCCCCCTACACCCCCCTTTCCCCTACTACAAACGCGCCTGACGGCATTCCGCCGCGCTTCCTGACCAAGGCAAGTGCAGCGGCATTACGTTGCAAGTACCCCTCCTTCCCTCCCTAACTTTCCCCCGTACGCCCTCCTTCCCGGCTAGCTTACCATGAGTACAAAGAACTGATGCTCCCGACTGATTTAAATTTGTAGATTACATTCACTGTAACCCACAAATATTAGAGTAAAAACAAAAAAAAAAAAAAAACTCTAAAAACTACACATTTTACTTGTAGTCTAACTGACTCTTAAACTACTAAATTGATTGAATTTATACATACTTCTATATAGACATAACTATTTTGTTTTTCCTCTTTTGTACAGAGGCTTATTTTCAGAGCGAAAATAATTTAATTCTGCAAATAAGGTTAAATGATAAAGTACGAGTATGCGTGGTGGATTAAGCTCCGATCCTTCCCCTACATGGGGAAGAGGCCTATGCCCAACAGTGGGATATTACAGGCTGAATCGTGATCGTGACGAGTATTTTTGTTGACGAAAGCTAAAATATTTTTCTTTTGTCATACGGTGTTGTTCATCAACAATAAACAATTAATACAATTAAAAGTTTTAATGTGAACATAATATTTGTATGGACAAATTATTCAAAAGATTGATGTTATCAATTTACATACGAGTGCAGCATATGCATTAGTAGGTACACATAGAAAATAATATTTGTGACGAGCAAAAAGTATGGAAACACCTCGTAATAGTCTGTCTACTGAAAGCGTTTTCTAGCAGGCTTTTAAGCGCTTATCTTGGAAATGATAGCCACGACCGGACGTTGAAAGGCTGTGACGGCAATTTGCTTACATTAGGACACGGCCCGTTTTACTACAAGAGTACATTTTTACTGACGTTTCGTATAGGGTAATAATTTGGTCCAGATTTTACTTTATATTTAATATTTTCTTAATATAATGTTAAAGTAATTCAACGTTTAACATATATCTACATTTGAATAGAACTCTAGCAGTAGAAGCATTTGTTATAATCACTTGAAATTACCTTTTCACAATCTGTAGACTGTTATAAACATGTATTTTAAGTACATGGAATATGATCATTTATAATGTTTCTTAAAGTTTTTTGTATTAGAAACGCAATATTGATTCGCTAAACGCAGTCAGCTATGAAGTTGAAACAGATTCAGTCATGCCCTGTTTGAAATGTAACACAATTGTTGCCAGTTAGTTCAGCGCATCCGGTTGCTGAATTGTTTTCAGGTGTATTCAGAAAGCGTTGAATATCCTTTTCGTTTTCAATCATATATACATTCGCAGATTCCGTAAAGGATGATAAACTACATGACTTGATTCAATAAATTTATGTTTATGTTGCTCATTTATTGTCATACAATACTAGCAGTTTTTATAGTGTTACATTTTTTTACATTACTTTTACATATATATATATATATATATATATTTAATTCTTTTATTTCTTTAGGTACCGACATCGCTGGCGGAGGCTGGATGAGAATTGAGAAAAACAAAAAATATACCTTGACATTTGACACGAACTTGGCTAAAGCAAAGCGATATTTTTAAATCTTTAATAACTATTGGTTATAGTGTTAATATGTAACTTATATAAGACATTCAATCGATGCTCTTAATTTTTTTAGTATTTTTATAATCGTCAATTAATGGGTTATGTTCCTGAAATGCAAGAAAACACATTTTTTTTCCGAAATGAATATTTACAGCTTTTGATTCAGTTTATTTTTCCACGACTTGTAACGACTTGTGACGACTTGACACGATTTGTGACGGTGTAAATACATCGATCTCCACCAACATTTCATACGAACGCTCATACGAAGTGCTCGTACGATTCATTACCCATCACGCGACGTCGTGTGAAATATCCAAATAATTTTGTATGAAGATTTTACGCGGGCCATAGCGTTGTTGCAAATATGTGTCTTATGGGCCTCTAGAACAAAAATATTTTTAATTTCAAAAACATAGAAGTTAAGTTATTAAAAAAAACGTGTATAGAACCAACCGCTGTAAACCAAAATTTTTGGTCTGGCAATGAACGTATTAAAGTGACTAATATTTATTTGGCTGAAAATTTCACTAAAATCATCCAAAAATAAACTATTTTTATAAACTTAACGTTGCGATGTATGTTGCAGCGTGTAAAGGCCGGTGTCTGGCCGTCTGTTTGTTTTCCGCGGTTATTCCTGGCGCGAGCCGCCATTGTTTCATGAGTTATATTGTAGAAGGTTACAACAAAACTATCTTGCCTTCTTCGTGGGATAAACTTGTAATTTTTTGTATTTAACTTCAACTATATTCATAAGCAAATAAACTTTAGAAAGCAATTATTTTTATATAAAAAGATATTATTTATTTAGTTGCTGAACAGAGAGCATTGTATCGAAATACTCTAGAGAAACCATTCATTTCTTTTACAAAACAAAATATTTTAAAAATGCTTTGTCAGAATTTGATATGATTTTTAAATTGAAGTTATAAATGTTACATGTGTAATATATTTCATATCGTTTAAAAGTTCAAATATTGAAAGGTAAATATTTTTCAATCCATATTTCGAAAGCAGAAACGATTTGTTAGCGAAGTATTAAATCTCACCATGAGTCTCGAATTTTACAGAGGAAAACCTGTATAAACAATCAAATGGCCAGCCATTAAAGGCAATATTGGTTTACGGGCGCTGTAACCAACGATATTGAAACTATCGTTTAGCAACTAACATTAAGACTGCTATTATACACTAAGATATGAAAATTGCAGAAAAGTTTGCTCAAACATTTTTTATTATTTTATTTAAATTTTGTCAAAACAGATCTATTAAGGGGTAAAGTTTAAACCATAATATATATACAGTTCAATTTGTCAATGCAAGAAGAATTTTCAAAAGGTAATTGAATGGAATAGAAATGGAATTTATATAAACTTATGATGTTATGAATGAGGACGCGTTTTTTTGGAAAGGGTAGACCTAGGCGGACGTTTCAAGACCAGATCAGTGACGTCTTGAAAAAAGGCCAGGTCAAGAGTTCTTTAAACCGAAGAGCGTGTATGAAAGGAATAATGAAAGTGGACGAAGCGAAAAAAGTATGTAAGGATCGTAGCAAGTGGAAAGAATTGGTCTCTGACTCTCTGCCTACCCCTACGGGAAAGAGGCGTGATTATATGTATGTACGCGTTGGCGCAGCGGTCACAGCACTGGTTGTTGCGCTGCCAATCGCGGGTTCGATCCCCGCTCACTACAATCATTTGTATTGGCCAAATAGATGTTTGTCGTGGTCTGGGCGTTTGTGCTTGTGTATTGTATGTTTCCGGACCCCGACACAGGAGAAAATCCTACTGGGGGGCGTTGAGTGTGAAGCGTTTATTTATTTATTTATTTATGAATAATACCCATCGATTTGGAGTTGACTGAACATTAAAATTAAGAAAAAAAATGTTTTATTAAATTTTTAATACATTTAGGTATAACATTATAAAATATTATGTATTTTGTTATGTTATCAGTCACTTATACATATATATATATATATATATATATATATATATATATATATATATATATATATAATAATAATAAATATAGTATATAGTAACGCTGAAATTGCATTATTTATGAAGGAAATAGCACGTATAAGAAATGCACCTTATATATACGTAGGTATATGCAATGTTAATATTTCCAATAAGAGATAATATAAATAACCCTTTACTGAAAATTACTTCCTAAATAGCGTCTACTCCACTGAAAATGGGATGCCCTATTCTAAGGGTCAACCTTATCTTCAAAAAGTTTCGTATTTATTTGAATAATGGTGGAGGTTAGGAAAAGGAAGTACAATTTTGAGTGATTTAATATAATTCAAATCTAAGAGGAAATCTTCAAAACAGGCATTAATGTAATATTAATTAATATTTTAATTAAGTCGACTTGTGACTAATGAGAAATTTATAAGCATCGCATACATAAGATTCCAATTAGTATCGTGATCTCACGTTTGTATAACTGGAATGATGTATACGAATTGCATCAAAGCAATGCAAAATAAATTGAAATTTAGCATTATATATGTTGTATTGATTAGTTATTAGCGTAAGCTTCATACTATGTTATTTGTATTCATCAGCGTGATTTCACCTCTCTTTATCGTGTGCAAATTTAACCCTACTTTTGAAGTCTAATAATTTTATGCAATCTTTTTAAAATGTGTTTTAAAAGTGTACAAAAGACTTGAATTTTATATTTCACTAGATCAAGACGCTTAAAAGTTGGTTGTTAAGTATCTCTCGCTCTGATGTTGTAGCCCTTTGTGAGTTCTTTTTCAGTTGGAGTTGCATATGTACTTGTGTTATGAAAACTAGACCTTTGGAAAGTTAAGTGTATTTTTGGTACAGAAGGCGATATATACGTTTATTTTCTTAACCGTAATAATAAGCTTATTTACAATACAATTTGTTTCATATTATATATAATATAGAGCCGAGACGTGGACACTGACGAAGCGACTGGTTCACAAGTTTAAAGTCGCTCAACGTGCAATGGAACGGGCTATGCTTGGGGTTTCTCTCAAAGATAGAATAAGAAATGAGGCAAGAGAACGAAAGTAACCAACATAGCCCACAGAATAAGCAAGTTGAAGTGGCAGTAGGCTGGTCACTTGTGTCGCAGGACCGATGGCCGCTGGAGCAGACGTGTCCTGGAGTGGAGACCGCGTCTTGGCAAACGCAGTGTGGGACGTCCTCCGGCCCGTTGGACCGACGATCTATGTAAGATTATCTTGGGGAGGCCTATGTCCAGCAGTGGACTGCGATAGGCTGATGTGATGATGAAGATGATGATGTGATTGTTTCATATTTATTTAGATTATTGTGTTTGTTTATTTAGATTTCTAAAATAAATACCCTTCTTCGTTTAGTAAGTTTATTTATCGAGAAAAAGTATCTCTTATAAAACGGAAAAGTCTGAGATAGCGTCTAAAATCAACCAATTTAATGCGTAACAAAACTTAACGCGGGTAAAGTCGCAAGGGACGTGTTCGCTAAGGCATGGAAACGTCCCACTACTAGGTGATTTCTTCCCACACTTCTATTTAATATAATTTATTTTCATTTCAAACCCACTTGCAGCTTATTTTGACATGATGTTCTTTTCGAATTCGCAAATATACACACATATCTTGGACTCTGTCCCACACCAGGCAGGTTTCTTCTTAATTTATTTTTTCATTACTAGGCAGGAGATAAATTTAGTGATAGAATACTCGAAAAACAACCAGAACTTGAGTCCTGGACTGTCTGTTACAAATCTCGTGTTCTACCTACTCGAAGACTTGCTTCGCCTCGCAGTTTCGCCTGTGTAGGTTCCGATCCCGTAAACTGTAGTGCAGTAAGTAACCTATATGTTATTGTGGATCACCAGCTCTCTACACTAAATTCCATTACAACCCCCTTTTAGTATTTTTAGCGCGAAAGAGTAACAAAACGTATATTTATCCATCCTCATCATTTTTCTCATCTATACTAATATATAAAGCTGAAGAGTTTGTTTGTTTGGTTGTTTGTTTGTTTGTTTGAACGCGGTAATCTCTGGAACTACTGGGCCGATTTGAAAAATTCTTTCAGTGTTAGATAGCCCATTTATCGAGGAAGGCTATAGGCTATGTGTCATCACGCTAAGACAAATAGGAGCGGAGTCCACGCCGACGAAGTCGCGCGCAGAAGCTAGTTTATAATATTACTAGCGACCCGCCCCGGCTTCGATTAAACTATTAGTGTTTTACTATATTATGCATGTGTATCTTATAAAAATGAATCGCTGAATGTGTTGCTACGCGCAAATCTCGAGAGCAGCTGAACCGATTTCGCTAATTCTTTTTTTATAATACTCCTTGAAGTACGAGGATGGTTCTTACGGAGAGAATAATTTGAAAAATGGCCTGAAAAAGTCTAAAAACAACACTTTTCTATATTCCCATACAAAAGATTCTTAATAATGCTTAAAAGACAATTTGAACTTTAATACATTATCATAAAGTTTTAATGTTAGTGGAGGGGTTCCGTTAAGGACAAGTATTAAAAAAAAAATTAAAGAATCGACTGTTAGGCGGTACGAAGTTCGCCGGTTCAGCTAGCTATACATATAAACCTTCCTCTGGAATCACTCTATTTATTAAAGAAAACCGCATCAAAATCCGTTGCGTAGTTTTAAAGATCTGAGCATAGTATAGACAGCGGGAAGCGACTTTGTTTTATAATATGTTATGATTATGACTTAAGCTCATCTGATTGAAGCGTTACCTAGTCACACCTATGCCAATAATAATATATCTTAATATATATAAATCTCGTGTCACAATGTTTGTCCTCAATGGACTCCTAAACCACTTAACCGATTTTAATCAAATTTGCACACCGTGTGCAGTTTGATCCAACTTGAAAGATAGGCTATATTTTATTTTGGTACATGTAATTATTATATTTAAGAAAATAAAAGGCGGTACGAAGTTCGCCAGGTCAGCTAGTATATATATAAAAAGGGCTTTCTAGTTTTCTTTCTTTACGTTCCGCGGTTTGTTTAGACGCGCTGATCTCGGGATCTGCGGAACCCATATGAAAGAAACTTTTCGCGTTACAAAGCATATTTATCGAAGAAGTTTACAAATTAAGATCAAAGTACCAATATAGATGAACGTTTCTACAGATATTGTCTTGTGTGGGTTAATATAAAAAAAAAGAGTTTCTCGTGTGATTTTAAATCATAGAAAAAATCCTTCTTAATATTATTTTAAGTGGGATTTAGATAAATTATTAAGAAAAGAACTTGCCTAATTACTAAGAAAATATATAAATTGTACTTAATATTTTTGCAATAAAGGGCCGAAGGAATAACAAAAAACATTCACCAATTCATTCAGTTTCGGAATCGTACACAGCTAAAACTTTCAGAAGGTTGTATATTTATTATATTACTAATTTATTTTACTATACGCTATTGACAAACAATAAACCAATGCAATGATAAATAACGATGAATTGAACTGAAGTTAAATTCAATTTTCTTGAAAATATTGTAAATTTTCCATACTTATTTATTAAATATTTTTTCGAGTTGAATTAACCTAGGTTTTATTTAAACTTGCGGTAATGGTATAAGTTTCTAAAGTGCATATCCGTTAGTGGCAGGAGCTCTTTATAGTATTTAATATTTAATGAAATAATTAATGAAATATAGTTCGGATGATGTTTATGAACAAGCAAGGGAAAGTTAAATTAATAAGCTTATGTAAAAGCGTCTCATGATGACCTGGTCTATTTTTTTTCATTACCTGTATCACAAAGAGGCGCGAAGCACCTTTTCCCCCTGCCTACTCTTTCTTCGTTGTGACGTATTTTTTATGAAGACATTATAACGGATCTAGCGAGCGAGCTTTGTGAAATATGGATAGCAAACGTTAAATTAAAAAGAATTTGTACAGACTAAGAATGAAATTGTATTATTAAACAAAAAATAAAATAAAATAAAATTGAAAAGCCGTCGCTTGTCCTTTTTCCGCTTTTATACTTTGACTCGGAATTACAATGTCAATTATAATGGCTTCGTTTTTAATTTTAATCGCACGAGCACAACGAAGATAGTATACACTTCTATTTCATGGTTTTACATAAATGTAGAGTTAAATGAATTCGTAATTAAAAGCAATACAGCTAAACAAGACAAAGGATTTAAATAATCGTCACCATTAAGGCGGTGGGTATATCGCCGATATTAATATTTTTAACGAGACCCCGGGGTTTTATTCAGGGAAATTGCAGTTAGAAGGATCTTATTAATGAACGTCACAGACTCTTTTGTCCGGCGCGAGAGCATTTCCTGCACAATCGCTCTGACACCGAGTAATTAGCGAGAAAAATTCGTTACTCTGACATCTAGTACCGTATTTAACTATTGCAATGGAAAAATTAAAATTGCCCCAAGCGCTACAAGAGTTTTATTATCTTAATAATCCATATTTAACTTTTTGTTATAATAATTCTCGAGTGATATCTTGCTTCAATTGAAGCACGCCCCAGAGTATTAAAAAAAAACTTATAGTAGGCAAATAAATATAAATGGTGTACGAAAAAGCAAAAATTCGACCGATTCACACGAACGTTTTTTGTATAATTTATTTTATAGTTATATTTCATCGAATTCTTACTAAAATAATTCAATTAGTTCTTAAGTATTTTATTTCTTTGAATTACACTGTATATAATAATTTTAAATCATTTACAGTTATTTAAAAGCATGAATAGTCAAACAAATAAGAAGATACGGTTAACAAAAAATGCAGGTGCGTATAAGAGAGGCAATAATATAATATTGTTTTATTCCAACAAATAGTATAGCTGTTTTTTACTTGCCACACGTTAGTCTATGGGCGTTCTGGTTCGTAAGCTAGCACGATGACCTTTCATTATTAATTCCTAGCCTAAGGTATAAAAGTTAGCGTTATACAAATTAGCATAGCATAGCACTTACAAGGCATATGTTGACGATTGATGCGCTACGTGTAATAAGACAATTGAATCGCTATTTATAATGCTATTGAATAGTTTTGTAAAAATTTGATGTTAATCCGATTTTATTAATTGTTTTGCAAAACTCATAATACATAATATATACATGTAGCAAAGTGTGTATAAAATTATTAGTGTATTTTTTCATACTTTGGTTTACATATCAATAGTTTACTTGTAAGTTTCGTTAACAATAAATGTTAACGTAATTGAATGTTGGTTTGGTTGGTTTCTATGGTTTTTACAAACGAACGTTAATTTACTATAGCTTAACAATTAATAACACTATATTGTAACGTATTAGTATTCCCATTAATGAGCTTGTTTTTTTATAATATTTATACTTCAGTATGTTAAATTGCGTCATGAAATTTAAGAAAAGTAAATGATAAAAAAATATATATCAAGTTTATTAGACTTCCGTGAATATTGTATTATTAGAAACTGTTTGTAATAAGAATGAAAAAGTTTAAAACTGTTATTTTAATTACACATCAAATATGGTAAAAAACGCACTCGCTTACGTTTGAAACTAAAAAATAAAGCTTTCGAGTGAGGCAACAGGGCCTCTCGGAGTTCGCGATGATATAATGATAGAAGCCGCATTTAACGACATATATCTAGAATTTATAGCTATGTCCGAGATCATATTGACATTCTTTTGACGTGTCCTGCTAATATTTAAATTAAGGGACAATTTATTTGACAAAGATTTTATTAAACTAATCAAATTACAGCTGAATTTTTGTGACTCAATATATAAGATGAGTCAGATTAGATAATATATAGTAGTATAGTAGGTGTATGTGAAGTTTAAAAGTCATGGAATTATGGCGACAATCAATGTGTAGCGTAAAAATGCAATTAATTAGTAAATCACGCAATAGAATTTCAAGCCCCCAAATCAGTTTTTGTCGCGTAATTGATGGCTGGATCAAAATTCATACACTTATTAGATGGCTGAATGCAATTAAGCGCATACTTGTGTTGTAAATACCGTTTCGCGCGGTCGCATCGAGTCGTCGCTTTCGAGCGAAATTGCGGTGAAACTGATATAACGACGAGCGTCAGCCACGCCACATGAAATGATTTCTATTACAGAAAAAAAGTAATCGAAAAAAAACATTAGAAGCGTAAGTAATTTTCATGCTTGAATAAAAATTAAAGAATTCACATATAAAATATCAGGATCGTTATTTGGTTTCGTTTCACTTGTTGTTTTAGAATATTAAATTCTTTGAAATACATAATTCATATACATATATTCAGTTAATAGAAAAAAATATAAAACATTGACGAGATAAATTAACGTTTGTTTTATATTTAAAACATTAAAAAATATTTTTGTTCACTATAAACAAAAAAAAACTCATATTTTATTTTATGCTCGCATATTACTTATCACATTTCCCGCTATAGAGCCGGCCATAACTTGCAACATGAAAAGTGTTGCATGTTAGTGTGTCTACACTGTTTAGTGACCGTTATATTGTCGCGTCTTCGAATATTATGAATGGACGTGAGAAAAATTTTATTCAGCGCAAATACGTATTATTTGAATAAAAAACTAGCATTTCTTTTGAGAAATAGACAGTCACGCACGTAATTAATGTATCTATTAATTATGCATGCATGGGTTTTTATTTTGTTATTAATATTCGAAGTAATTTAATATCGTTCGTGAATTGAGTATTACGATTGAGTTCGAGATGGAACGGATTCCTAATTTATTCGTTTCATTTTCTGTAGACAAATATATTTAAGAGGTAAAAGTTTCTAGACTAAGAAAACGTCTAGAGTCGGTTTTAAGAGGTGGTAAATAAGATTTGTCGGTAATAAGTAGATATTTAAATAACGTAAACACACTACCTTTGATGGAAGGTCTTAATGAGAAAAGTTTGATGCGACTTCCATTTTGAGTCAAAGTTCTGTCATCACAGTTTACTTTCATGACTGGGGTGCGACCAGTCGCTGGCACATCGGAAACAAGATAAGAATCTCGTTTGAATTATAAACAAAAGTTGATTTAGTTATCGACTTCGACCGTTCTATTCGATCTTCGCTTCCTTAAGTTCACCGATTGCATTTGAAATTGTGTTTAAAGTTTTCACTGACAATATTCGTGAGGGAGCGAGGGTTGAATTTGTGTAAAGTGATGTGTTACGAAGACTCTATATCGTTTTAAACAAGTATAAGACCAAATGCCTTTATGGTATGTTATTTTTACAAAAGTTAGATATGTGACAAATTTAGTTTTTGTTTTACTTAAATCAAAAATATTTATGCAACACCACAGATACCTAAATATAAATTTAATTAACATAATCATCATGAT
Source organism: Melitaea athalia (assembly GCA_905220545.2). Lineage (NCBI taxonomy): Eukaryota > Metazoa > Arthropoda > Insecta > Lepidoptera > Nymphalidae > Melitaea > Melitaea athalia. Next base: position 8,512,781 of record HG992180.1, on the reverse strand, counting down.
TTGATGATCGAAGTTATGTATTGGAAACTAAGTTATTAATTTCGATACTCTTGCGAAATACAGAAAGTTAAGGACGTGACTAAATCGCGTAAGCGTGCAAAGTTTAAACTTCTTCTTAACAATTGTCAGTGAACATTGTAAAAGTCCACTAACAATTATTATTTTGCTTAGACATTAGGAAGTATACTGCGTTTATTAATTTTGTTTCTTTGTGGTTTTCGATAAAAGAGTGATATTCTTTATTTGAAACACGAACATCGCAAATTTGGTTGTGGAGCCGTGATAGTTTTTTTTTTCATATATGCTCCAGAAGTTTGAGTCAGTCACTTCCAACAAGAGAAATCTTATCGCATGAGTGCGTACCAGTAGGCGGGAAAACATAATTGACTTACCATGTTAGAGAGCAGCAGACGTTGGTGTTTTGCGACTTGGGGGTCAAGAGTTTGGAGTGGAAAGGTTAGCGGTAATGGGAGAGGTAGTGGTAATGGAAGAGGGTGCGGGTGCTGCAGAAACAGCGGCGGGCAGCAGGCGCACGGCGTCGCGTAGGACACGCACCCAAGCTGCGGCGGGAACAGCGTGCCGACGGCCTCCTCGAGGCCTCTCCAACGTCTCTCACGACCGCATCCACGGCCGACCCCCGAGCTTTCGACGGCCACACACGCCGCCGACTCTTCAATACCGTATCTGAGCGGTTCTTCGAATGGCCGAAATGGACCAAGTTACGATTTGAATTGCGCGGGAACTCGTACAAAAGTTTCGCGGTAAGTCGAATCGGATACGGAAAGGGTCGGGATGTCGGATCGTAGTCGGGAGCGGGAAACTGAGCGATCGGGAGAAGCGAGAAACGACGCGCAGGGCTCGCGAGAGTGTGGAGAAAGTGGCGGCGTGCACGGAGCACAAGTCGCCAGGCCGGCGTGTGGCGATGGACTGAGCGGCGAGGCAGGTGCGCGAGGCGCGCGGAGGGCGTAGGGGCGGGCCTACCTGACTCACCTGGGCGCTTGCGCTACGCTTGCTCAGCCTCCGAGTGCTCTGCATCTCGCGCCTCGTGCCTCGGGCTTCGCTACTCTGCAACGCCGTCGGTGCATGACCGCGGCCGCACTACCGTACTCGTAGGTCCCGACCGTCGCGTCGGCCACAATGCTAACTTTTCATGACGAAAACTTCAATATTTAATTAAATGAACGCCACAAACTCTCCTTTGTCATAAAATTATTACATTCCCACTATAGGAGTTCTGTTCCAAGTAAAAGTTTTACTGCCAAGTTTTACATTTATAACTTCAGGAATAATAATAATAATATAAAAAAAAATATTTTAAATACCAAAAAGTTAGAATGTATGATAATCAAAATATTTCAATATTGTTATATTTAGATTTCATTTACCTATGCAAAAAGGTAGCAAAGTTATATTTTAAGGGTCTTATCATGGGCATAAAATTGTATTGATCCTGAAAATCGGACTCGTTAGAGGACATGACAAGAGGCATCCGGCATAAGCTCATTGTATACGCTTAAGGGCATTAAGCGCCTTTTAACGTCGCGCACTATTTACTTTTACAAAAAGAAGACAAGGTTATTACGTCAACTGATACTAGGGAATTTGTTTGCATAAATATTTGAACAGATAATCCGTTTTCACGTTTAAAATATATCAACAAATCGTAAATTTTCAAAACTGATGAAACAAACTTTTTTTTTGAAAAGAAATTCTAAAGGAATACCTTTACATGGGCTATATTTGCTTTACGTTTTTGGGTAAATACATATTAAAATACGTTTTACTACTATTAGCTAAATAAATAACTTATTTTGAAGTAACAGGAAAAGGAGAGTAGGTATTATTAAAACTTACTATTATATTTAGTCGATGGGTATCTATCTGTAATATTATGTAAACTTTTAATGTTGTTCCTTCTCTTAGTTTAACACACTAATCAAATCTCGGATGGATCTATTGGTTACATTTGAAAGTAGATTTTGTTGTAATCTATTAAGCTTTAAATTGTCTAGTTTATTTATTTAGAAACTTTAGTGAGCATCACGATAAGACTTAAAGAGATTGAAACCGCGATTGAATTCTACTTTTATTTACTTACAACATAATATCTATAAATTGTTATTTACATATCTCGATATTCATTATGGGCCTTACTGTTGTATTATAAAATTCGTATTATTAAATACAGAATAACAAACGCAAATTTCATAGATACATTTCCTTAGCTCCTTCTTCTTCTTCTTCTCCAGCTACCAAATTTATTCAATCGAATAAGGAACAAGAAGAAGAAATATTGAAGAAATTATTGGGTCTAGTTTGTGATTTTTGTATGCAAAAATTATATTTGTAAATTTACTGAAGCTAATTCAAAACAGACAAACAACAGTCATTTTCTATTGAAGGATATAGTGTAGATTGAGAACTTATTTTATAGAATTTACTCTGTATATGAAGCTCGCGACACCAACCGAATTTAGTGTGTTTACATTGTATAGTTTACATAACCTTCTTGAAATAAAATGTCTCAAAAGAATTTTTAAAACTTGAAAGATGAACCTGACAATCTTTCGTCCAATATTCTATATAATTAAGCTATTATTAAATAAAAGCTGCTTACCGAGATTAATAAAGTTACACAATTTTTTTTTCTATTTTTATTCTCCACTAATTCTCTAATTACAGTTTATCATATTTTAATGTTAGTTTTGATGAGGAACGAAAAACAGTACCTATATATTTTTATTCGCATACATTGTTTCTAAATACTGTACATATTTTAAAAATAAATAATTAAAATTTGTCATATAATAAAATGCAAACATAACGATATCATCAAGTTCGTTTGCATTAATGACAAATAGTAATGTTCAAACAGTTAAAAAACAAAATACCAAAAAAATTGTTGTTTAACGACAGTGCTGTTATGGATATGATGCGAATTATTTACTATTGAACAAAATAATGCAAGCAGTGTTTCAATTATTTATTAACAAAGCTATACATTTCCTCAATGCAGTTGGATTATATTAACTGCGCAGCACAAACATCCGTTTTAATAAAACATTTTTATTTAAACAACAAAATATTTGTAATAACGTATTTTAAATGAACATAAAATTGCTGAACTGTTTGTGGTTACATGAATGAATATATACGATGTATTTTTTATTAAATACAGTTTAATTCTTTTTTTAATTTTTATTTTTTTATGTTACTAAGTCGACAAACAGGTGTACGGCTCACCTGATGGTAAGTGACTACCGTAGCCAATAGACACCTGAAACACCAGAAGCGTCGCAACTCGCAAGCGCGTTGCCGACCCTATTCCCAATCCCCCGGGGAGCTCTGGTCACCAACTCTGCGGTAAGTTAAAACTAGGCAATATTAAGTATACTTAGTTTTGAAGTTTTGTAAGGTTTTCTGTGTAAGAAATACCAAACTTTTTACGTCTATATGTTGAAAAATTGTAAAGAAATAATAAGCACAAATATTTTATTTGCTAGTGCGACAGGCGCGATAAAGCAATTTAAATATTAAAGCTACCATACGTTTACCATACTCGTTAACGTAACGCTTATATCCATATTGGTGCGATTTGCTACTACATAACATAATCAATAGTATTAATAATATTTTCGAATTATCGTCTATATCTTTACTTACCAAAAACTCTTAATTTCATGCATGTTTAAGTACAAGAAATATAACATGCAGAAATACAGTATGATTTGTACCTCATCAGAATTAAAATATATATGAATATAATCATATTTGCAATAGGCGTAAATTCCCAATGATTAGAGCGTTTCGTACGTAAGTGCCTGGTGTCAACGATACCAGCGAGGCGTCTGTTTTCGATAGTGCTAATTAATTCTTGTCATCAATGTACAAGGTAAGGTAATTACAGGGTGCGGTAAACTGACACGTGTTCGGAGTTGATTCCCTTGTCTTATCTACAGTTTCCTTTACGAGATTAGTGTTTCGACTCTCCCGGGCTCAGTTCTTCATATATCATGACTCAGATAATGAAATTGCGATTACATATGAGGCCTGTTCTAAGTAATCCGAGGATTATTTTACTATTTGAATTGAAATGAAAACACCTTTACCCTAAGATGAATATAAATTTATGTAACTCTTTTTTAAAACTTATTACAAACTTAATAGGAATATCACCTTTCATGAACACTGAATATTCAAAATCATCTAAAGTTTTGAGTAATTTTGTATTAGGAATGATACCATAATAATAGACTATATCAGCTCATGTCTATTAAGTGTAAAAGAAATCTTCCAATCGATTTTAAACACTATTTCGGTGACTTACGAATCGATTTTGTAAACAAACGAGTAGCATTAAGATTGAACATAGCATAGTAAATACAAATTGAGTGTAGATGTGTGTGTAGGAGCATACTAGTCGTGTAGGCAGTCGCAAAGGTATGTGCGAATTCCACAATTCAAAGTTAGAGGCGCGCCCGCGCGGGCCCCGGTCAAAGACCTGCGCGCGCGCCGCCAAGCCGTCTACAGATGTTGTTACATAACATGACCTTAACAGTGGGTGGCGGAAAATGGAGACCTTACCGATTTAGTGTTTCTATACTTTTCGTTTGACAGAATGCCTCTTAAAAATTATGAATAAACAGGTATTACGTTTAAGTAAACATACAAAACAACATACCTGTATTATATATTTGCAATAACAGCGTTGAGAATTGGAAAAATTCAAAATAACGGACGAAGAAATGAAAACAGTAAACAGGCCATAGTCCGTGACTGAAGTAAATCGTCCGTGCGATCCGAGAACAAAATCGTATAAATTGTTTTAATTAGGCATAAATTAAAGAAAAAAATTGCGCAGATCGCGCTGTTACGATGGGTGACCATGGCATTTACGCTCCGCTGCCAACCGCGTGTAGAGTTTGTGATTGTAATGCACTTTTTACAGTAAATACTAAATTATTTTTACCGCAATGCACTTCCACAGTAAATTATGATTAGGCTTCAAGTACCGAGCGAAGTATTCAAAACTATAAACATTAATATTGCTAACATTATATTACTAAGTAAACTTTGTATTTAAACTTATTCAGTAAGACCATTGGATTGCGATTGATCTTACTAAAATAAATTCAACGAGTATCAACTTAATCTTCTTTAATTCGTTTCTTCTTTAATTTATTTAATTCATTTCTACTTATTCTCTTATTCTTCTTTACTGTTTTTTCTTTAATTTATTTCTTTTCTTCTTCTTATTTTATTATTTAACAATTTATGTACACTAGAAAACAATATACAACAAATATCACTTATAAACAATGCTGGTACAAAGGCACTACTTATCCCGTGATGGAATCTCTTCCAGTAGTCCTGCCACAGGAAAATTATAAAATAATCGCAAAATTAGCGTGTACAATAAAAAAAATACTAAAAATAAATATATATGATAAATACATAATTATACAATTTGAAAAGCATACATACATAAAAAAGTATACACACATAGATACAAATAATATAATACATACGATAATATATTCTAATACGCATAAAGACACTTAATTAAATTGATTTTAGGTTATGATTGATTTAGGTAGAATTCTACGTTTCGCAATCGCGAATTTCGTATGGTAGGGAATTCCAAAGTCTAACGGAATGTGCATTAAAGGAGTAGGAATAAAAATCGGTACGGTGAGTGGGTATCTGGAGAAGAGAACGTTTATGAGATCTACACGGAGAATCATTAGCGTGAGAGAAAGAGAAGCGGTCCCGTAGATACGAAGAACAAGGATCAAAAAGAGTCTTAAAAAGGAAACAAAGTATTCTAAAGTTTCTACGATGGCGGATAGGTAGCCATTGGAGCTGCTTACTAAAGTGACTTACATGGTCATATTTTTTTAAGCCGAAAATGAAGCGCAAGCATGAATTATTTAGTCGCTCAAGTCTGTTAAGTAATTCTTCGGTGACATCTAAACAAGTAACATCAGCGTAATCAATGATCGGATGTATGAGAGTTTGTACCAGAGAAACTTTAGTCTTGAAGGGTACAAATTTTTGTAGTGCCTTTAGAGAATGGAGCGAAAAATATACCTTACGACTGATTTCATTGATATAGGCGTTCCAGTTAAGATTGGAATCAAAAACAACGCCTAAGTTCTTAGCCGAGTCGGAAAAAGTAATAGGAACGTCGTCGACGGTAATAGGGGGTAGGTCAGCTATATCAAGTTGAGAGCGAATGCGTTTACTACCTATGACTAACGCTTTAGTTTTTCCCGGGTTAACAGTAAGATTTTATTTTATTTTAATTAAGCACATGTATGTATTAAACTTGCAGAATGAGTTTATTAAAAACTTCTCCAGTGAAGTAAATAACCTATTTTTTAAACAAACTAAGTTTGTTCTAAAATTATATCACATAAATAATTTTTTTTACTTTGAAGACCAAGTATACTGTAGTCAAGTGTCTTTGAAACCGTACCCAAATACTACTAGACTATGGGCAATGATCCTCTTTTACTTACGCCCGGCTATTCGTCCATCATAAATCTTTAGATTTTGAACTTTAAAAGCTACTCATACAGTTGAAACTATTAGTGTACTTATATATTACTAAAACCGCTATAATTACCTTTTTAATCGTTAATAGTTTCCTGCCAGTTAAGGTATGTCTAAAATCATCAAAGCAAATAACGTTATAATGTGATGCTTCTGGTGTTGCAGGCGTCTATAGGCTACGGTCTTACCATCAGGTGAGCCGTACGCTTGTTTGCCGACCTAGTTACATAAAAAAAAAAAAAAAAAAAAAAAAAAAAAATATTGATTAAAAATTATAATCACCAACTACAAACTCGTAACACTCAGTTTGTTACTAAACCATGTTAGTCTTTCGAATAGTGCACATGTACTCGTACCAATAGAAATCGCTAGGGGACCGTTTGGCTGGAGCGAACATCGCAGATTTACAAAGTTTAACAAATGCAGGTGTGACGTCGCCAGGCGCTGGTCCACTGTATCTAAAGTTCTGAATTAATAAAAACCAATTTACATAGTTCTATGTGTTAAGAAAATTACAATGTATGTTACAAAGTGCATAACATTACATCGTAACGATCACGAGTGAATTCGTTATTAGGCGCAAGCAATCTAAGCGCTTCGTGTAATATTCGTGGGTGAATTATTTATCTCGTTTCTTAGATTCGTCTGAAAACGTACGATATATACAATAACAAACAAAGGAAGAAAAAGAAAACGTATACGGAACCAAAAGTAACTCTACATTGTCTTGAACGAAGACTTTATTGATTTTGTAATAGTACTTTAATGTGTTTCAGCCAAGTTAAAATAATTAAATTAACCATGTCAAAAACCCTTTTCAATTATTATTATTATCTAAGTATTTGACGTTTATAAATTACAAAGTCTTTAATTATTCAACATTATATAATACAAGTATTCTAAAGATATTTTGCTTGAAACAACCGCTCTGGTGCGAGTAGTAGTCGTCTAAAACACCGACGGTTTGCGGGTTCGATTTCCGCTCGGGATGGATATTTGTATTTGTATAAATATTTCTTTCCGGATTGGATGTCTATTTTCTTGCAAGTCTCCCCAAGTCTCCCCAAGTCAAGTGCAGTGTGATTCGGAGAGCACATTAACCCGTAGGTCCTGGTTGTTATCATAAATATCTAATACCGATCGTTACTCAAAATAGAGAATATATCCGCCAACCCGTAGTGGAGCAGCGTGGTGGATTAGGCTACAATCCTTCTGCTGCATTGACAAAGAAGCCTATTTCCAGCAGTGGGAAGCTACAACCTGAATGTTACATATCTATACTAATATAATAAAGCTGAAGAGTTTGTTTGTTTGTTTGTTTGTTTGTTTGTTTGAACGCGCTAATCTCAGGATCTACCGGTCCGATTTGAAAAATTCTTTCAGTGTTAGATAGCCCATTTATCGAGGAATGCTATAGCATTCCTCGATAAATGGGCCTATATAATGGGGTATATAGCCTATAGGCTATATATCATCACGCTAAGTCCAATAGGAGCGGAGTCCACGCCGACGAAGTCGCGCGCAGAAGCTAGTATATAATAAGATATTTAACAACATAAATAGGTTTCGAACTTATATTTACTTTAACATTATTTGTTTAAGCGCTGTTTGAATCAGTTTTAAGATTTTATTTTAATAAAACTAGTGTATTGCTTAAAGTAGGAAGAAGAATTCATTTTTTTAACATTAATTTGATAACTATGAGTAGATACTTTAGAATTTGAAGGAAAGAATTTTATTTAAAAAATATATATTAATTTTACGACGATTTAAGACAAAATACACCAGATAAAAAATATCTGTACGTTTTACACCTTTTTCACACTTACATACTTAACTTTATTTAAGTTGAGGATGAAAACGAGAAATACTATTATTCTTTCTAGTGAGCGAAATCCCCAAAATGAAGCGTCGAAAAAGACATTTAGTTGAACTTGATGTTCAATTACACGTTGCATAATATATTATTGCCTCTATAAATAATTTAATAGTGTAAAAGCTTACGAAAAAATATCTTCATCAATTCCTGTAATGGAAATTAGAAATAAAATATATAAATTAAGTTTAAAAACCGTTTTATAAAAAATTATAAGGAAAGGGTAACAACGGAAATGAAGCCAATCGGTTCAGCCGTCATCGTAATATAATATATAGTTTAAAAAAAAAACGCAATGAACCATGCCCTAATGCAGGAACTTATAATAATAATTATACTTAGGAATACTGACCCCGCAGACGTTGTTTTGCCATATATGTTATTAGCCTCTTTAATCCACCCCGTTATAACATAGGGGTATGAAAAATAGATGTTGGCTCATTCTCAGACCTACCAGATATGCGAACAAAATTTCATAAAAATCTAGAGAGTATGGTAACTGACATTGTGCTACGAGAATTTTATATTTAAGAATATCAAGTACCTATCTAAATTGACATTTGTTACTATTAGAGCTAGCGCGCACCACGACTTTTTATCGCGATATTATTTAATTGCAGAAATGCAACGTATGAGTAGGACAGTGCGCGCAAATGCAACTGAAAAATCGCGGCGATTTTAAAATAGTGAGTTGTCACATTTTATTGAGACTGCTCGCGACGCGATTATCGCGAAAATAAAATGCAGCGTATTAAATTGTATGATCCCGCACACAATGCGATTTTAAAATCGCGCATTCGGGCCTCATTCGTGTTCCACCTTTCCAAGAGTAAGCATGTCAGCGCCTGTATATAAAAGCTTGTCACGAGATTTGCTTGTAAACAAGTAAATTAAATAAATTGATGTGATTGATTTTAACTATTAAAATTTTCAAACTAAGGAAATACGAGTACTCATATCTCGGGACAAGCTTTTAAATCATATAGATTATGTAATGACTATAAGTAGATAGTAAAAGTTTTAAAGTAAATGTTTTTTTTTTCGTTTTAGCACATTCAAATAAAAGCTTGTTTTTTAATAAAGTTTTTTACTTTTAATTTATTTAAATAATAATTTGGTTGTTGTGAGAGTTGTACAACAGTAGGTATACTGTAATAATTGTTAGTATAATAATTCTCATGTTTCGTACATTCGTCGTGCTATTGTAAATATTGTATGTTCGTATCTCAGTAGTCTGTCGAATGTTTGAATTTTTATTCTATAATAGCCAAAGATTTTTTTGGGATACATCCGAAGTTCATGGTGTTTCTGATAAAAGAAACCTTTGATAATTCTATCCGCTGTTAAAGGATGAATCCAGTATTGGCGTATTTTTAACCGACTTCCAAAAAAGGAGGAGGTTCTCAATTCGATTGTTTTTTTTTTAAATATGTATGTTCACTCAGAACTTTTGACTGGGTGGACCGATTTCGATCAATTTTATTTTAATTGAAAGGTGTTGCGTGTCATGTGGTCCCATTTAAATTTAATTGAGATCTGACAAGTACTTTTAGAGTTATGTCTAATAATGCGTATTTACTTGACTACTATTTCGTCTTATTACGTTGTATTACTTGTCGATGTAATTGGAAGTCGGTTTTTTTTTCGTTTGCGAGCAAACACAATTATATTATTTTTTCTTCTGGTCCTCCGAAGTAGTAAATAAAGACAAGCACAACTTGTACGAAGTCCATGGTGCAACTGAGCAAAGATCGCGTTTTTTTTAATTGCAGTGCGCGCACCGTACGTTTTGCGATTTTTATAGCGCAATTTTAAAATCGTGCCGCAAAACTGAAAATCGTGGTGCGCGCCTGGCCTTAGTTGAGTTTTCCGAGGGTATAAAAAAACCGTATATAAGGACCTATACGGATATCAGGTACGTTGTGTACGATTATTTTATTTTTTAAAGGCCACAATAATCGTTCTTAAGGAGTAAACTCTAGTTGCGTGTAGGAATTTACGAACACTTTTTTGCTAACATTAAGGTGACACTTGCAACTTTCGGAGATTTAAAAGCGCGTTGTCGACCCTATTACCAACCTTCACCAGAAGCTTTACCGTTATTCACTACAGAAACACAACACTACTAGAGAGCATGTGCACACAGCTACAACTGTGATCTTCATTAAGCTTGAGATACTTCTCAAGTTATCCAGTTAGTCTTCTCCAGATTTTGATCAAGATGTTTCCTGCCATTTCCTACTTCAACAATCCAGTAAATAAATGTATTGGAGGCTTTTAAGCGGACATCCATTTCTAAATGGCTGGATTTTGAACAACGAAATTCGTTAAAAATTAACTTACGAAGCAGGAAATCGAAAGTAAACTTCGGGAGAAATTCTATAATCTATAATTGTTTACCCGCTACGTTTCATCAGAGTAAAGTGGATAAGTAAGCTCTATTTCTTCTCCTTAATAGAAAAAGACTTTTTCCTATTTATAGAACGTTAACAGGCTTTTACGAGACGGCACTGAATTAAATGGTCAATTAAACTAGTAATCTATTTAATAAAGTCGATATGCAGGAACAGACTAAATTTTATATCCTTTTATACTGTGTAGCTTCAGCCTTTACAGGTCGCTGCTGGGCATAGGTTTCTTTCCCATGTAAGAGAAGAGTCAGAGTTTAATAAACCACGCTGCTCCAATGCGGGTTGGCCGATATATTCCCCCCTATGAGTAACGATCGCTATCAGGTGTACCGTGTACATGATAACAACCGGGACCGACGGCTTAACGTGCTCTCCGATTCACGGTGGGGAGACCCACAAGAGTGTCTATGTTATAAAAAAACTGAATATACTTATATAATAGAGAATAACAAATTCTTAAGGATTTCATTATAAATAAATTTGACTCAAAGTAAAATCATGTGTCATTAAAAACAGAATTTATTACAGGTGTTGTTTATTATTTAATGCAGTGTCTTTTACCCTTTACGTCGAAACGGAGCTTCTGGCTAACCGCATACCGTGTTTTTGCACAAATTTACGTTCACAAACAGAATAGGATATTTAGATTAACACGAAGGGTTGCAAGTTAATGTGTCGTCGGGATAACGAATGTTGAGTACAGAATTAGTTTAAAAATTTTAATAATACATACATGCTATCACGCGCCGAGTAAAGTTCAAAATTATATTTTATATTTTATCCGCTTAGCGAGAGCGTCGATATTCTCACACCGTCGCTTTCATCCATCGAAAATAATCTCTACGTTATATTAAATAAAATCAAGGGGAATACAAAATTATCTTGTATATTTAAAAAATGAATTTTAATGAATTACTACATAAAATTTTGGGTTAGTGTATAACATAGTTGTTTAATTTAGTCATTATTATGTTTTTTTTTTCAAAAAAGACAATGAAAATTTGAGTGCATGATAAAAAATATATTTGTTACAGCAAATGAATAATTTAAAAGTGTACTTCAGACTTCGTTGATTGGTAATATGATTGTAGTACAAAATAACGGAGATCGCAAAAAAATTACGCAATTAATTATTTAATTTTGTTTTGCATATTTTACTTTAAGACTATCAAACTTAACATAAAATTAAATTCAAATTAATTTGCGCTATATTAATTGTATTTTCTCCAAAGCGATTACTTATTTAGAATTGTGAAATATTTGACACTTCTAATGCAGCTTCCTTTTGTTAATATATTACGAGTATGATAATAATAAAAACAATACGACGTTGCAGGTTCTTAACAGTTGGTAAATTTACGCACAAAGCCACACTCGGTTTGACCGAGGCATTATTGGTCAATTTATATTTTAATCTCTAAGGGCTTTCATTTCATGCTTATTATTTTTATTAATGGTTTGAAGCTCGCAAATTAACAATTTTCAATACTATAATTATTATTAATTTTGTGAACAGCAAAAAAAATCACAACTATGCATATAGTTTTAACCTTGATACTGTAGTCTTATATGCATAAATTTATACACATCTTAGAATTCTGTACAAGAAATGTGCATATACGTCAACAACGCTCGACGGCTCGACATTGCTTTAAGTTCAATAGTAATTAAGAGGGCGCATAAGGCGAGCAAAAAATCAGATTTCACCCGCGCGCCCGATGAAACAAAATATACACAAAGCCTCGTGTCAGAGTGCGATAGACGATATAGTTTTGAGCGCATTACGAATGTAAAAAACGACAAATATGTTATTTTGTATATAATTCCGAAACTAAAAGTAATTACATTAAATGCCTTGGCATAGCCTTTACTCATATTTAAATGTAATTAATTATCAAATTTTTGTCTTAATGGTCATAACCATATCGAGTATAAATAGAAAAAATATAAAAATTAGAGGTTACTTCGTGATTACATTTTATCGAGGAAATTTCCTTATTTTATGTTTTTGATATGGGTCAACCCTTGCAAATATCACGTAGTTTGTCATATATTTTTATTTTAAGATTTGGTCTGGAACTTTTCATGTCAAAACAAATAGAAGATTGGTAATTTTGCATTATGCACACTCTTAATACTGGAACATGTGATGAGACTCAAGTGTCAATACTAACTTATTAAATTATATCTACTTCATCTAACTTAGGTTTAAACTACATACATACTTAAGCAGAAACTCTATGTCCAAAGAAATAATTTTTTCATGAATAAACAATAACATAAAACATCAAAGCTCTTTGAATATTTAAAACATTAACATTGTAAAGTTTTAATCTTATGCAAAATCGGTCCTTGGTAGGACTGTTTGTTAATAGGCAAGTTCAAAGCGGAGTAGAATTAAATATGAATGTTTGTCTGGCCCCTCGGCGAAATTGTCCAACGGTCCAAACTTGGTTTCCACGTACATTGTGGCCGTTGTTGTTCAAAAGCAGGTTTACTTAGGGCCATCCCGAGGCCTATTTCATACGACCTTATTTCCGAATGAAAGTATTTACACTGTATTGTAAATTCCTTCTGTAGATGACATTGTGATAAGTTAAGCCATGTTTGTAAGTAACAACTTTGAGAAATACGCGAGGTGATTTTCTTATAAAGTGTACAATGGACTTTCTTTACAAAGGAAGCTTTATAATTGGTACTTAACTGGTGCATTCACTTGGAAGATACCGCGATTCATATTACGCTTAGATTAAAATAGTTGCAAGAGTTATTCTAAAAACCTAGCTCTTAATTAAATACTTTATGTTTAAGCGCTTATACAAACGGTGAGTGTTGCTTATTACCGATTTTAACTTTATATACCTGTATTCACATTTCAAAACGACGGTTTACACCCTAGTCTGACACATACATATATATTTTGAGGTAAAATTTAATTACAACTGTTGTTCCATACTGAACATTATTCTTGAATAATTAAATGTAAAAACTTTTTGAACTGGTATTATGAAAAAAAATAATATTCAAATTTACAGCAATTTTTTTTATTTCTATATTCCTAGTCTTCAGCAACAATAGAAAAGTAAAAGAAGTATATAGAAATATTTTCGTAAATATTGTATCATATTATAAAATAATTTGGAAAATCCAAAAGTGCACGCCTCACACGCTCATTGTGTTACGAATTGAAATTAATAATAATTGCCTAAAAGAGAAACAATTGAAAAAAATATTATTATTTTTTGTATCGATTTTGAAAGATAAAATCGTTCTTATAATATGTTAAGGTAGGCAATAAATTATCGCTGAGCCTGCTTAGCTAATAATCTATCTTTTTCTCGTTCGCTTTGTCTAAAATTATCGTTTTGACGAACTTGAGACATTCGACATTTTTTTTTTTTTTGGAGCAAGGTTTATATCATCTTTATTGCCAATTTGAGCAGAATAGTTCCCACTATCTTTATTTCCAAGACAGCTTTTAAGTTTATTCAGCTCAATCATAACATCATCTTTATAATTTTTCGAAAGACTCATCATTTTTACGACGTTCGCTTTTATAATCACGTTGTAATTTAGCACGTTTTCTTGCAGAGTTTTTATTTTCTTTTGGCATTTTGGCATTTTATACTATAGAAAATCTGTCGACACGTCACGAAACACAGATACAATCATGATACAATTTTAACTTAACTGCCAAAAATATCAATAACGTTGCTAGATGCAGACAGAAGTCATTTAAAAAATTCACAGTCAGTAATATCAATAATGTCGCTAGATGCAGACAGAAGTTATTTAAAAAAGAAATAGTTCATGTAATAGGAGAGAGGAAGAAAAAAAATAGACGGTGATAATTTTAATGACGATCTTCGTAAGATTGCCGGTGTAGGCTGGATGAGGATTGCGGTAAACCGTGATGTCTGGCGCGAACTTGAGGAGGACTATGTCCAGCAGTGGACTGCAATAGGCTGAACTGACGACTGATGAATTTTAATGAAAGAAACCCAGAAAATCTTTCGAATTTCGTTAATATCTTTAAAACAGTTAAGAGTTCAGTCACAATAAGAAAAAGAGTTCATCCTTAGAGTGACTGGAGTATAATTCAAAAGGTATTATTACAATTAATTGGCGTCTCTACATATTATATACACTTTTTATATAAATAATAATAAAACCTCTTTTTATCATTTTAATAAAAATATTTTTTGATAGTTGTCAAAGAATTTGATTTTAAGCTCTTCTTGTTAATATTTTATTTACATTTTGCTACTTGAATCGTTTTTATATTATAACAAAATAAATATTCATTAATAAAAAGTCTGCGGAGTTAGCGAATATTTTATCATCCGCTCATCCATTCGCTAAACCGAGCTAATTTGCTAAACTGGTGGTGATTCGCTAAGCTGGTAAACCCGAGCTTGAACGGCAACGCAGGCTTCGCAAGCATCACCGCAGACAGTTCCAACTCACCGAGAGCTATGCAGCATCTGGTTCCACTGGCCCGCCAACCTGCTATCGACCTTCGGTCTCGGAGGAGAGTAATGTGGCGTGTTTTTGATAGTCGTCAAAGAATTTGATTTTAAATTCTTCTTGATAATTTGTTTTACAATTTAGTAAGTAAAATTATGTACTTACACGTAACACGTTACCTATCTTATAATTATATTTTATATTTTGCTAGGTACTTGAATATTGTTTTTCTATTATCTTATAATTATATTTTGTATTTTGCTAATTTTTTATATTTTGCTACTTGAATATTGTTTTTCTATCATTATTATTCTTCAATAAAGAGTCAGCGAAGATAGATAACATCTTATTATTTATCCGCTCGTTCAATAGCTAATACATTTCGCTAAAATTGTTTATATTTTTATAAAACGAGAAGACAACTAAAAGTGCACATACCAGCGGACAGCTGTAGATATATTATTTTATTACATTTTTTGTTATATATATTAAAGGGCTTAATCCACCACGCTGCTCCAATGCGGGTTGGCGGATGCCTTACTATACCTAATAAGATACCTTACCATACACTTTCAATATTATTGAAGTAACATGGTACCAAATTTCGAATCGATAGGACATATTGGAAGGTAATTAGATTCCCTCATCAACTATTAAAGAGCTGATGATCTTCGAACGGCTGATCAGGTCTTGGTTACCATACCATATACTTTCAATATCATTAAAGTAACACGGTACCAAATTTAGAGTCGATAGGACATAAGGAAGGTAGTCAGATCCCCTCATCAACTAGAAAAAAGTACCACAGACAGTTACACAGATACACAGACACGTTAAACGTATACCACCCCTCGTTTTGCGCCGGGGTTTAAAAAAGAAAAAATATTTATGAAAGAAACCCAGAAAATCTTTCGAATTTCGTTAATATCTTTAAAACGGTTAAGAGTTCAATCATAATAAGATATACAGTTCATCCTTAGAGTGACTGAAGTATTATTCAAAAGAAATTATTACAATTAATTGTTTATATTTTTCTAAAACGTGAAGACAACGAAAGGGCACAGACCAACGGACAGCTGACATATCACTTTTTAATTGCGTTTTTTTTGTTATAAATATTAAACAAAATGAAAAGAAAATACGCTGACTTTATAGATTAACATGTCTAGTTTCCGAAACAACCTTTTTTTTTTAAATTCAGTGCCTAAATTAACGTATAAGAACGATTTTATCTTGGAAAATGGACACAGAGCCGTCTTTCGATAGTAAAGCACACCCACACGCTTAAGCGTGTGACGCGTGCAATACATCAAATTGAGGCTCCAATTTCGGGCCTCTCATAGCGAGATAATAAGAGTACAATTAGCGGCAGTCTAATGCTACGTTTACCTCGAGAGTTTCGTAACAACTTATGTAAATCTATCTCTCGACGCAACGATCTTACGTTTATTCAAATGCTAAGCTGGAAAATTAATTTTTGCTTGTCCTCAAGCGTAAAACGTACCTTTAATGTTTAAAAATTATCAACAATTATGTTACTTTTATTTATTTATAAATGCTATAAAATGAATTGAAATTTGCATGGAAAAGGTTTAATATGTAAGAAATCACTAATCGATTTTCACGATTCGAACGAAAAGATTTTTTTTAGTACATACGAATTGTTGCATTTTTAAGTAATATTATATAACAATTATTGAATTATTTAAATGCGAAAAACTCAACATAAATCATAATATTAAGTGAAGATTAACACCGACTTGTTTAAAGAATCAAAGAGCGCTGCTTCTCGGAAATAAACGATTTTGTCCAAGTACTGCGAGTCTCTTCGACTAGTGAATCTCGGTTGTCGCCTTTCATCGCAAAGCAGGACGGAGCCACAACTGTTTATTTAGCAGCTGGAAAACAAGGAATATTATTATTATCCTGTTATAATATTCACTTTGGTCCCGCCCCCACCCTCCAGCCTCACCGAAAGCTCTTAATACCAAGTCGGCCTGACCTCATGCCAGCTCCATTAAGCCGTTTATACATTATGTATGAATTTGTTATGCCGTTTGATGTAAAGAAGCTTTAACTCAGGTAGTGCTAAGGTCGCACGACAATTTCAAAATGTCACTTCTATCACTCAAACTAAAAGGTAATATTCAGAGAGCTATGTACAAGTAATCAAATATTGTTTGTAAAATTTTAATTGTTTCTCGTTATTGTAAAAGCTGTGAAAAAGATAAATTATTAAAATATTTTAAAGCTACGAATGCTTTATGAAAGTATGAACGTTGAATCGTGCTGTATCTAACTGCAAATGCCACAAATATTATGGTGTGTACGTAAAAAAACGTAAAATTAGTAAACGTAACAATGATTTTAATTTTCTACCTTTTAGATTTCACAGCAAGTAAAAATATTTGTTATATATATTTTTGAGGAATAACTACTAATATATTTGAATTGAAATATATAACTATAACAATTTTGTAATAAATAGAGAGGTAATCGGTACAATAACCCATCAAATTTTAATAGATGAATATAAACATCTCGGCAGTGTGGCCCTGTATCACGTCAGTAAAACTATCATCGTTTTATCCCTTCTAAACTAAGGCATGGCTCCACTATCAAAAACAGAGATATGAGAATGGTGGCGTATTAAAAACATAAACGTTCAAAATAATTCTGTTGTCGCAAATAAATATATTTATAACGTAATTATTAAAAAAAAGTAAAGAGTAAATATACTATAAGTTTATAAATCATCCAAACAAAGCTATAACAATAAAGCATCAAAAACTACGAAAACTTCACCTTGATAAATATTAAAACAATTACTAATATGAGCTGAGGAGTTAACGCATTTTATCACGTGAGTCTCAGAAGCAATAGATGCGATTTTAAAGTATCTTTATTGCATACAACATATACGATGATTAATAATAAAATAAGCTATCAAATAACGCCTAAGTATACAGTAGTATTAAATATAATCTGATAAACTGTACACGTAGGGACACGAAAAAAGTATCGATACTTTGTGGTATCGAGTACATTCCCTTTCGATACCGATACTTTAGTACTCGATACTTTGCATTCGATACTTTTACTCAATGAGTACTTTTTGGCAGGTATCGTATCGAAAGATTTACATGAGTACTATTACACTTTTTCCTGAAATGTTGAAAACATTTATTCAGTACTAGCTTCTGCGCGCGACTTCGTCGGCGTGGACTCCGCTCCTATTGATCTTAGCGTGATGACACATAGCCTATAGCCTTCCTCGATAAATGAGCTATCTAACACTGAAAGAATTTTTCAAATCGGACCAGTAGATCCTGAGTTTAGCGCGTTCAAACAAACAAACAAACAAACAAACAAACAAACAAACAAACAAACAAACAATCAAACAAACAAACAAACTCTTCAGCTTTATTATATATTAGTATAGATTTGTACGATAATTTAAAGCGACGACCTTTTTAACCGACTTCCAAAAAAAGAGGTAAGGAGGTTGTATTTCTTTAATGTATGTTAGCTCAGAACTTTTGACTGGGTGGACCGATTTCAATGAATTTTGTTTTAATTGAAAGGTGTTGCGTGTCATGTGGTCCCATTTAAATTTAATTGAGATCTGACAAGAACTTTTAGAGTTATATCTAATAAGGCGTATTTACTTGACTACTTCTTCGTTGACCAACGTTTTATTATACCGCATAACTTTTTACTCGGTGTACCGATTTTGATGTTTTTTAATTTAATCGAAAGCTAATACTTGTCATGTAGTCTTGTTTAAATTAGATCGAGATCTGATTACAACTTTTTGAGTGATTTTTAACGGTTCACAGGAAAGTGGACATAAGGTGCCAATCAAACCACCAATAGGGGATCGGACAAATTTTCAAAAAGTGTTTTTAATTAATCTTTATGGATACTTATACCCATAAAAAATAAACTTTTATTAATTTACAGCCTTTTAGGTACTCAAAATCATGTTTTAATATTGTTTGCTCAAAAATCCCGCCAAAACGCCACGTTATGACATCTGAAAGCGGGTGACGTCAATTGTGGGTCATAAACATAGAGTATATAAAGCACAGAGTACGTTGAACATACGGATAGAATAACCCGTGCAGTCAATGCTTGCTCTTTTCTAAAGTACTCTGTGGCTTGTAGCCCACAAATGACGTCACGCACTTTAGTTGGTGTTTTAGTACAGATTAATAATATTGTAAAAAACAACATTTTATTTCTTCATTTAAAAATATTTAAATGAATTATATTAAATTATTATTCGATAAATAATCGTAAAACAGTATATTTATTCTATCTAAGTACATTATAGATTTTAATCTGATTACTGTCCGATCCCCTATTGTAAATTCATGCGACGTTTCAATCCTTTATTGGACCATCATCAGGCATCTAAAATTTATGAATATGTGAGAGTACAACACATATTTATAAATTTTAGATGCCAATTGGTGGTTTGATTGGCATCTTATGTCCACTTTCCTGTGAACCGTTAAAAATACTTATAAAAAATGGACACAACGTTAAATAATGAGAATTTTTGAGTAATCTTCAATAGCGCGTATTTACTTGACTATTTTTTCGTCTTATTACGTTGTATTACTTGTCAATGTAATTGAAGTCGGTTTTTTTTCGTTTGCGAACAAACACAATTTCTTTTTGGTCGACTGTCATATTTGGAAACAGTCGTTCAGTATTTATAAGGAAGCGACTTTTTTTTTGGAAGTTGAAGTATCAATTCCTTCTATTGAGTACTTTTGTACTCGATACCTAGAAGTATCGATACTTTTGTTTCGATACTTTTATGAGTACGATACTTTTTTTTCGATACTACTCATGAGTACAGTATCGATACTTTGTATTCGATACCGTGTCCCTATGTACACGAGTACCGAAATTTAACGCAGTTGAGATCGCGCTATATTAAGTAAAGGATTGATAGTAACCGCGATATTAAGGGGGACCTTAACGACAATGTTTTACCGCTAATAAAACATTTAAGTTCACATTAATATAAAGGAGGATTACAATCTCTATATTAATAAAGTTCAAATCATTTGAAAACTTCGATCTAATAACATTCAGGACTGTTCGTTTATTATATACGTCTGTTTACATGTGACGCCGCAATGATCAATTATTGTTACTGACGTTTATATAACAAAACGGCATAGAATTTACATAATTTTAAAATTATTAATGCAAATGATATAGGTATAAACAACTACTGGAGGAGTACTACTACTGGAGTTTTTTCCTTAGGTCTACTATCTACAAAAAAAGGCTTACTAGTTTAAGAAAAAGATTAATACAATATCAAATGGTAAATAAACGAATCAAATAACGGCATCTATGAAGATGAAGATGGCGTTATTTAACGTCGTAACGCCATCTATCGCATAAAAACGTAACGGGGTCAATCGTTCAGTAGATGTTACAACTCATATTATTTTTTCATACCGGGGGCCTTATATGAAAATCGACACTTAAGGAGTGAACTCCAAAAATAGTCCAGTATACACGCGTACGTACGTGTTATCAAAGATTATTCAAAAAGTTATCATCAGATATTAATGAAATTTAAAGGAAACTATGCAACAAGCACCAGTTATCTATTAAAAATATTAATTATCGAAATCGGTCCACCCAGTAGAAAGTTATGAGGTAAATTACAATAAAAGAAAATACAGTCGAATTGAGAACCTCCTCCTTTTTTTAAAGTCTGTTAAAAAAACAAGCTTCACTTTCCTAATCATTTACAATTTGCATGAATTTTTTTTTCAGAACTGTTAGCATGTCTCTTTCCAAATTTACAGATTTACATATATACTAGTGGTCGCCCAATGGTCAAAATTCGACCATAATTAATTTAAATTATAAGTTTGAACATTATCAAGCTTCTATTGTTGAAGACTACTTCTATAAATAAAATTCTAAATATACTATAATAGGGGTACCAAACTTGTTGCTTCATCCGCCATCATGATTTAAAGGGTTATTTTTGTTTCTTGAATAACTTGTTTATTTTCAATTTTACACGAAAAATAGTTATTACAAAAGTTGTTTAAAATTAAATTTCCTTCAATTTTGGTCGCTATAATTTTTTTCGTAGGATCGATATTTTTAGATTTATACCTGACAACAGTTGGGGGTGAACCTAGATATTGTATTGTCGCATTTATTATTGATGTTGTAAAATAAATAAAATAAAAAAAACACCCCAACGAATTCCGAATGAAAATTGCTGCTTCCAATTTTTGTAAATCTCAGCCCGTTTTTGAGCTAATTCGACTGGGCTATATGACACGATTAAGAAACTGCGGGATAATGTTGAAATTTTATATAAAATCTTTTTGAGACGAATTAATAAAAGAAATTACTTAAACAGAAATTTATCCATAAGAAATTATTAAAACAGAGAGTATTTAATTATCCATCAGTAAAATGTAGAGATATTCAAATGAATTATATTTCGATCATTTGATTAATTTATTAATACGACCATTTATTTAAATTAGTCCCGTTGGCAACCCCTAAATGGATTGCCAGAATTTGGTCACTTAATTGTATAACTTTCGGGAACATCAAATATCATAATATTCACTAAACATATTCCTACATATATACGCAAAGTAGCTATTGCCCGTCCACAGCTTTGCTCGCGGAATTTGAAATGACTTTTTAGTTATGTAGAGAATAATTTTTTTACTAACTGTAATAAAATACTACGCTACGCACTTAAAAAGTTTAGTCGAGCCAGCGAGCCAACCAAAACTCAGTAATTCTAAACGGAGAAATGATTGATGAGATGTCTTTAAACAAAAAAAAAAACTGTTTAAAAGACTAAAATTGTGAAAGTCTGTGTAATTCTCTCCAGGTACCTCGGGGAGTAAGTGATACTGACAGCGATTGGCTGTATAGAACGAAAGCCTCTTCCTAGCAGTGCAGTGGTACGCTAAAAGTCAGTGTAAGTTCTGTTTTTTAACCGACTTCCAAAAAAGGAGGAGGTTCTCAATTCGACAGGTATGTGTTTTTTTTTAATGTATGTTAGCTCAGAACTTTTGACTGGGTGGACCGATTTCGATCAATTTTGTTTTAATTGAAAGGTGTTGCGTGTCATGTGGGCCCATTTTAATTTAATTGAGATCTGACAAGTACTTTTAGAGTTATATCTGTTGTTATATAATGCGTATTTACGTGACTACTTTTTCGTCGACCTACGTTATATTATACCGCATAAATTTTTACTCGGTGTACCGATTTCGATGATTCTTACTTTAATCGAAAGCTAATACTTGTCTTGTAGTCTTGTTTAAATTAGATCGAAAACTGATTACAACTTTTTGAGTAATCTTTAATAGCGCGTATTTACTTGACTATTTTTTCGTCTTATTATGTTGTATATTGTATTACTTGTCGATGTAATTGAAGTCGGTTTTTTTTTCGTTTGCGAGCAAACACAATTTTTTTTTTTAAATTTGTATTATAATTACATGTAAAACTAAAAAAATTACACTATCAGTTTTTAATGATTACCTATTATGTAATCAAAATATTTTGGAAGGCCCTGTCTATCATCTATTAGAAAAACCCATGCACAATTACTCAATATAAAGCGAGCAATTGAATTCTAGGAGTACAATTTGTAAGCAATAGCGAACTCGAGCACCAATTACGTCTCTATAGCCCTAGACACGGCTATTGTGATAGTTGTATTACAGAATAATTTCTAAAAGCATTCACATTTAATCATTTTAATTTCAATAGGTGTAAGCTTTCAATGCATTAACTATTTTATTTTATTAAACATCGTATAGAAAATTATATTTATTTTAATTCAAAGCATCAAATTATTATAATTTTAAAGGTCACTCCTCACGTAGCACCAACGAGGAGCATGTTTATGATTTCACTGCACTGTGGGTAAACAATGCTTTTTCAGAGTGATATTTAACTGTGACCTCATAATATATGGCACAACACTTTCGTTATAAATACATAAAATTATTCAGTAGAATAAGTTAAAATATAATTTTAGTAAATAAATTACAATTAAAAATAAACAGACCAAATTTTCTGCTTTATGATATATTAGGAATGATAATAATTATTTCAAAACCCACCTTTACCCGCTTAGCCCTGAGATTGTCCATGAAGTAGCGAGTTGACTTACGTTTTTCAATTCATCCCTGTGCTTATTGATGTGAGAAGTAATATATAATTATCTCTACCTACCTCACATTTTTTCTACATTACTTTCAACATTTTTCTAAAACCTAAACATAATTAATAGTTATTTAAACTTGATACGATATACTACAAAAACAGCCTTTTGCACAAAAAATTACCTTATATCGACAACCATGTATTGGTAGCAAATACAAGTATAAATAAATAAGAAATTTGTATTTACATCAATTTATCATGTTCCCGTGCAAAACCGTGCAAGACATGTCTGCATAACGACCGCACGTCTTCCAGTTAAAATGTTCGGAACATTCTAAAAGGCGGAATAATCGCAATGCATTGCCCCCAGGAGCATATGCAACAGATAATGTTGGAAGACGTTGAGAAGCTAACGACTTTTAAGTTTCAATTCTTTAGGGCGCTCCTAAAATTGAATGAAATTTATTATTTTTTCAAACACAGTCTAATTGTTTATTTTTGATTGTAATTTTGAATAACGTTATTGGTTTTCTAATGATTGAGGCACATTAATTTGTTAAGATTTTTGAGCGTTATCAAATCGATTTGTACAAAGTTTTATCGTGTGAAATAATTTGACAATCTAGTCGAGAGTAATCAAACTACCATCACTTTTTGTTATCGAATATCACGTTTAAAAAACAACAGCGGAATTAAAAAAAAAGCTTAGGGGAACTTTAATTTAATTTTTTTTTACTTGTCACACAATAAGCACAGGGATGAATGATGAAGGGTCTTATATAAAAACTAGCTGACCTGGCGAACTTCGTACCGCCTTTTTTTTTCTTAAATATAATAATTACATATACCAAAATAAAACATAGCCTATCTTTCAAGTTGGATCAAACTGCACACGATGTGCAAATTTGATTAAAATCGGTTAAGTGGTTTAGGAGTCCATTGAGGACAAACATTGTGAGACGAGATTTATATATTATATAAAAATTTCAAAGATGTTTCTATGACACTGCCTTGTAGTAGACGTACATGTGACCAGACCGTGAACTTGTATTAATAATGTCCTTTAGACGCCTTTGAGTTCAAAACACAAATAAAACCACCTAAAATAACTCATAACTCATTTTATAATACACTAGCTTCTGCGCGCGACTTCGTCGGCGTGGACTCGGCTCCTATTGGTCTTAGCGTGATGATATATAGCCTATAGCCTTCCTCGATAAATGGGCTATCTAACACTGAAAGAATTTTTCAAATCGGACCAGTAGATCCTGAGATTAGCGCGTTCAAACAAACAAACAAACTCTTCAGCTTTATTATATTAGTATAGATAAAAAATATACACATAATTTAATTAAATAATAATATACAAATTATTTATACACACATCCATTTACAAAAACATAACTCATCTCTGTATGATAATAAAAACAGATAATTGCATTCCGAATTCTATATTTAAAAATACACGGTGCTGGTATGTAGGTATGCGTATAAATATTGATAAAATTCATCCTCCATTTTTGTTTGAATAACTGAAAATCTTTGTCAAATAGTGTTAAGTAATAAAGAACAGCCTGAAATAGCGCGAATTGGGAGAGACAGAGTTCACTTGTTGCTCGAACCGTTGGTATGCGACACACAACACGAGCCTGTTCTACGTTATGTTTTGGCAGCAATTCGAGTCCAAACTATTGTTTACGCGAATTTAGGAAATACAATTTCGTTCATTCTTTTGCCAGCAAACTTTGCCGCTTTATTCAGGAACCTTGCATTCTTTATTGAACTTTAATTACGAGGTAATCAAATTATTCTGGTTCTTATTTATCTAACGACATAATTTTGTGCTCAATTCAAAATTTTAAAGTATAGGTAATATTGAAATACTAGTTTAGAGAGAGTAAAATAAGATTAGTAATAACGTAAAGATCAAAGGGATTGAGTCGCATATAGAAACTTCGGAGTTCTTACCTCAAGAACTAGCTTGTGATAACGAAGTACGGAGACGTCTTCAATGACGAGCCTCACTAATTTGTAGATAAGACCACTTTGCCCTGCGGTTACGTTGTAATGGGATCTAGTATTGTTACTATTAAGCTACATTGTTAGAGAACCTCAATGGCTTAGATGCCGTAGTATTTAGTTTCAAGTCTTCTTCAACAAACGGTACAAAAGGTGATTCACATTACACCCTGCTGAGGTCGGAGCGTAAGACGAACGAAGTGAGGTCAAACTATTGTACACATATTATGTATACAATAAAATTTTAAAAATATTTTTTGTCAATGTTGTGTCCTTGTTTCTACAGATGCAGTATCAAACATGCAGGAGTCGAAATGTTGATGAGTTTTCTTTTCCTGCTCTAGACTAGCTACAGTATCCGGATTTTACATATTTATCTTACTTTACTTTATTTGTAAAAGTAAAAGATTAATGAAGACATAAAGTAAATAGGTCCTTATTTACTTAAATTAAAAATGTCCAAAGTTGTCTCCTACATTGTTGTCTAATACGAACTCTAAATACTTGCCTCGTTCATTAAGTTTCAATGCATACAATGTTGCGTCCTTAGGGTATGGACACTTTTATTGCTTCGTGTCACACGCTCAATCTTCTTCAAGTGATTTTACAGACATCAAAGTTTTTCACGTGATCTCGTAATCACTATCTGACATTTTTTTTCTATTAATTTATACGAATGACTTTTTTACTGGATACGTTGAATGGCATGCAAAATAATTAGTCCTTATTAAGCTATTTAACATTGTACTAAAATACTTTTTAAATTGTGGTGCCATTAAGTTTATTAAGGTAGGGCACATCAGGATATATCCTGATTAAAATCTGGAGCAGTCCGTCTAGGGAAGTACCTCGACCTTATAGAAGATCACAGCTAAATAATAACGTTCTCAAATAGTGTTGTGTTCTGGTGAGCGAGGTGGCCAGAACTCCTGGGGAGGGAAGGGGGTAGGGTCAGCAATGCGCTTGCTATGTTTCTGGTGTTACAGGCATATAAAGGCTATGGTAACCGCTTGCTTGCCGACCTAGTTTTATAAAAAACAGGTTTGACTCTTCTCACTTCTCAGTAGAATCGGAGTTCGTAAAGTCGGAAAGTGTATAATGTTGTTATACGTCATTAAGAAAGTTGAATTTTTTAATACAAAATTCTTATCTATACAATTAAATAAAATTGGAGCGTCTGTTTGTAATATTAAAATAATCGTTTTTTACTAAATGCACATGGATGTATACATGCTACATATACCAAAATAACATTTTTTCCAAGTTTTGTCTGTCTGTCTGTTTGTTCCGGCTAATCTCTGAAACGGCTAGACCGATTTCGACAGGGCTTTCACTGTGAGATAGTTGATGTAATAAGGAGTAACTTAGGCTGCTTTTATTTTAGAATGTTTTTTATAACTATGCGTACTGAACAATAACTTTTTGTTAAATTCTACGCAGACGAAGTCGCGGGCACAGCTAGTATTATCAATATAATCCTAGAATCCTTTCAATCAACATTTTTGCCTACTGGTCAGAGCGAAGTCAGCAACATTGTGTGTCTTTTTTAGTTTACCTATTTATTTTTTACTTGGCGATGCTAATTATGTCTTGAAAAACTTTCATTTTCTGTTTATTTTTTAGTGAAGTCATTCAAATTTAATCAAAAAGAAAAATTAAAAAAATATATAAAAATATAATATGTTTAATTGTTTATAGTAGTGACAATTTGAGTCAAGTGCATAACATGAATCGAAACATTTTTATTATATTAACCAAGAAAATCGACCGTACTTTTTGACCCAAATCGAAAATTACTCGTAATAGTACCTGAATTTTGAAAATCTTCGTTTGTATGATGGAAGTATTGCATTATGGCTAGCATACATTCAAAGTGATAACGTGCGGTATGAAGCAGTGATGGCACAAGTACACTGCTTTTGACGCTGTAGTAGCTTGGTTCGACTTCTACTGCTCGGAAGGTAAACTAAGGTTGTTCCTTAGGGATGAAAGGGAATACAAAGTTTACGAATTTAATGTATAGTTTAATACCCAAACCAGACACGACTTTCACCCATCTGTTCAACGGATAAAATGATTTTCCGTCTACTCTAGTATACTCAAAAATAAATCGCGAACGGGTTGGCTTTAAATACATGACCAGGCTATATTTATATTTGTTAAGGAACGTCTAATGTTTATTGTCATATAGCAACACTACAACAGCACGCATCGTACAGCCATTCCTTAGTCGTCGGTCGTTGGTGTGAAGTTGTTTAGACTGCGGAGTTAGTTAAAGAACGCTATACCCCGCCATTTTGTAAACCCGGTCCTTTTCCGGTTACCGGTCTTTCTCTCATTTTCGACATTCGCTTTACTTAATTTTCGCTTTTAAAATAATATAAAATTGTAATAAACCATAGAAGATACAGTTTTCCATTTTATTTTGGGTTTAAAAAATTTAAAATCGCAAATCGTCCTATGAGACAAAACAATATTATATTCGCCAACTGCTATTCAAAACAATATTTTTTTCAGAAAAGCCTACATTATTATTAGTATTCGCAATTAAATAGTGTTCATTTTTATTAAAGATTTACTTATTAAAGGTGAGTGAAAATAACTAGTATCGATATATATTAAGATACTGGTTTATACCTGCCAACCCAGTAGTTATACCAAGAAAATATAATAGACAACCCAACGTATCCATTTTTTACAGACTTCATACTGTCGATTGATATTAAATTTATTTTTCAAACTTATTTGAGCAATGTAAAACAATAGCATTTTTTTCAATTTTTAATTAATTATAGCCTTACATTTGTATTGGCCATACAGATGCTTGCCGTGGTCTGGGTGTTTGTGCAGTCCTTGTGGGTCTCCCCACCGTGCCTCGGAGAGCACGTTAAGAGGTCGGTCCCGGTTGTTATCATGTACACCTGATAGCGATCGTTACTCATAGTAGGGAATATATCCGGCAAACCGCATTGGAGCAGCGTGGTGGATTAAGCTCTGATCCTTCTCCTACATGGGGAAGAGGCCTATGCCCAGGTCCTTCAAGAGGGGAGTAAATAGGTTTTTGAAGGGTCGGCAACGCGCATGTGATGCCCCTGGTGTTGCAGGCGTCCATAGGCTACGGTAGCCGCTTACCATCAGGCGGGCCGTATGCTTGATTGCTACCGTCGTGGTATAAAAAAAAAAAAAAAAAAAAAAAAAAAAGGGGGATATTACAGGCTGAATCGTGATCGTGATAGCCTTACAAGGAATATTTTTCCTAAATGGAGAAAGAAGCCTATGCCCAGCTGTGGGATGTTAGAGGTTGAATGCAAATGCAAAAGAATTTTTCAGCCACCTTGTTCGCTATTTATTTCTTTGATATTATTGTACTTTAGTAAATATAAAAACAAAAATTATGCATCAAACTGATGGGTAAAGGTAATTTTTAGTTCGAATCTCCAACAAGTGCCTATCCCTACTTAAGTATACAATATGTTCTTGTAGTTGTAATCAGGTGACAGAATACTCACAGCTATCGAGCCTGCCCAATATAATATAATGGCGTTCAAATATCTTTGTATATGTATTATAAGTCTGTAATTAGTTATTTGTTACTAATGAAATAAGTACACAGATTGTTATTTTACTGACATAAATGTAGATTATTAAATATCATGTAGCATTTATAATATTTGAAAATAATGTTTCTTACATTAACTTAAAGTACCTGGGTGACCGAGCCTAGCTCGGTATTTTCATTTTATTTTTTGATTTTTTTTCTCGGTATTTTTATATTTTAATTTTATTTAAATAATAAATCACGAGTGAAATTTAAAAAAAAAAGAAAAAATTAATCTGGTGACTGAGATTCGAACCCGGGTCAAGACGATTTGACACCCGCCGATTTCCTAATTACGCTGTTACAGCTATCTTGACAGTAGTGAAATTAAGCTTCGTATTCTAATGAAATTTTTTCATTGCCTAAAAACAGGGATAAAACGACATTTTTTTAAATGAATCCTAGCTAGATCAATTTTTCGCCCCAGAAATCCCCTGTATACTAAATTTCACGAAAATCGTTGGAGCCGATTCCGAGATTCAGATTATATATATATATATATATATATATATATACAAGAATTGCTCGTTTAATAGTATAAAGATGTAAGTTGTATTAATAACCATTAGATAATATAAAATACTTATGTTTTCTATTTCCGTAGCAATATAAGGTCAAATTTACCATCACACTTATAACTCCTTCTCGGCACTTAGACAATATAAGTAAGTTTTAATGTAAATGGAAATTAGGATCTAACGTAAGACGATGTTACTCCATATTCACATACTTTTATAAGCTATGATTGGTTTATATATAAAATGACCAACAATTTGTTTCCTTGAAGCACAAGTAATTGGAGGCGGCGTCAGAGGAAATAGGGGCAAGTTGAACCTTTGATTGCGGATAGCAAATGTTTGTCGTAGCTCACCGGAGAACCACATCAATTATTCAAATAACTAGAAGTACGTACAGAAATTGGCTAGACGAGTAATTTGTGAATATTAGTAGAAGGGTAACATATAGTAAGCTACTTACAACTTTCGCGTTAGATAACTTGGGGACACGAGAGTGGCCATCGTATAGTAAGTATTGTATATCGCTATAGTTCCTTCTTGTTCGTTAAGTTGCATCATTGATTTGATGAAAATACCCATTAACCGCTTGTGTAAGTTTTTGAATTGTGATTTAATAATGAATTTGTAATTTAATATTAGAGAAACGCAAATATCGTAGTTCGAAAAACATGATTAGTCTAATTGGATCATCGATTTAAGCGTAATTTTACAAAGATTAGTGCAACAATTTAAATATACCTATGATTTCTAGTTAAAGAGAGATATTGTATTTATTATTCAGAAAGTCTAATTAAAAATGTTTGGTATAAGCTGTAATACTTTCTATAAACAATATTCAATCTAAAATTTTTAACCAACAAGATATCAAATATATTTATAAAAGTACGAGTATCTTCCGAATACAATACAATTTTCACTGTAATATTCTCGTAAAGCGTTTGTAGAAAGAGGTAATCCTTTACGACTTTTCTTTCCGTCGGGCCTTACTTTAAAATCACCAGTTAAAGCTCTCGAAAAAAATCCATAATCTCAACAAAGTATGGCGGGGCTTCGGTTTTGCCGAAAAGGAAAGAAGGATTAAGGAGGTCACGAAGCTGACGTAGTAGGATTAGCTGAGCGGCACCGCGTTAGCCAATAAATGACGACTTATTATAGACAAAATTTCACTCTAGAAGTGCGATTTGTTTCGCATATAAAAATTATACATCATAAAATCAATTATTTATTTTGTTTATTTTATGTAACGCAACAACCGTAAAACTGATATTTAAAAGACCAACCGGTAATTAAAAGTTATTGAAACAAAAAAGATTGATTTCATGATTGATTCCAGTTCGTTATTCCGAAAGTTTATTTTCTCGTAACATAATCTTTGCGGAACAATATTCGTTTTAACAAACAGTCTCTATTTTAAACATTTTTTGCGAAATATTTTACGGAATAGAAGTGTAACGGGAGCCATTGTTAGTTTTAGTTCTGTTGACGCGATAATAAAATTTAAATACGTAATCTCTTCCATTAAGCGTATATCTTAGTGGAAATAGGCTTAGTCGACCGTGAACACGTCAATAAATCTGACACTTGTCAACAGCAAACTGCTTATAATACATTGTTGTATTTTTGGATTTTAAGGGCTGAATTTCATAACGAAATTGCAAACTTATTATATTGTCATTTACATAATAATCAATGTGCAAAATATAAGCCTTTGATATTAATAAAATATTCTTATATTTTTATTGCATTCCGCATTATAATCTATATTTTTTTTGGAGTATTTAAAAATATTTGTCATTTAATTAATAAAGACAAATTAAAACGTTAGATGAAAGGTCTTTAGATAAATATATAAAATCTGCTATCATCTACACATGAAAGTTTCGTTAAAACTGATACCGTCTTTTTGGCACTTAGTTCGGAGTCATTACTAATTAACAGACATTTCCGGTTATATATGCTTATATATATTATGAACATTTACTTATGTGCCTACATTAGCACAGACCTAAATATTAATAGTACCTACTTATAAATTATATATCTATTATAAGTTTTAAGTAGTCTTCGTTCGGGCTTTGATTATAACGCAACAAGGTTAAACATTGAGACCACCGCTGATAATTTCACTATTAAATACCATGAACAGCGAAATACCTACTTGGAATCCTTAATTAATACCCTCGTCTTTCGTTAATATTAGATCATTAAAGCCACAATGTTGGAAAACTTACCTGCTTTCGGAAACTGAAGTTACATAAACAAAGAGAAGTTTACGGTTTTGAAGTTTCTGCCGTACCTGCGTCAGGTTCACAGGCAACTTTTCATATCAATTAAAAATTTAACAAAGCGTGTAATTTATTATTCGCAATACATTAACAATATTAAATTTTATAATTATCGTCACATTGTATGTGAACCACCATCGTGTCAGCGAGGCCGAATTTAAAAGATTCGAATAGAAAAGTGTCGTTTAGCGATTAGGTTTTGAGGTAACGACAATTTAAATAGCACGTTTAAATACGTATTGGTATAATAAATACAATAACATAGTTATGACTTAACATCAGCGACCAACCACCAAACTTATTTAGAACACAAGAAAGATAAATAAACTAACGAGTATATTAAATAGTTGTATCAAAGATAAGGAACTGAATTTACAACATCTATTTCGTAGATAAAGTTGGTGCAAAATAGTGAATCCAGAAAGCGGTTTTCATCGATCTCGGTGTTTGCCTGAACGTGCTCACCAAGCGTAACTTTAAAACAACCAGCTGATCCATTACTTAGCTGATGTCGATGCAAGTGAGACTTATACTTTAATTATTTTGGTTACAACTAACCACGTGTTAAATTACGACAAGTTTCGTTCTTAATTGTTAAGACATTACTGGCTTAGCAATAGATAAATATTGTTAGATGATATACATAATTATATTATTGTTGACTTGTTTCTTATTTTAAATACATTGAATTAATCAGACTATAGAAATTGCAGTAATTACGTTTAAAACTTATATTATTCCCATACTTCCAATATTTCATAAAGCTTTTAAAAATAAGAAAAAAAAATAGAAACCCATACTATTTATTTATAATATGATATTATTGTTAATTAATTAATTTGTATAAAAAGAAGTGTTGGTAACTTAATATAAGCAGTTCAGTTAGTATTATTTGACGTCAGTATTAACATTGTCTAGAAACTTCTATAAATTAGATAAATAGGGATTTGTTATAATAGTAATTAATTTAAATGACATAAAACGTTTCAATAAAATCCTATTATAAACGTTGTTCTATACAGTATTATTTTATTAAAAATTGAGCATAGCAATAAAATAATATAATTGAATAGAAAAAATGAAACTAAATAAAAATCATAAATGTTTACAATTACTCTGTTAGATACAAAATCCCTTTTATAATAAATAGATATAGCTACACACATACTCGTTATCAAATGAAATAAAAAACATATTTTACATGTATGAAACTACAAGAGCATGCGTGAATACTTTTTAAAATGCATAAATCAAACAGAAAAATTCTCTGTGGTTAAAAATCTGAACCGCAAAAACAGTGAATTGACTTTCACGAGAATACCCGTCATCTACTTATTTTATACTTCCATAAAACCGGGGTTTTTAAAACGAATACAATATTTAATATTTCTGCGTTAACTCTCTACATTTCAAGCATGAATCGTAACATTTAAGAGAATGATAGAAAATGTTTGTCTGAACAAAGTTAAAAAGTAAACCTTTCACCTGTAAAGCTCGAAAAAAAAAAGTGAAGTGTGAACGCTAAGAATTAGCTTAGAAGTATTGCTAGTCCGTAAATGTGCAAGAAATTTAAAACCCATAATAGCTTTCAGGATTTTAATATAATGTTTCAAGAAATTTGATACTGAAAGGCGATTTTTATTTTGTACTTTTTGAATAAGACACGAGTATGAAAATTAAATATTTCCATGCACTTAAAATTACAGTGGAGAAGATTTCTACTATTTTAATTTCAAGGAACGAGTGTTTAAAATTTAATTTCGTATTACGTCAATAATACAATGTTACTATCCTTTTTTATGAAAAACTTTTATATTTTATTTTCGTACATAGAAAACGGAATACTAAAGTAAATGTACTAATAACGCTTTTTTTTATGTAACTAGGTTGACAAACAAGCGTACGGCTCACCTGATGGTAAGACCCTAGCCTATAGACGCCTGCTGCACCAGAAGCGTCGCAAGTGCGTTGCCGACCCTATCCCCAATCCACCCCAGGAGCTCTGGTCACCTTACTCACCAACAGGGACACAGTACTGCTTGAAAACAGTATTATTTAGCTGTGGTCTTCTGTAAGGTCGAGGCACTACCCCAGTCGGGCTGCTCGATATTTTGAGCAGGAAGTTTCCTGCTGTGCCCTACCTCAGTTCAGTTCTACGTTCAGTACGCTTCGAATAATATCTCAAAATATAAGCTTCATTTTACATACATATTTAACCCTTGTTAATAACAAACCCCATGAGTGTAACGTTTACTTTGGACATTCTGTTTACTTAATTAATATTTGTTTGAAAAAAAAAAAAAACAAACGAGCTTAATCAGAGTTTATAAGCTTTTTTATCGGCTTGTAATAAATATAAAACACAAAATTCCCATTTGAGTACAATAATAAGACTATAAATTAAATATAAAACGCGTACCGAGTAATTTGAATCCTGCTCACATAAAATATGTAGCAACCGGCTTTATCTTTATTAATAATATATTTACTAATTTCATTAATCCTTTTAGAGTTGATAGAATATTTATAATGTGCTTTAAAAATAATAAGCATATTATACTTAAATCTCTTAAATATATAGAACAATTTTCTCATATGTAAGTTCTACGTACTTCTATAAGTGACGTATTGTTAATAGCGAATAAGTCATTGAAGTACCTTTATAACAAATATATAGATATCTTATACGTAAATTCGATGCTGAACCCTAGTCTGTATTTTGTGCAACCTCGGCGGAACAAATAAAACAGACAAAATATAAAATCCAATTAGATCTGTGTTCGCCATGTTAGAATAAGTTATTATGCAAAATTGGTTTCAAGTGTTTTTCCGTCGAAACCCCGGAGCGGTGAAAATGAAAATTTTTGTGATTAAACTCTATCACTGTGTTACTTCAAAGAGGCGAAATTTATCAGTAAATTTATTATTATATTTTCACTAATAGAAACTTTTTCATTCTACTCGCCTACAAAATCATTTTGCGCGTTTTTCGAAAAATTTGCGCAAATCTTTATAATTTTAGACATCTACAAAGCAATCTGTTCTCGAATACTAAAAATAGCTTAGACTTGAAACAACATTTTCGGATTTTATCGCGGTTTATTAACTTTTAGATGCCCGACGTTTCGGATACCGTACAGCAACCATGGTCACGACTCACGAGAGGACCTCCCATGAACATGTTGAAAAAGTTATTTCATTATAATGAGTGAAATTCGCGTTACATTAAAAAACAATATAACTTAGACTTATTATAAAAATTATTGTTTAATTTACAAATTGCTTTATAATTTTATTTCATGAAAATAAAATACATATATAAAGAGGGTTAACCATCATTTGTCACCATCGAAATAACGCGACTACACAGTACGAAGAGGTTCACCGCTAAAATAGGGTCTATCAATCGCCTTTCGGTTACATACAACTTTCCGCTCCGACAACTCCAGAGATCCACTTCCTTAAAAGTTAAGTTAGGGATAAAACCGATAGAGTAGTCAATGCGGACAAATCGTACACGAAGAGATGACTTCTTAGAACTAAATACAAATTAAATGGGATTTTAACTGATCATTAAAATTCATAATCACATCAATCGTAATAGAAACATACATAAACGAAAAAAATAGCATTATTTATCATTTTATGTCAATATGATTTACCTATACAAATAAATAAAATTGGAGTGTCTGTTTTAAAATAACCGCTTTTTACTAAATTCCTATGGATGTGTACACGTTACACATACCAAAATAACATTTTTTTACAATTTTTGTCTGTGTGTCTGTTTGTTCCGGCTAATCTCTATAACGGCTCGACCGATTTTGACGGGACTTTCATTGGCTGATAGCTGATGTAATAAGGCGTAACTTAGGCTACTTTTATTTTAGAAATTTTAAATAACTTTTTTGTTAAATTCCACGCGGACGAAGTCACGGGCACAGACAGCTAGTCTGAAATAAAGCTGACCACAGAAATATACTTAGCAAATTAAATGTAGTTTTTAAAATCTTACGTCTTGCTGACCTACTCATTATAACAGGAGTTTTCATTTTTCGCTGACAATTTAATTCTAAGCCTAAACAATACCAACCCAACTTTAAAAAAAGAATAAAATAATAGTAAAATGCTAAGAAAATTGAATTACAGCATTGAATTGACAGAAGCTTCATAATCAAATGTCTGAAATTGAACATTTTTGCATTTTCTCTATTCGCATCCCTTTTTTTTCTAGCATTGGATATCCGGAAACACATCAGTGTTACCAATACAAATACTTAAATGACGAAGCGTTGACACAGGCGTTTACAGACACTTGCTGTTGCGCTTGCGGTCGCAGGTTTGATCCCTGCTCAAGACACAGATAACATTGCTTAGATACAATAGCTTAAATATCATAATTGAGATTATTGGTAGGTAAAAGAAGCAATGCGTGAAATTTTTAACTAAGGCAGGGCACAGCAGCAAATATTCTGCTCAAAACTGGACCATCCCGACTGCGGAAGTACATCGACCTTACAGAAGATCACAGCTAAATAATACTGTTTTCAAGCAGTGTTGTGTTCCTGTGTCGAGTAAGGTGACCAGAGCTCCTGAGGGAATGCAAGCGTCTTAGGCTACGGTAATCGCTTACTATCAGGTGAGCCGTAAGCTTGTTTGCCAACCTAGAGGTATAAAAAAGTGTGTGTGTCAGCTCTGACGTACGACTGGCGTTTACTCCTTCAGATCGACTGATGGATCGTTTCGATATATGGCGTTAACAAAAACGTAACGAGGTCATTCGTTCAGTAGATTTTACTTCTCATATTTTTTTCATACCGGGGGCCTTATATGAAAATTGATTCTTAAGGAGTAAACTCCAAAAAATCCTTGAAGAGCTCCCAGTAGTCATCTGTGGTATCCTTTATTAGTAGCATTTTATAAATTAATTCTTTGAATAAAAAAACTTGACTCATTGATACTAAAATAGCAACATGTACTCCTACAATATTTAAGAGTTTCCTCAATTCTTTATAAATTAATCATACGGTTAAAAATAGATACTGATAAAAATGGAAGTAATTATGTAATGAATATAAATAATTTCCGAACCGATTTATAATCGTTAGACTACGTAAAAAAATCTCAAACTTATATCCTCCTTTTTTGAGTAAGTTAAATCTAATTATACTGCTTTCAAACAGTGTTGTGTTCCTGTTGGTGAGTAATGTGACCAGAGCTCCTGGAGGGAATTGGCGATAGGGTCGGCAACGCACTTGCGATGCTTCTGGTGATGCAGATGTCTCTAAGCTACGGTAATCGGTTACAATCAAGTGGACTGTACGCTTGATTGCCGACCTAGTTATATATTATGTATACATATATATAAAATAATAACTATGGATTTATAATCTATATATATAAAAGAGATTTCCACCCATTGACTCATCACGATATCTCTGGAACCATAAGGCCTAAAGACTTAAAATTTGGTAGGAATATTCCTTTCGCCAAGTAGAGGTCAGCTAAGAACGGATTTTACAAAATTCCACCCACAAGAAGGGTTGCGGGGGTTAATAACATAAATGGCAAAACAACGTTTGCGGGGTCAGCTAGTTACAAATAAAATTAAATAAAAATGTAAGAAAATATAAAATAATACATTCGGAATAATCGTCACTTAAGATCAGCAAGCGAGGGATCAAATATAAAATATTTTATAATTGCAGTTTCTTCAATATTATTATTTATTCAATACATATAGTTTTTTAAGAACATGAGGGAAAACGTGAAGACGGTGACATGTGAAGGTACAGAAGGTTGTTACAACCATTGCAACAGCAGAGTTGTGCGTTGTTAGTTGGAGTGTATTCGGTTAAAATATACGATAAGAGTATCAGGACTTACCTGCTTTACTTACCAAAATCTTTTGTTACATGGCTTAACACATACAATAGATGAATAACTTACAGAAAAGTTAGCTGATATAAAACATCACTCTACAATTCATATTATTTTTATTTTTGTGTTTCCCACACATGAGGAAATTCGGAAATGTTTTTATCATCATGTTAAAATTTCGATCCAGCGGGATTCGAACCCACTCAACACAACAGTCACGCTACAATTCATAGAAGAGAAACTTTAAATATATACCGACTTTAAATATGTACATATTCAACAATAAAATTATTATTATTACAGTTCAACAAATTATATAATTTTTTCACGACAGCAAACTTTAAACTAGTTATTACCTATATGACCTCAAATGAGGGTAGCATACTTTATTTATTTGTATAGTAAATACATACCTACTTCAATAACAAACTAGAAATTATTTGTAATTTTATGATTCTCTATCTAAACAGTATATAACTAACAGTTTATACGAATACATTAACACGGTCTTAAAACTTATAACATGAAAACAAACACGTTTTTACTGTATAAAATCAAATATACATACATTTAGCCTAAGCT
Source organism: Melitaea athalia (assembly GCA_905220545.2). NCBI lineage: Eukaryota > Metazoa > Arthropoda > Insecta > Lepidoptera > Nymphalidae > Melitaea > Melitaea athalia. The sequence goes on along the minus strand of HG992180.1, from coordinate 8,474,400 downwards.
CATTAAAGCCATATATGCAGATTATAAAATCAATACGGATTTACTTAATGGACTTGAAAATATCATAAGCATCGGCGCATTTACAAACCGCGCCACATTTAATGCACTGCTTCATATAAATATGACGGTAGTTACAATGTGGGCTATGATAATAACTAGTTTTTAAAAGCAGATTACGGATAAGTTATAAATGAAGTTTATAAAATACATTTACAATGTAGTTTTTATGTTGTCAAAACATAATTACGCTACCTAATTTGTGCTTATATAGTAGAGGAGACGTGGAACATCGACCTTCACCGATCTGATAACTCGATGAGACATATTTTTTATCAAATATATGTCTCATCGAGTTATCAGATCGGTAAAGATCGCTCTTCCACGTCTCTTAGACCAATATGTTTATACTAATATGTTATGTATTATGGTTACAAATAACTGACTACTCGACAAATCAATATATTAAAACATGATTAAAACGTTTCATTTAGATTCAGCGTTACGTATTTTTTATGATTTTTAATAATAAAAAAAAAAAGATTTTTTAATACGACTAGATCAGCAAACAAACGTACGAGCCGATTGATCGTATTAGGGGATAGATACTATAGCCTATAGTCGCCTGTAACACCAGAAGTATTACAAGCGTGTTCCCGACTCTATCTCCGACCCTCCCTAAGAGCACTCATGACCTTACATCTATACTAATATATAAAGCTGAAGAGTTTGTTTGATTGTTTGTTTGTTTGTTTGTTTGTTTGTTTGTTTGTTTGTTTGAACGCGCTAATCTCTGGTTCTACTGGGCCGATTTGAAAAATTCTTTCAGTGTTAGATAGCCCATTTATCGAGGAAGGCTATAGGCTATGTATCATCACGCTAAGACCAATAGGAGCGGAGTCCACGCCGACGAAGTCGCGCGCAAAAGCTAGTATACCATAGAAACACAACACTACTTAAGAGCAGTGTTATATAGTTGTGAACTTCTGTAATGTTGAGGTACTGGTCTAGATTTTAAGCAGTATATTTCCTGCTGTATTATCGTAACCTATATTGGTAACAATATAGTTTAAACTTTAAATCTAAGAAAGTGCAACAAACACAGATCGTAACTGATTTAATAAATGTAAGAGGTACTTATAACAAATCAATAAAATAATTATCTTTTTATCGATAGTAATACCTCAGCCCGTACCTGATTAAGCGTTAAACTATCCAGTCCTTTCGGTACACAAAACTCGAATGAAGTTTTATTTACTATATCCCATAAAATGTCGATAAAACGGAAAACTGCCGGAATAATCGTTTTTAATTAAATAAATTTTTGTATTACTTTTTAGGAACCATATACTTTTTCATGATTTTATATTCACTTGTCGAGTATTTGTGACGGTATCTAAATCAATTAATGAAAGACTGACTATATTGAAATTGTTAAACAACTCATGTTGTTTACAAACGCAAAATTAGGTACATGAATACATTATTTCATTTATTAGGAGTCACAGGCATTTGGAAAATCATTCAAACGTGTATTAAAGCCACACAAATATTTACTAATGGCGTTATAAATTTTAAGCTAACTATCGGTTCATAATTCATGCATTGAATACTCAAATAAAACCTTACTCTAGACATAAAGAGGTTTCTCCATTTTGTGACGAATTATGTTGACTATAAGTGTCAAATTTGCCTGAATGAATTTATTTTGTGTTGGTTCACTATACCTATTGAAACTAATAACCTGAGGGCTCTATAAAATTTGTCACATGAATGACCATCCATCAAAGTGAAGTGAAGTGTTATGCACAGTGCTAACTGACCAATGAAATTAGAATTTCACACCAATTATAAACGTAAGTATTTACGATCTTTCGGTTTAATTTCTAATGTTTACAAAGTTTTTTTTAATACCTGCCTTGAATCTGAATAGATATTTTCGAGTAGACAACAAATAAGGCGCAGGTTGGAGCTTTCCTGCCTAGGGAATGTCTCTGATGTCTTCTCTTCAAGGTATCAAGTTATATGCGACAGGTAATACGAATGTTGGAGGGATGCCAAAAAGCATATTACCAGTTTTAGCATTTCTTAGACTTAAAGTGAATAATTGTGTAACTATGTGCGTAATAAATAGATTTTAAGCTTACTTATTACAATGTTACTTTTATGACAAAAAATTGTTAACGTCATAAAAACATAATGTTAAACGTAGGTAACGTTTTTATGACAAAAAATTATTACGTGCGATCTGATTAAAGTTTATAATTATAACCTAATTGTTTTAAGACATGTATTTGTGAATTACATAAACTATTTGCAAGTTTTGTAACAAAAAAGAAAAAAAAATTAAGTTCTGAATCCGCATTATCTTTCAAATAGCCTAAAACTTTAGTCGTAAAACGATTAGTAGGTACCTATAAGTGAAATCTTATATACACTTTGACATATAATATTTAAAAAAATTACGACGCGTTGGCGTAATGGTAACAACACTACCTGATTGCGCTAGTAGTCGTGGGTTCGATCCCCGCACATGGCAAACATATTTTGTAAAGGCGTTTGTGCTGGTGTATTTAATTTTTTCAGACCGCCGACATAGGAGTAAATCCTAGTAGTGACCGTTGGGCGTGAGGTGTTTATTTATTCATTATAATTAATTCTAGCAAATGTGGTCTCTCACTGACTACACTGATAAAGCGACGAAACTTGAAAAGAGGTTACAAAACCCATATAATATATAAAAATGTAAGATTTTATTGTATTTGCTTATAAAAGAATAAAGCACAATATATATTTAATACAAACTTATGCGCTAACCAACAACAATATTAAGGAAATAAACCAAATTAGTATGCAGTATGGAAGTATACAATGCAATATGGAATTAAAGTACAGAAAGCGAGACGGTGCGTACGACAATCAAAATATTAGGTACGCTTTTTTCACTTTTTTCACATATACCATTAAGTAGCTTATGTTGTGTTTTGTAAGCCTGTTGTGATTTATATTAAACCACTAACCCGCAGTGAAGCAGAATGGTATCCACGTGATATTCACAGCGTGTGAGAGAACAACATAATTTAAACCTTGATTTAAAATTAGAAGAATTTAAGACAGCTGTGTTTATCAGTCGTTTCCACACATTTAAATTTAATTAACTTTTACGTGCATATACCTTTGTGAGCGACTCTAAGAATGAGAATGTTTGCCGGGCAAATGACTACACCCAGACTTGCCTCGGGTTTTTTCAACGCATAATAAAATCTTTTTGCTTCATTTAAGGTAGACGCCATTCTACTTATTCTGCGCTGAAAGGTGCTGTTAATTATAATTTAAATTAAAAAAAAATTTAGTTTTGCTTTTTTACGTACATATGTGTATGTAGGTATATCTAAGTGATATCAAACACAAATAATAGTATAGTGATTAAACTTGTCATAATTCAATGAAATGTCAATTGTATATAATTGATTCGATAAATTAAAACAATTTCAAGTATATTTTCTTATGTTTTATGAACTGGTGAATAAAACGATAGCCTGCTGCTGTGTGACTCTGTCTGGCTTGATTTGATAATTTAGTCACTGTTTAAGAAGTACTGAACATTCACTAATAAAGACGTTTGGACATAATCACTAAATAAAAGCAAGACTGGGATCTCGGGCTACAAAGAGTCATTGAGCAGCAATTACCTCGAAGGCCTCCAAAAAGGGCTTTAATTAAAACCTTCTCCGATGACACCATAATTATAAGGCAAATTGAATTGGGACACCGTTCTATTTTGTAATTGTAAGTTGAAAATCTTCTTATTCAATTAATTAGTTTTAGCAAATCAGAGATCGGAGTATTTGATATACTTTAAAAAAGCTTTAAGAAAAGATAATTCAGTTATTTTACAATGAGTAATATACAGTATTCACGCTACACGTTTTAAATCGAGTTGAAAATGTAGTTATCATATGAAAATAATTAAAATCGAAATAGATGACTATCACGAAATTAACATAACATAACAATATACTTTATCGTACACCAAAACAGAAATAATAAATATCAGATTGATTTTAATAAAGTATCATAAGTTACGAAGGGCAGCCTTATCGCTGAAAAGCGATCTCTTCCAGGCAACCTAAACCAAGAAATTAAATGAGTATATAATAATAATGTCGAGAGTGGTTGTTTTTAAAACCACTGTTTTTATATATTCTTTAATATACATAATTTAAATTAATATAAATATATATTTATACATCATTTATAATTGCATCATTTCATGATGTAAATACAAGTTCTTTACTTGTGTAAGTACACGTCCAATTAAAACGAAAACAGATAATATTGGCAACATAAGTTCGAGGGATACGTATCAAGAGATGATTAGAGCCCATTTACTCGAAAGCTGTGTTTATATAATTAATTTTACTAGTAGGAATAAAATAAAAACCTATCCACATAAACTTTTCCTTAAAGAAAACCAGTTCCGAAGTTTTTTTTTTTTTTGGTATAAAAAAACATAATATGTGATTTGATTACTGATTGACAGAATCAGATATTTAATCATTATTGTGGTTTAAATTTTTTTATGTATTTTTATATGGAGAAATAGTTACTAAAATTTGTTGTTGTTTTATGTAAAGCCTTATTGACTCGAATGTTTATTTTTTTGAAGTGAATCTTTATTAGGCGCATGTGGGGTAAAATTTGAGCGACCGCTAACGCGTCAACAACAACGTCAGGGACGGTCAGTACTTTGATGGGTGATCGCCTGGGAACACTGCGTGACGTTGGCTTTTTTTTTCAATTAATTTTCGTTTTTTTTTTTTAATATTTTAAATTCGTTTATTTTTTTTAAATTCGTTTGCCAAAGAAGTTTTATTTCTAAAATGTGTACTTTGTACGCACGCAATTTTTTCACGCAACGGCTTTGAGTTTTTTCCTAAGCTTCCATCTTTTCATAAAAAAGATTATCCGGCAACCCACAGTGGAGCAGCGTAGTGGATTACGCTCCGATCCTTCTCCTACAGGGAAAAAAGGGCTATGCCCAGCAGTCGGATTTTACGGACACAATCGATCATCAATACATTTATAGTGTAAAGAAAAATTGTGGTACATTTTTAAATTTTTTTGACAGTTTTTGATATATGCCATATTATGTAATAAATATGGATATTATTGATCTTTATGTCGTAATCTTTAAAGCTAATAGTAGTTTGCAAATAAAAGTTAAAAATTCAAATATTCCATCGCCAGAGAATCCTGAATAAAGTAAAAATCAGGACTGAACGTAATAAAATGTACCTTTACACTATCAAAGTCGAACACTTTAACTGCTACATTGTCAAGAAAAAAAAACTAAGGAAATAAAAAAACAAAAAGAGAATAATTACGTCACTTAAGACTGATAGAAGTACAGCACAACACGAATAGATGATAAATATATTATGGTGATCAATAAATTGTTAATTATTAATCTCAACAAACCATCATTCAATATTTAATACAACAAGAAGATTAATTATCTGGCATTATCTAATAACAATGACCGCGGAAATACCACATGCAAATATGTTGATTCGATGCTTACGAATAATTTACCATATATTTTAGCTAGTTATCCGTGCGTAAGATTTAACAATTGAATTGTGTGGTCCAAGTCTGTTAATTATATTGAAAAGAAAATATTTTTACAACTTCTTTAGGGTTTGTCTTTGACGTAAAAAACTTATTTTCTGTAAAAAACACATGTGGTAACACATATCGTAAACACGTGGACGATATTGGTGACATATGCACGTTGCATCTACAAATAAGCTATCAGTAATAGGCCATTATTTATTCAAACAACACGATATTCAGTTGGCAGTGTATCTGAAAATCAACTAACCAACTAATACTTATATGGCCCAAATGAAGCAATTCCTAGCGTTAATTGAAATTCGGTTAACCCAAAATCAATCGTAACATCGAATAAAATCACAATATTTGCGGCGCAAATTAATAATGTAACCATTAAATAAGCCGAACGTTATTACCCATTTTGTTCCTCCGTTGTAAGCTCTTTATTTAGTACCCAGTTTTATTTGCATGTGGATTAAAGCTGTCCCGTTTTTCGATGGAAATTTGTGATTGATTTTATAAAATGAAAGAGTGAAATGCATTATTTCTACCAAAATATAATATTACCAAAAATAATTATTAAATATTTACTAAAATTAGTGCTTCGCTTAAATTTATAATTGATTTTGACAGTGCTTTATACGTTTAAATTACGTAATGAGTTTTTTTGTTGAGTATCTATTCAATATGCATAATAACGATTAAAAATTTGTATAAGCTTATGGATTAGTGAAATGTACTCCATACTTTAATATAAACTCGGTAATTACATACCAAAAACATAATTAAGTCTTAAATGCGCTTCGTTTTAAAAGTATCATATTCAAAACTCGCTTATTATACCATTAATACTTCGAGTTCTTTAAAAATTTTCATTTTATTGAAAGTCTTACATGGTTAATCTTTACAAGCTAAACTGTTTGAAAAAACTACTAATAATTATAAATAAATAAAATAAGCAGCCACCCGCTGTCGCCGTCAGCGTGAACATGTATTCACTAAGCAAAAACAATTTACCAGTCAAATGAGTTTTCTAAAAAGCCGATTAAGCGGAAACTATATCGGTTAATTATTTATCAAACAAGTGCACAATAAACGGTTTAGAATAATGGTAATGAATGATAAAATAATTCAGTATCGAACACTTTACATGTGTTAAATTTTGATCATTCTGCATTAGTTCACTCTCACATACGCTTATTTAATAAGTATACTGTCCGACCCCGAGTCTGGGTGTAATATATATTAATTTATATATGTAGTATTTATAGGTATGTTTATGTGAAAAAAAAACTATACCAGTCGGTTGTTACCTATAACACAAGCACTAAGTTGCTTACTTTATAAACAGAAGACCGTGTGTGTGTATAAAAAAAAAAACTCAATAAGCTGAATATTGTTACATGTTCCAACGTGTTTAAAATATACTAAATGTTAACTAAATTAAACTCATCGTAAATATATTACAAAAAAAGACACATTTTATAATTGATTATAAAATTATTTATTTTATTTTATAGTTTACCTTTATAAAAATCCGATGTAGATTCTCGTAGTTAATGCAGCTTACCTGTAAATAGCAGGTTTTAATTATTATTGATATATGTAATATGTATCCGACGAATAAAATATAACCAAATTGCATATACAAATGGTAAAGATTGGTTTGGATTATTTTAATATTTACAAAAGGTAATGGAATATAGTTAAAATAAATGTACTTGAAAGATTTAATCTCTGCTACATTGCTAAAGCTCTGAATAGTTTTTAAATAAATATTCAAGGCCTTAAAATAATATCTAATGAAGGTTAGTTTATTACACAAATGGAGGTAAAATTATTTAAAACTTTTGGTGTATTATTAAATATAATGGATTTCGATTATCAATATTTTGTTTACGTTTAATTTAATTATATTATAAAAATAGCGATATTTTTAAATTTCAGTATTCAGAACTACTACATAACATATCAGAATCACACAAATACTTTTACGTTTTAGGGTGCCAAATATACTTTAAATTCTTTCTGAAATGTGCACGTGTAACAATAGCTACTTTTTCCCGACTGCCAAGGAAGGGTTATGTTTTTCGCGCGTATCTTGTATGTATGTATGTAATATTCTTAATTACCTCATTTCTCTAAAACCGCTGAACGGATTTGCATAATTGAGATATCGTTAGATTTGTCTTAGCAGCCCAAGTGTTCTTAGATAGGTGACATTAAAAAAAAACAAACATGGCGGCTGTGCGAAGCCATTGTAGTTAATGAAGAAATAAAAAAATTTTTAGAATACTATAGTATGGGTATCAAATTAAAGGGCTCAATACAAGGATTTCGAAAATGTATATTATGATTATTATTACCGTAATAATAATAAAGAAATACAATAAGAAAGTTTAAAAAATGTTGACTTTGCTCTTTCCGTTTTTTACGCAGGCGGGTTTTTTGTTTTCTTTTAATTATATTACTTGTTTTATATCTACAATCTAATCCAAAAATAATATCCCCAGTTACTTATTATAGACTTGAGTATTTTTATAATAAATTATATCATATCAGTAACGTGTCTCACGTGAATAACACTTAAAATTTAAAACAAAAACTATTCATCTAACCTGAATCTTAAAAAGTAAATAATAGGTCAACAATCAAGGGAATGTTACTTAACTTTCAATTTATATCGGAAATCATTATGTAAGTATACCATCTCTCTCTCTCAGTCGCTTTCTTCATTGCTGAAGGTCGTGTCCACTCTGATCCAGGGTCTGGGTCACGATCTTTGTGAATTTTCTCCAGTCCATCCTGTCCTCCGCCTTCCTCAGGGCTGCGGTCACTTGGAGACCAGTGAGGTTGGTAACTTGGTCCAACCACCGTGTGGGGCAGCGGCCACTTGGCCGTTTCCCCTCTACTTTGCCAAGCAAAATCAATTTGTCTAGGCTGTCAGGCTGCCTTCTCGCTATATGACCAAAATAACGGAGGACACGCTGGTAGCAAATACTTGACAGTCTCGTTTTTATGTGCAGTTGTTGCAGGATCGAGACATTGGTTCTCCTGGCCGTCCACGGTATGCGCAGCATTCTTCGCCAGCACCACATCTCAAACGCGTCGATCTTCTTCCTCTCCAGTGAGCGAATTGTCCAGGATTCCGAGCCATAAAGAAAAATGGAGAATACCAGAGTCTGAACGAGCCGTTTTTTCGTTTTATTCGATATTTTCCTGCTCTGCCATATTCGGGTCAGTTTGCTCATTGCAGACTTGGCTATTTGGGATCGTCGCCGGATCTCCTTTTCACATCCTCCCTGGTTGGTCAGTAGTGAGCCGAGATACAAAAACTCAGAGACAAATTCAAGGTCACTTAGTTCTCCAGTTCTAGTTAGTGTACCAGCCCTATCTACTATTAAGACTTTAGTCTTTGCTCTATTGACTGTCAGACCAACCTGCTCGCTTTCGTATTGGACTCTTCTGAAGAGTTCGCCAAGTTCTTCTTCGGATGACGCGATTAGAGTGGTATCATCTGCATATCGAAGATTGCTAATCTTCGTCCCGCCTATCGAAAAGCCGCCCTGCCAATCATCTAGAGCCCTTCTCATGATGAACTCCCCGTATATATTGAAAAGGATGGGGGATAGGATGCACCCTTGCCGTACCCCCTTCTCCGGTCTGAAAGGTCCCGATATCGCGTCATTAACTCTCACAACAGTTTCACTGTCTTTGTACAAGTTAGCTATTAATACTGCCAGGTGCTCAGGAACTCCCATCTCTAGCAAAATTTTCCAGAGGCAATCCCAGCGTACGCAATCAAAAGCCTTGGAGTAGTCAATGAAGCACAGCAATGTTGGCTTGCAAAATTCTCGGCTTTTCTCTATTAGCTGCCTAACATTGACTATTTGCTCCCTGGCACCTCGACCTCCAACAAAACCAGCTTGTTCCTCAGGTATATGCCATTGTAGGAATGTCTTTAGTCGCTCGTTAATGACGTAGAGCATTATCTTGCTGGCATGAGATGTAAGTGCCACTGTGCGGTAGTTGCTGCACGAACGAGTAGATCCCTTTTTGTGGATAGGGATAAGCATTGATTCCTTCCATTCATTTGGCCATTGACCTGTTCTCCATACCTGGTTACATAGATCTAGTAGTACCTTAATACCTTTATCCCCAATTTGCTTTATTTCTTCAGCGTAAACTTTGTCTCTACCGGCTGATTTATTGTTCTTTAGTTTACGTAAAGCGCATCGTATTTCGGACTCCAGTATCTCAGGTTCAAGGTTGTTAGGGTCTATGATCAGACTATCTGCAGTGTGTTGATTGTGACTATCGGTGTAAAGGCCCTCACAATACGATCGCCACCTTTCGGTCACTTGGTCGCCACCTTTCGGTCACTTGGTAAGTATACCATATACATATATAATACTAATAAATATTTTTTTAACTAATTTTTTTGAGGATCAAAAACAAAATATCAGCAAATGTGAAATATAAACGGTACCTAATATATTTCGTAATTCATAACTACATCGTTTTGAAGTTTTTGGAGCTTCAGTATGAGTAATAACTTTCCCTTGCCGATACTAAGCTCAAGTACCCATGTTGCCATCGGCCACATTCCTCATTGCCAAAGGACAGTCTTACTTTCTGCTGTTCTTCCTGTGTCTGACCTTTGCTACAGTAAGCGGAGGGTGCTTCCATCTGCCTTTTAAGGTCACAAAAACACTTTCGGCTTATTGTAGACAAGTTAGTTATCCTTTAAGTGCCAATCGCAAAATCAAACGAAATTGCTGCACGCTGTCTCAAAATGAAAAAGGTTTAAACCAATTCTTGAATACTTGTAAATGAAATTTTTATTTACTTCTAAGAAAAATAATTTTCGCATCACTATTCATAAATATAATGAGTTTATAATTTTTGAACGATTCAAATACAAAATGCGTTACTTTTAGGTATACTTTAACATGTTTGAATCATTTTAAAGAATTAATAATAAATCATTCAACATCACTCGATCGATATTACGATCCTCGTAGTAATTTGAGATATCACGTTAACGATGGTATCACATCTTGGCAGATAATAAACGAAGCTCGAATCCAAATTCTGTAGCACAAGATGCAGCCCTTTCACGATAAGGTCACCAGATGTCGCTGATGTAATTGCGTTCGCCTTTGTGCCATTTCTAATGAAAGGTCGAAACTGATATTGCTATCTTTAATCAACGCGAAACTTGCGCTCGTCACAGGATGCGGGTTGTTATGTTGCAGACAGTTTTGGTTTTACGATGTATTCCGAAATTACTGTTCTATGACGAGTAATATTTGAAAACACCCATTTTTCATTTGTTTTAAATATTAACATATTAATACTGTCATTAACATTTAAGGTCTCGTGCGTAAATTTTACTTTAAACATGTATTAAAGTGAAGGTAAAAATTGTACGTTAATTTGCTGTTGTTTATCTATCACAAATAATAATCTTCACGAAACTAATTTATTGAGTTTTAATTTAAAACAACGCACTCCTTTCCGTCATCACCCCAAATTAATCCGCATAACGACCAGGCAGAATTGTAAGGAAACTAATCTCTTTGAGACAATACTGACAATCTTTGGTTTACGACGCCCGTCTTGACTGAATCTACAAATATTTGAACAACCGTCTCACTATGGCAACTATTGTCTAGGTCAAACTAATTTGGGATCCTCTAAAGCCGTAATTCAATTTTGCATAGAGATCATCAGCTAAATTAATTACGTTAAGCCTTTTATAAGGCCCTTTGATTGTGTTCAAAGTAAACGCAAAGTAAATTGTAGATATTATTACATAAATCGTGTAATAAAAAAATGTTATTTCAAGTAGTATATATACTTAGTTTGCCTATACTATATTATCAGAATGTTCAACAGCGTTAGGATTTTATCAAATACTATAAAAGTTATGTGTAGGCTAAACATCCATACTTAAAAATCAAATATGAATATTTTATTATAAAATTAATAACATGATTGTATTCAAATATTACATCGTACGATTTGAACTTTATAACACTGCCTAACCTAAAACTGACTAAATTTTTAAAATTAATTAATCTCATTACAGGTGTGTAAATATCAATTCGGTTAGACATTATACACATACAAGGACAAGGCAAGGACAAGAATAATCCATTCCATGGATGCAAGGACAGCAATGTACCTACCCATGTTCCTGTATCACTGTAAATATTATTTTACGTTTATATAAACAACAATGTTATAATTATTTTTTTTTTCTTTTCAGCAGCAGTAACTCAGTCGAAACGCAAAACACTTGTAACCACCTTTTAAGATCAATTTTGATATACATTTCATCGTTTAAACCATCTCAAGTTTTAAATAATAAGTTTTAAAAACCTATTAAAACAAATACCATTTAACTCGTTAGAGTAAGACTACCTCTACCTCCAGGCAAGTGTTCCGCTACAACGCATGTGGGTTCCTCAGCGCCTATATATCACTTAGTCACCCGAAAACCGCGTACGCGCTGCCCTAACTTCAATAATAACTTCGCGCTGCGGGCATCACTAGCTCATATACTCATTTTAAGTTCGGCAATTGTAATAGCGCCATAGGACATTAATTATGATTAAGCCAAATCGACTTTTTGCGTATGTCCTCCTGTGAGGAAGATTAGGTATGCTCTACATAGCACATTATTTATCTTATTTCATTTGCTGTATATTAAATTTCAAATAAACACTCACTTATCTACACATACTTATTATAATTATATACGGTTAATTTGCTTTTCGTCATTTTCAAAATTTACGTCATGCATCTGCTACGACTCAACAAGACATTAATCGAGACAAACGTACATAATTATGCTGATATTATGTGTTTGAATAATGCGTGGGCTAACATATTATTTATTTATTTATTTATGTACCTGATATGTACTGTGAATAATCGCGTATTTTTTATGTTTCAAAACTATAATCAGACTAAAGGCAAAATGCGATGTTTACTGTTTTGGCAATTTGCTACCGCATGTGTAAATCTCTATTTATCTGAATGTCTCACGTTTCAAGCTTTGTAAGTATGTTATATATATTAAAACAATTAATATATACCATAACATACATAAAAGTTACCTATAGTTTGATAAGATACAACTCTTTACAAGACATTAAGATAACCAATTAGCACATTAATTGATTTTTTGAAATGCATGTCAAGAATACAACATTAAGCACACTTTTTAAAACCGAATGGTCACCAAAAATAGCGAGTTTACATTGCGAATTCCACTTTGACCTGTTGATTATGGAAATTAAACGCCTTTGATCAACTCAGTGCTGCGTACTGATTCGTAATGAAATTCGAAAAATTTTCATCATTAAAAGTCAATTGAATTTACTTGTTTTCATTTAAGCGCCGTTGACGCGAGCTATTGCAATCATGACTGTCATTCCGGATTTTGAATTAATGATGATGCACCAAGGGGTTCCAGGGTGGATGATGCGCAATACATGACTTATAGTCAAGAGCAGTCACTTAGCCTCTCTCCACTAACTCCACTCCCAGCCTACTCGCGGCGAACCCTGTTACGTCGAGCAACCTATCATAGAGAGAGAAGAAATAAACCACTATAGAGATATAGGTCGACAAGCAGTTGGGAGACAGGGGGTCCGGATCCAATAAATCACTCAGTCCGGATGAGGGGCGCTGGCAGCAGGGCGTCCTTGATAAACACATAACATCACTGCGGTGCAGAAGGCAAGGGGAAACCACTGCACTATTTTCCCATGAAACTTGTCATGAAATATGTTTGACACTGAGAGAACGATGGCATGCGACCCGGCTACCACCCGGCGCCATGTCGATTCCAGGTCGCATGGTGTGAAGTATGCTACTGGTTCCACTGAAGTGACTCATCAGGCTCAGTGTGTACAGCATGCTACTGGTGATATCAACACATCGTCTCAACTCACACCAACCAAGGCCAAGCACCCTCAGCTTCGCAAGAAGATTAGGATTGGAACATGGAATGTCAGGGGTATACTGGAACCAGGGAAAGTGGATATTATTGGTAAAGAACAACTACACTACCAACTGGAAGTTCTTGGAATAACTGAAACACATAAGAGAGGTTCAGGCTTTTATACTATTCCATCAGGCCACACTTTATATTTTTCAGGACCAGAAAATGAAAGTAGGAATGGAGTGGGTATTTGTGTATCACCTTACATCAACAAATCTGTGCTGGGATACCACCCAGTGAGTGATCGGATAATCACCATGAAAATTAGCGCAAAACCATGCCAACTGAATCTGGTGGTGGTGTATGCTCCAACATCGGGCTCGTCGGAAGGAGAGATCCAGGACTTCTACCGAATGCTGGAAGACACCCTTAGGAGCCTGCCCAGAAGGGAAATCACACTTTTGATGGGAGATCTTAATGCAAAGGTAGGATCTACAAGACAGGAAGATCATCTAAGAGAAGTTGTTGGGAAATATGGTCTCGGAGATAGAAATGACAGAGGAGAGATGTGGCTGCAATTCTGCGCGGAAAACTCTCTGTCCATCATGAATACATGTTTCCAGAACCACCCACGGCGGCTATATACTTGGGTTATGCCAGGTGACCGTGCCAGAAACCAAATAGATTATATTGCTATAGCAAAGCGATGGAGGTCCAGTATCATTAATACAAAGACGTACCCCGGAGCAGACTGCGGAAGCGATCATAAATTATTGGTGGCAGTCATGAAGGTAAAGCTCAGGAAATGCTTGAGGTCCTTAGTCAAACATCATGGTCGGCCTTCTCCGGAATCACTTAATACCTTCGAAAACGTCTTTAAAGGCAAGGCCACACATTTAATGTTGAATAACAGCTTCGACATAGATACAAAGTGGACGACAATAAAGGACATTATTCTCGATACACGAAAAGAAATCCAACAGCAAAACTATTGTAGTCCAAAAAAGGCGTGGATATCGGAAGAGACGTGGAAGGCGATTAATGAAAGAAAGAGCCTCCTAACCAGAAGGGATTTTCAGAAAGTGCAGTATAGCACCATGTCAGCAAAGGTTCAACGCTTATGCCGTAGAGACTACAACCAATATCTGAACTCAATATGTGAAGATGTTGAGGCCCATGCTAAGACTCTGCACACCAGGGATCTGTTTCTACGAGTGAAAAGCATCACAAAAGAGTTTAGACCCAAAACCTGGGCGATCCAAGATAGTGAGGGTTCATTACTGACGGAGATTGACCAGGTTACGGAGAGATGGAGGTTATATTGCCAAAGTCTGTACGATGATGACAGGAGATCTTCTGGGCCATTGAGTATGAGTGAAACCCTAGAGCCTGAAATACTGGAATCTGAAGTCAGAGAAGCTCTTAGAAAAATTAAAACTAATAAATCAGCCGGAAGAGACGGTATATTCGCTGAAGAACTAAAAAACCTAGGAGACACAGGTGTCAAGATCTTGAAGGACCTGTGTAATCAGATCTGGAGCTCGGGAAAATGGCCTAAGGACTGGACGGAGTCTCTTTTGATACCACTGCACAAGAAAGGCTCGACAAAGACATGCGAAAATTACCGAACAGTGGCCCTCATATCACATGGTAGCAAGATCATGCTTCACATAATTAAGGGACGCTTACAACCTTACCTGCAGCGGCAAATACCTGATGAACAGGCTGGCTTTGTCAAGGGCCGCGGGACTCGAGAGCAAATTGTCAACATTAGACAACTCATAGAGAAGAGCCGGGAATTTAATGTTCCGATAATTATGTGTTTTGTTGACTACTCCAAGGCGTTTGACTGCGTGAGGTGGGATTGTCTGTGGAGAGTCCTCCTAGAAATGGGTGTTCCTGAGCATTTGATAGCATTGATCGCAGCCCTTTATGAGAACGGGAAGTCAATGGTAAGAGTGAATGACGTGTTATCCGCTCCTTTCAAACCACAAAAAGGAGTACGACAGGGATGTATCATATCCCCTCTCCTCTTTAACATCTACGGCGAGTATATCATGAGGACAGCGCTAGAAGAGTGGGATGGAGGCATTTCCGTTGGAGGCAACAAAATCAGTAACCTCCGATACGCCGATGACACAACGCTATTGGCTTCCTCAGAACAGGAGATGGCTGAACTGCTTAGAAGAGTCGAGCGCGCAAGTGAGATGGTCGGTCTCTCCGTTAATAAAATGAAGACTAAAGTCATGGTAGTGGACCGAGCTGGAACTTTTGTACGAACCGGAGAACTCACGGAGCTGGAGTTTGTAAATGAGTTTGTGTACCTGGGAACGCTTATAAGCAATCAGGGAGGCTGTGACAAAGAAATTCGGAGACGAACACAGATGGCCAAAGCAGCTATGAGTAAGTTAACGAGAATCTGGCAAAACAGGAAAGTGTCGAATACCACCAAGACCAGACTCGTACGAGCTTTGGTATTCTCAATATTTTTGTACGGTTCCGAATCATGGTCGATCCGTGCAGCTGACCGAAAGAAGATCGAAGCTTTCGAAATGTGGTGTTACAGAAGAATGTTGCGTATACCGTGGACAGCAAAACGAACCAACAAGTCTATTCTCGACCAACTGAAGATTACTACCAGACTATCCACTATATGCTACCGGCGAGTCTTAAGTTATTTTGGTCACATCGCCCGGAGACAACCAGATAATCTGGATAAACTGGTTATAGTAGGGAAGGTCGAGGGCAAAAGATTGCGAGGTCGATCACCTACCCGCTGGTCCGACCAAATCCAAAATATAACGGGACTCAGTATTCCAACTGCCCTGAGACAAGCGGAGGACAGAGTGGTGTGGAGAAGGCTAGTCGACACATCGGTGAAGGCATTTCAGGACAAGCACGACCTTCAGTAATGAAGCACACGAAGAAGAAGAAGAAGATGATGCACCATCAATTATTATTTCGTTATCAAAAGGATTACATTGACTTCTTTAACATAAATAATAATATACATATTTCCTTTGTGTTATTGACTATGAGGTAACATACAAAAATGCTTTTAATTTACCTATTTTATGATCCCGCTCATGACGTTGTAGTACAACGAAATGTGTTTTACAGCATTACTCACCTAGCGTGCAAATTTTACGAGCAGTTAAAGAAAGGTCTGTCTGCTGTTTTTTTTTTATTCTATTGTTGTAGAATTTAACTGTCGTCTTAGCCATAGGTTATTCAACTCAACAGCTCGAATATGGCCAAAATTAAACGGGATTGCAACTAATTATTACAGAAATTCTGCGATAATAAATCATTCTATGAGAAATCCGGAAGAACTTTTTTCTCTTTATTTATATTCTCCACTCCCTTCTAATTATCTTTATTTGTTGATATAACAACCTTTGAAGGCTCCTCTGGAGCTATAAGTAGTCTCCATAAAAAATAAAACGTAATTAACAGATAATCAGCAAAAGTACATATTTGTTGTTACTTTGTATTTTTACTAGATTTCAAATTTGAGTACAATGAAATAATTCACTTGACTATAGAGCATCATAAAAATAGAAACACAATTCACGTTTTACCTCCTTTACTTGAAAATTTTTCTCCAGTTTATAAGTCTTCCTGTTTTACAAAATTTGGCTATAAAACGCCAGATTGAAAATAATTTTTCCAAATTACAAAGCATATATACTCAAGTGTATAGAAAACAGACAATATGATTTAAAATAAATGGATATTTAAAAAAAACCTTTAAACGTACAATATATCTTATAATCACTTCACTCAGGTAAATCGATTAAATTTCGTATGCTTCGGCAATTCGGCAAATTAAAACGACACTCCTAACGGTCAGAAGTCGACACCGAGCCCTTCAGTTGATATCTCGCTATCCGTCCTTCGAGCAATCACGGCGACATTTCAAAAAACTTGTCAAGATATCAAGCTGCGACGGCGTTTGGTTCCATATTTTAAGTATTTTTTTTATTATTAACAGCATAGAATTAATTTAAAAAAAAGTTTTGTATTATAAATTACTTTTCAAAAGCTCTAACGTTATGATATTAGTGTCCAATATGGTACCTGGATAGATACCTACTTATTCGAAATATTACATTGTAACATAAAATGCATACATAATATTAATTCATTATTTTTATATTATTATTCATAATACAATTTAATTCCGTTTGCTATTAAATTAAAGTATTTCAAGACGGAGCCCTGAAACGGGAAGAAGATTATTCCCTTTTTCTCGCGGATCGGAAGCAGATCCCATTTCCTCCGACAACATCAAAGTGATAGCAATCAGGTTTATTCGAATCAGCAATATTTTGTACGATATCGACTAGTTAGCTTGCTTCGATCAATTCGTTTGACATTAATTGTGCCAGCGACAATATTTATTTGACATTATATTATTTACACTTTTTGTTTGCGCACAAGTATATGATTGGGTTCTCGTATCCGAGTGTAAATTACACATGACATAAAAATATAACTAAACTTATAATTGTGATTGCTCGCAAACGAAAAAAAACCGACTTCAATTACATCGACAAGTAATACAACGCAATAAGACGAAAAAATAGTCAAGTAAATACGCGCTATTAAAGAAAACTCAAAAAGTTGTATTCAGATCTCGATGTAATTTAAACAATACTACATGACAAGTATTAGCTTTCGATTAAAGTAAGAATCATCAAAATCGGTACACCGAGTAAAAAGTTATGCGTTATATATAATACAACGTAGGTCGACGAAAAAGTAGTCAAGTAAATACGCATTATTAGATATCTCTAAATTTACTTGTCAGATCTCAATTAAATTTAAATGGGACCACATGATACGCAACACCTTGTAAATAAAACAAAATTGATCGAAATCGGTTCACCCAAATCAAAAGTTCTGAGCTAACATACATTAAAAAAAATACTGTCGAATTGAGAACCTCCTCCTTTTTTGGAAGTCGGTTAAAAACAAAATCAGTGTTAAATGTCCCTTACCTTCAAATATTAAATAATAAAAAACCAAATATATGGTACATGAATGAAAATAGTAGAACTGATATAAGTCATTACAATTATGTCTATGGTAAACACGTGGAATAATAAAATGTAATAAAATATAAGTAGACCGAAAAATTGACTCGTCAAAAATAAATGCCATTAAAGTCAATGTCAAAAATAAATGACGAAGGGCTTTCGATAAAGCGAAAAAATAGTAGAAATCTCTAAATGGGTATTATTCTCAAATACAACGTTTTCCTCCGCTATTTCCTCAGCAGTCACAGGTGAGATTTATCTCCGGATAATTGGATAAAGAACGCGTTCGCGAAAAGTGATACGGTGTGGAAGAAGTCGAAAGAAAGGCAAAGGGGTGGTGAGGGTATAATAATCTATTTGTTCAGGCGAATGCCCGCCAACCTACGGCAACGAACAGAAATCACTGAAACGCGTAGGTATTTGCATTACTATAAATCATACGACTTTCACTTATCCACGTCAATAATTTTAAAAACTGATTGCCCTTTAATATTCGTACTCTGCATATTTAGATTTATAAAAAATATTCATACTAGTCCATCGCAGATTTATATTTTTTCAGGCTATTGAGTTTCCATCAAAACTTGAAACAAAACAGAATGTGTCCTAGCAATTGAATAAATATTATGTTATGATTCCGGCTAACATTTTTAGATTCTATAATTGTTATTTTTCATTCAAATGGAAACGTGATGTTAAATTTTTTTGGTCAGGGAAAAAAATTAATTAGAAAATAATATTGCCATTAATTCAAAAATCAAAATCAAAAATATTTATTTCGTCATAAGGTGGTATTGTACACACACTTAACGAAAGTCAAAATAAAAAAAAATAAATAAATAAATCATTTACAAAAAAAAAAAACTACACAATGCAATAGAAAGTTAAGGCAGCAAACAATCAAACAATAAAATAAAAATAAAAAAATAAAATGTATATCTTAACATTAGGTACATTACAAACTTACGTAATGTGCCCAGTGTTATAAGCAACCTTAACTTAGTCAAAATATTAAATTACTAATGTCACGGTAGACATTACCTATCTACTTTATCCTCGGCTTTATTAAATATTACAATAAGTAACGTCCCTATTAGTGTAGGCCGAGAGAAAAAAAGCCGGCGGAAAAAAAACTCTCGGTACTCTTTTAAAAAATTCAAAGAGAGATACAAGATAAAAACGCAGTAGTGGACCATGAAATGATCAGGACAAACACGAGACAGCCAATCGTGCGTGCCGAGACCATCCCATGCCACCTGCTCACAATGTTTGTAACTATCTAATATACAAGGCGGGTCATAGACATAGCCTGGTCGAGCTTTATTCAATCCCATGCCTTTTCATCATTAAGGTATTCATTAATTGTATAATAGGCCTTATTGCATAATGCTCGCTTTATAATTTTTTAATTTATAATTATAATTGTTTGTTTTATCTCCTATTGTAATTAAACCACAAGCGTAATAAAAGTCCTACTAAAAAAATAATTTCCACTAAAGGTGCAGTAGCTACTCTGATTTCATAATGGGCTATTAACCATATTAACGAAATGAAACTCCACACCTAACATGCGCCGCAAAATTGTTTATTTTAATATTGAAATTTCTGCTATTGAGAAGCATATATTTGACTAGCTTCTGCGCGCGACTTCGTCGGCGTGGACTCCGCTCTTATTGGTTTTAGCATGATGATATATAGCCTATAGCCTTCCTCGATAAATGGGCTATCTAATACTGAAATAATTTTTCAAATCGGACCAGTAGATCCTGAGATTAGCGCGTTCAAACAAACAAACAAACAAACAATCAAACAAACGAACTCTTTAGTTTTATTATATTAGTATAGATAAATACGAACTTACCACAAACAAAGGATCAATATTCATTAAAATTATTTGCAAATTTTGTTCAACATTACCTACATTACCTACTACACCACTGGTGCCGTGCCGTGTCATGTTCTATAGTAGGTATGTACAATTGTACATGTTGCAGGGATATTAAAAAAGCCGTGATATTGAAATTTCTCTAGTGCCATTATAATTGCACTGATTTATTGTCAATCGTTTGCATTACTTACAATTTAACGGGCTAGTTTCAGTGACATTATAATTTCACTAGACCGATTTTTGTCACAGAAACAAAAAAAATAACCCTAACCTATCTAATTTCAATATTAGACTGTTTATCGGAATTTTTTGTCAATAAACAAAAAAAAAATAACCGTAACCTATCTAATTTCAATATTAGACTGTTTATCGGAATATTTTTGTCACAGAAACAAAAAAAAATAACCCTAACCTATCTAATTTAAATATTAGACTGCGAATCTGTCGTTATTGACAATAATCAGTGTTGAATAATCATTGTTATATGTATTATAATTTCACTAGTGAAATTATAATACATATAACGTCTTTGACTAAATCCCTGCGACATACATATATCAAACATAATATTTTGATAAACGAATTCGATGTTACGTTACCGACATCATATCGATGAAAAGTCAAAAGTTATTTATCGCGTTGTAAGTTAAAAGTGAAAATAAACATTTGAGTGTCATGGTCTAAGAGACGTGGAAGAACACTTTTCGATAGGCAAGTTATCATACGCATATTTGTTTATAAATTATATTGGATAAAAAATATGTCTCATCGAGTTATCAGATCGGTGAAGGTCGATGTTCCACGTCTCCTCTACTATCAAACCTAATTTACGCTAAAATATATACTTTTCAACATAGGCGATATACGAGTACATGATGAAAAGTTACGGATCTATCTATACTAATATATAAAGCTGAAGAGTTTGTTTGTTTGATTGTTTGTTTGTTTGTTTGAACGCGGTAATCTCTGGAACTACTGGGCCGATTTGAAAAATTTCTTTCAGTGTTAGATACCCCATTTATCGAGGAAGGCTATAGGCTATGTATCATCACGCTAAGACCAATAGGAGCGAAGTCCACGCCGACGAAGTCGCGCGCAGAAGCTAGTCCTATATATAACGTTAGTATAAAAATATTAATAATTATTTTAGGATTTACTCACTCACAAAGCTACTGAATTGTTAATTCTTTATAGACAATATTAAGATCCGTAGATTTGATAAATTATCGGATACTCATATTTTTCATTATGTATTAACAAAGTAAGATTTGAATTATATTCAAACGAGCTTATAAAATATTTTTACTATATGATTATTACATAAAATATTAACCTCGTGTTTGTACCTAGATGGATTACAAGCTTTAAGAATAATTAGCTATACTACTTGAATAAAGGACGATCGAAAGTTTAAGATTTTATAAGTACCGAGAAAAAAAGAGATTATTTATTTTTACTCTTGGACTTAATATGGAGCTTCGACATTCTTGGTAGTATTTTACGGTCATTCTAGGCTTCATACCAAAAATCAAGGCGCGTCGAAAGTGTTGTAATATCATAATTTTTACAAATCATATTCTTGTATTGAATAGGTATATCATATTGATAAATAACAATTAAACAATCCAACTGTAGAATGTAATTCAAGTCGTACAAAGGGTTTGATAACAGAAAAGATAAATGTGGGTTGTAATACATAATGGAATAAAAACATTTATTGGTAGTTATTTTGTATCATCATCACGCTTCGTAATACACTGCAGAAGTTAAAATACAACTATTTTAACAGTATCCGAAACGCGACTTTACAGGTAACTAACTACTAAACTTACAAATATAAGAACCAGTGTTAGAAAGATTCCTCTAGTGATACATATAGAAAACTAGCTTCTGCGCGCGACTTCGTCGGCGTTGACTCCGCTCCTATTGGTCTTAGCGTGATGATATATAGCCTATAGCCTTCCTCAATAAATGGGCTATCTAACACTGAAAGAATTTTTCAAATCGGACCAGTAGATCCTGAGATTGGCGCGTTCAAACAAACAAACAAACAATCAAACAAACAAACAATCAAACAAACAAACTCTTCAGCTTTATTATATTATATAGAAAATTACCATAAGGTGATAAAGCAGAGTGAAGTTACAGACCGTTCGCAGCACTAGTGGTAAAATAGAGCAGTCGGGAATATGTAGGTACTCCCTCTACTCGCCCGCGGGCAAGCGGAGCGATGAAACGCTTTATGTTGTTTTAAATTATATTGTTCACGAAATCATTTATATTTCAATTTTTTTATATATGTTTAAGCGTGAATTCGTGATTCACACAAATCATATAAACACACACATATACGTGTTATATACTTATGTGTCCACACATATATAAAGGGGAATAGAAAAATCGAATCCCTTCCATATTCACATTCGGAAACCACAAACGAATCCCTTTCATATACATACTCGCGTGTAACATGTGTTTATTGTAGTAAATAGCGATTTTACGCGCTCTGAATTGCTATTTTCCGTCATGTCTCTAGGTCAATTCACTTGTAGTATTTGAAATATTGTATAAGTATTTCTAAAGAGTATTTAGTAATACAACAAAATTATGACTAAACAATAATTTTATTTTCATTACAGTTAATCTGGATTAATTAATATGAGAGTAAGATTCCACAAAGTTAGTTATATTAATACACATTAAGTAAAACGAAGAGTACAAAAGTTAGTCAAACATCAAATTCATTGTGAGATAATAAAATTTTATATGTAAGTGATAAGTTTATTAGGTGGCTTTTGGTCACATCTACGTTTTATACTTACTAAATAGTTTCAGCAGAACGCACTATAGTAACCCCATCAAGATTAAAAACATTCCTAAATACAATTAACAAACAAGTGCAATACAAAAAACAGTAAAAATCAACACGAAAACTAATGCGAAGCGAGCCTTAAGAAGTGAGCGAAAAAGTGAGACCAAGTTCCTTTTCAAAACAATAATCGGAAATGTATGTAATAGAAGTACATTGCGCAAAATCCGCGAATGGATGAGTGATTTAGAAGACATATTTACAAAGTAAAGCCCACATAGGGAAGGGTTAGCGTGGCGTAATTCAAGAGCTGTGAATAATTCATATAGAATTTTGATTACCTTGACCATTTCACGTAATGCGACGGTCTGCCACTAGATCTTGATGCCAAACACGTTCTTTATGCCAAGCGATATTTAAGTCTATTACGTTTATCACACTGTTTTTTTTAAAGTCTATACTACTGTCTTCGGACGCAGTTCAGGATAATAGCGGGCCCTGAAAATTAATTAAAGCGTTAACTTCAGTTGAAGTAAATAAAACACTCATTTTCAATCAAAGCCAACAATCATTGCTTAGACAGTAATAAAATTATTGAGAATTTCCGTTTGTCCTTATTTCAATTGCTTAATGTCGAGATTACTTTAAATTGGTACGAAATAAAATTTAATAATTAATAATAGTTGCTTAATAATATATAGTATGCATAAAACAAAATGACAACAGAGTCTTGCTTTGGAACATTGGATAAAAAATACTTAAGATGTAGATGCAAGTACGTAATATTTGAAATAGCTCACACTCGTCCTCCTTCTCGGAGAGAAAACCGTCAAAATTAGAAAGCATTCATGAAAGAACTAAATAATGTTACCTGGGGCAACTGAACGTCGTCGGGTTAAATCGACAGTGTAATGGGTAACCAATTTAGTTGACTCCGGTGTAGATATCTGCGTATCTTTATTTTTTCTTTTTAACTGAGTTTCGAGTTTACTCGACGGAATTAGTTTACGGCAACGTTTGATCGGATATTCCTTTAAAGAAGTTAAACGACGCTGCGGTAACGAGTAATTCGTGCAGCGTTATACAAATAGCTGGATGTTTTTGAGTATTTTTTGGCGTAATCGAACTCGTTAGTGATTTCTGATTCTATCAACTTCAGCCAAGTTTTTGATTGGATTTGTTTCCAATAAGTTCTGTGTCGGCGAAGTTTATTACGAGATTTTAATTTATTTCGTCTTGTGGTGAAAATGTTGCTACTTCAATTTCTTACGATATACAAATAAAATTAAATGATTTTCTACCATTATTTCTTTAAAACTTACAAACATTTTATAGCTTACCGGAACATTTTATAGACATGTTTATAAATAAAAAACTGTTTTGTCATGTTATATATTAATATTACTTTATATCTATAATTTTTACTTACAATATTTTTATACCTATTTTTTAAGATTTAGCTAGACTAAGTGAGTAAGTACTTGAATTCCGAATTTTGACCATTTGATTACTGCAACGTTGTTTTTTCTTTGTAATACCAAAACTTAATTTGAATGTATTATATATATATTAAATTGAACAATTTTCTCTCCGTGAATTTTTCTAAATGCGAAAAACTTATTAAAATCTGTTTCTCGCTATTAGACGATAAAAGCGTTAAACAAGATGCGATTTTTTTATACTTTTCTACGAAGACGACGCGAATTTATTCTGTTTTAATTTATAAAGTGAAGTGATTCGTTCTTTAAACTCGGATGAATTAAAGATATTTAAACTTTCTTTTATAATACATACTAACTAAACAGCGCCATACATACATGCTATTTTATTTACGACTTCTTGGCAGATTAATTTTATTTCGCTAAATAGCATAGCATTCCGTGTGCTTCTGATAACGTTGGGAAGTTTTTTTTGTTATTTATACTTTTTGTTTCAATATAACCAGTTGTATTCATATACATGTGGTCTCTAGTAAAAATTTTAGTATGCAGCAATTTAAACAGCTACTTTAATAAAATTTTTAGATGTAAATTATTTCTTAATTGCTGAAAAAAGAAATCTGTAAAAGCTTTTAAATTATGGAGTTCAGAATAACATTTTCAATTATATTTACATCGTTAGTTAATCCGTTTTTCTCTTTATATGCCCATTTAATTCCAAAGCACTTTAACAATTATTAATATAATGTTAATAGCAAAAAAACAATGGAGGAAAAATACCGCTAAAATATAAGAAAGAAAAACTGTTATTAAGGAAAATTTGTCACAAAAGAGCAGGTAAGGGGAAGATACCCATTTCGGCGCCCTAATTACGGAACTTTTGTACAATACGAGCATACCTACCTACCTACGAAATTTTTGTACCTCGCGTAATAGATCATCCGTGAACTTAAGAATTACTCGCCAACTTTCTTATTCTTATATCTTATACATTTTCATGCGTAATACAAACTGTCATGAGTACTTGTGGGTCTCGATGGGTATTTACCATTTGTAATATACAACGGGTTCTGAGAAAGACCGAACGCTGCATTAATTATTTATTTAGTTAAAAGTTTTTCACTTTACGAGAGCGAACTTTTTATTAACGCAAATTAGAAACGACTCTTACTAAAAAGTCTTTATATGTCATGTAATAGATTATTACTTAGTAAAGTTCGTGTCTAAAATAGTTACAAACATAGCAATCAGCAGCTAACTGTTCAAAACTACCGCCATCAAAATCTGACATAATGGTAGTCACGCACCAAAGCGACTTTTTTAAAACAAATGTTAGAACTATCGATAGAACGAAAACTATCAGTTTAATATTTTGAAAATAATGTAACTTAACCGTTGTCATATGCTTATGTCGTAGCCAGATCGTAAAATCGATCATATCATGTCACGGACTGTCGTATGCGGTAATTTATGAAAAATGCCCGACAGAATAAATTAATACGTGATGTATGACGAGTAAAATACTATTTTATTTAGTCACATATTATAATACACGTCGCATTGTCACAACAGTAATCTAAAATGATCCGTCTGTAGAAGCGCTAACGGCTCTTTTTCTTACATTTAGTTGTTGGAGGTGGAAAATCAGAGTCAAAAAACACGAAAACACAAAAATTAAAAGATATTGTCTATAGTTGTTTATATAAGTTAACTAAAAAATACCTTTTTTCTAAAAAAAACGTAGAGGTACCCAAAAGGTAGAAAAGTGTTCACTCTTTATATATACAAAATATTTAAATCTTATCAGGGTCGTTTAGGTCCCTACTGCATTAGGTGTACCATTAACCCTTACTAAATTCATATGTACATTACGTCGTTATAAATTCAACGCGCACACAATGCTTCGACAATTTCACGCAGGCAGATTTACCTCGAGAAGTTTAACCGGCGTTGCGAACATTAAAAATTGAAAAAGTCTCAGAAGATGTAGCGGTAACGATAAATATTGAAGTTGAAAAGCTCAATAAAACAATAAAAGCTTAGTGAATAAAACCGCTACATAAATATATAATATTGTCAAAAGAGGGTACGTAACTACGTAATAATGTATCTTATCATACTTTGACAATTTCGAATCGATAAAAAAAAATTAAAAATAGACAAAGTTACTACTTGAAAAGTGTTTATTATAATTATGACATTCTATACTAAAAAAGTATGCACTGAACATTTATGGGCTTATTTACATTTTACTACTACTTCAGGTTATCGCAGTCCACTGCTAGACATAGGTCTCCACAAATTCACCCCAATTATCCCGGTTTTTCGCAATTCTCATCCAGCCTCTACCGGCAATCTTACTTTTTTTAAATGAATACTTACATCTTCAATTCAGTAATTTATAAGTTTAAATTCAAATTAAATAAACCGTGTACGCTGTCATTACTAGGTACATCGTAAAAATATTATTTTCTTTTCTAATATTTTAACAAGAAGACCTAAAAATGAGCAAATCAAATACATCAAAGTAGATGAAATATTGTTTTCACTTGAAACACATCTACAGTTTCAACCCTCGGCATTGCTAGCAGGCGTAGGTTTAAACATTCACTCCCGGGATTTTAGTTTCATTTTAGAGAATATAGCGTATTTAAATAATACTAAAACGTTAATAAAGTGCCGTCCTAAACTAACAAAATGCGAGTCTTTGAAACCCGTGACTGTAGCACATATATTATCTAAGGTACGCGCTGTAACGATGGAGTTGGTTTTGTTAACTACGTTATATGATGGAAGATAAGAATTGTATGTTTTATGTTTAAATGAACATCAGAATCGTAAGATATCGTCACTCACATTGATGAAACAGTAAGTAAGTACCTTTGTTTAATACTCGTACAACTTCATTTAAATGCTAGGACTTTTCATTATTAAAAGAATTTGTTGTCTGTACAGTTGGTTTACGGACGATAGTTTAACGTGACAACGTCATAACAAAACGTCTTCTCGGACGCATAGGCCAATCGAGTGGAAGAGAGATATATGCGGCGCAAGCGTCCAATAGCGTAACGGGACAATGAACGTAACGCTATAGTGGATCATCCTTTTTCGTGCATGCCGCAGACGTTCATCGATTTATTAGACGTTGTCACGTCAAAACGTATATTTTGTCAATCAGTGTAATTAAGTATATCATGTTAAACGGTACAGTGGAAGTTTGAACACACCGACTTAACGAAAATATTTACATTCATTTTGCACCTTACGGAATTAAATAGCAATTAAGCTCTACACACTGAGTCGGAACTACTGAACGCTAAATTAGCAGCAAACCTCTCAGAAAATGCTCATTAACTTGTATACAGTGAACAAATACCTATGTTTTGTTCTTTATACTTTTTTCGTAAGAAGGCCTCAGTAAATTGAACTACAAATCTGTCTCTGGTACAGTTACAAGTTCGAGGAAGCTGTGCACTTAATCAGCGAAGGATTAAGCCGTCTTCGCCGGAAACAAGCGTCCAGAGCAGCTCAGTCGTTGGGCGTTTTGTCTGATTGCTAAGACAATTTCGTATTTATTTATAGTCTACTGGTAAAAAATCGAATTCAAGAAATGTTGACGTACCTAATATCAACTTTGGCTAATTATTATGAAGCAAGGCGTCAACTAATCGACACACTAAATGGAAAACTTGCAAAAATAAGTTACAATACTAAATTTGCAAAAATATGCATATAGATATAATAAATAGAAAAATATGCAATAAGCAAGATGCTTCTTGACTTTTGGTACGACTTATTCGTTTATATAAATAGATTCGTCTACAAAATCCCGCAATAACGTAGCAAAATTTTTTGTCGAAATATGAACATCAAAATAATTACAAGACGGATTTCTGACATCCTACGCTATTATTTAATTATTAACCGACTTCAAAAAAGGAGGAAGTTCTCATTTGGCCTGTATTTTTTTAAAATATTACAATTCTATTTTTCGCGTGTTACGTAGATTGTGTTAAATTAGATTTGGACTGATTATAAAAATTTACAAAATATGTTGAAAAATGTAAAATTCATTTAGTTAAATAAAGCAAATCTCTGTAACGAGTAGGACCCTATATTATTATTTATCGTCAACCGACGCAAGATTGACGAAATTATGAAATATACATTGCACGAAAAACGTTACTCTGCTCTCACAAAAACAATGTGTTGTAGATCTTATGAGTTTAAGATAAGGTCTAAATTAGAACATAATCTCAATAGTACCTTGGCCATACCCACACGCAAAACTTCAATTAAAGGGGACACGGTGCTAAAAATTAATTTACGGATTACTTTATCTATTACTGAAATTTTTTACATAACTTTATTTGTTCGGATCAAACGCAAGTACTTTTTATTGTTTACTAGATGGCCCGCGGTGAAATTCGTATCACCTACGTATATTTGTGAAAAATATACACAAAACACTTTCTGAACGCACCTATAAATATTTGACAACCAAATGACAACGTTTTTGACAAAAGATATTTAATTTCCCCGCTAGGAGCATTTTGTAGTGGAAAATTAAATCGTCGTTTTTAGTATTTTTCGTTACTTATTATTTATGTTTCTCACCGTTTAAACTTTCCCTGAACTTCTACAAATATTTTAAGATCAAAATCAACCAAATCGATCCAGCAATTGTCGAGTTTTAGCGAGACTAGCGAATAGCAATTGAGTTTTATAGATATAGATAAACAAATATTAATTAGAAAAACAAACTATTGTAAGAGTACTTCTGTAAACATAAAGTACTCCTATATATGGGCGATGGATTCCAAAGGTTGTCCCTTGAGTTTTTGGAAGGGATGTTATGGTAAAACTTCTATTACCAACTCAGTAAAAAAGACCTATTGTCATTAATTGTCACCTGTAGGCCTTAAACGACGAGAAAAACTTATCTAGTAGGATGGCTTTTATTAGAAAACTTTTACCCACAATATAAGGAGTATAGAAAAATAAAGCTTTCGTACGTGGCGCAAATAAAACATAATGACCGAGACGGTTACGTAATGATATTGTTTAAGTATTACTTTGCCCCTTCGTTTCATATTTTAAAATTTCAATTCATTTGCACATTAAGTTATTTTACGCAATGAACTTCTGTTAATTTGAATTTTATTGTTTACGTAATTATATTTTACATACTTATGGAATATGATCACAAAAGACAATTTCGAAAGTTATTAAATAAAGTTTCACGTTAGTACTGACAATCCAACACACGCACGCACGCACCCACACACACGCACATGCACACGTATACATACACCCACACACACATACACACACAAACATACAAACACACACACAAACATGTGCGCACGCGCTAGCATGCACCCATGCACGGACGCTATCACGCGCACACGCGTGCACACGCACATACATGTCAACACAAAATAATTTTATCAACAATACATAAAAAAACTTACATATACATAATAAATAGCTTTAGGAATGAAATAATTTCAACATTCAATTTAACGAGACATAATTACTTAGCCTATTAAGTACATAAAAATTGGAAACACGAAAGTAAAAATGTCCCTCAAAAATGTCTTTAAAAAAGGGAGATTTTACAATTTTTATCCTTAACTCTCAATATTTTTACAAGAACAGACTCACAATACTTCAACTTTCCATTGATTGGGTAGAGATACAACATCTAGATAACAGATAAATATTATTTCAACTCTGCCAATGTAACGAACGGTTCGTCATTACCTAGCAAATATCAGATATTGATGTCTGATATCATTTATCCGTCTTGATTTTATAGAGCAAGCGATTATTCTTGATATTTTTCATTTAACATTTAATAACTTTTCCTGTCGGATATTTTATATACTTCACGTTAGGTATAGTAGCTCCTATTAAACCAGCTAACAAATTAGACTGTCTGTACTATTGAAAAGCTAAAAAATGTTGTTATAATACTGATTTTATGAGTCTTTTTTCGGGTTTATCTTTAGTCCTTATTGAATTATTTTAACGTGGAATAATTGAAAAACTCCCTTATTGTTAAAATGAATTCTAAACATCAAATCAGTACAAGATTCCTAAATTGCAAAACTGTAATTAAAGTAACTGATTCTGCATAAAGTAAAAAAATAACTAATTTACTAATTCTTCCTTGCCTTTATAGCTTTATATTTCTATAGAAAGTGCCTAGCGTACAATTGGATTGATTTATAATGATAACTACTGGCGATATTTGTAATCATTTCTTATAAAAAAAGAATACATAAATAATATAGTGATCAATGACTTAAAAATATGAGCGAATTATACATGGCACGGCATGGCATGGCATGCTGTGTGGCTACGGCAAAGAATTTAGCCTCCCCCTCTCTTCCCGTGGGTGTCGTAAGAGGCGACTAAGCGATAACATAGTTTCACTACCACCTTGGAACTTAAAAAGCCGACCGATGGCGGGATACCATCCAACTGCTGGCTTTGAAGTACACAGGCCGAAGATGGGCAGCAGCGTCATCGGTGCGACAAAGCCAGCCCTGCGGTCACCAACCCGCCTGCCCAGCGTGGTGACTATGGGTAAAACACATGAGTTCACGCCATTATTGGCGCGAACTTGTGGAGGCCTATGTCCAGCAGTGGACTGCGATAGGCTGAAATGATGATGATGATGATGGCATGGCACAAAGGTAAGTCTTATTTTAAAAAAAGAGACGATTATTTTATGCTGTGTTAAAGACTAACTCAATTAAACATTTATTTTACTGGCCAAAATAAGTAAATGAGTATACTAAATCTGTATATTTATTATTACAAGACCCCTCGACCATTTAGATACAAAAGTTTGTTTCGTACAATTCAGAAAACCTGTGGTTCAATTAAGG
This sequence comes from Melitaea athalia, assembly GCA_905220545.2. NCBI lineage: Eukaryota > Metazoa > Arthropoda > Insecta > Lepidoptera > Nymphalidae > Melitaea > Melitaea athalia. The sequence continues at coordinate 8,442,753 of HG992180.1, read as the reverse complement.
GTACAATAAATTGCGTTAATTGAACCTATAAAAAAACTTTTGTAATTTTTGTAGTTGAGATTTCACTATAACATCATTTGAATAACATTTTGTAGCTCACATAACTCCCCCGAGCCCTTTAGATTGTTTTAATTCCAAAGATTTCAAGAAGATTAGCTGTACAACTTAAAGCGGTCCAATACAGGTAACCCTCATGAGTTAAGAATTAATTGTGAAAATTGAAAACAATGACAAGATTTTGTTGAATCAATTAATTCTTTTAGTACTTTAATGTTGATATTTATGAGAATCAAGTGTTTAATTTTGATTCAAGAAATAGTTATTGTGACTAAAATACCATACCTTGCCATCCAATAATTTATAACATTTTGACTCATAAATATTGCGAAATAAATTCACTACATTAAAAAAAGTAAAATTTATATTAATTTCGATATTAAATTCAAAAATTAACAGATATACATAGTACACATTATCATAGTATACATTTTATCAGTTAACATTGAGCGTAGCGAGCAGGTTCCATCAAGGTTTGGGTACAAGTAATATTGACGCTATCACAGCTTTAGCGCAGATATGACGGACGGGTCATCATTAACCAGTGTCGGTTATTACGGCAGGTTGCGACGTTTATATTGTAAGAGATAATGCCTGTTATTTAGCGTCGCATCCCACTAATATTCGGTTGTTTTTTGTCTGCGACGTCGTTTCTCGTTAGTTAAATCCGCCCGATGTTTACGCACCATTATTTTATGACAACGACATTATTTTTAATGAATTCCACGACATCGTAACAAATTTTTGGAACTCAATATTGATGTTTTGTCCTATATAAGTTAACTTAAAATCTGAGTAATAGTTCATGATACTAAGAATATGACGTAAGTTCAAAGTAAACATCTATACAAATAAATAAAACTGGAATGTCTGTTTGTAATATTAAAATAACCGCTTATTATTAAATGCATATGGACGTACACACGGTACATATACCAAAATAACATTTTTTTACAATTTTTGTCTGTCTGTCTGTTAGTTCCGGGTAATCTCTGAAACGGCTGCACGGATTTTGACGGGACTTTCACTGGTAAATAGCTGATGTAATAAGGAGTAACTTAGGCCACTTTTATTTTAGAAATTTATTTATTCTATAACTTTGCGAAGTAAACAATAACTTTTTTGTTAAACTCCACGCGGACGAAGTCGCGGGCACAGCTAGTTTAATAATAATAACAGAGTAGTTATATGTTTTATTACGATTTGGTCTACTTATAAGAAATATTTTAGCTGTAAATTAAAGTTCAGACACAAAAATAGAATCGGCGTCACAATAAAAGGCGTAGTGGTTACATAGTTTCGTAGCATCGTAGCATCGTAGTAGGCTACTAATGAGGCTACGATATTGTGCCGCCCAGCCGACCAACCCTAGCGGTCTCTATAAATTGCTTTCATGCATATTTATTTATTCAAATATTATGTATGAATTGAAATCTCGTCCGCGACTACTGAAATATGGCCTTCCGTTGAAAATTGAATCACCCGAGCAAATTAGACAGAGACATAAGGAGTAATGATAAAAAACTCGATTTGTAGTAAGGAATACAACTATGAAACCAGACTTATTATTCGAGTACACTTCATAAAGTCTTTCGAAGGAGCAAACTTGCAACAACAATTTTTTCATATTTTGTTCTCTTGACGTTTGAGGAAATTGTACTTTAATGAGTAAACTTATGCATCGAGGCGTATACTCATCTTGTTTTTGTGATAATACCACGTTTTCAAGCGCCCGTTAAAGTTGTAGTTTAATAGTTTTTTGATGACTCAGCGCGGCGTGTAAACGGGACACCGGGTTGCGAATATTAATACAAAACAAATTTAACTTAAACCGTTCGAGTTTTAAAAAAATGAACACTCCGTGATATAGTTGACTTTTAAATAATTTAAATAAAAAAGGTCGTCCATTTTATAAATTACATACTAGGTATATCGAACACGTACCAGCCGTTGTTATAATAGTAAACAATTTATTGCACCGTGAAATAATAACACGTACTAATCACATAGATCACAATTCAAAGAAATCTATTATTACAAATTATTTATATTACAAATTGAAATTGAAAAAAATCGTATAACAATTTAAGGACTATTTACAGATAATTAAATAAATAAAGCGCACACTTCAAAGGTAGAGAACTAATTAAACTCGGTTCAGTGTATCGACTACTTATAAATAAAGACGGTTTAACTCTCAAAGGTAATTGGGCGAAAGTTCATCACAAATAATAATAGCATAGCGGCGTTCAGGAATATACATGCTTTAATTATTATTTATGACAAAAACCAAGCAGCACTTTCATCGTTGCATTTTTTAAATATTTAACTAATCAATAATATAATATTACCTACATAATATCTAAGCTTTGAAGGTAACAATTATTGTGTACAATATCTTACCTAGTTACTCGATGCTCAAGCAATTGCATAAAACATTTTTTTTTTGTAATAGCAGCCAGTTTGTTTTAATAATAAGACAAAAATATCTAATAGTGATAATAAATAATAACCTTACGTTGTTGTTAATCATACGACTATTTTATAATATTTGTAAAAAAATATACTTATAGATAATAAATTAATTTTTTCGTCCCTTTATTTTACCCGCACAAATCGGGACGAGTTGTTGCTGTATTAGATAAAATAACAGATCCACTAAATCAAGAATACCTTTTTGATCTTTGCAAATAACTTGCAAAGGACTTTGAACATATTTAGCTTATGTGAGAGTACCTTTACAGTAAAATTTCTTCTTGAGAAGTTACCTTATATTCTTCGCTTACTTTATATTATTTAGCTTTGATACATTCGCAATTTAAGTTGTCTAAAACTCGTCGAGAAGGCGGCCGGATTAAATTATATATTTTTCCCCTTATAAACAGACGCAAGACCCGCTAGAGGGCAACATAAAGAGTAAGCAAAATAAGATAGAAAATACAATTACAGTTACGTTGATATAATATCTGCCTAAGAAATTGAAAAATAATATTAAAAGTATATACATTCTCGATTAAATTAGAACTGTTATTATAATCTAGTTATTGTTTTAAAGAATGTCCTTTTTGTACTACATTGAAACAAAAGTGTACTAAAATTGATTTAAGTATAACAATAATGATTTTAGTAATATAATAACAGAAACTTGTATTTACTTGGTAGATAAATTAAACTCTTAATATAAATTAAATAGCAAAAGCTCGTTCACAAATATTCTTGAATATATTTTGAGTAATAATTCTGATTTCAATATCTTAGACATGTTTTTGTAAGACATTTTTTATTTGTATATTTGTATCCCATAGTATGTATCTAATATCAGGCTCTTAGAAAAAATATTTATTTAAAAGTGTAAATAGCCTAATAGAAAAGTATACAAGTGTTTTGACTCTATTCTCATTGAAATCCATATTTGAGAAAGGAAAGTAAAACATTGACAATTCCAGAGATGTATTAAATTGTACGTCGAAGAGAGAGTAAGTACATCTATATACGTGTATTATAACCTGTTTATATGATATATGAATATTTAAATAATTCTTACCTTAATTCCGATGTGAATAGGGAAGTCAGAAGCCAGGGCAGGCTGAGGGTGAAGGGCCGGCAGAAGCGGCAAGGGCAGAGGACAGGACATCATAGCTGCGCCAACCTGAAACAAATTTATCATATTTAGAAAATGATTTAAACTTTTACGTTGTAAATATTATTTATACAAAATGATATTGTAATTTTAGGGTGCTATAATAACAACTTTTATTTATTTTAAATTTGACAATGACTTAAAAAGTAATTATTTAATATTTATAACAAATAAAATTTATAAAGTTGAAAAAAAATTAAAGCCCATATAAACTTATTTTGTTTACTTAAATTTAAAGCCCATATAAACTGCTTAAAATAAAAACTGTAAATATATAATAAAGATTTGATACAATATATCAAGTTTAATGTTAAATATTAGTAAAACTGTAATAATTCCTAAAATAATAATAAAAATATAAAGTTTCTAACGAAGGGATTACATACATAGACAAATATTGTACAAGATTTTTACGCCAAAACGTTATCTTTTGTAAATGTATTTTGTTATCTTATACATGGTATGTAACTGAACACCGTTCATACTTTGTTCTTCTGTGTTTTAGAATACACTGCAGTATTGGTCCGTTTGAATTTCTCACATAGGTACTTAAATCTTCTACACATTTTTCACGAGCTTTTGTAGTTTCGTTCTATGGGCTCTTTGCATATACCGTTGAGAGTTACTGAAATAGAATTTTACAATTCCGAGAGTATTCCGACTGATTTCTACCAACTTACAGTACGTACGTAGTCATGTTTGTTTTTGAAACAAACATGACTATGTACATACATACTGTAAGTCTAAATATAAAATAATAATAAGTTCCTACCATGTCACATATTACATATTAATATTGCGTGAAATGGACAAATTAGTCTATACCTACTCATTTTATTGGATTTATAACGGAATGAAAACGACGAGTATTCATATTTTAGTAAAGTCAAAAATAATTTACAAACAAAACAAGAAACTTAAAAATTTTGATAAAATTGAAAATTTCGACAAATATATACTTTTGAAACGTACGTAAAATATGTTATAAATACACCAACCAACGAAATTAATAAACCTATAACGAACGTATTGCAACAGAGTTACATAGAATCGAAAACGTCGAAAACAATTTAGTTAGCGATGAATTTGCAACGCGGATATAAACTCGGTGTATGCTCTAATATTCCGTATGGGCCGGTGCGCCCGTTGAAAACGTTATGAATAATATATAGGCGTGAATGCAGCATCGCGGGAGATCAGGCGGTATTACCGGTGCCCGTGACAAATATGAGCGTCGAACAAACGGACAGGATGACACCGTGATGCTTTATTCGCGCCCTTGTGTTTATAGGTATATGGGTGTGAATTGTTTTGAAGAAATTTTCTCCTTTGACAGTAGTTGACTTAATAAGTTAATACGTAATGAAAAAAAATATATATTTTGTTTGTAACATAATTATGTGTAAGTAATAAACAGAACGGTAACAATCAAATACTAAGCCTGAAATATCAAAAATTACAATTTTGCAATCCAAAATTAAATTTTTATATTATATAATTCCAATATATAGATATTTTTCATCGCTATCAACAGCCGAAATACCAACTTTCATGCTTTAAGTCCGGAAACAAAGTTCCCTACAAACTTTAATCCTCAACTGAGGTGGGGCACAGCAGGAAATTTCCTGATCAAAATCAGCAACAGCCCGACTAGCGAACTAACTCGACCTTACAGAAGATCAAAGCTAAAAATAATACTGCTTTCAGGCAGTGTTGTGTTCAGGTGGTGAGTAAGGTAACCAGAGCTCCTGGTACCGTTTGAGCGTAGGGTCGGCAACGTGCTTGCGATGCTTCTTGTGTTGCAGACGTCTATAAGCTACGGTAATAGCTTCCCATCAGGTAAGCCGTAGGCATGTTTGCCGACCTAGCTGTGTAAAAACAAAAAATACGGATGGTTTCCTAACATGCTTTCTTAGATGACATCTTCTACAAATGTACCTGCGAGCTAATTTTTAACTTTATACATTTACATTAGTTGTCCACATTTCGATATTAAGATTTAAGATCCCATTGATGGACCATTAGAGACATATCGATTAAAATATAATCTGGTTGAGTTTGTAAAAAAAAACTATTTTTAAACTTTTACAATAAATTATGGGACAAATTTAAAGAAAAGGACAATAATTATGCATTACTATTAGCGTTAACCATAAGCCGACATGACGCCGCATTGGCGCAGCGGTCAGAGCACTGGATTGCGATTGGCTGTTGCGCGGGCGGTTGCGGGTTCGATTCCCGCACACGACAACATTTGTATTGGCCATACAGATGTTTGCCGTGGTCTGGATGTTTGTACAGTCCTTGTGGGTCTCCCCACCGTGCCTCGGAGAGCACGTTAAGCCGTCGGTCCCGGTTGTTATCATATACACCTGATAGCGATCGTTACTCATAATAGGGAATATATCCGCCAACCCGCATTGGAGCAGCGTGGTGGATTAAGCTCCGATCCTTCTCCTACATGGAGAAGAGGCCTATGCCCAACAGTGGTATATTACAGGCTGAATCGTGATCGTGTAACCATAAAGAGATTCTTAGAGACTTAAGACATTTATATTATTTTTAACCGACTTCCAAAAATGGAGGAGGTTCTCAATTCGACTGTTTTTTTTTAAGTATGTTCACTCAGAACTTTTAACTGGGTGGACAGATTTCGAACATTTTTGTTTTAACTTAAAGGTGTTGCGTGTCATGTGGTCCCATTTAAATTTAATTGAGATCTGACAAGTACTTTTAGAGTTATATCTAATAATGCGTATTTACTTGACTATTTTTTCGTCGACCTACGTTGTATTACACCGCATAACTTTTTACTCGGTGTACCGATTTTATGATTTTTACTTTAATCGAAAGCTAATACTTGTCATGTAGTCTTGTTTAAATTAGATCGAGATCTGATTACAACTTTTTGAGTAATCTTTAATAGCGCGTATTTACCTACTTGACTATTTTTTCGTCTTATTACGTTGCATTACTTGTCGATGTAATTGAAGTCGGTTTTTTTTTCGTTTGCGAGCAGACAAAATTATGTAATACACATTGGTATATTACGTTTATTAAATACATCGTATACGTTTCTTTTTGTTTCACGATGTTAAAATATTTATAATTAAATTGCCGCATATGATTACGTATTATTTATTCCTTTACATATTTGTTTTATTATGTTCTCAATCACACTCTCAAAGAAACGACAATCGTTATACGTACTACGTTCGCAATCTCTAAGTCGGTAATTATCATATTAGGTGCGGCGTCGTTTCGCGTAAAATTGAGATGCAATGTTTTGCTCTCAAACATGTGAGGTATTAGTTACTTAATATAATACATTAGCGGCTCGCTTGGATTCGAGTGCAAATTACACCCAAGCGCCGACATTGGCATGCCTGTGGTATTTCCTAAATTATTCGTATAAAATTTAATACACAGATTTAACTATTTTTATAAATTATAATATTTTAAAGCATTTATTTTCGCATCAAGGTAAACATATTAGTCGGGTACCTCGATGCGGTCGGGGTGAAATAGTTAAGCGACACTATAGATTATAATTCATTAGAGTAAATAATGGAGTTTAGTAAGTGACATAATGATACAACTTTCTCAGTTCACGCATAGTTAGGAGGGTTGCCTCCAGGGACAGCGTCGCGGTCAGTCCCTACCTATAGGCAAATCAGTATCGAACCACTTTAAATGGTCTAATTATGTTTTCACAGCAATCGTGCGCTAAATATTTATTTAATTAATATTTATAGATACTACCGGAGGGTACAGTCAAGTAATTTGATTAAGATGTAGTTCAAAGTTTTCCGAGTATCGAATTCAAAGTAATCAAGCATTTAATAGCTTTTATTAAGGGATAGTGATCGTAGAATTTGTATACAAATGAACATTAATGGAGGTCGTTTGATGATTTAATATAAAGTCACTCATGTTTTTATCATTATCATCTTAATAGATAATAATTTTAAAATACGAGTATAGTAATATTATGTGATATTCGAATGAAAATTCACAAAAACACACTTACAAGCAATATTATATCGATGTGATCTTCGGTGAGGTTCAGGTGTTTCCCAGTAGGGCTGATTCGGATTTTGAGCAATTTTTTTCTGCAGCTGTAGGACACTATGTCATGAATATGATTATAAATTTAGGTACATGAACAAATTTAAAAATACATCCAGGTACATACACCTAAAATATATTTGTTTTATATCAATTAATAACGTAGTGTAGTCGCTCTGTCGGTACGGAATATCGTTTCAACATGCGAATAAAATATTAAATAATTTATTTAGGTTCCGCGCTGACTCTATACATGATATAGACTTGTTTTTGATTCGATAACCGAACCGACCAAATCATATCTTACTTCTGTAAAATGAATTTTCATTCACGTACAAATATTTATTCATACATGAATGCAGTCTGATCGAATTTTCAGGGAAAAACATTCACTATTTCCACTTTATAAAGGCTGCAAACTAAAAAAAAACCATCGTAAATTTGGGATTGAAAACGTGAAGTTCATTTGGATATTATAAAATACTTTTTAATAAATTATTCTTCTTTTATCATTAATTAAGAGAGATCTATTGGCTCTCTATAAAGTTGACGGTTTCAATTATTTTAACGTTCTTCCAAAGTTGAGTACCCAACACTAATTAATTATATATCTATTTAATTAAATCATTCCAACTTCTCAACGTTTATTCCTCTACGAACGGTTCCTGCGACTTTGTTCGTGGTCTTTGTTTTAATTAAGTAGGAGAGTACCTAGTAATTTTCCTAATAGTATGAACTCGGAAAAAGTGTATTAATCAATTTTCATGTGATGCGTATAGAAATGAAAGGAGCCAAAGCTTTTTTGTAATTTTATTCTGGTTTTCGTAATAAAATACTAAGGGCGCTTTCGTGTTTCATTTCGTTATTTTGATTTCGAGTAACAATAAAGTTAATGTGACGGCTTAGTCTTACATTTTTATTAAATTTTATAAATATACCGTAATGTAAAAAAATAAAAGTAATATTCATATATTAAATGGAAATAATACAGATAATAAATGTAAAAACTTTTAACACATACAATTAACTCACTGAACTAGTTTTAGTAAAATTTACTTTTAAATAGGCAAACTCTTGACTATTCCTCAGAGGCTTAGACAGAGACTTAGTGACTTGTCTTCGCTCACCAATTATTTAGATTATAGTTATGTCAGGTTGAGGTACCAGGATAGGAACGATATCACCCAAGTCTACTTCAAACATACAGCTAAAGAGTTAGAACAACAACAACCGTTTATATATTGTGACTCAACTTATAACGAAGATTAATTAAGATTTGTACAAAAATATTTCAAATACAAATATTAAAACTAAATTAAAACAACATCACTTAAATATTTTAAGCTTCAAATTACTTAAATTGTATAAGTAAACATTACAAATAGTTTTCGTATTTTTGTTAATATTTTAAGTATTGAGAGAAAAGTCGTACATTGTCTGTGACCTTTAATAAATAATAAATATGTATAATTAGACTACTATAGCACAGAATGAAACCTTAGTGGTTTTTTGTTGATATATTTTTATTATTTTATGTATTGTAAATTTTATAAACGATAATAATAATTTACCTCATTGACATTGCTGTCCCTAACACCCACAATATCCAGTCAACAATTTCTGAAAAACTAACCAAGTATCAAGACTTAGCCATAGAACTTAAACGCAGTTGGAAAGCAGACACAGTACATATAGTACCAATAGTCATATCGGCCACGGGTATAATACCGAAAAGCTTAAAACTCAGTTTAGACATCCTGCAGCTCCCGAAGTACACACTCGACAGTCTCCAAAAGGCGACTATCCTAAACACTTGTAGAATCACTCGCAAATTTCTCACTACATCATCGATCTCATCAGCCTGCGTAACTTTATAACCAAATGTAACTTTATCACGCCTTGGTCATGGCCCGTGTGATAAAATAGAATCCCCTAAATTTGGGAGAAATTATGAAAAAAAAAAACTTAAATAATAATAATAATAAACGGCTCTGACGCGCTTGAGCAAGTAGATAAAACAATATATTTACGTAATTCAAATAGAAGTTTAAAAAACTTACATTGGACAATTTTGATGATTAGAGAAAGCTTTATATTCCTTCATAAAAAAGAATGTGCTAATGATGACAAAACTTATAATAACTAAGAAGCTAGAAGAAAGTTAAACAAAGTAGAAAATAAAACGGATAGTTACCTCAAGAGAGATATATTTCCGCTATCTGAACTGCTATTAGTTTGCAGAATTTCTTAAGAATCAAACTAGTTCTTAGCAAGTTAGCGATTAAGTTGCAATCAGTGCAGTTGCATGGCAAGACGTTGCAAGTTACTGTAAACAGTTGGACCGTAAGTCCCATTGTAAGTCAGCTCAAGCCAGCCCAACTTCCGTTTGTTGTCTTAATAACTTTCTGCAATTACTGCGTGCAATATGTGTATATTCAATTATCGTGATGGAGGATGCTAACCGTACTAGAGTTCATTGCGAGCTACTCCTAGTTCTTGAACCTAAGAGTATTCCAAAAGTTTTGATTCAACTTGTAAATCATCATTACATGTATATGTATATACATACAGATACATTAGTTATTCAAATACAAGTACTAATTACTAACGTCAATTGTTACAAACTATTTATATTAAACCATTTTATACGTAAAGCATAATTTAGTTTATTTTGACTTAAAGAGAAATAAATATTTCACAAGGTCGAAAAAGACATTAAAAGTTTACCGAACATTTTCTAACGACACAATTAATGTAATATGATTTTTGAAGTGGTGAACAAATATTATAATTAGTTTCGTAATAGGTACATGTTGAAGAATTTAAATATAAGTATTCTTTCTTAATTTATATATCAAATATTAAAATATTTTACCAAATATATAGAATTATTAGTTTTTTAATTTCAGAGGTATAATTTATTATCACAATATAATATAATATATATGAAAAAATCTTGTAAACAAATCCCTCTAATCCCTTGACAATTCCAGCTTACACAATTCAATGTTCTATTATGCGTTACACACGAAATTTACCAGGACTTAAATGATATTGACACACAAATATCACATGAAAATATTTAGTTCACTTCGTATGTTTTATATTAGATTTTTCACAGACACAAAATATTTATTTATAAAATTTCATGATTTTCGATATCTCAACCTATCGATAGTTTTACAACATATCATTACTGCTTACTCATAACAAAAACAACAATGGCTATTATTCGGGAATAGAGAAAGGTAAATTAATGAAATAAATAGGGTTTATAAATTTTATTTTCTGCTATTATATTTTTGAAGACATACTTCAACTTTTTTCATAAAAAGAAAGCTAAATCAGCTTGTATTGTATTGTATTCTTCGTAATTTTAACCCAATTTATGTTTGCCCTCCGAGTGTTTTCGTCATGTATTAATTTAAAAAGTTATATTGCGGCCTCGGAAAAATCTTTAATAGAATAAGCTTTCAAATTATGACGATTCCTTTCTAGGAGGATTTAATTTCGCTGCAGATATTAACTATTATACAAATTGCTTGTTGACACAATTTTACTTGGCTTTTTTGTATTTTTGTTATATTTAGTCTCAAGACGGAAACAAAAAAGAAAATGATCTTTATCCTCAAGTTGATTTTAAAGGAAGAATAAATGTTTTTAAAGTTATAGGAATCTTTGACACCACAATTTTATTTGATAAAAAAACTAGCCTAACGATTTTATCTTCCCTCGCTCAATAGCCTAAACTGTCGATATTCATCTCGAAAATGTAAGCTGTCACAGCGTGACGTGTCGTGTGTTAGCTATAGTTCAACTTTTTATTTTTATTCGTTCAAGGTATCATAAATATTACGAGTAATATAGTCAATCATAATATGTAGTCACAGAAATTATGAAGGAGTTTCTCGTTCCATTCTATCACAGTTGGTCTAAGAGACGTGGAAGAGCGACATATTTTTTATCAAATACTAGCCGACCCGTGTCCACTTCGTTGGGCGTTATAATCCATTTCACATAAGAAGGGTACGGTGAAATTTGATATGTTCCAATACACTCTCACTATTTTCAGCAAATCAGATAAATATAAATGTTTTAAAATCACCAATTAATTTCTAAGGCAAATAATAATGCTTGATTAGATTGAATTGTTGACACGGCACGTCAGAGGGCGCAGGTTCAAATCCTGCTGATTTAAAATCTTTATATATTTTTATCTTTTTCCTTTCATCTTGTCACTCCTGAATAGTGTAGCTTTCTGTTAGCGAAAGAATTTTCATGATCGGATCAGTATTTGCGAAGATTACCCCGTATATACAAACAAAGTTATAAACTTTACCTCTTTATAATATTAGTATAGATTAGTATAGATAATTAATGAACAAATATGTCTATGATAACTTGCCTATCGAAAAGTGGTCAAGGCTATTTTTTAGTTTTTTTTTTTTAGTTTTTGCAGGCAAGCCCATGTGATTGGTTTTATAATTACAATATCTTACCTATGATATCAATTTCGATTCGACCAGATCGATGTAGTATCGACTATAGGTATATATTGACCTACCTGTTCACATCTACTTGCCAGGTAGCCATGACCAAAAATAAGTAGGCAAGCCTACCTAGGCAAATTCCGTGTGTTAAAAACTATCAATTGAGATAAAACTCATTCGGTTATCATATGAGTGAAAGTGATGAAAAAAAAATTAATTAAATTAAAAATAGCCTTGACCACTTTTCGATAGGCAAGGTATCATAGGCATATTTGTTTATAAATTATATTTGATAAAAAGTATGTCTCATCGAGTTATCAGATCGGTGAAGGTCGATGTTCCACGTCTCCTCTACTAAGTGTAGTAAAACGATTTAGCCTGAGATGAACGAATTTCTACATACATTTAGTTGAAGACAAACTGAGAACTAGTGTCGTTTACTCTGCTTATGACGACGTTGTGTTTGGATACAGCGTTTAACCTCGGGCCAAGTATACCCGCGCAAACTAGATATTTCATTTAAAGCAGGAGGGAAAGGTAACCTAAGGCAACAAATGTAGCCTAGAGATAACCATAACAACTACGAATGTTAAGCACATTTTGTAAGTTTTAATAGACGTCTATTCTTCCAATCTACGCGGAATTTCTTTGTTACATTGAAAATAATCGCATCAGAATAATTTTTTTATCTTAACATAATATATTGAGATGGATGCGTAGGATGTGAAGAGATTTGAATAGAATACTTATAACTAGATCTCTGTTCTCTTATTGAATGTTTTCGAGTTTATACATCGTACGTTACAATAAATAATTGATGTATTATACAGTGTATACAATAAAGGCCATAAACTAACTATAAATGTTATATCGATGATCTTATTTTTATATAAAATAAACTTTATACGTTGGTAAGATGGATAAAATATCACTGTGAAAAATCGTACGAAGTAATATAAAATAATAAAATATAAATATAAATAAGAAGATTATACGTAAGTGAAAGTGCTAATAAAAGTTATATATTTAAAACAGGTAGTCTAACAATTTTGCAAAACTAAAATATTTGAAAAAGTGTTTTTAAAAAAAATACATATTATAATTAACAGTTCTTAAAGTTTTTGTGTATTTATAACTTTACATAAGTCTTGTAGACATTGTTTAATTTTATAATAATTTGGAGCATATAAACACGTAATTTTTATCCACTATATACGAATTAACGTATATAGTGGAACGATCGTTTACAAGGCAATGCTGAATACGGCGTGGTATCAAGCATAAACTGATTTCCATCAACGGTTATGTTCGATTAATTATTGAGGCATTCTCCGCGCAGCTTGGGGGTTCGGCATGTCATTGAAAGCAATTACTCCCATTCTGTATGTGTACATAGGAACCCAGATCGGCCATTACTCCTCTTACAGCTCAATATCATCAGAATCTATTCAAATAGATACACTCCCTGATAGACGGGCTCGCTCCGGTGGAACATAGAGCGCAACGTTCTCACTGGTACTATATCGTACATCTTTGTTACTTACCTCCATAAATGATGGATAGCTTACCAATAACGCGATGGCAGTTCGAAAACATCGAGCCGGGAGGGGACAAAAATGCGGTTTAGAGCACGTTGATCCTCGGCTTAAGGTCTAACTTCCTTTGTATGAACGACGCCAATTTCTTTTATAAAGATGTAAACGCCAGTCGATGTGTCACTGGCTGATGGGGAAACTTTTCATTTTGGCGATGTATCGTGCCGATGTTGTTGGGCGGAAAAACAATTTTGTTGCTATTCGAGAGCTCATTTTTAACGTTATTGAGTGAGAACTTTCAAGAGTTTAGGTTTATTTGGATATTCTTCGAAAATATTTTAGCTACTACCGGTATGATGGATCCCTTTATTAGCTGTTCTTATTTTACTGACTACGTTTAACTAATTTGACGCGCTTTGATGCTTTTCGTGCAATAGACCATCGACCCTTTTACAAGTTTATATTATAAAACTAAAAATGTATGATCTTACATGATATATTTTTATTTATTCCACATGTAATACACCTTATTCGTTAATATTTTTTGAATATCTCAAGTCATACGATAGTTACTGTACCTACTTTATTTTTAGTAAATCGATTTTTTTAAATGTAAACTACAGTGTTAGTAGATAATATAAATTATATATATAATATACGTATAACAATGTAATGTGTAATGTAAATTTTAAAGTTATTTAAACTATGATTTTTTGTTTGATTTACAAGAATGTAATCTATGTTATTAATGATATTATATATTGATATCACATTAATATAATAATAACGGCTAATACGTTTCAGACCAATAAAGAGTTTATATAATAGTCACCCGTAACAACATGCTTAGAAGGGACAAAACTTACAACTTGTTTTATTCAATTTAATTTACACGTAATTTTTATCTTGCCACTAATACTTATAAATACTTAAAAAACACATTTCTAACATAGTAATATGAAAATTTCAAAAGGACTCAATAATAGATATACTTTCAGCAAATATTTGCTTAAAAAGAAAAAAAAATTAAGACCTCTTTTTACCGTGTTCCCCTACACCTCAACCTGTCAATTTGAAACACTTATATTCGAGATGTTGTTGGTTTTATGTTTGAGACAGACATATTTCTCGGTACCATTTCTTGAGTTACCCATGCTAAAAAAACATTAATATATTTCAAAAAAAAAAATGCCCATGAGTGGAGTAAGTTTTTATTTACTATAGTTAATTATTTACTACCAATAATTATTTACTATTACTTAAATGCATCAAGATATTGACAGAATCTCTCTTAGAATCAAGCGTCGATACATGTTCTAGGCTTACTACATAGTTTATCATTTATACAGTATTCCCTTGACGCTCTAGTTTCATCCGACAAAGCCAATAGAACATAGAACACCTAATGGCAAGTAATTATTTAAATGACAGTATTTGCCGGCGCTGCAGCGCTTTCTGCTTGTGCGTAATTTGTGCAAACGGAAATATAGTTTTATATACGCTAGGGATATGGACGTTAATTGCGTAATACCTATTAATACTGTTTTTCTAATACTTACAATATTTCTTAAGAAGAATAGTGAAAATATATATCTTTAGTTTTACTGATATTTTATTGACTGACTGTCTGTTTAATAACAATAAAATTTAACGCCGGGCTACCATTAAACCGAACTACTACATTATACGTCATTTTAGGGGTATATCTGAATAAAACAAACGCCGTAAACAACGCAGATAAAAACGAAATAATGTGCCGAACAATAGAGTTTCCATGATTTTTAAAGCTATTTTCATAGCGACTGAAACAGCGAATGGCAATACGGCAATGTAATAACTTTACATTGCACCCGGAATGGGAATTCAAAAAAACACCTGCACAAACAGAAATAGAAAAAGGTCTATATATGGAAACGTATCGTTCGGCTTTGATCACCCCTTTTCAATAATAGAACGAAACTCAGAGCCTTTGCGCCCGGTGTCGCCGCAGGCACCGCAGCGCACTAACTGTACCTAATGTGTCCATTTAATTCGCCGACGCAAAATATAACCCTTTTCCACTATTGTTCTTTCCAAGGGTTCTAATTTCTGTTATGTGCCTAATGTCAACAGTCGGTGGCCAAACATCAAGTTTTGATTTTACATTGTTGCTTGCGTTTGACGCTTGTGTAGTTTCGTATGAAATAATAAGTTTGTGGTAGGCTTTTTAAAATATTTACACAACTTGAGGTCATACTAAACGAAATGTTCGTACTGTCGATAGTATTTAATTTCTTTAAAAAACGCTAAAACGCAAAATTGTGTTTTTTTCTGAAAAAGATGGCTATTAGTCCACTCATTGTACTACACAATTAGTGATTATCTTAAGATTGTGTTTAATATGTATAAGGTGGTGGTTGTGGTGTACAATGAAGTATAAATAACCAAATACTATTTTCAACGTCGCATAGAATTTTATCTTGATGTCTTTGTTTTTTTATTCAAAATGAATTGTTCGTTAATATCTATACTTATTATAAAAAGAAGTCCCCCGGCCGCGTCTTTCTGTCCTCCTGTCTGTCTGTCTGTCTGAACGCGATAAACTTGAAAACTACTGAACGGATTTTTACACGGTTTTCAACAATAGAAAGAGTGATTCTTGAGGAAGGTTTAGGTATATAATTTATTATGCTTTTATGTAAATTAGCAGAAATACGGCGATAAATGTTGAAGAGGTCGCAAAAAATCTCGCCAACGGGGGACCTTTCCTCGCGAACGCTGCGTAAACTAGCAAAGATATAGTTAAGTAATGTACTAGCGAATTCAAAATCTATAAAAATGCTACAAAAAAGTCCGCGACAGCATATCTCTATCTCTTACGGTTGACTTACAATAACCACTTTTATGTTCAAATTTGTAATTAAAAACATTACGTTATTTTCAAAGCTATTTTCTTTAGTTCAGTATTAATCCTTATCGAAATAAATATGTTAGTTAGCTTAAGAATTTAATGTAGATTAAAATTGCCCTTAACACTATATCAATCAGATGAATAGTTTTTGAGATATCGTCGTTAGAAGTAATTATTAAAAATAATTAATGCGCAACGAAGTGGGCACGGGTCGGCTAGTTAAAGAATAATTATGATAGAAGATTCAAAGACAAGTTAGTTGTTCTTATTCTAAACACCAACAAAGGACTTCAATGAAAAGTACATCAAATGCACATAAATCGGAGATATTAATTAAAATCTAGTGTTAATTATAAACTTAACAAGCGAAGCGGAGGTCGCTTGCGGCGGCGGCATGCGGGCGGGTAAACAGCACACCCGCTCTTTTTATGCCTTTGTCCCGACCAATTATAAAACATTACACGCGCAATACGAGTCCAAATGATGCGTATAATATACTGATATTTTAATCAATTAATTTCGTTTATTTACATCGCAGCGATAAAAATCTCTGTGACATACGATTTAGGGAGATCTTTGGTTTGATAGATTCAAAAATTCGATTTGCTTTTGTTTTAAATTATTTTCCTTAATATTTCTAGAATATGGTGATAAAGTGATTATTTAAAATAAGAAGCCATTATAAAGAAACTTGTGATGTAACGAATGTTGGATTTATCACATTTCGCGTGAAAGGTATAAAATTTTGTATAGATCTTGTTTCAACCAAACATATTCGAGCCAAGATAGGTAAAAATCTTTAAATCGATATTTTCAATACTTATGATTACTAAAAACTGATAAACAAATAATTGTTATCTACAAATTTATAAAGAACTAGCTTATGCCCGCAACTTTGTCCACGTGGAATAGGAACAATTCAAATTGGAAGCTCTCAAAAGGAAAAAGAAAACCCGAACGATTTTGAAACATTCTTAATTGGTGCTCCGGTCCTATTAGTCTTTGCGTGATGATATATAGCCTATAGCCTTCCTCGATAAATGGGATATCTAACTCTGAAAGAACTTTTCAAATCGGACCAGTAGTTTCTAAATGAAACAATATTAAAACATAGGTGCTGTTTGAAGACAAACTTAAAGATTAAACTTATAGGTAAACTATGATATTCGCCTGGAAACTGCAGAAGAAAATATTTTATTACGGTGAATTTGTTAGTCGCATGACTCCGACGTTATTTATAATGGAATATTTAAAATAATTGGTTTATTTACACTAGAAATTTTTGATATTGCAAAGTTTTGTTGATGTAGAAATAATGAGACATAAAAAATGAAAGTCTTTAATTCGTTCATAAGCAATATTCATTTTAGTCTACTTAAAAAGTTTCTTAATGTTAAATGTTAAAAAAAATACTTGTGTAGAATTTAATCAATTTAAACATGTAAGTAAGCCTTTTTTGTGTTTACTTCTCATATAAACGAGTTAGACCGAGACAGAAAATAAGTTTAAAAGTAGTGCTCAAATAGCGTTTGTATAAAAACTGTAGAGTAACAGAAAATTTGTTTCATATTTTTCACATCATTCGTAATTTAGCTCATCGGCATTTACCGTAAATAGAGTAAACTAAACGGATTACAGTTTCCGATAGTAGATGTAATATTCAATACATTACGTATACACAATATGGACGATCTCGTAATTAGAATTTAAACCGCAGTGAATACAACAACCACGTTAATATTTACATTTCCTGATTCATAACAATAGGTTAATTAGAATAATCTGTTAGTGTTTTAGAATTGTTGAGTCTATAATTTGTACATTTCAATGTTAGGCGACGAGTTTAGTAAAGCCTAGGTATATTTACATGATTGACTGGTAGTGTCTCTGACAAAAATTCAGTATTAAATAAGTACTATAGTTTCGTTAACAGTGAATGAGACAGCCGGAATCCCCTTTCCCATCATTTGGTTAATTTTCCCTCTTTCATTTTATTACACGGCAATGCATTTGCGTCTACTTTAGTTTTGTAGGTCTTCCTGAGCAAGTTAAGATTTCTTATTACTTGTTCTTTGCTTCTTTTAGTAGAAAATGAATGCTTAATTTACTGATTGCAATAGTACCTATACACCAAATATATACATATATTGACTCGCTTACATAACCTAGTTTTAGCAGATAAGTATACTTATAGTCCCACCGATTAATAAGATAACAGTTTCATGTCCTTAAATATACCTCGGATGACATTTTATTTACAAAAAACATATAATATCGATTCGCAGCAATTTGATCAGTTCCTAGCATCGATGAAAAGGAAAATACAAATAGACTTTTCCCAAATCCCTAAAAGGCTCTTTATAATGTTAAGGAATTCCCAAGATAAAGATGTATCTGGCTTACTATTAGCGTAGATCTTGAATGCGATCCATCAAAGGCATACCGTATTAGCATTAGCTGACCACCCGTACAAAGGATTTAATTCAGTTATCGCATACTTTGTAACCGTACAGTTCTTTAGTCTTATCTCTTTTGATGCGTACTTTATAGAATTTACTTTTAATAAAAACCCTTACGTGTGTTTTCGAATCCTAATTAATGATATCATACCTGAAAGGGTAGCTATAGATTACACATTAAACGAAAATGATCTACCATTTCATATGAGTGAAATAATGTATTTTTGCTATATGATATCTAATTTTAAGGCATTCATATTATTCATACTTGACTTCAAAAATACTTTCTTTATCCGTTTTTGTACGTATTACAGAATATTATTGCCAGATGTCGGATAATTTTATCGTTTTTTTTTTGTATTTTAGAAATTACGTGGGTATATCTATCACAGGGTTTTTCAATTATTCCATATAAACAATTCTCATTTCCACGAATTTCAGTTTCATTAAATTAATTATGAGTGGAAGTGAAAACGAACAAAACAATATTTGCAAGGCTGTTTTCAGATACTCAAAACAAAACCTACTTTCAAAATAGATCACTTAATTACAGTAGTATTAATTAGACACGAATAATAATGAAGTAATTAAAAAATATGTCTTAATAAATATATGTTACGTAAATAATATATTTATGTTATGTAACAATTGTGTGTGTTTTACATATTCATTATTTGTGTTATTTGTGAATTAGAATAACATTATGAAAAAAAAAACAATCTAACAGGAAATTATATTTAATTGTTTTCAATTTACTGAAAATTATTTATGAATTTTATTTATATATATTATGTATGTATTCAGAAGCATCGGATAATAACACAAAAAAAAAAACAAACGCACGAATGTATTTATTGATTCAAGTCGTTTACAAAAAGTTCTTATATGAAAAAAGAAAAATCTTCTTTGCAATAAAATACTAAAATTAAATACAAGACTAGTAATTTACACAGCAAAAAATATTTAAAGTGATTTTATTTCATAAATTTAAGAAAAATAGAATAAGACTAGCGGCGTTATTAGAACGTCTTTTGTCATTGAAAATACATTGTATGGATATAATCGCTGTCGTTTTTAAATATCCTTTGAGTGAAGTTTAAATTAAACCTCGTTTGTGTCTGAAATTCGGCAGCTTTAGAAAGATACGGCAAGATGCGAACAACCCGCCTGAAGAAACCCTGCTGTGCTGATTTAATTAACAAGATATGGGTCTCCTTTATACCAACTGTGGGGCTACCTACTCTCAGAGGTTTTGTTGTTTTCACAAACATTTTTCACCTTTTACAACGATAAATAAAGAGATGTATGGGAAAAACAGTTTTAATGCGTGCTCATATTGCATAGTTAACGTAACATCGATTGTACCAACGAGATTGCATTTATAACTTCGTACTTAATCGATTAAATTTCTGATGTGAAATTGTATTGTTTTCATTATCCATTTTGTTCGGGACATTGTTTCCGCTCACGGAACTCGTAAATTATGGACTGTATGTTTTCCTGCAAGCCCTCGGGCCAAGCTTTAGCTGTGTTAAAACGAATTGAAAACCGGTAATCGAATGCGAGCAATGGACGCTATGTCCATATTTTAAATTTAAATATCAAATGGAAATAACAGTTTAATATTTATTTTACTGTATTTTCGTGAAACATCAATCTCAGTGTCCTTTTTAAACAGACCAGCTTGTTTTAAACAAGAATATTTTATTTACAATCTATCCAGCTCTGTTCATGTAGAACGTACCGTTTTAAATTTCTTAAATACAAGTAATATTTGTATACGAGCAGTGACTGTTACAGTTATTAATGATCATTATTATAGAATATTTTAGGAAAAAATGTTTGTGTAAGTAGTTACCCTATTTATATTTTGTAGATACGTAGGTACCTATTACTTGATCGCAAGACCGCATCATTACTTTTTATTGCTGAGTAAAAGACAAAAACTGCCATGTCTTCGTTGTGCGAGTTTCCTGCAAAAGATAATTAATCTTTTAATATTTAACCTTTTATAGCGTAATTTCCCTTTATTATATTAAAATGAAATGTTTGGCACAAGATAAGGTACGTCGTAAGTTTGTTGCTGTAAAGGTCCTAACATCTTTTGCGTCATCTGACGACACAGTTTGACGGCGAAATTAAAAAAGCGAAACAGCTGCACACCTTAATTAGAATTTTCCGAATTATACAAAGTGGAATAACTTCGGACGATGCCGGCCCGCTTTTTAGGTTAAATTGTATTGTTAAAATCAAAAAGCAAATTTTTTTTAAATATTAAATAAAAAATTAGACTTTCGTTCAATGGAAAGTTTATTTATCATTCATAATGCTATATTTATTTGTTGCGGTATTCTCATATCAAAGAGAGTTGTTTTGAGGATTATTCAACCAATTTTATAACGTCAACCGACATTATAAATAATTCTAGGTTTGTTCTTTTTATCATATTTGAAAGCTACCGACAGTCACATACGTATAATCAACATGGAATAAAGAATTAACTGAAACAAAGCCACTTGAGATTTAAGTGAAAACGTTGAACAAAATATACTGCATTGATAAAGCTTTAAGATCTCTTGTATCTACAAAAGGTTTCACTTATGATCGCATGAGCCAACAGGTGGCGTTGGCGAACAGCCAACCGCTTACCCGAGAGCAATTCGAAGTATTAGGTTATAGTGGCTATTAACTTCTCGGTTGTGGCCAATAATGAAATATCTAGATCGAACGTGATAGGATGAAGTCTAGACGATAATAATCATAGGCATCGTGTTCAACCGTGTTTAATGAATATTGTTTAAAGTTAGTATATAATCATACTTATTATATCCGATAGTATAAGCGTGTATAATCTAAGTGAAGCTGAAAATTTTGATTCTTTGATTCCATTTCTAAATTTTTTGGTCAGATTTAAAATTTGTTTTTCGTTAAAACGCCTATTACTTGACGATCTATAAAAACGTTTGAGACTTTATTTGCTAGAACCCAGAGCTTTTAATTACATTACAATATATTTATTCACGTATACTTTGGATTAATTTTGTCTATCGGTCGGCATGTTTGTTCCGGTCATTCTTCAAAATTATTTGAATGGGAGGGTTTTTTTTTATTAGAGGATTGTTGACGTTAGCCTTTTGTTTTACAACATAATATATTTTTTGGGAAAAAAAAATAATTACATTACAATTACACAAAACTCCGCCGTAAAATTATTTCCAATAAATAACTAGTTAACTGAATTTGACGCTTATCAGCTAGTAAGCCATAAAAAACTAACCACTCATAAACTACTAAAACTATCTGTGATTTTTAATAAAAATAATAAAAAATATATGTCAAAGCTCCGGTCATCTCCCATATAGGTACGTATAAGGCACATAACTGAAAATGAACTGAGTATTTTTTATTCATCAGACGAAATGATGTTATTATAATTTTATGTTTCACGCTCTTGCTGTTGCAAAACCGACTATCAGTCATTCGTAACAAGTGTAATTAAAACTTCATAAATATATTATGATTAATCATGAGGGTACTAAACGCGTGCTGGTACGTTCATAATGAATGGAAACCTCTACTGGACGATTACATAAGGTTAATAAATATTGTTACGCTTCAGCCTGTAACATCCCACTGCTGGGCATAGGCCTCTCTCTCCATATAGGAGAAGGATCAGAACTTAATCCACCACGCTGTTACAATATTATCTATCTATACTAATATATAAAGCTGAAGAGTTTGTTTGTTTGGTTGTTTGTTTGTTTGTTTGAACGCGGTAATCTCTGGAACTACTGGACCGCTTTGAAAAATTCTTTCACTTTTAGATAGCCCATTTATCGCGGAAGGCTATAGGCTATGTATCGTCACGCTTAGACCAATAGGAGCGGAGTCCACGCCGACGAAGTCGCGCGCAGAAACTAGTAATTAATAATATTGTTACACCTATACTTAATTTCTTATTGTACAACATTATCAATTACTAAGTTTTATTGGAGATACAGACTGACTGACTGAAGTTTTACTGAACATAACATAAACAGTCAGTTAGAATATTGAAATTAATGTAAATAGGCAAAAGCATCTTTATCGCTTACCTATCACTTTTCAAGCAACCTTTAATAAGAGTAACTTAGTTAACAAAGTCGGGAAAAGTGCGCAAACAAAATTATTTAACCTAAATTATTTCTAAGAGATCATGATGAAAATACCTTTTAATAAAATTTATTTACAGACTTTGTATTTTATATAGTATGTAAGTTACTGATCAAATATAATACTTACTTCTGATAAAGACATGGGTTGTGATTGAACGAACGACTTCGTAAATCGTAAGATAAATACAGAGTCAGCTTTACGATTTTCATTAGGTAAGGAATTTCAAAGTTTCAAAACTTTAAAGGAATATTACTATATATTAGAGTATTAGAGTGATTGAGGATTATTATTAGTTAGTTAACCTTTCGAGAGATGGAAATGAAGAAAAATAAACGTCTTTTTAAGGAAAGGTCGTCGTGGGTGGTGTTGACAAAGTGTTAAGCAAAGGTCGTGTATATTTTTTTGCCGCCTAATGGGTAACTTAACTGCTTCCGATGTCGAGATATATTGTCACATTTAAGAAATCAAAATATAAAACGAAAATATTAGCATCATTATAATTATGCTTATGACAAATTGGCAGTATACTATATGTACTTGTGGTCGCCCAGAGGTCGAAATTCGACCATAATTAAAAATAAAACCAAATAAATATGAAAATAAAGCCTTTTAAAAAAAAAACAATTTGACAACAGACTTTAAGAATAAACAAAAGAGATATGCGTGTGTGCGTGTGGTAGTGTGTGTAATGCTTTTTTAATTAATTTAACGTATATTTTATGCATAATTTTGAGAAAATATTAGCATTCTGCACCCCTTCTCTATATAAACTATAAGTGTGCGACATATTCCTACGTACGCGCAATTTCCGTAAAAAGGGGTACAAAGTTTTTGCTTCACGTATTAATATATAGATTTGTATTTCGTTAAGATCTTAATATTTTTCATCAATAACAATAAGAATGTTTTGGATTTAAGTCCATGATAGAACGCTGAATTATGTAATTTTCAATTTATTAAAACAAAACTCATGTCATGCTCAGAGTTGCCTTCATCAAAACATCGTGGGGAAAGGGATCTTGCGTGTCTTGAGAGAAATTCTGACACATGAAGCAGCGTAGTGCTTTACGTTCCGATACTTCTTTATAAATGAAATTTTCTTTACCAAGTAGTAGAGTATTCAATATTTGATACAATAAGTTAAATTTAATTTTCCTATTACAATTTTTAAAAAAGTTCTTATTGTTTGTAAATAGTTGTAACATATATCTCAAACACAACGACACAAAAATAACGACTCGAATGACGAATATACAGGTACATAACATAACAGAAGTGTTCATACTAACTATGAGTTGGTTAAATTTTCACCTAAAAACATATTATATATCTATACAACAGTAAAACAGTACAAAGAGAGACAAGAAAACTCAGTAAATATCTCTTAAATTATGTAACAGAAGGTTGACTTAATAAGTTGCGGTATAAATGTAAGTATCACGTAAAAGATATAACACAAAAAATACAAGACAACGTCTCCCCATAACACCGAACGCAACAGTTGGCTTCCAAATGCCACGACGATGTCAACGCCTTCTGGCGCGCGGCCAAATCTACGCGATACTAATACGGGACAACTCACGAGCCTTCTAACCTGTTACTTTTTCCATGAATTTCATGTCTACGTTCTTCTGGAAGAACAAGATCTTAATAGCTCTAATATAATCATATTTTACAAATAATAAGGCTTATAATATAGGTAGTGTGCTTTAGTTCAAGTTTTTCCTGGATGATAATCTCATGATCTTGGATCATTTATTTATTATTATTTCACATCAGATAGGCTGTTAAATATATAGGATGTTAATATAATAGTAATATAGAAAATACAATAAAAAATATTATTAGAATAGCATTGTATATGCCACTGCTAGACATAGGCCTCCCCAAGTTCGCGCCAAGAATGGCGCAAACTCATGTGTTTTGCCCATCGTCACCAAGCAGGGCAGGCGGGTTTGTGACCGCAGGGCTGGCTTTGTCGCACTGAACACGCGGCTGCCTGTCTTCGGCCTGTGTATTTAAAAGCCAGCAGTTGGATGGTTATCCAACCATCAGTCGGCTTTTTAAGTTCCAAGGTGGTAGTGGAACTATGTTATCCCTTAGTCGCCTCTTACGACACCCACGGGAAGAGAGGGGGTGGCTATATTATTTACTGCCGTAACCACACAGCTTATAATAATTCAATTCAATTCATAAAACTATGCAATTTTTCATCAATGTTTCTTTATTATCACGTAAAACTATTGTCCGTAAACCGAATTTACATACAACCATTTTTTTTTAAAATACATTTGTATAAAATATTTAACAAAAATCTGATTTCTAAAATTTCTTCAAATTAAATTTCTCATACGTGAACATCATTGCGAACATAAAAGACTATTTCGTAATTTTCAAGCTTTTCTTTACATTCCGCGCAGAGCACTGCCCGAGTTAAGCGAGCGCATCATTTCACAGTTTACAGATTTTATTACTCATCCCCAGTCTTTCCATGCTCCAAGCAAGGGTGAATTAGTGGTTGTAAATCTAATATTTTTATTATACCCGTAGAGATTAAATTATTTAAATGACACTGTTTAAATATTTTGATGATGTTATTAAAGATATTTTGCCTTTAACTTAAATAAGCAATTTTTATAATACTGTCTTAGAGAGTCTATTTGCCTTAAGTATATTATATAGTTTCAAAATCTTTGATACGTCCCTTCTAAGGTACTGAGCTTACGAGATAGTAATCGTTAGAACGAAATAATTATAAATTTTTGTAACAGTAGACGGATCGTAAAGACAACTTAAGTTACAAGTATGCTAGTAAATTTTTTTAAAACTTTTTTTGCATTAACTTACATTAAACGCAAGATTTTAAGAATATACATAGTATACACATTACACTACTAAATTTCTAAAAATATCTATTACGAGTGTGATGTGACTGTTAACATAATAATGTACTCGTAGTAGATACGAATCCAAAGGAAACTCCCGTTGTTATACAAACAAAGTATAAATAAGTACAGGCTGAAAGTTATTCCGTTCGGTCGTTTTATCGTGAATCTTCGGAAAAGTTTTTAAGGTTTGATTTGTAACAACTCTTTGGTAAATAGACGTTTTACTAGAAGGAATATAAAAATAATTAAAAGTAAACTACACTTAAGCGTACTCCGCGCAAACCGACGTCACAGTAATAGATAACTTCTTTTACATTTTCTTTCTGCTACTTTTTATCTAATTGTACAATCAGATCGTTACTCTAAGAACTGTTATGTAAGAGACACAACTTATAAATAAAACGTTATCGCCATGGCTCACTTGATATACCTTCATCTGTAAGTTAAGAAATGTAATGTTTTGAATCCTGTGTAGTTAAGGTTTAATATTGTTTTTGACCCTACTTTCTTCTCTGAAGGGTTGTGGGATCGATTCCCAACCCGAGTCTAGGTGCATATATGTATTTATTTAAATATGTATTATTTGTACGTACGTCTATCGAAAAAAAAAATGAAGCTATTTCAGTCGGCTATTAGATACCTCTACAGTAATCTATATGCAGGTATGAAGTCGGTTGATGCCACCCATCTCGAATTTGTTAAGGATTATATTATATACCTAGGCCAAACAATTTAACTATTTCACTTGAAGACAAAAGTCTTCGAGCAGTGACAGTGTCTTCAGTGTTAACATACGGAGCCGAGACGTAGACACTGACGAAGAGACTAGTCCACAGGTTAAAAGTCACTCACCGTGCAATGGAATAGGCTATGCTTGGGGTCTCTCTCAAAGGTAGGATGAAAAATAAGTTTATCCGCGAGAGAAAAGTAACAGACATAGCCTGTAGAATAAGCAAGTTGAAGTGACAGTGGGCTGGTTACTCTGTCGCAGGATCGATGGCTGATGGAGCAAACGTGCCCTGGAGTGGAGACTGCGTGGGCGCGAACTTATGGAGGCCTACATTCAGCAGTGGACTGGGATAGGCTGAAGCGACCGAGCGAACGAGTGAGACTTTAAGTTGCCTACCTTAGTAACTGACGACCGCGTGTACGTTAAACATATTTATATGATTTTTTTATTTAACCCTGACACAACAAAGGTCGGCGTGACATTATTTCATATGTTATATTTATCACAGATATAAAACCAGTTAAGCGCCAATTAACGTGTGGCACTTTTTATTCTCTATATCTGTAACTCGGTTACGGCTTCACGCTCCCCGAGCTCGGAGTCTACGCTCCGTTTCGTTTGAACCCTTTAGCTATGTAGATATTTGGAGATGTTTAAAGAGTTCGCCGATTACGAAACGCTATTACACGATCTAATAATGGTAGCTTTTGCGTCATATCGCGTTGAGCTAAATTATTGTAGTCTACCGCTTAACTACGTTTAGTGGATGCTTATCTCGTCATGTCTCTATATCTATACTAATATTATAAAGAGGAAAAGTTTATAACTTTGTTTGTATATCGGGGGTAATCTTCGCAAATACTAATCCGATCATGAAAATTCTTTCACTAACAAAAAGCTACACTATTCAGGAGTGACATAGGCTATATTTTATTGTAATTGTACAAAAAATTCCGTAAATAAGAAAAATATTAAAATATATTATCAAAATGACAAAGAAACGAACGCCATCTATCGCTATTTATTACTCTATTTTTTTTATTTAATCTTATTTTACTCAATCGACGACGAAGTTTTTTCGCTTTTTGATAGATGGCGTTGGAGCAACATTTTATTTATAAAGTATGTTATTTGGTTCTGTAATTTAAAATAATAAATACACGATATTATTACGATTTTATACGTCGAATTCTAAACAATGAACCTAATAAAACAGTACTAAGAGCTACACAACATAATTGCATCACAAAGATAATTAACGCCCAACGAAGTGGGCGCGGGTCGGCTAGTAATATATAAAAATAAAAATGAATCGCTGAATGTGTTGCTAAGCGCAAATCTCGAGAGCGGCTGAACCGATTTCGCTAATTCTTTTTTCGTAATATTTCTTGAAGTACGAGGACGGTTCTTACGGAGAGAACAATTTTAAAAAATCCCTGAAAAAGTCTAAAAACAACACTTTTCTATATTCCCATACAAAAGATTCGTAATAATACTTAAGTCAATTTGAACTTTAATACCATACCATAAAGTTTAAGTGCTAGAGGAGGGATTCCGGGAAGGATAAATATTAAAAAAAAATTGAATCAACTGTGAGGCGGTACGAAGTTCGCCGGGTCAGATAGTAATAAAATAAAACTTTTTATGAACTAACTTTCCTTAGTGTCGATATATATGTAACGACAGAAAAGCTTTGAGGTAACAAATTTCGTATTAGTTGTACTAATTGGTAAATAGCAATACCATTAGTTAATTAATTACTAACTGGAATCAGGGTTTTTGTTTGCTCTGTTGCTACATTATACGAGATGGATTAGGATGACTCTACTCGGTATTGGCTGAAAATTAGGAACAGTTATTGTTTAGTTCAATACAACTATGACTACAAAATATTACATGTGAAAGATAATTAGCTGATTGAGGCTTAAGTAATTACAATTTTGTTAAATTCGTAATATAAATATGTCACGAAGTAATTCAAATTGTGTTAAAAGCTACACATCACCCAAATTCTAAAGTTTTAGACTGATTAACAAACGACACAGACAAAATGTTGAACGGATCAATTTCATACAAAGTGTCACGCTTATATTCGTAGTACTTAATGTAAGCAATATTTCATAACAGTCATACAAGGCGTTTTATTCTCAGTAATTCGACTGTTGATCCAAGAAAATCTATTCAATTTAAAATGTATTAAGTGTTCTCGGAAAAACACAATGATAAACAAAAAAAAAACTGTTTTGACTCCGGACTAAGAAAATGAAAGAGCAGAAAAAAATACGGACAAACGAACTGTCGTCTATTTTATTAAAGAATTAAGACTTCTTTAATTCAATACTAAAAGGATTCGACAAAGCGCTTTTTTTTACTGAGAAACTTTTTTAGTATAAGTACTGAATACCGAGCTATACCGGTGACTTTGTCCCTCTGCCATTTAGTTCTAAACAGTTTTTCTACCCAGCATTCGAAAACCATCTCATTTATCGGAATAAATATATGTAGTACATGACCCAGATTAAGTATGAGCCGCTGTCTCGATAGTAATGCCTACAAACGTTAATCTTCAAAGAAAGACTCGGCGATGTACAGTCGGTCTTCTAAGTTTAAATGTACCTATACTTTGTATAAACCTGTAAGATACCGAGCTTATCCATTCCGTTGGTCTGTTGGGTTTTAATATCATTAAGAGACAATGCCGCTCGGGGCCTGAAATGATCCGTGACGAAAACTCGGCGGTATCAATTTAAAATATTTACCCTCGTTAAATCCTTTAAGAGACGGGCAACCGTGACGTGTTGGCTTAAACAAATACAGCAAAGTAATTAGTACTTTGCTATTTTATTCGGGAGTTGTTTGATGGGTAATGACGATGTTTAAATATGTACATATGAATTTTGTTATAAATATATTTGCGGTTGACTAAATTCCTACGTATATGTAATTTATTTTAACATATTTATCTTTAAGTTTTCGTGTTTACTGCTATTCGTACCTATGGAACACCACTTTGTTTAAATAAAGCATAGAAATATTATTTGCGATAATATATAAATAGGCTTGTTATCTATATCATATTACAGTTAATTTGTATGGGTACAGATGAAATATAATTTATATATTACATCACAACCTCTCTACTAAATTTGTTTACAAGCGAAAACTCAATAGCTATCCTTGACAATATTGAGAGCAATATACAACACTACGTATATGTACTGACTACATTCGCTTCGTCTAATACTCTTCCGATGTGTTCAAATAACATAAAATGAAATAACAACCAATCTAAATGATTATCCCGTATTGTGCACCGTACAATTGTCACGTGAATTTTATATACCCTACGTAAATGGCGTAATACCTATCGTAAGAACCATAAGCGTGGTGTAGTGATACCCGTCCCTGTACGTCGCTATTACCGGCGCCATTGTCAAGCGAGTATTGTGAGAGGATTGCTTTCTCAAGAAAGCACAGAAATCGATTTTAAATTTTCCTCTAAGAACCTCGAAGAAGCAAGCAACAATAGATCCAACATATCTACCGATCTGTAGCGATGCTACATGAGGTATACCTGTAAAAATTACCTGTTGATCCGTACTAGCGAGGATTTAATACTTTTATGTTTAATTTTTTTTTATTTGAAATTATTTAAAGATATATTCTTACAACTAGGGAATGCAAATCTCGCGAGATTGAAGCTCAAGCGAGATCTCGCGAGTTTATGAATAACAATACCGCGAGATCTCGCCAATTTCGAGATCTCGCGAGATTGGCAGTTTTGTGTGTGTTTTTTGCTAATATAATCACAATATTTGAATAAATTACGAAAAAAATAATACAAAATTGTAAGTATTATAAGATAAACATTTATTTTCACGAATTTTTTCATGCATCAGCATTATCAAACAAAAATATTTTAGTAATAAAACAGTTCTTTTATAATAAACAAAACAATGAGAAGTCAAAAAATTAAACTTATAACAAATGAAAGAAACAACCAGCCTTCTCTTCTATTATCAAACAAAAATATTTTAGTAATAATACAGTTATTTTATAATAAACAAAACAATGAGAAGTAAATAAAATTAAACTTATAACAAATGAAAGAAACAACCAGTCTTCTCTTTTATTATCAAACAAAAATATTTTAGTAATATATCAGTTCTTTTATAATGAACAAAACAATGAGAAGTCAAAAAAATTAATCTTATTAACCGAGTTGATTTGATAAATGATTAAACTGAGATATTTTAATATCAATCAAATTGAGATCCTCCTCTTTTTTGGAAGTTGGTTTAAAAATAATAAAATTTGTAAGTATTATAAGAAAAACATTTATTTTCAAGAATTTTTTCAATAGACTGAATCAAACATTGTTTGACGTATCTGTCTATAATTTTTTTTAAAAACTTCTAAGTAATAAACTTTGACGTACGTATATCTATCAAATAAAAAATTAAAGAAACAACCAGTCGTCTCTACTATATCAAACAAAAATCTTTTAGTAATAAAACAACTCTTTTATAACTAACAAAACAACGAGAAGTCAAAAAAAAAAAATTAAACTTATTAACTAAGTTGAGTTGACTATTAAACTGAAATATTATTATCAATTAAATAAAACTATATCTTCTCAGTAGATCCATTAGATTTAGATATTACAAATATATCCAATCAAATGAAAGATTTGTTCAGTTCAAATCACATGACATGTTGGGCATAGGCCTCTTCCCCATTAAGGAGAAGGAACAGAGCTTAATCCACCACGCTGCTCCTATGCGGGTTGGCGGATATATTCCTACTATGAGTAACGATCGCTATCAGGTGTACATGATAACAACCGGGACCGACGGCTTAACGTGCTCTCCGAGGCACGGTGGGGAGACCCACAAGGACACAACCAAACACCCAGACCACGGCAAACATCTGCATGGCTAATACAAATGTTGTCGTGTGCGGGGATCGAACCTGCACTGCGTGCGCAACAGCTATACACAAACCAGTGCTATGACCGCTGCGCCAACGCGGCACAAGCCATTTTTACGAATTATTCGCGAGATCTCGTTTTTGCGAGATCTCGCCCTTTTTTTCGTCCGAGATTCAATCTCGCTAAAAAAGGCCGAGATCTCGCAAAAACGAGATCTCGCGAGAACGAGATTGCATTCCCTACTTACAACATATAATGAATTTGAAAACTTGTAATTTGAGGCGAAGAGCAATTTTATAAAAGCTTCGATTATATAAAGTTTACAATCGAAGTAATATTCATATCATAGTAAGTTTTATTTGTGAATTTTTAATAAAATATATAATTTTGTAATTGCATTTATTCGTATGATATTAATAAATATATCATCATTACACATCTCACAAACAATTCAAAATGAAGTATATTTCCATAATGTGTCAATAAAAATGAAAAAGTTTTACACTTCGGCGTTTGTAAAAATGCTACGGTCTACGAGCGATGAAAAACTTCAAAGTCCAACAACATTGTTTTATGAAAAATAAACTGCAACTATTTCGACTGAACCTACAGAGTAACGCGAGAGACACAAAAGTTTAGTGTTAAGATAACGTAAACTTCATTGTACCTCGGCATATCCACATTTTCATATTCATTGACCGTAAAAATATTTTCTATTTTGCGAGATTGAATTTCGCTAACATTGTTTGTAGGCGCGCCTCAGGTAGAGGTCCCACGATTTTTATTTTATGGGTACACAACACTCGCTCATCTCTGTTATAGTTTTTTTGCGGATACTTACGGGAGCTGTCAAACTGTACCCGTCATGTTACCTCATAGCTATTGTAGATTCAAGCGAAGTTTTTTAGACAAGGGATAAAGTTAATGTTACCCTTTTTAAATATGAAACATAAATTGCTTATCTTTTGTTTTTACAAACGTATTGCAAGTAAGTCGAATAAAAGGAGTCTTTAATTTCCTTGTTTTAGAAATTATGTTTACTAACTTTATTAAACAGTTTGTCGTCAAAGATAGCACAAATGCTTCACTAGTACGTATTACTTTTGGCCTTCTTTTCCGCTTTTGCTTCATAGCGTGACAATTGAAAGACAATACAAAAATACTCGTACTCTACAACACTCACTAATATATTTTTTAAATATATATATAATAAGTAGGTCGGCAAACGAGCGTTCGGCTCACCTGCTTGTAAGTGATTACCGTAGCTTGGAGTCTGCAACATTAAAAGCATCGCAAACGTGTTGCCAAACCTATCCCCCAATTCCCCCCAAGAGCTCTGGTCACCTTACTCACCAACAAGAACACAACCTTGCTTGAAAGCAGTATTAGTTAGCTGTGACCTTCTGTACGATCGAGGTACTACCTTAATCGGGCTGCTCCATATTTTGACCAAGAAAACTAATTCATTTCAATTTTAAATCATTTTATTATACTAATATGTACTTCGATATGAAAAAGTCTGAAGTTTGAAAATTTTTACTAGTACACAATATTTTTTTATACAAACAGATTAGTCGGAAATGAATGTGAAATCAAACTCAAACTTATATTTCTATACAAAGGATTTATATAAAGGTATCTCGTAAAGGACTCAGTGTAATCATTATTTTACTTTGGAAGCACTTTATTTGCATATAGACTGGCGTGGGTCTGCGTAAAGCTGTGTTAGCATATAGATTCACATCTAATAGTCGTAACACAATTTAACTGTTCATAAACGGAGTACACATGTTCCCGTGTGTTTATGTTAGCGAGATCAAAAACTTATTTGCTGTTTCATTATTATGTACTTTATATATTATATAACAGACAGAAATAATAAAATTATTAATATTTTTTGCAAATTAATATTATATTAAATAAGTAGTTATCGTAAACAAGTTCAAGTAATAAAAGAAAAGTTTTATTTTAAGATAATTATATCATAAAATGAAAATGTTAAAATAATATAAAATTAATCCTCATTACATTACGTAAACGTATTATATTAATCAAGTTACAAACAATTACCGCGTTGATGTCTGACCGTTGCTCACAAAGGTAATCAATGCAGCTAATTATGCGATAAGGTAATTGAAACTAGATATAGTCGTCCGCTAACAGAATTTAAGCCACAAGCTATTAGGCAGAAGGTTAAGCACAGCAATGCACCTAAATTAGATTCGACGGTCTGTTGTTCTATAACGTTGCGTATATTACAAAGTAAACTCAATAAATTACGTACTTCTAAATGATCTTAATTAATTACTCGATTTTATTGGTTTATTTAATAACAACTGGTATGCTTAATTTAATTTTATATTTAGTTCAACCCGCCTAAAACTTTTCTAATTTTCGATCGTATAAATCCGATGTTTATAGGAAATACCTATATTTTATGATTACAATCATGTAAAGTACCGGGATATCGTCGATTTTTACTTGATATTAGATAGAGATAATTTTCATAGAATAGCAAGAAAGGTATTTTTACAATATTTTAATTTAATCTCAATAAATGTGTTTTGGTGATAATAGTTTTAATATAGAGCCTTCATTATAATGAACGTTGTCTCTTATTGAAAACTGACGAAGCCGAGCAAGTATTTATAATAAATAAACAACACATTAAAAATATCTGAAATTCACTTGTAAGTATTGTCTTATTAACATGTGTAAAAATATGGTACATATAATATAACCTTTATAGGTAGGGATCCCTAGTACATTTTTTTCACCTGATTAGTATCAAGCTAATTTTTTGGGAGTAGCTTCATTTTGATGAGGCGAACAAAAAATTCCTCTTCGAAAACTCTCGATTGTGCCAAAAAAATTTGAACCAAAAAAAAATCAGAAAAAAAAATTATTTTTGATGACCTTACGAGGTCATCGACTTGATGACCTCGTAAGGTCATCAAAAATTATTACTAACCAGCTGATTTTTATTTCTTTTAGTTAGTGATTATCTATATAATTTAATGGTAATATTGTCCTACAAATTGCGTGGTCCGTTATCCCGGTCCTACGCTCACTGCTGCTCTACCCCCTGCTATCTCTGTTAGCTACCACAATCGAGAGTTTTCGAAGAGGAATTTTTTGTTCGCCTCATCAAAATGTAGCCACTCCCAAAAAATTAGCTTGATACTGATCAGGTGAAAAAAAATGTACTAGGGATCCCTACCTATTACATAAATCCAGGCTTTTTTAATTCTATATGGAAAAAGGCAATAATTTACACTTTATATAAAAATATATATTTTGGACAGTGATTATAATAAACCAAGTGTCATTGAAAATCGACAAAAGCTATTTGACGTAATCAAAGCAAAAAAATAAAAAATAATCTCGTAAAGTCAGTCGTATTCGAGAGTTTTCATGTTTAATACATTGTAAAATATTTACTTAATAATTCTTCCAAGCAATTGTAGAGGAATACCTGTCAACCTTAGATAGCTCTCTTTAAAGTTTAGAGCGTCTTACTACCTTTTCCGGCATTTCGTAACATTTTAAAAAGTTGCAAACGTACGAGGACTTGTAGGTACTTACATGTACGTATATGTTGCTACCGTTTTTCTTCTAAGTCCTTACTGTTGTTTATTTAGACCGATGAAAAAAGAAACAGAAAATTTGTAAACAAAAACTAATTACGTCTAATGAAATCTTACCTTGTAATAAGGTTATTTAAATAATGAACGAACAAAGTCTAATTACTTAGTAAACTAATTAAAAAGAAATGATTGAAACAATATAATAAAACGCTTTATCAGAAATCTCGAAATTAAGGTAATATACTAATCCGTATTATACTGTAAAATTGTGTTTTTTGTTGTTAGGCAGACCCCTGGAAAAGAAAAGTATAAAGCTCAATAATGTTGGTGCGACCTATTTTAGTCGCTAAGCTACGATTCAGTATAAGTATTTAGTTTAGTCCAGTTGAAGTGGACGGTTTATTTACTGCTATATAATTGTGTTTACTCCCAAAAAAAAACCGACTTCCATTACATCGGCAAGTAATACAACGTAGCTAGACTCTCTTTCTATCTTCACTAACTTATTACGCTCTCGTCACGCATTCACCAGCTTACTCTCCAAGTCAAGCGTGTGTAAAGAATTTTTACTTCAAAATATACAACAATACAATCTTTTTTGGATGTCGGTTAACAGACCAGAGTATCAATGTACAACAAAAATCTAGTACACATCATCAAGCGTTATGTGTGTTTGTTAAACAATATTCGGTATCAAATTCTTTAATTTGAATTCCGAAACATATAAATAATTTACTGCAAGACCTATATTCGTATATCACATATTCTATAAGCGTTCATTCGTCTTAGTGGACCCGATCTTGATTCCGTTGTACAGAAACACACTAGTCGGACTTCATTGTCTCTCCATATTGCTACGACGCGCTATACACCTGCAATCCCTATTGTCCGTCCGATTGATTACAATTCCCATCCAGCGAGTATGTACTAATGGCAAGTAGTAACAGTATGTACGCCTATTATGTAATTACATAGGCTTTAAGCCGATTAATATCGCTTATTGTGTTAAATGACCTGTATTATTATTAGCTCGTGCGCCATATATATTTGTACGATTTTTGAGTTTAATTTAATTAGTGCTTATTCGTGTGAAAGTGTGACGGTAATTGAATGCAATAATTGCTCTGTTCATAAATGTAAAATGTGAAGTATCGGTTGTTAATATCAAAACAGTTAATGCAAATTATTTTGTTTATTCCAGTTGATTTGATTTCGTGCTTTCTGTATGTTTTTAATTAGCGAACATTAAACATTAATGTACTTCGTTAATTAACTTTATTGAAATTGCTTAGTTTTAACGATTTAATGTATTAAATTTTTAGGAACACTACATTTTGCGGTTAATTATTAACATGTATATAATAATTATTAAAATCAAATAAAAGAATACATTAATGTAATAAAGGTACTTTGTCAAAAGCTAACCATTTTATAAGTGTAATGTGTAGTAATTAATGACAAAAACGTTAAGACAGAGATGAATATAAATAAAGGTCAAGATACAAACTAAGGCGAAAGGGCGAACACAGAGACAAAATTGCCCTTATTTTCATGAAGCACGATTTTCTCTAACTTGTAATAATGTAGAACATGGCTCAAAGGATGCAAGGGGGATATATCAGCATCAAAAATCCTTCTCTAACAAATCATAACTAACTTTATATGATGGCGGCGAAAAATAGTGTAGGTACTGTTTTTTTTTTTCATGTATATAAATGAATCAGACCATAAATTGAATTTTACTCAAAATTGTTTATTTGAACTTATTTCTGAAAAGGAAAGTTGTCATACATAGATTATCTCATGAAAATGACTTAGATGAGATTGTTATGTAGAACAAACAGTAAATCAGGGTTACCACATGTAATACACATATTATGACAGATAAATATGTAACCTTATTCTGCTCGAAGCCTCCACAACGACTACCAGCAAAAAAGCATTATAATTGTGTTTGCTCGCAAACGAAAAAATCCGACTTCAATTATATCGAGAAGTAATATAACGTAATATAGACGAAAAAAAATACAAACGCACTAGTCGTCACTGCGATTTTCGAAGGTTTGCCTCGATTTCTCTGGGATGCCATCATCAGTTTCTGGTTTCTTTATCATGCTACCACCCTTGGGATATCTCTTTTCCAACAAAAAAAAAGGAATCAGTAAAATCTGTTCATAAACAAAGAAGTTATCCTCCTCCTCTTTTTTGACGTTGGTTAAAAATTATCATAAAAGTCAAAAACCAATTAGTTAAAGTGCTAAAACATCAAACAAATCTCACGATAACGGAGTCTCTATCCATTAAACGTTTAATCGTATAAAATTAATGAACTGACAAATCCCCATCTTTAACGATTATCTTTTATCAACTTCATAACTCATCTATTCAATTTTCTTAAAAAATCGCGGGTAGCGTGACATTTTTCCCATTAGAGTGTTCGTCACCCTCGCCGGGATAAATCGGCGACCTGTTGCTACTCGAACGTGTGCTGAGGTCTCATCTCCCGATTTCGTGTAGGCCAAAACAATTATTTTTTTGTTTACTCTTCTTTTGATAACTAAAAGACGTGTCACGTACGAGTTTTTGCGTTAAGCTTCGAATTTTTGTCGTAGGTACCGAAGAGGCATAAAAATATATTGTATTTGCAGTTACGAAATTTAATCAACACAAAAATGAAGTTAAAAACAAAATAGTAAATTCATAAAAATACAACAGATATATTTAATACTAATCGGCACCAAGTGATGTTTTTAACGTACTAAGTATATAGTAATGTTATTTTAACTATATTGCTAATACCTACTTTGAATTTGTAGTTCTATTGATGTCAGATAGACTTAAACCTTTTTATTACTATAGATATTGTACTTATTTACAATAATAAAATTAAAAACAAAATAAATATTTAAATACTTGTGATATCCATTTAAATATAAAAAGTTTCAAAAAATATAGAATGTATAAAATATAGAAAGATGATCAGAAAACGTTATATAAGATCTTCTTACACTTTTACGGTTTTGCTGATATTTTATTAAAAACGTAAAAAGGGACGAAATAACAGTACCAATAACGAATAATATTTTCAATTCGTAAGCTTTGAAAAGGTATTATTCGATGTTTTCGATCGGTCTTAGATGCTTTCATGTCAGGAAAATTCTTTAATACCGGACGAAGCTTTGTTTAATCTTGTGCCTTTGTTAATGACAGGTAAGATAAGGATATTTTTGAACGACTAAACCAGATTTCTACGTTATTATTTAGATAATAATGAAACATATCGTATTAAATTTTTTATTATATATCTACTTTATACATTACGTTTTTAATAAATTTACTACAAATCAAACCTTAAATGTTGTAAAATATACACGTACAGTTTAAGACTTAGACATTAAATCTGGTCGTCCAATATCTATACTAATATATAAAGCTGAAGAGTTTGTTTGTTTGGTTGTTTGTTTGTTTGTTTGTTTGTTTGTTTGAACGCGCTAATCTCAGGATCTACTGGTCCGATTTGAAAAATTCTTTCAGTGTTAGATAGCCCATTTATCGAGGAAGGCTATAGGCTATATGTCATCACGCTAAGACCAATAGGAGCGGAGTCCACGCCAACGAAGTCGCTCGCAGAAGCTAGTATAACTATATAATGAGACAAACGGGTGTAGAGAACATCCAGATGACGTGGACAGAATTCTATCATACCAGAATAAGGTGCTAAAGTACACGCATGTATTAGAGATAGCGTACAAAAATTACTATAAGGGGATAAAAACCTTATGTGGAAATAGAAAGATTACACATTATAGAAATTCAATAGGACTTCTTGGGACCAAATTTCAAGATTCTGAGTTCACGGGAAGTAAGTACCCTGTAGGTTTTGATTCCCTTGCGAGTGTCGAAAATTTGCAGAATTAACGTCTGTATATTTTGATTACGTTAGCTTAGAAGTTTGATTTTTTTCACAGCTTCAAGGGCCAGTAGACTTGAGTATTTGATATACATTTCAGCTTGATACCTCCACGCGTTCCTGAGAAACTTAACAGACAGACGGACAACAAAGTGATCCTATAAGGGTTCCGTCTTTTCCTTTTGAGGTACGCAACCCTAAAAAGTATCAAATTTAAATCTAGTAAAGAATATGAGCTACGTAAATTCTAAAATATGACAAACCTATACGATTCCACCTAGCGAACTCGATCTAGAATTGTCGATAAGATAAAATTTAGTTATAAAACGCTCGAGCTCCTAACCACGTGAACTTCGGTTAATGAAACGAGACATGTTGTGACTGGGGAACTTAACGACATTAGTTGCTTGCGGTGACAGCCGGAACAGACGTCTTTACATACATATCCTGTTATTGAATTATTTACTATTTATAATTTATTGTGTGGTGTTTCAGTAACAATCATTTTGAATATTTATTTTTAAATAATTTTCTTTCTTAAATATAGTGTGTATGGTACATCCGCGTGTACTATAATTTTTGATCCGCTTTTAATAAAAGTCACCGCGTCACTTATATTAATGTAAATTAAGCTTGCGCTTGACAAACATTTTCTCTAGTGGAATAATGCACCTCCTTGAAAATACCTTTTTATTTTTCCTCTTCAACACACATATGATGTATACCAGGAAAACAGCTACAGTACATCGGCATTACATAACTAAAACGTGGAAGATAAACTCGGTCTGCGAAATGAGTACAGGCTAGCTTACATTAGAATGTAACTCCTCGTGATAGATCATTGATCTGTGATATAAAGTGAAGGAAAAATAAGTTTGAGCACACTTCTAAAATATCTTATACAAATTTCTATTGAGCGAAATCATCGCATTGGCTCAGTCTATTAAAACTGATGTATTCAGCAGCTTTTTGTTTTTTTTTTTTTCAAAAATAAATGATAATATTTATTGGCTCAGTCTCTTAAAACTGATCTATTCAGCAGCTTTATGTTTTTTTTTCCAAAAATAAATGATAATATTTATTGGCTCAGTCTTTTAAAACTGATGTATTCAGCAGCTTTATGTTTTTTATCCAAAAATAAATGATAATATTTATTGGCTCAGTCTTTTAAAACTGATCTATTCAGCAGCTCAGCAATATTCATGATTGAGTAACATACTCTTAATCTAATAATATACAAAATTATTTACGTATATCATATATAATTTACATTTAAAATTAATACAATAAACAATTAAATGACAAATGTGAACTGAGCGCATCCCTTGAACACAGATAAAACGAAAGCAACGACGCGGATTTACAAGACATAACCATTAAAGAGAAACTTTACGTAAACTCAGACGTACAAATCTCAATTCGTAAACAAAACGCAGGCAAAGCCACTTGAGATATTAGCAATCCTTTTTAACTTACATTCTGTCTGACAAATGATTATTTAGCCGGTAGCAGGTGGCTCTTAGAGTTGTGGTCGCTTCAAGATATGAATCAAGATGTATTCGACTAAAGGATTTGTAGCGTTACACAGGTTGTTTACGTTGTTGCACAGCGTAAAGTTGCTTGATACGTTTTTCTCGCGCCGATACCTCGTCATATCCGCAAACAAAAAACTAAAAAAACAAACTAAAACTTTTTAAAATATATTATATCAATTTTTATTTTAAAAACATAATTTACAAACCGGGTACATATCTATACTCAAGTTCAGAAAAACTAGTCAAATATGCAAATATTAAATACTAACGTTACTCTAATGGAATTTTACTATCTATGATACATGAACATATCTATATAGCTTTCTTCCGATAAAAACAATTTCCAATATTGCGCTTTAGGCCTGTTTATACGATGATCTGAATCGCCTAATCTAAAACACACACACGTGCCTAAAACTATAAACATACGTATAAAATACAGCACCTAAGTAAACTGATCTCCAGCAAGGAAGCGCAGGTAGCAAAGCGTAGGACAAACCACTAAAAGAACACGTTATTTCCCGGACACATCAAGACAGATAGTGCTGTGAAAAAAGCTATCGATATATTATTTCAAGATGATTTTTGTCGTAACTAGAAATCAAAATGAATGGTAATTAAATACATTTTGTTATCAATGCGACAAATAATTTAAATTTTAAAATATTAATGATGAAATTTGTACAAGACATTAATCGTTGAAATAATCTTTTGAAGACTAAAATATACTTTAGAATTTATTTTACCTTTAAAAGTTTCGTTAATAAATTGTTTAGTCATTGTCTAACTTAATGAAACCGAAAAATCTGTTTGATTAAACCCGTTGTTCTAGGAATCTACGAAAGTGACTAAAAGATATTGTGTTTCTTTATTGCTGGGTGTAGCAAACACATATGACTCACATACATATGTGTACCTATATGTTTTTTGTGCATTGTTTAAATTTTTTTTTTACAAATCCGACAAATACAAAAACTTAGTCGATGATAACTGTATTTTATTATGTTTTTTTTTTTTCTTAAAATGTTTGTGATTTTACATAATATTTTAAATGTCTTTCACAATACCGATATTATAAATCACATCACTATCAAGAAGGGAGGTAACGGGCGGACGATTAGCTGTGGTGTTTCTTTGGTCGTTGGAAATAGAAAATAAAGGCCGTGTGACATGAACGGTCGTTGTGCACGATTTGCAACGGCAAGTCTACTTGAAGATTGCTCAAAACTTTAAAGTACTACGATATAACTTCGAAATTAAAATAACTTTTTTTTTTCTAATTTTTCTAATTTACTTACAGTGTGTATGTAACATACTACTACAAGCTTTAACGATGAATAACATAGAATATTTTTTCCGAAATATGGACTGTAGTGGTCTTACTAATATTTGAATCGCAAAATAAATAAATAAATAAAATAAATATTTTTGTAATGACGTTGTTTGTGGGCGGAACGGCAATGAACGACGACCGCCTATTGACGCGCCACCCACCAAACACTGAAAAAGCTGATTAATTGTTCTGATTGACGTGAAAACTCAACTGTTCATTTAGCAATACAATCGAACGTTACAATATCTGTATAATAATTTCTTATACAAAATATAATTATCATCCATTCGTATTACGACAGTATTTTGGGTTTTATTTATTTAATTTTTACACTTAAAAAATAAGCAGTAAATCGTGTATGTTGCCTATTGCTATAAATTTCTTATAGGATAAGAGCTATTTTATAGCTCGTTTTTTTTTTATTACATTTTATAGGAGTAGGTATCACTTTGCGGAAATTAAGATTTATTAGAACAGATATTTGCAAGAAAAAAGTTTTTACTTTTTATTGAAATGATTTGTGTGACATCCGTGGTCTATAAATTCTTAAATAGATATAAAAATATTTACACGATGTGATGAATAAAGTTCTTCTTTTCAAGTACTAATATCGTCAGTATGATTTTCTACGAACGAATTGTAATAAAAAATTCAAATTTATATTCAAATTACCTGTATTTACACTGAACTGATTCACTGGCTCTATCGCACTCGAACGTTACAAGTGATTCCAGTGAGGCTGCACGTTAAACGCGCGTTCGAACGTGACCGCTTTATTTATGCAGATGTCCCTTTACCCGACGTTCTGAGAAGAATTCAACTAACGTCTCCTAACGTTCTTATTGAACGCAAACAGAAACCCGCGGCTTAGCAAATATTTGTTACAAACATCACGCCGTCGCTTAATAAAGATTACGAGATTATTGTATGAATCGCCTCTGACCTTGTTAATTAACAAATATGACGCAAATTTTTATAAGTTATACATTTATTAGTGACGTTATTTTTATAATGTTATAAATTTATTAATGTGAACAGATTTTTTTTAAATAATTACGATAATATTTTTATATTATTTTCGGCGTTCTTGCCTATGTCGCTAGTAGACATATTTATTTACATTGTACCCATTACGCGGCTCATATTTGATTTAATAAACCACGATTTATATCTCTCGCGTAGCTGGACGTCTGTCTCGGGCACTTAACTGCCATAATATTCATAGAGAAAAATCGTAGTTTATGACTCACAATCTTTCCCCAGAAAGCTTCTTACGCCCGCCCCGAGAGAGCTGCGGCGCATTAATATTACTTACACTATAAATAAATTTCATTTCATTATATTGAATAAGCGCGCCTCTGAACAAAATTCTTTAGGAAGTTTGAGAGCCTGCGCAGACATTACTTCAGACAACCAATTAACTGACGTATTACATTGCAGTAAAAAACGTACGATTATTTTTGTATAAGTTAATATTTTCTTATCTATACTAATAATATAAAGCTAGAGGTTTTATTTTTGTCTTATTGCGCTAATCGTGGGACGTACCTGCTAGAAGTACTTGGTTTATTTTTAAGCATATTTTTTACAATATAACAAGGTAGGTAAGTAATGAAAAGCATACAAAATAAGCATGATTGTGAACTTTTTAAAAGGAGATAATGTAAAAGTAAAAAACTATTAACATAACATAACATAAAAATAAACTTTTTTGTACACCAAAACAGAAATAATAGATATCAGATTGATTTTAACAAAGTATCATAAGGCACAAAGGGATTATTAAATTGCAATAATAAAATACACTATATCGTATTACTCGGCTACTCCTTTTAATCCATTAATGGTTGCGAATCAGAGGAATATTTATTTTTCTACATAAAAGGTAATAAACCTGGATCTGTATTTTGATGTATCTCTTGCTGTTTCATCTGCAAAGTTTGGTTTTTATTCTTATTTGACTTTCATAGGCGGATCACGTCTATCTCGTTGATACTAGTTGCTTGAAACCCCATTTCGAAACAATGGTTTACGTAGATCTAATAAACTTGACCGAAATTTAAAATGTACTTTTTAAGTGTACACAAATGTGTGTACATAAATCACCGATTACGTCATAATTATCGAGAGAGTAACTTTTTAATTACGTAAATGAAACGTTTCGGTAACTATTGTTAGCTAAATGGATTAAATAATTTACTTTGGGAATAGGAATATAATTTTCAATTTGTCATAATTAAAAAAAAAAACATACAATTTTTTCATAATACGCTTAATGTTATCAGCTTATCAGATTTATTTTTATAGAACTAAGGTTAAGGAACTTAAGGTTTTACAGAAGATCAAC
Source organism: Melitaea athalia (assembly GCA_905220545.2). NCBI lineage: Eukaryota > Metazoa > Arthropoda > Insecta > Lepidoptera > Nymphalidae > Melitaea > Melitaea athalia. The sequence continues at coordinate 8,398,199 of HG992180.1, read as the reverse complement.
ATGCGCCTCTCAGGCGCGTGTTTTTCTTGTCCGTACCTACTAAAAACAAAGATTAAGAACTGTCTTGTCTTAAATCTGCGCTTCATTACACAACTTATTAAAGAGATTACAGGAAAGATTTCGGATAATGTTTAATTGGCAATTATAGTAAACTTACTCTACAGATGTAGTTTCATATTACATAATTATTTTCCTAAACATTTATTTCAAGCCTTAATCATTAAAACCGTAACAATGAAATTTAAATTTATATTAAAATAAGACTGAATACTTACTTCTTTAAAAAAATACATCGTATATCCTTAATTGTATCAAATATATATTATGTACTCGTATATCCTTTGACGCCGCGTTGGCGCAGCGCACTGCATTGGTTTGTGCCTGTTGCGCGGGCGGTTGCGGGTTCGATCCTCGCACACGACAACATTTGTATTGGCCATACAGATGTTTGCCGTGGTCTGGGTGTTTGTGCAGTCCTTGTGGGTCTCCCCACCGTGCCTCGGAAAGCACGTTAAGCCTTCTGTCCCAGTTGTTACCATGTACACCTGTTAGAGATCGTTATCTACTTATAGTAGGGAATATATCCTCCAACCCGCATTGGAGCAGCGTGGTGGAGGGATCTCTGATCCTTCTCCTACATGGGGAAAGAGGCCTATGCCCAACAGTGGGATAGTACAGGCTGAAGCGATGTTATATCCTTTAGATTTTAAAATAAAAATATTATAACATAAATAGATAAAAATATTTATAAAACTTACATGTAATACAAAATGTAATAAAAAAATATTCGTCTAAATAACTTATGTCGATTTGTCCTATAACTTAAAATGCTCATCATATACATATATTAATACGATAAGGTTTAAGATGTATGCCTCCCTTTTTAGAAAAAGCCTCACAATTATTCCACATAAATTATATATAATTTTATAGATAATTGCTTGCCAACTAACAAATTTGTTACTGCTATTTAAAAAAATTGTAATTTTGTAGTTATAATTATTATACTTATTTAGTGCGAATTATTCGCACAGGTATGTATTGCTAGTAAATTATTATTTGTTAATCCACCATCACTACAGCCTATCACAGTCCACTGTTGGACATAGGCCTCCACAAGTTCACGCCCGACATTATGACGCGAACTCATGTGTGTTGCCCATAGTCACTACGCTGGGCAGGCGGGTTGGTGACCGCAGGGCTGGCTTTGTCGCACCGAAGACGCTGCTGCCCGTCTTCGGCCTCTGTATTTCAAAGCCAGCATGGATGATTATCCCGCCATCCGTCGGCTTTTTAAGTTCCAAGGTGGTAGTGGAACTGTGTTATCCCTTAGTCGCCTCTTACGACACCCGCGGGAAGAGAGGGGGTGGCTACATTCTTTAGTGCCGTAGCCACACAGCGGCATATTTGTTATTCGTTCAAATACTAATGTATACGTTATAACGTAAAACCCGAAATATTAGAAACGGCTTAGTTACTCAGCAAATATTTAAATGTTGATGTAATCATGGAATTTAGCGAGTGCTCTTTTATTTGAATAGAACGAAATCTATGCATATAAATAAAATTAAAGTGGCTGCCTGTGATTTAAAAGTACATGCGTATCATCAAATGTATTTAGTTATTTACACGATACTCAAACACAAACAAACGATATTAAAACTTTTTTTTATCTGTCTGTCTGTCTTTCAGTTTATCCGGGCCAATCTTCGGAACGGCTGAACTAATTTTTATGGAACTTTTACTAGAAGAATTTGTGGAGCAACATATAAGCTACATTTTATCCCAGGGTTCCCGCTTAAATGCCCTTTTTAAACTTTTACTTTTCACCTTCACTTTTTTTAAACTAAGTTTACCGCGCCCGAGTACCTACCGCCCAGATGAAATAACCAAACGTTGTCTATCAACTACGACAATTTTTGCGAGCAAATCTATACATCTATAGGTACTAATATTATCAAGCTTAAAAAATGTTTGTTTGTATAAATGCGCTGATTCCAGGAACTCCTACTGGTTCGAATAAAAAGATTATATTGTGTTGTATAGCAAATTGACATCCTCCGGCCCGCTGCGCTGGACCGAAGATCTACGTGAGATTGCCAGTGTAGGCTGGATGAGGATTGCGGAAAACTAGGATGTCTGGCGCGAACTTGGGAAGGCCTATATATCCAGCATTGGATTAGGCCGATAGGCTGAAGTGAGTGAGTGAGCGAGTGAGTATATATAGCCCATTTACCAAGGAAGGTTATGGGCTATTTTTTTCTCAAAAAATACGCTAGTCAAACCGCAGGCACAGCTAGTATTCCATAAACGAAGTTTAGTAAGACATGTCGATCTGGTGTTGTCTAAATAAAGCAACGACAAACAAAAGTTTTCAAAGCAATCAACGTCCTAAATGTTTATATTAGCACACGTAACATTTAAATCTCTGTGGATTGAATCCTCAGTCACATTAGACAGGTGGCCCGCTTCACATCATTTTGAAAAGGGAAAGGCTTAGGAAGAAGGATTAGAAAAGCATTAAGAGTTAGTAAATCAAATAGTTGAATCACCTGTTGGTCGGACGAACATTAAGGACTTCAGAAGAGGAAAATAAATCAATCATTCAATAAGCGAGTCGAACCGAGACGATTTGTCATGGGGTAGCCTTCACTAATGTTTTCGCGGGTCGCCTGTCTTCGTTGCGGGTTCTTTATGCTTTAATAGATATAAAATCGCCCTTAGAATATATTTGCCCATAATGGAATTGAATCTGGGTTTACATTAAAATATCTTCGATATTACATTAGTATCTAATTTTTTCGCGGATGATAAGCTTTTTTCATAATCTTTTATACTTTGTGGAAGTTTTATGAAACACTAGTTTCTCCAGTAGTAAGTAGTCAGTCCAGTAGTTTTTTTGTATGTACATACATACATCCATCCTCACAAATTTTCGCATTTATAATATTAGTACAAAGTAGGATTTTTCTTACGATTTACTTAAAAATAAATTGCACACACACATACAATATACAGGGTGTTAGGGGAATGGTTAGCCATAGAGGTATGTTGGGTAGGGGGGGTCATTTGGAACCTATTTAGGCTAACTTACCTATATGCAAAGTGTTACGGATTTTTTTTTATGATTATTTTTTCATTTTTCGAAAAAAGTGCCGAAAGTTAGTGATTTGACCATCATATCTTTTTTGTTTATTGATATATCAACGCCATTTTTTTTTTGTTTTGATCATCAATACATTGCGCATGTAAAATAAATGTGATTTAATTTAGAAAACATCTACAAAAAAAATTATGGGCCAACGAAATCTTGACAGAGACAAAAAGTAAATCAAACCTTCAAGTTTAGGTATAAATTTAAAAAAAAAATTAAAGCCTCCAGAAAATTTAAAATAATTTAAAAAATTACTCTAGTTAACACTGTTTTAAATAATATTACTTTCATTCACCTACCTTACTTACTTTTTTTTTAAATGATGAAATAACGAAATAGTTTCTACCTGAACCCGCACTCTACGCTGACAATTATAACAATAATTGTTATTACGCAGGGCGGTATGTCCCTGTACAGCACATGGTAAACTACCTGCTGTCTCTTTTTATCTTGGAATTTGGGGTATGAGTTTCCACGGGCACCACAAATGTCTCTCATAGGGTGAAATTAATGCCGGTAGGTATCAAAATAAAACAAATCATAAATTCGAGTAACAAATTTATTTTATTTTTATAAATACAGTGAATTCGGTCGTGAATTTCCACAATCTACATTACTGGAAATAAGGATGACCTTCAAATAAGGATGTAAATCCTCGCCTGATGAGAGCAGTTTTTTTATTATTATTATTAAATAATAAACGCTTCACACTCGACGGCCCCCAGTAGGATTTTCTCCTGTGTCGGGGGTCCGGAAACACACACAATACACAAGCACAAACGCCCAGACCACGACAAACATCTATATGACCAATACAAATATCTGCCGTGAGCGGGAATCGAACGCGCGACCGCCAGCGCATCAGCCAGTGCTGTGACCGCTGCGCCAACATGTCGCAAAAGTCAAGATGGTAGTTTACCATGTGCTATACAGGGACATACCGCCCTGCGTAATAACAATTATTGTTATAATTGTCAGCGTAGAGTGCGGGTTCAGGTAGAAACTATTTCGTTATTTCATCATTTTAAAAAAAAGTAAGTAAGGTAGGTGAATGAAAGTAATATTATTTAAAACAGTGTTAACTAGAGTAATTTTTTAAATTATTTTAAATTTTCTGGAGGCTTTAATTTTTTTTTAAATTTATACCTAAACTTGAAGGTTTGATTTACTTTTTGTCTCTGTCAAGATTTCTTTGGCCCATAATTTTTTTTGTAGATGTTTTCTAAATTAAATCACATTTATTTTACATGCGCAATGTATTGATGATCAAAACAAAAAGAAATGGCGTTGATATATCAATAAACAAAAAAGATATGATGGTCAAATCACTAATTATCGGCACTTTTTTCGAAAAATGAAAAAATAATCATAAAAAAAAATCCGTAACACTTTGCATATAGGTAAGTTAGCCTAAATAGGTTCCAAATGACCCCCCCTACCCAACATACCTCTATGGCTAACCATTCCCCTAACACCCTGTATATATTGCATATACACTGCACCGAGTTGGATTTTTGTGTTAATTGTTGTCAAGATAAGGTTTTTCAAACAAGAAACAAAATCGATGTTTTCATCAAAACAAATATGACAGCACAAAGCTCGCCGGGTAAGCAAGTTTAAAATAAAAAATGACATATTTTAAAAATAAACGTCAATCCTATTCGATATCATATTCTAAAATATTTCGGAAATCTGTTATATCAAATGTAATTATAACAATTACACACGATGCAACGAGGTTAACTAACAGGTACGTCAGTGTATTGTAACGCCGAGTACATTGGAAATGATATAATTATATTTATATTAAACCACTACATATGATGCTTCCTGACACGGATTGTCGAAGCATGAACCACAATCCATTTAGATGTATTACGCATGTAAGACCATACCTATTCACTAATAAGTGATTTGGTATAACCACATAGAAAGACGTTGGATACAATACATATTATGTGTTTGCAGTAAACGTTAATAAACAAAAAGCAAAAAGGTAATCAAAAATTATAATAAAATATATTTGTAAACGAAATAAAATTTGTATTTATCAAGAAAAAAGGTAAAAGACTTTTAACATTTTTTTTTAGAATTTAAATGCCTATCATACAATAAAAGCTTCTTTTTATTTGGTTATGTAAAATAGGTAACTACACAGTGAAAACAGTTTAAAATCATGTATGTGTGACACATTTTTTTACAACAGAACATGCTTTTTTGTACTTGCGTATAAAAGTCCCTAAATAAAAAAAAGAAAAAAAAAAAAGAAGAACATGCTTTAGACTTAGAGGGTTCGGTTTATTTTATTAAATTTAAAAACGAAGATACGGAGCACAGAGGGTGGCTGCCCACACAACAATGACAAATTAAACAGCGAGATCGCGGGTCAATGGACTAGATCCGCGTGCCAGTTATCAAAAGTTTCCTTCATCAACCACAGTGACATTACATATAACAAGATTGTCCTTTGTTAAAAGATTATTTCTTACTTTTAGCAAAACATTTAAACAAAACTTCTTTAATGCTTACTTGGAATATAAAGATAGTCTAAAGTTTGTTAAAGTTTTTTTTCGTATTTTATATACCTACTTTATGATAAAATATAACAAGCAATATTTAACCGACTTCCTAAAAAGGAAGAGGTTCTCATTCGATTGTATTCTTTTTAATGTTTGTTTTTCAGAACTTTTGACTGGTTGGACCGATTTCAATAAAATTTTTTTTTTAAATTGATGGTTGTTTTTTTTTTAATTGACTTGTCATCTTATTTTTTAAATTTAATTGAGAACTGACAAGTACTTTTCTAAAGCTATATCTAATAATTCGTATTTACTTGACTATTTTTTCGTCTACTTATGTTGTAGGTACCTACCTACCTATTACTTGTCGATGTAATTAAAGTTGGTTCTTTTTCGTTAGCGAGCAAAAAAAATTATTTTATTTTAGTATTTAAGACCAGCCTATTTTATAAATGTGTTAATATCACATCTTTTACTAAGTAAACTTAAAATTTAAAATCAGCACCCGTAACAAAATCTTCAGTAATGTAATAATTATAATTTGTAGAATAAATACATTAGATACATTGTTAGTGTATATATAATATTCCATTGATTTTAGTTTATATATTCATTAATAGTTGACTAGAATTCTACATATTTATTAACGTTTTCCTAGAAATTCCATTTACAACTTATATAATACGATATTCTTCGAAAAAATGTAATAAATTTAAACTACCTAATACATCAACAGATGACACAAAACACAACATATCCCAATGAGATTTACAGGCACATTCATTTCGTTGAAAGCCCGGGATTAACTTTATCCTTCCATTATAATAGCGGATGTAATCCCACCAATAGTTATGTACTAACGGTATATGTAAATACGGGTATGACTTTCAGTGAGACATTTTACAGTAATTTCACTCAACAACCGCGTATTAGACCGTTTAGTCCCATTTCTTTTTGTAATGTACTATTAAATATTTTTACAAATTATAATAATACTCGTGCTTAACATATTAAAACAAGCCGTGAAAACGTATTTAATTAAATACTTTCATTTTTATGGATGGTTTTTTTTTTTTATGTTACTAAGTCGACAAACAAGCGTACGGCTCACCTGATGGTAAGTGACTACCGTAGCCTATAGACGCCTGCAACACCAGAAGCGTCGCAAGCGCGTTGCCGACCCTATCCCCAATCCCCCCTAGGAGCTCTGGTCACCTTACTCACCAACAGGAACACAATACTGCTTGAAAACAGTATTATTTAGCTGTGGTCTTCTGTAAGGTCGTGGTACTACCCCAGTCGGGCTGCTCCATATTTTAAGCAGCAAATTTCCTGCTGTGCCCTACCTCAGTTAAATTTATATTAAAATTTATTTCAATCTATAATTATACATACATTGATCAGTATCAGGTTGAACGTTAAGTCACCGTTTAGTGAGACTACAATATAAAATGAAACGTTAATAGCTAGTATATGATTTATCATATAAAACATAAAATGTATTAAAAAAACTTTACACGTTTTCTCTCAATTTTAATGACAAAAGTGATCCTTTTTAACGTGTACATAAACTTACCCTTCGAATCTTTTTGATTTAGATTCACATGAATATTTTGACACAACCGATCCTTTGTTCTTTCCCAAGTGTACTTCGGTTTGCAAACAGATTATCCACAGATTTTCTACAAAAATAATAGATAAATAATATTATTTTAGGCAAACAAGTTACACATCCCTAAACTAACAGAGCTAAGGGCCCCGGGGTCCTCTTTTACGAACTGGGTCTATATTACAGTTCGTTACGTCGAAGCTAGACCATGCGTTATTTTTGCCTCTTACATATTTTAATGCCCCCTAAGGAGATTTTCTTACCGCCCTCTTAACCATTTCCGAGCCATTGGACGACTTAAATGAAACATTCAGGTGCAATCTTCACCACTGATCGTATTTTCCTTTCATTATTATTCTTTATGTTATTTTTATTCTAAATTCATTTTGGTACTTTATATAATATAATTGAGTATTTCTCACGAAAGATGTACATTTGTGAAAAAATCATGTCTCAAAAGTTTGAGTCAAAATATTAAAATAAAACGATGAAACTTCTTGTAAAATATTTCCGAAGGGATGAAGAAAATATACTCCTGATTAGGATTAGATATTGCAGGGACCTAAAATACTTCATAAAATTGTGTAACGCTTCAAGTTGTCACTATCATGATTTACTCTTCCATACAAAATATTTTTGTCTCAATGGGTACCAACGACTTTTCCGCTTCAAAAAATACTACATGACGTATGTCTAACGTTCAAATTTTCTGTAATTAGTACCTTCGTATAATCTGGTTTAAGGTTCAGAGATGCTTGTATCCTGCTTTCTTTAAAATAATTGCGTTTCACGCGATAAACAAAATGTCTCACCTTTTTTACTTTTTAGTCACGTACTCTTTAGTCACGCCATTTCTCAGTAATTTCTTTAATTTCTGAACGAATCTGTAGTATTTTGTACTGACAACTCTAAAAGCGTCCCTATTGGACGATGGTAAATGTCAACGCCATATTTTTTCTCTGTCAAAAACTAGATTCTCTTAGTGCGCCGGCTGTTTTACTATTTCGATACGAGAGAAAAAAAATACTTTTTTCGGGGTAAATACTTCTTAATTGTATATCAAGTTAATAAAAATGTATGTTAGGATAATTGTTAAAGTGAATTACATTCTTCAAATTCATTATGGATAAAAATCTACTTCTTTTAGAGGCTATTGAGTTTTATTTCCTTTTACTGTTTCGTTGTTTTTCGTCACGTAACGAAATAGTATGTTATAAAGCTTGGTGTAGACCATTGACATATATATTACTGCGTAGTTTTTTATTTATTTACCGGAGTTCTAAACTGACATCTGTTTGCCTTCTTATTTAGTAAGGTAAAAAGCAATAACTTTTATTTAACGACAAGATAATCAGCTGATCAGTCCAAAAAGCACGGGTAGTTGATGTTTTTTCTGACAAGTTGCAAAACTCGTAGAATAAAAGTCTATTATTGCTTTTAATCTCACCAAAATTAGGCAAAAATGTGTCTATGGAGAAACAAGTGTGTTGCTTCGTTTGTTCGTCTTTTATGTACTCTTAAGCCGCTCAACTTTGGAGAGATGTATGTGCTCCGCCGCCAGTAAGGGTGTTTTATTTAAAGGATATTGGTTTGATTTTACGTAATTTTTAAAAATTGAATTGGTCGAAAAAGAGGGCAGTCTTTAGCTGATGAATATAGAAGACGCAGTTTATTTTTAATTCAGTTTTTTTCGGTTAAAACTTTTTCTTTTTCCTGTCTTTTAATTTGAATATGTCATTTTGATTTCAGCTAATAATAAGTGCACCTATAATGAAAAACATGTTTTTAATTAATTCCCTTATTCCCTGCACTTTTATTAAATCACTCATGCACACTTAGCTTTAGTTTACTATTTCGTTACTTTGTAAACTATTTCGTTATGATATTTCATAACAACTTTTTCGTTACATGTACATCTTTCGTGAGAAATACTCAATTATATTATATATATTTTTGGCAACAGTTTTATAAAATGTTTTTTGAAATTTCCTGCTCAAAATATGGAGCAGCCCGACTGGGGTAGGACCTCGACCTTACAGAAGACCACAGCTAAATAATACTGCTTTCAAGCAGTATTGTGTTCCTGTTGGTGAGTAAGGTGACCAGAGCTCCTGGGGGGGATTGGGGATAGGGTCGGCAACGCGCTTACGATGCTTCTGGTGTTGCAGGCGTATATAGGCTGCGGTCTTGCCATCGGGTGAGCCGTACGCTTGTTTGCCGACCTAGTTACATAAAAAAAAAAAAAATGTTTAGATTACCTATATTACATAGTAAATGCTTATGCCAATTAAGAATTAAATAGAAAATATTGTAGAAATTTAAAATAATGATAATAATAGAAAAAAACAATTTTCTAACGACCGAGACTACCTTCTTAAATTTTTTCGAGCACACTTAAGGCTCCGTCGCATGACAAAAGTAGGCATTTAACGTCTACCCCGTCCCCCTTGGACACACGTCGCGCGAACTCGTTGCTGTTGAACTCAGTCCGTGACCTGAAAGCGTCAGTGGCTGTAAAGCGAACTAATTTGATTTGACTTTAAAATAGAAATGCATTTATTATGATCATTTTTTAAAGTAGTGATAAATATGTAATACTTTCGTAAATAAATGAAATAAGTAAATGATTTCAGGGTTATTTATTATAAAGACTGTTGGACATAAATAGAATAAGCTATATAAAATAAAACAAATTACATATTAAATCTATACAAATAAATAAAATTGAAGTGTCTGTTTGTAATATTGTAATACCCGCTTTTAACTAAATTACATATTATATAATATACATGGTGCAAATACCAAAATAACATTTTTTATAATTTGTCTGTCTGTCTGTTCCGGCTAATCTCTGAAACGGCTGGATCGTTTTTGACAGGACTTTCATTGGCAGATAGTTGCTGATGTAATAAGGAGTAACGTAGGCTACTTTTATTTTAGATTTTTTATTATTATTTTATAACTGCGAACTGAACAGTAATTATTTTGTTAAATTCCACGCGGACGAAGTCGCGGGCATAGGTAGTTTTCCACAATACAATTACAATATTTAAAAAAACTAGTTGGAAAAAAAAGCGGTCACCCATCCAAGTACTGACCGTCGTGACGCTGCCGCGTTACCGGTCGCTCAAATTTTATCTTAAGTAACTTATATCTCCCTCAACTTCCGTTCTCCTCGACCGATCACACTTTTCGTAACGCTCTCGTCACGCATTAACCTGCTTACTACCCAATTTAAGCGCGCCTAAAGAAGTTTCACTTCAAAAAAACTAGTTGAAAAAAAAAGCGCCACGCATCCAAGTACTGACCGTCGTGACGGTCCCGCGTTACCGGTCGCTCAAATTTTACCCCTCATGCGCCTAAAAAAGTTTCACTTCAAAAAAACTAGTTGAAAAAAAAAGCGGTCACCCATCTCAGTACTGACCGTCATGAAATTTTATTTGGCTTTAAAATAGAAATGCATTTATAATGATCATTTTTTATAGTAGTGATAAAATAATAATACTTTCGTAAATAAATAAAATAAGTAAAGGATTTCAGGGTTATTTAGTATAAATACTGTTGGACATAAATGGAATAAGAGCTATTAAATGAAACAAATTACATATTAAATTTAAAATAATAATTATTAAATAAAATTTATCTGTATAGGTACAGTAGGCAGTATTAGCTCTCCGATGTTGATGAATTTTAAAATTGCTAATTTGCTACATCGCCATAGGCGTAAAAATGTAACAGACACACTTATACTTTTGAATTTTGTACCTAATTGTATTAACTCGAAATAAAAATATAATTTAAATTATTCATTTTGAGCTGTGTAACATACGAATGTAAAGTTTGTCATGAAGCGCTGCTTAGTACTAGTGGTCTAAGATCCGAATCTAAATCGATCTTCACCGAGCTGATAATATAATGAAACATACTTTGTAATAAATTTAGTATATATATTAGATAATATTATATTAAAAATGGGTTACCTCTATTTTGAAAACTCTATTTTGTTGTTATGTATTATTATTATAATCTATATAATAAAAAAGAATGTTGCTAAGCGCATAACTCGAGAATGGCTCGACCGATTCGGCTAATTTATTTTTGTATGTTCCTTAAAAATTCCACAGTAGGTTTTTATATTTAATAATTCTTATTTTAATATTAATTAAATATAATATATTATAACAAAGAAAAAAAATGGCAACGTCACGTGGTGTTCCCAAGTGGTCACCCATCCAAGTACCTGATGCTGCCGCGTTACCGGTCGCTCAAATGTACCTCATGTGATGAAATGCGCCTTAAGAAGTTTCACTTCAAAAAAACTAGTTGAAAAAAAAGCGGTCACCCATCCAAGTACTGACCGTCGTGACGCTGCCGCGTTTCTGGTCAGTTAAATTTTATCTTTACTAACATATCTCACTCTCAACTTCCGTTCGGCTCAACCGATCACACTTTTCTTAACACTCTCGTAACGCACCTGCTTACTCCCCAAGTTAAGCGCGCCTATAGAAGTTAAACTTCAAAAAAACTATTTGAAAAAAAAGCGGTGACCCATCCAAGAACTGACCGTCGTGACGCTGCCGCGTTTCCGGTCGATCAAATTTTATCTTAACCAAAATATCTCCCTCTCAACTTCCGTTCGCCTCGACCAATCACACTTTTCGTAACGCTCTCGTCACGCCTGCTTACTCTCCAAGTTAAGTGCGCCTAAAGAAGTTTCACTTTAAAAAAAACTAGTTGAAAAAGAAAGCGGTCACCCATCCAAGTACTGACGCTACAATGAGCGTAACGCTACAAATAGCGTAACTACAAATATCGTAACGCTACAATGAGCGTAACGATATAAATAGCGTAACGCTACAATGAGCGTAACGCTACAATGTGTCATCCTTTTTCATGCAAGTCGCTGCGCCGCGCGCCCTTCCCTGTCGTTTTTCCGTTGCATCTGGTTTGAAATCACAACGATTCTAAAGAAGTTTCACTTCAAAAATCTAATTGAAAAAAAAAGAGGTCACCCATCCAAGTACTCGTCGTGACACTGACGCGTTACCGGTCGCTCAGATTTTACCCCTCATGCGCCTAAAGAAGTTTCACTTCAAAAATGTTAATTTGGTGTAATATGTACCGTGTATTTATACATACATATGAATTTAGTTAAAAGACGTAATATTTCAAACAGACACTCCATTTTTATTAATTTTTATATAGATAAATAGTGTTTACAAAAACTTAAACAGCAACAAAATAATTATATTAAACTAGCGGACCCGGCAGACGTTGTCCTGCCCGGAAAACAGCTACCAAATTTGATTGCTTACATACCGATAGCAGCGCCACCTATCGGGTCAAATTGAGATAAAAAATTCCCTATCTCTCGAGTTGGACCAAATTACAGATGCTTACGAAATGTGATAAAAATTGGTTCAGTACTTTCGGAGTTACATAGCGATAGCAGCGCCACCTACCGGGTCCAATTGAGATAAAAACTACCCTATCTCTCAAGTTAGACCAAATTACAGAAGCTTACAAAATTTGATACAAATTGGTTCAGTAGTTTCGGAGTTACATACCTATAGCAGCGCCACCTACCGGGTCTAATTGAGAAAAAAGTACCCTATCTCCCAAGTTGGACCAAATTACAGATGCTTACAAATTTTGATACAAATTGGTTCAGTAGTTTCGGAGTTACATACCGATAGCAGCGCCACCTACCAAATTTTACCCCTCATGCGCCTAAAGAAGTTTCACTTCAAAAATGTTATTTTGGTATATATACAATGTATGTATATTATACATACCTACATAATATGAATTTAGTTAAAAACCGTAATATTACAAACAGACACTCCAATTTTATTTTATGTAGATAAATAGGTATTTTTTACAAAAACAGCAACAAAATATATTAATTTAAATTTATAAATAGCGAATTCAAATTTCAGTAGGTACGAATATTGAATGCATACTAATATTTAAAAAATACGGAATACGAAATGTTGCGCGGGAAAAATCGAAAAATTTTTCACACGTCCAGCGTCTATGACGTCCGACAGGACACTGCACAGTGCCGCTAGAGCAAAAAAGCGGTCGAAAATCACTTGAATAATCGATTAAAAAAAAATTATGGAATTAAAAAAAAAAACACTTGATCAAATTATTCCAGTTATATATGAACTTTATTTTGGTAATTTATTTATAATATCAAATCAGTTATTTTAAGAATAAAACCCAATCATAGTAAATAAAATGACCCGAAAAGAGGTAACTTTGTGAATTTATTCTATCGAGCCAAATTTATCAAATCATGTTTCCGACAAAAGCCTGAACTAGAATATACCCTCAACAATATCAATTAAATTTATTAGATAAAAATTTCACTGTTTACTATTTCAAAACTGAATTCATAGAAACGTGTTTTGCAGGAATACATCAATTACCTCACCTTAAAATAAAACGTGAGTATTCCCAGAAGCATTATAGACAAAGAGGTTTACAAACATTCTGTTCAAATATTCTGCTTAAACAGTGAATAAGAAATTTGATACAATGGATGTCACAAATTACAATACTGAATATTCCATTTAAACTGCTTTACATTTGTCTCAAAGCGTTCTTGGGTATATCATAACAAATGCATAAGGTCGCGGAGTGAATATAAAAGTTCGAAATATTATAGCAAATAGTACATGGATATATTCAATGACTTTAGTCGGATTGTCGACCGATGTCCATATTAAATAAATAAATATAATTTTGCCTTAAGACGAAATTATATTTATTTACATTCAGATCCCTGGGTCTATTGCGTCGAAACTTCTTATAAACATTGTTCGAATCTAGGAAACGAAAACGTAATTCTAGGACAAGTGGGTAATTTCTGAACTGTATTCATAGATTTAGTAGATGTGTTTATATTAGCACGTGACAAGGACGAAATATATAATTTGTGAGTGACACCTAATAACATAGAAAGATATTCTTTGCTATCAAGTTTTATTAGGGTACATACATTGTTAACAAGTAAAAATACAAAACTGTGTGCTGGTTTTAACGTTTAGAATATTTTTATATCACTAGGGCGGCAAACAAGCGTCCAGCCCGCGTGTAGTTGCGTGCGAAGTGTTTAGCGTAGCCTATAGACGCCTACGACGCACATAGGGGTATTTGACATGAAAAGTTGGACAAAACTCAATTAACTACTCAATAGGACAACTGTAATGAGTTTATATAGTAGTACAATAGATAGCGCATAAAACGGCAGCCATTTCGACAGCCATTTTTAAGTGGTTCATTTACAGCATCAGTCGGAATCTCGTCTTTGTTTACGTTGCAAGTTGCAGTTCTCGGCGCTTTAAAACAACTACTTTTAGTTACCTAAAAGTTTTTAAAGACTTTAAGACCTAAAAGTCAGTGATACTTTAATTTAGAAGAAGATTTCGATATGGATATTGAAAGTGAAGGTATGTAGTTTATTATGCATACCTACCTGTATACAGTACCCCCTACCTGCATACAGTAACTCATGACTCCATATTTAGGTTTCTATGACTTATGATTGTTAATAATAAAATTTTAGTTTATTTCTAATTTTTTCTTTATAAATTAGTAGATTAGTAATGTTTCCGCGAGTTCGTCCGAGTAAAAATTTATATATTATATTAATATAAGTTATCTTAGGAAGTAATCTTAAAAGAAAAAAGTAACGGAAGTTTGGCGTTTTATTTACTAGCTGTGCTCGCGACGTTGTCCGCGTGGAATTTAACAAAAAAGTTATTGTTCAGTTCACAGGGTTATAAAATAAAAAAATTGTAAAACAAAAGTAGCCTAAGTTACTCCTTATTAAATCAGCTATCTGCTAGTGAAAGACCCGTCAAAATCGGTCCAGCCGTTTCAGACCAAAAGCTACAATTACTTTAACTCAAGAAAGTTCAAAAAGTGTCCGTGAAGACGACGAACCAACTGATGAGAGCTCGTGTGAATTAGATTATTTTTTTAATAAATATGCCGTTTTGTGTTAGTTTCTGGTTTTATAACGATTTTACTGACATAACGAATAAAAAAAGAGTTTCGTCCAACTTTTCATGTCAAACACCCCACTGTGCAAATCTGTGCCGTTATCACTTACCGCATGCACAAAACATTATTTAAGAATAGTATTTTTGGTTGTGATCTTCTCTAAGTTTAAAATATTTCTCCTGTCAGGCTTCTTTCATATTTCAAGCGAGATGATTAATTAATCTTATTAATTTATTTTCATTTCCAGCAGTGGATATTCTTTCCTGTTTATTTATTTGCAATGTTTCAATTCCAGTGACTCATGACGACTACGATATTTTATTTGTGTACTATATGACAGTCGAACTATGACGCCGCGTTGGCGAAACGGTCACAGCACTGGATTGTGGTTGTTGCACTAGCGGTTGCGTGTTCATTCCCCGCACATGACAAACATTTGTACTGGCCATACAGATGTATGCCGTGGGCCCCAGCCCACGGAAGAGACCCACAAGAACTGCACAAACGCCCATGCAGTGCAGTTCTTGTGGGTCTCCCCACCGTGCCTCGGAGAGCACGTTAATCCGTCGGTCCCGGTCGTTATCATGTACACCTGATAGCGATCGTTACTCAAAGTAGGAAATATATCCGCCAACCCGCATTGGAGCAGCGTGGTGAATTAAGCTCTGATCCTTCTCCTACATGGGGAAAGAGGCCTATGCCCAGTAGTGGGATATTAGAGGCTGAAGCGTATGACATTCTATGTATTTGGATACTTGGTTTGATGTAACACATGTATCTATTAAAGGTAAAATTATATTTTTACATGTGTTGTATTTATTGTATTATTGACGTATTTCTTAACACATTTTCTTTAATCTTAAGGTTGTGTGGGAGAAATTGCTACTTAGTGATAAGACTACCTTTATGAAATAATATTATTTATTTAAGCTATTTATATAAATTTCTTCGAAAGCTGTGTATAAAATAACATATTATATACAAATGTAATATGTTACTGTAAAAGCTCGAACTACGGTAAATCCTAAGATTTAAGAGTAAGTCTTAGGGTTTACCAACATGAGTTGGTAAGTGTATGGATTTATGAAAATGGGACATTTTTTTCGGACTTTTACTATTAGAATTTAGTACATGCTAGGTTTTACCACTGACAGCTAGTAAAAGTTGGTTTTGGAAATAAAACAAAGATTAATTCTTATTCATTTATTTCAGTCAAAAACTTAAATTGGTAAGTATTTAGATCAAGACGCGTAGACCCGTTTATCGGCATAATTTTGTTCAAAAAAAAATAACCCTAACCTATCTAACTATAAAAATTAGACCGTTTATAGGTATAATTTCGTTACAAAAAAAAAATAACCCTAACCTATCTAACTTCAAAATTAGACCGACGCGGGTCTTAATCCACGTTATAACATGTCTTTTTTAACATTTACCGTGCCTATTATATAAATCCTAAGACTTACCAAGTGAATTGTGGTAAGAGTGCGAATCGCAATATCGTTCGGGCTTTTACCATTAAGAGTTGGTAAATCTTAAGTTTTACTCATAAATCTTAGGATTTACCGTAATTCGTGCACTCACAGTAACATATACATTTAAAGCTTAAGATTAACACAATCAAACCCAATATGATTTTGTTAACAAGTGTAGATTTAAAAATTTTATACGCCTAATATTTATAAATTTGTCGGTGATATAGACATTTTGCTAATTTTTATTTGAGAAAATTACTTTTCTCTATATAATAGTACGAGGCATTAAAATCAGACAGGAGAAATATATTTATTTTCCTTGACGCATTAATCAACCGGCGTCGTTAAAAGCACACAGATAGAGGTTGAGGAACCGAGTTATTTGCTTATTACAATAATCTTTAAAATTTATTTAGATATTTTGAGTGTTCTACTCTACCTCTTTAATTTAGGTATCGTATTTATATCTATACTAATATAATAAAGCTGAAGAGTTTGTTTGTTTGATTGTTTGTTTGTTTGTTTGTTTGTTTGTTTGAACGCGCTAATCTCAGGATCTACTGGTCCGATTTGAAAAATTCTTTCAGTGTTAGATAGCCCATTTATCGAGGAAGGCTATAGGCTATATATCATCACGCTAAGACCAATAGGAGCGGAGTCCACGCCGACGAAGTCGCGCGCAGAAGCTAGTTTACTAATAATCGTTATCTTCTACGTAATTAAAGCTCATTTAACAACTAAAAGTTAAATGTTACGTTTTGACGTTTTACTTAATAACAGTAACATCTAATATATACAATTCTCGTGTCACGGTGTTTGTTGCCAAACTCCTCCGAAACGGCTGGACCGATTTTTATGAAATTTTGTGTGCATATCGGATAGGTCTAAAAGCGGCCAACATCTATTTTTCATACCCCTAAGTTACAAGTGTGGGGGGATTAAGGGGGTTAATAATGTATATGGCAAAACAACGTTTGGGTCAGATAGTAATAATATAATGTAAGGATACGGTGAATTACGGACTTACTACACACTACACCTTATAGGTACGCAACTAACAGTTATCTCGTAAAATTTGGTTGTAAACTGAGCATTGGCTATTAGCTATATTTACTTCGGAACCTTTGAGTAAAAGGTTTAACTATTGTGAAGCACTGTTTAAAATTTCCTTTATAAAAATATCCTTGACACAAGACAACGAAGAATTTCATAACGCTCTAACCTCCCAACTCAAGGTATGTTTTAAGGAAGAAATTAATAATATTATGCGCTTTAATTAACCTTTGAGATGAAATTAATCAGACTCGAAATTGCTTTTGCAGGTGACGTCCGGGACTGCAAGCGAAAAGAGACCTTATCGAATTTTAATAATTGTGTACAAACATTTTGTGTGTTGTAATTGTTTGTTCAAAAAGATTAGACGATGTTTAATTACAATTGTAATGGAAATTAAGATAAAGTTCAACACAGTTTGCAGGTAAAAATATGTCTGCTATATTAATATTAACGCAACAAAAGTAATCTTGATATTTGACAACTTTCACACATTAATTTCACGATTTGTTTTTCAATTAAGTACAATTTGTTTTTAAACAGAAATATTATTAATAATATTTATACTAATTAGCTTATCGGAGATCAGAAGTGAGGAGAGGAAGGAGGAGAGTCGAACTCGTTAATAAACAATGTAAGTTAATACAAGATAGTTACATAGATCAGGTAACGGGGTGGATACGAACTACTTAGTATTCAATGGACTTACCGACGGGCGCCGGATCTATCGGGTGGCAGAGGGACAACTCAGAGCAGTGCCTGGGACTTGCGACCCAAGTGTAGGGTTAAGGAGGGCCCTCCAAAGATACGTATCAAACGCTCCCCATCCACTGCTCGAGTTGCCCACGTTGTCTAACTAAATGAGTAACAATTAATTCGTGTACACAAACTAACTATTAAAAGAGTCGAGGTTAAGCTACTAGCAGGATACACAAGTGCACCGTGCCACGCCAGAGCCAAGACAGCCGTTGCATCGGTATTTTATGCACGAAGGAATGATTCGAATAATAGAACGAGTGAGGGTAGATAAATATCAATAATAACGCAGGTACCGACATTAATAACTATCTGTATTGGTTCCCCGACAAACTTTATTTCTGTGTCCTCTTGGTATATTTCCGGTACCTAACCGTCTAAAGACAAAAAAAATATTTATCTGTAAGTTAGAAAATGCAAATGCACTTTGTTATATTTATGGACGCAGATTCACATTTACTTAAATATTTCAAGAAACGCAAAGACCTTTGTGAATGTCAGAGTATTGGTAAAATCATTTTGTATAATATTGAAGGATAAGACGGTTCTATGCAAAACTGACTTTTACTTTTTAGTGTACTGTTGTCATATTACTTACACTCCGTCTGCCTCTCACACACATTTATTTTCTACAGTTTGAAATTTTAGCAGGACATTTATTGAAAATAGAATAACTCATTGTTTTCTAACGTTAATGAAAATTTCACTTATTATAAAGAAACAACTTTTTCCGATTTCATCGCAGTTTATTATGTGTTTTAAATTAGCCTGATGTTTCGGATACGTAACAGCAACCATGAGAGTCCTCACGTGACCATGAGTTCTATGAGTAAATAATTGTGAAATAAAACGGTTGCTCCTCGATGTGTAAATAATATCGAGAAATACTGTATACAGAATTCATTTTTATTTTGAGAGCCATGGGGCCTCTCAATGACGACCGTCTGACCGAGACAAATTAACAAAACCTGCTCTGACGTGTGAGAAAAACACTTCATTACGGATTAGGTAATAGTTATTTTTAAACTGGGAATTGTGGCTCATTTCACTTGTAAAACAAAACGCTTTTGAATAAACTCAAAGGGGTTTCGTCAAAAAGTACCGTCAGTTTGGTGGAAAACCTGTCGTCCACATAAAGCGAGTCAATTCTCTGACTGTTGCCTCTCTGTACCTTGTTGTGTGTTCGCTATGTTATGGTACTATAAAACATAAAGGTCAATCGGTAGGTATATAAAATAATTTGATGTAACAAAGCAGTCACGATTAAAAAAAAATTCATGTTTTCATCAAAGCATTTAAAAATTGTAACCAAAACTATACGTAGATATATATTTGCAGATTGATCTTAAATAAAGTTATTAATTGTGTTTGCTCGCAAACGAAACAAAAACCACTTTCAATTACATCGACAAGTAATACAACGTAGGAAGACTTTTATTTTGTTACTCAAAAAGTAGATATTAGATCTCGATAAAATTTTAATGGGACCACATGACAAGCATTAGCTTTCAATTCAAACAAGAATCATCAAAATCGGTACACGCAGTAAAAAGTTTTGATGTATAAATACAACGTAAGTCGACAAAAAAATAGATCTCTCTCATCTCAAAACGATGCTATTCGGAATTAAAAGTTTGTAATTTTTGTTCATTCGACATTTCCAAGAATTTTTTGCAGTTGTATAGCCCGTGACTTTGCTTACAGAGAGGGCATTCAAAGTTGGATGAAACGTGAAATGTCTTCATAAAAGGTTTCGTGTTTTTCATATGAAAAATTTATTTTTCATTTTTTTCATTTTTTTTAAATAGTGTAACTAACACGATTACACGACTTTCTTTTATATATATATATATATATATATATAGATATTGAATTAAAGGATTGTAGTTAATTTATTTACCTGTATAATAATAACATATAATAATTTACTAAGTCGTGGTAAATGGTAATGTGTTTTGTTAGCATATTATGAACTTTCATAAACACCTAAGTCCTAATAAGTAACGTGAATTTGAGAAGAATTTTCAAACACAAATTCGAAAGCTAATATTAGACTCGAGGCCGGCAACGCACCCGCAACTCCTCTTCTCTCTCGCAAGGGCATTTTATCTAATACTTGTTTATATCTATTGTAATGTTAAATATATTAAAACGATATATTTCGTTTGTTACAGAGCGAGTCGAGCTACACCTCTTCCGAAGAAAGCTGCGGCGGCGGTGAGCGCCACGCTGTACTGAGTTACGAACAAGTACGAAGACGCTCTATTAAATATACCTCGAAAAGTACTGGTCAGATCTCAATTAAATTTAAATGGCACAACATGACAAGCGCTACCTTTCGATTAAAAAAGAAAAAAGGTCAAACAGTCTAGTCTAGAGAATATAAATTAAAAAAAAAATAGGTGTATACGTATTTTTATGGATTGAAATAAAAAAAATTCGATCTATTATTTAGATCTATTTTTAAGGAAACACTAGCTCAGCAAAGATACCCGAAAGATAATGGTAATTGGATAACGATGATCAGATATTGGTGTCTGTTATTATATACCTTTGAATACATTAAAGTTTAGTATCTGAAGTAAAGTAAGTAAATTGTTAAAAATTCAGAACAGAATACAGATTACGTTTCATTACGACGCTTACGTTTTATGCATAATATAGTTGTATATGTTGAAACGATGAAAGAGAAAAGATGAAAGCATGAAAAACGAATAAGCGTCTTTGGCAAAAATACTCCATTTTATTCATGAAATGATAAATCGATTAATGAACAATTTTTTCAATTTATTAAAAATATGGGTTTACGATCCCTAAAGCAAAATGCCGATAGCGAAATTTAATTAAGCCGCCCATTCTATTGTTAAGGAGTAACAAGTTTTAATCCTTCCTGCCAAATTGAATCGAATGTCAACATCTCGATAGAAATTCAGCTTGGCCTAATATCTGAGGTATTACAGTGGATTACTCTTTAATTAATCAGAGCTCGCAGGTAAACTTGATACAAACAGACTGCGGTATGCTCGTTAGTTGGGGTGAAATAACATACTCGTGTCTAGGGAATGCAATCCCGCAACAAAATTTTAATCCCGGTATTTGCGGGACTGAGAGGTGTAAGTCCCGCGGGATCCTGGTATTTGCGGGATCCCGCATGTTTCTGAAAGTCATTGAGAAAAAAAGGCGAAATCCTGTATCATAAATGCATCTAGAACTAAAAAAGAAACAAAAATATATTATTTAAAATTACGTATTGAGAGATTAATAAAAATATGTAATAAAAGAATAAAAATTATTACAAAGAGACAATAGGTAGTTTAGGCATTATTTTGAAAGTAACTGCGCATAAAACATAGCATGTTAATAGTCTTGTCTGCCAAACGACTCTTAACTTTATATGCCAGATAGCCAGCAGCAGAAAACTGCTTCAACGCTTGTGGGTACAACTGTTGATAACGCGTTGTAGACGATTTGAAGATATTCGCCTTTTAATCCACTTGACTCGAACAAATTCATTTCTTTCTCGAGAGAATGAACTCAAGAAATTGTGCGACAAGCAGTTTTAAAATTCGATAGAATTTAAAATGGGTTGTCTGGAAGAAATGGCTAAATAGCCATAAGACCGCCCATTGTACTTCACAGTCTGTAAATATCTTTAAATGTGTTTAATGTTAAAATGTAGTTGTGGTGTACAATAAAGTATAAATAAATAAAATGCTATTTATTATCATATAAAAATTTCGATCCAGCGGGATTCGAACCCGCATCCCCGACATACCATGTCGGTGCTCTAGCCAATTAAGCTATGGAACGATGTAAAGCCGAATCGTAATTTTTGATATGATCTTATTCGGTTTTAAGCAACCGTGGATGGAAGTGGTGAAAAAACCGGATACAAATCCCGCTGGATCGAAATTTTGATATGATTAAAAAAAATTATATGAATAACATTTTATAATTTCCTCATGTGTGGGAAACACAAAAATAAAAATAATACGAATCGATAGAGTTTGTTCAAGTTCATCTCGAAGAGACATCGGCTCAGGCTCCACAGTTTCAGCTTGCATCATTGCGGCCACTGTAGCAAGAGGTAAATCATCGTGATCTTCGTCATGAGCCGAATCAGTTCGCGCGCTTTCGCGCGCCGAACAACAGAAGTCGTTTACCGTTGCACAGTCCCGCTAATCCCGCGGGATCCCGCTCGATTTATGTGCGGGACTGGTCCCGCAAAAATAGTGCGGGATCCCGGTATTTCGGGATCCCGGTATCCCGGTATTGCAATCCTTACTCGTGTCGTACATGCAAATATATCCCGCTCTTACATGTGTGTTCACACAAAATGCCCAATTATAAATATAAAACTCATAAAACATTTTTCTTCTCCCATAATCCAAATCTGATGAGTAAAATTCATTTCACATTTAGTTGAAAAGAGATAATTAAACAATAATATACATATTTTAACCTATTCAATTATAAAGTTTAATTATAATAACAAATTTAAATCAACAAGTTTTAATATTTCAAAGCTATTGAATTGAAAGTATATTTCAATACAAATGTGCTACTGACGCCATCTATGTACATTCATCGGTACTAGTAAAGCACTCGTGTCATAAGCGTTTCAACGGGGTCCAGACAACAACCATCTGCTTCTCTTATAAAGCGATAGCAGCGCCAACAGCTGACGGAGGTGACACTTATATATTTAACTACGTAGGTACTTACTACGTGATGCTTGATTGCGTTACCTGAAAAAAAAATGTTTTTATAATATTAGTATAATTGTCAAGAATAACTTTTAGTTCATGTTTTTGTTTGTTTCGTTAATAAATTAACGGTGTTATAAATAAATCTAAATAAGAATGATAAATTACCATCTTATTAATTTTTGACAATTTTAATGAATAACAATTTAAATGAACTATATATTTTTAAAGAATAGAAACGTATACCTAAAATGTAATTAGGTATTTTAACTACTTCGACGCCGCGTTTGCGCAGCGGTCACAGCACTGGATTGCGATTGGCTGTCACGCGGGCGGTTGCGGGTTCAATCCCCGCACACGACGTTTGTATTGGCCATACAGATGTTTGCCGTGGTTTGGGTGTTTGTGCAGTCCTTGTGTCTGTGTCTTGGGTCTCCCCACCGTGCCTCGGAGAGCACGTTAAGCCGTCGCGTCGGTCCCGGTTGTTATCATGTACATCTGCTAATGATCGTTACTCATAGTAGGGAATATATCCACCAACCCGCATTGGAGCAGCGTGGTGGATTAAGCTCCGATCCTTCTCCTACATGGGGAAGAGGCCTATGCCCAACAGTGGGATATTACAGGCTGAATCGTTTAACTACATCACTGGACAACTAATGAACTAATAATAATACCTACACCACGTTGCTTTACTGTCAAAAGACGAGTCTTAGTCAGATGCCTTCCCAGCTATACATTTAAGTTTCCCCGAGATATTTCCCTTTTCTTTCAGGCGTGAAATTAATTTTAAGTGAAATTAAGTTACTACTTTCAATCAATCTTACATGATTTTTTCAATCGCTTCTTTATCCACAGTCATTTCTATGAAAATACCATTTAGGTTTTGCCTTTGTTTCATTTGACAAAACTATTATTATAAATATTGGAGAACCACGGTTTGAATTTGCGGACACAGTTTCGACGTCAAAGTTTTCTTTTGTGGGGGCACGATTTTATGGAATATTTGAAAGCCGGTGAATGTGTTCATATTTGAGCGCGCGTATTAAAAAGCCGCCATGTCCTCCCCCGTGTTTAAACGAACACTAAAAGCTAACTGACTGCGAGCAATTAATATTCTAGTCAACAACGTCCGGCCGCGTCAGCCGTCACCATCAAATATTTACACCTACTTTTTTATTTCCCTGCCTCCACTTCGTTTATATTATAATTTTTACCCCGAACGTACTACGTTTGTATTATTATGCACTGTGGTGCTCGTTAGTTTGTGAATAATTTTAATTTCTAAATTATGAAAGGAGCACCTGACCATTGTTACGAATGAGAAAAGTATTGCACTCACAAGTTTGAATTAAAAGTAGGAGAACGAAGTACATATATGTATAACTGTGCCATACATATAAATCACCAGGCTCATATTTACAACGACTCGTGTTTCTTATTCTATTATTTACACATAAAACCTAAAAAACAACTGAAATGACGTAAATAAAACCACCTTACAATAATTACAATCTCTAATATATTGTTTTTGTTTGTATCAACGTAATTGTTTCAGTCGCTGTTTCGTTGGAAGTATTACACGAATATTATTATTCTTTCCTGTACCACATACAAACAATATTCTTATACAAATACAAAATGAAATCTTAACAAATCAAGGATCGTCTCGGAACCTTACATACATAATTATATTTAACAGATTTATTCAGCGTGCGACTGGACCAGCGCAAGCTTGCGTGTTGGTATTGTAAACAATCTGCGCTGCATGTTTACTTCCAACATTCATACTCCATGCTCCGTACTTCATAACATTTGTATGAAATAGTCTACACTACTTCGTGAAAAATCCTGTTGCATATACACCTACTAGCAACCCGCCCCGGCTTCGCACGGTTGCAAAAACTATCAGTGTTCCTCTACTATGTTATGCATGTATCATACATGTAAACCTTCCTCTGGAATTACTCTATTTACTAAAGAAAACCGCATCAAAATCCGTTGCGTAGTTTTGAAAATCTAAGCATATAATTATACAGACAGACAGACAGCGGGAAGCGACTATATATCGATAATATAAGCGACTATATGTATAATACATGCATAATATAGTAGAGAAACACTTATAGTTTTTGCAACCGCACAAAGCCAGGGCGGGTCGCTAGTTTTAATATAAACCACAGCCAATCTTCCCAGTGATTTCCTTGTAATCATTCTCTTTAATAGAACGCCTCTGCCCAATATGAAAACACACGTTACTTACAATAACGTTTTTAAAGAGTATTTCATATAATAATTAAAAATTACTAAGTGAGTAACTAACTGATATTTCTAAAAAGGAGTGCCAACGAAATTATTACTTTAGGGTTTTATTAAATTTTTAACACAAAAAAAATGTATGCGCAGAATAAGCATATAATTTATGTATGTACGAGTATGTAAACCATGATATGGCCTATTTCCTCTTTTGTAACATGTAATAGAAAAGAGTACTGATGCTCATTTGTCCAACTTTTAATTTTAATGATAATCAGCAATTTATTATTTAATATTTTTTTTTAATAAATCCGTCAATTTCAGTTCATATAAAGCAAAGTTGAACTTTATTTATTCATTATTAAACATTAGTAATAACATAAATAAAAATATACGCTTGAAGATAAAGTCTATGTATCTACATATATTCCAGTCGTGTCCATGTAGTACCTATGTACATATATTTAAAGATTGCTTATCCTTTGGAATAAAAAGGCTTGCGTACAATTCATAAATAAAAGAAAGTACCTAATATCGTATTGAACCTCTTCACCACTGTGACCTGACCCACTGATCAGGTATATTCAAGACCTCAATGTCTGAATATAAAAGTATTTCTATTTCCATATAAGTTACAACTATCCTGACATATTCTGAGCACATTTAAATAACCTAATTAATCAATTCAATCTCTTTTCTTCTATCTTTGGTTTTGTTTATATTTCACTTCAGCCTGTAATATCCCACTGCTGGGCATAGGCCTCTTTCTCCATGTAGGAGAAGGGTCATAGCTTAAATCACCACGCTGCTCCAATGCGGGTTGGCGGATATATACCCTACTATGAGTAACGATCGCTATCAGGTGTACATGATAACAACTGGGACCGACGGCTTAACGTGGTCTCCGAGGCATGGTGGGGAGACTGGCAAGGACTGCACAAACACCCAGACCACGGCAAACATTTGTATGGCCAATACAAATGTTTGTCATGAGCGGGGATCGAACTTGCAACCGCCAGCGCAACAAGCACAAACCAGTGCTGTGACCGTTGCCGTTTGTTTATATGTATGTGAATAATGATAAATAATAATAATGGTTTTGTGAGATCAATGAGTTATTAAAAGTACATAAAATTTAATGAACACCCATGCAAACGTATGAAATATCTAATTTACAAAATCAGAAAAAAATTAGTGTTGTACTTTAGGCGTACGGCTCTCGAAAATAATTACGCAACATAGTAAATATGAAAAAAAATCACAAACGGTGTATTTAAACAAGAGAAGTAGGCTTAACGCGGAGAGAAACAGAGAAAACGCGTTCATTAAGGTCAAACCTCAAAGCAGGTTCGAAGAAGAGCGAGCATCGTTATTTTGTCATAAAACCTATGAAAATGTTACAATGTAAATAACATGAATGGAGTAAATATTACATTCTAAATAAATAATACTTTGCTATCGTATCTTATTATATAAAACATCAAGTGTAAGTCTTACATCCGAACAAGAAATGTATGCTGAAGCATTAAATTATAAATAATGTTGTTATCCCCCGTTAACGCCACGTGCCCGTTCTAAATACCCACAAAACCGACCCATAAATAATGCAACTCTAACAGTGGCGTCAGACGCAGAGCCCGCTTGCAAACGAGATCGCATTTGAACTATATGTTATACCCAGTCCAGTTTCTGACGCTCTGTTAACCTTTGTGATGAATGAGTATATGTGGTAGAAGTATAGGCAGGTGATATATGGACTTTAAATGTCTGCCATCCTTCTTATAGTTCTGTACCATGTGTGAAAAAGTTCATTGAAACCGAATTCAAACTACTCTGATAAGGCTAAACTAAACTACATTACTAAGTTTGTTTGAGAAATAGGTATAATAAATTATTCTTGTCATTTTATACTGAAACTAGCTTCTGCGCGCGACTTCGTCCCCGTGGAATAGGACAAATTCTGTCATACATGATTTGTGCGAAACTTTAACCCTTTACGCAGCGGAAGCTCTCAAAAGGAAAAAACCCCGATTTTGAAACATTTTTCATTGGTGCTACGCTCCTATTGGTCTTAGCGTGATGGTATATAGCCTATAGCCTTCCTCGATAAATGGGCTATCTAACACTAAAAGAATTTTTCAAATCGGACCAGTAGATCCTGAGATTAGCGCGTTCAAACAAACAAACAATCAAACAAACAAACAAACAAACTCTTCAGTTTTATTATATTAGTATAGATATTTAATAACTTATTAACATTTATGAGCTATTTCCGTCAATTTAAAAGCTAAAACTATTGTTTCAGAGGCAAAATAACTAATCGGTTCTAAACTCATGCAAAATTTATTCCTTTCTATATTCATTTCAGACTTTTAAAACTTGTTTCTACTTATAACACGATTGCTTTAACTTTGTATACTCGGGAATGACTTATAAATAATTTATTGAAGTAAAACTTCTTTACGCACGCTTGACTTGGGGAGTAAGCTGGTGAATGCGTGACGAGAACGTTACGAAAGTGTGATCGGGCGAGGCGAACAGAAGTTGAGAGAGAAATATAAGTTAGATAGAGCTAAAGAAGTTTTACTTCAGTCGTGTGATCTAAAGCATACTCGTTTTTCCCTATTTCAATGTTTTCAAAATCTTAATATTGTGTATAAATTTTTATTCCCATTTTTTTTTCATTTGTTCTTTCTTGAATCTGAAGTATTAAGTTTAGCTTCTTTAATCATCGTAATTTATTGTTTCTGTACAGTAAGTCAGTCAGTCAGTCAGTTCAGGCTATTGCAGTCCACGGCTGGACACAAAGGCCTCCCCAAGTTCGTGCCAGACATCCCGGTTTTCCGCAATCCTCATCCAGCCTTCTTTCTGTATAGTTAAAAAATAGTTCACATTTTGCAGTCGAGATTCGGAATAGATCTCATTGACACAGAAATTAATAGCATTTTAAGCCAGAGACGAGGTGACCATAATATATTTATTAGAATTCTCGTTCCGTCCTCCATTCAAAATAGAAAAAGAATAAAAACATTAAAAAGTTTAGCTAAAAACTTTAAACATGGGTGTTTTTAAATGAGTTTCAAGTGTGGTTTTTTGTTAAATGACAAGAGGCAGAAAGCATGTTTGTTTACTTCATAAACACTGGTCAAAGAACCCTCTCAAACTAATATTAGTTTCTCGTTTAGTTCAGTGTGTTATAAATTTCTACACTTTACTGGTTTGGCACTACACGGCGACAATTACGACTACAAATATTTCCAACTTGAAATCGATTTCCATTCAAATATAGAAATTCCTTGAGAACATCGCTGGCGGCATTGCATTTAGGTCATTCTGACGATTTTTTCTAGTTATTATATGAGATCGGAACACTATTTAAATCACACCAGAACCTGTCAGATGCTCTCAGATACATGCATGCATAACACAGATGATTGAAATTCGGGATTTACATGCGGATCACCGAAGATAGGGGATTTAAAATAGAAATTTTTAGCTCAAGGAGTCAGAGTTGATGCATACGATCTACCTTTATTTTAAATCTAAATATTAATTAAAATTGTACATGATTATTTTTTGTTTTACCGATACTTATAGCACTATTATTTGTTCATTTAACTTGTCATTTTGTTTTAAAATATTTTAAAGTAAAGTGTACTACGTGTGCTGTGTGGTTACGGGTGCTGTGTGGTTACGGCACTAAAGAATGTAGCCACCCCCTCTCTTCCCGTGGGTGTCGTAAGAGGCGACTAAGGGATAATACAGTTCCACTACCACCTTGGAACTTAAAAAGCCGACGGATGGCGGGATAACCATCCATGCTGGCTTTGAAATACACAGGCCAAAGACGGGCAGCAGCGTCTTCGGTGCGACAAAGCCAGCCCTGCGGTCACCAACCCGCCTGCCCAGCGTGGTGACTATGGGCAAAACACATGAGTTCGCGTCATAATGTCGGGCGCGAACTTGTGGAGGCCTATGTCCAACAGTGGACTGTGATAGGCTGTAGTGGTGGTAGTTGTGGTGTACTACGTAACTACTAGGTACTGTGTAAAATTGTACCTACTTATTTATAAAATATTTAAAAAAGCTGGGTTGATTCTTATTTGCCGAATAGACATTGAGTACTTTTACATGATCTTAGAAGTCGTTCACTTTTCAACCGACTTACGTAAAAAGAACAGGTCTATCCAGTCTGTCTTTTTCTTTGTAATTTGTTTTTTATTTTATTTTTTTTGTATAATTTTTACGTACATTTATTTATTTAAGTTTAAATAACAAAAAATAAAGAATTAATCCGTTCGTACTTAGAACACTAACTGTAATGTATGTATTATCTATATATTAATACGTTAAGCAAAAACTTTGTACCCCTTTTTACGAAAATTGCGCTGACAGGGGAGTTTGTTTCGCACATTGTTTGTATAGAGAAGGAGTGCAAAATGCTAATATTTTTTTCAAATTATGCATATAAAATACAATAAATCGATAAAAAAGACATTACACACACTACCATATATTTGACACACACGCATATATATACTCTTTTGTTTATTATTATTAAGTATAGACTTTGACAACAGAACCTTAATAATGTTCAAACTCATAATTTAAATGAATAATGGTCGAATTTCGACCGCTGAGTGACCACTAGCTCGTCTTAAATAAATCAAATAGCAACAATGCTTTCTATATTGGTGCCAATAACATTTTTATTCGATGATGATATTGCTTGTGACTTTATGGACACGCGCGTTGCTATTAGGAAGTGACAACAGGAAACCTTCGGAATGCCCTGCCGCCTCGTTCAATGAACTTGACTCAGTCAGCATTTAACCTTGATCGTATTTACAATACCGAGTACCTGAACGAGTATACAAGTTTAAATTCAACACTACGGACTTATGTTTTTGTATGCTTTTTTTATTCGGACACTTAATTCTTAGAAATACGAAGTGCGTCAATATACCATAAACAGTTTTAAGAGTTATTGAGAGTGATTACAAACAAATTTATAATGACCGACGTAGGTACTACTGTAACAGATATTTTTGAAATTGTAATTAATATTAAATTTATTTTAGTGACTGTTAGGTAATTACCATGACTTGTTTCTAATTAAACTATACGATTTCAAATGTCTTAATTAAAATGAAGCCTTGAGAGTAAATGAGAGAAAATATGTTATAATCAAAAACCAT
Organism: Melitaea athalia; assembly: GCA_905220545.2. Lineage (NCBI taxonomy): Eukaryota > Metazoa > Arthropoda > Insecta > Lepidoptera > Nymphalidae > Melitaea > Melitaea athalia. Next base: position 8,367,460 of record HG992180.1, on the reverse strand, counting down.
TTTATAAATTCAGGTTCGCATATTTAAATTTACCGAATAATATAAATGTCACCTAAGTCGGGATTCCGCAGAAATTAATTGATGCTCTTACTGAAAACCCTCGAGTCGAGGTGAAATGTTATTTATATATGTATAATTGAAACGACAACCTTATTTTTGGAAGAAATTATTTATAAAAATTGTCATCATTTTATACGAATAAAATATTAGTACCTGGGTGACCGAGCCCAGCTCGGTATTTTTATTTTATTTTTAGTTTTTTTTTTTCGGTATTTTTATATTTTAATTTTATTTAAATAATAAATCACGAGTGAAATAAAAAAAAGAAAAAAAAATAATCTGGAGACTGAGATTCGAACCCGGGTCAAAACGATTTGAAATCCGTCGCTTTCCTAATTACGCTGTTACAGCTATATTAATAAATGGTGAAATAAGGCTTCGTATTGTAATGATATTTTTTCATTGCTTAAAAACAGGGATAAAACGACATTTTTTTTAAATGAATCCTAGCTAGATCAATTTTTCGCCTCCGAAATCCCCTGCATACTAAATTTCACGAAAATCGTTGGAGCCGATTCCGAGATTCAGAAAATATATATATATATATATATACAAGAATTGCTCGTTTAATAGTATAAGATTAATCGATATTCCAATTTCAGTAACTTTATTAGATATTAAACTTTTCATTAACTAAATTTACAAAAGTTCGGTAACTGCGTATTCCAGTCTTAACGAAAAATAACTTTGTGAACTACTTCAATAGATTATTTAAGTAACCTTGAATATCATTACCTACAAAACATAGTATAAAACAAAGTCGGTTCCCGCTGTCTGTATGCAGATCTTTAAAACTACGCAAAGGATTTTGATGCGGTTTTCTTTAGTAAATAGCGTGATTCCAGAGGAAGGTTTATATGCATAATATAGTAGAGGAAGACTGATAGTTTTTGCCCTCGTGCGAAGCCGGGGCGGGTCCCTTTTTTATAATACGTAGTGCCTTATAGAGGTTTTTTGCAATTTACTCTAAATTTAGGGTTTGACGACCCAAACCAACTTCGAATTTAGGTTCAGCGCATTGAAATACATAAGAAGCATAATTAATGCATTTTTAGCCATTTTGGCTTTTTTTTATTTGTACTCAAAGTTAGGGGGGGGGGGTGTAAGGACCAAGCGAATCACAAATTCGGTGTTATCCAATACCTACAATACTAAAGCGGCTCGTCTCTTTCTTCTTTAATATTAAAAAAAATGCAAAATCCGAACGAGTGTTTCCTAAAACAACGCGTTCAAAGTTGTAGTAATTTTGATACTAGTCCATGCTACATCTTATGTAAAAGCACTTAAATGTTGCAAGCACGCTTGAAATTTACTCAAGATATTTGAACTGTAAAAGCCTAGCACAGAGCAAAGGTCTTGTCTTCAACGCTCTCTCGCGTTTGGATCAACGCCAAACGTCACGGGTACCTAAACTAATGTTTATGAACGAACGTTACAGACGATACACAAGTATCTAATTCACGCTGATCTCTAATGAAACTGTTTAATTAATTTCAACTGCATCACACTACAAGTAGTGTACGTGTCGACGTCTAATTGAAATAATTTATATTAAGTACTAGGGATTGTAATGACAGCGAGAAGTAAACTCGATTTCTATGAATCCGTACAAAGTTGCTATATATCTCACATAAGATTTGCTTATATGAAATATAATAAATAATTGAATAAACTTACTATAACAGTTGGAGCTATTTATAACTTAATACTATCAAAGAGAAATAAACAAAGAAGAAAGAAAGGATTTGTTAAAAAGAGGGGAAAGCTTAACGTTTTATTTTTATCTAGAAAAAATATTCAGAAATAATAAATAACAAAATAGAAAAAAACATATACTTATTAGGTACCTACAGCTTTTAAATTTTTTTTTTTTTGTTGTGTAAATACAATTTCAAAAATTCGTTATTGTTTAAAAGTAGACTTTTTTTCGTAGGTTACGCCAGCTCGTCTATTTTTTCAATAACAGAATTTTTACATTTTAGTTTTACGACGTGGGCTTTAACAAGCGTCTGCGATTAAACTTTGTAGTGTAATTTGATAAATCAAATCCTAAATAGTCTTGATCCATGCGTTCCTATTTCTTAAATGTAACGTCAAGCGTTTATATTGAGGAAACTATAAAATTGGGATAATCGTAAAAGCAAAGTTGGGCGCCGGCCAACCATACCGACAATGAAAAATAATTCGACATACGACGGGAGGAACGGAACTAGATCAAAACTTTTCAAGTTTATTGCTCGTAGTTATATTTGCTTCAATGAAGTCGGTTCATGCAAGGAAAAATTTGTACGGCTCTAGAGTATTATCACGTACTGTTCTGTTAGGAAACGATTCTGGAATATTCTACAAACACAATATATTCGACTACATCTAAACACATTTCAGATACGACTATAAATATATCTGAAATGATTATTATTAATATTCTGTCATACAACACACAACAACAACATTTGTATTGGCCATACAGATGTGTCGCGGTCTGGGTGTTTGTGCAGTCCTTGTGGGTCTCCCCACCGTGCCTCGGAGAGCACGTTAAGCCGTCGGTCCCGGTTGTTATCATGTACACCTGATAGCGATCGTTACTCATAATAGGAAATATATCCGCCAACCCGCATTGAAGCAGCGTGGTGGATTAAACTCTGATCCTTCTCCTACATGGGGAAGAGGCCTACGCCCAACAATGGGATATTACAGGCTGATTAGTAAATATTCTGTCATAGATCCCTATGTATTGAATAGAGAATGTGATCTTTGTTAGCTAAATCACACTCGTATTGAAAATAAAATTTTGTGCGTTTTGGCTTTGACAAAACCTTATTTTATCTCTATTGTTAAACTACTACATTTACTACTAAGAACTAGGTAGGTACTGTGTGTAGTTTTAAAATAATACCACTTCTAGCAACATATTGTACGAAGTAGAGAAAACCCAAATAACTCTATCAAAAGGTGATATAACGTCACGACAACCTCAAATATTTTATGCATACAAACAAAACAAGCCATACGCATATTTAAATGTATCTTTACCACTGTTTAAATAAATGGAACAAAATTAAAGAAAAAATATAAAAAACCGATCTATTAAACAAAATTATTCATGTCTACTAAGCTTATCACTCAATTAAACTAGAAAGTGTACGTCATGACGGACAAACAATCATTTAACAAATAGTGGAAACGATTTAGTGACAGCAATACGCCAGCGACAGTCGACCGGCGACGACTGTCCCAAATAAATTTCATCCGTTAAGAGGAAAGGGTACTGAATAGACTTTTGAAGAATAGGTATTTGAATATTTTGTTCCTGTCTCCACTGACTTTTACTGTAGGCCGCCCCGCACACCCGCCAACCCCGCACCGCTTTGTCTATGTGTAAGTGCCGTCGTGTTAGTGTGCGTGTAGCGCTTAGCGAATGCTATTTTTCTGTATTTTGCTTGTTTTATTTCATTAGCCCGTTGGCGCAGTTTGTTGTGGCCCTGCTTTCTGTTCCGCGGGTTGCGGGTTCGTTTCCTGCCCGAGCCTGGGTGTAATATTTGTATTTATATACATATTTATATGTGTATTATTTCTATGTATATTTATAAAAAATATTCATATATACATATAGTTATAGGAGTCGGCTGTTACCTGTAACACAAGCATTAAGTTGCTTACCATAGGAACAGACTAACCATATAAACATATTTAATAATTTTTTTCTGTTTCGTTCTTCTGTAACTCAGCTTACTTTTATTGGATTTCGTAAACTACTTAGTACTTATTATTTTGAATTATTGTTTGTTAATTCATTGGATTGTTATCTACATAACTGTATTTTGGTAAGTAATAATTAAAGAAAGAAAGAAAGAAAGACATTTATTTGTGACACATACACTGCTTACAGACACAATTACAATGAAAAATAAAAAAGTAAAATTAGAGTAAAAAATTTAAATAATTAATTTAAAAAAGTAAACTTTTCATCAGATAATCAGATAAAAAATAAAAATAAAAGAATAATAATAAATAATTATTGAAATACTTAGATATTTTATTTATGAACTAGCTGCTGCCCGCGACGTCGTCTGCGTGCGTTCACTGCTCGTTCCCCGTAGGTGATAGCGTGATAATATGTAGCCTATGTTCTGACCCGACTTCTTAATAATATTCGTGCCAAATTTGAAGTAAATCCATGCAGTACTTTTTGAGTTTATCCCGGACATACATACAGACAAACAGACAAACAGACAAAAATTCTAAAAACTATATTTTTGGCTTCGGTATCGATTGTAGATCACACCTTTTCTTTGTATTCTTTTAAAAAAATATTCAATGTACAGTTTTGACTTTCCTACCATTTTATTATATGTATAGATTAGGTATGTAATTACATGGTTGTGGTGTATGTAAGAATGGGTGTTGAGATACATACATATAGTGTACATGATAAATGTATTGTAGCCATACATACATAGTAATTAATATGTTTCTCTTAGTATAATAATAATAATATACTTTGTTGCACATTTAAATAAAGAACAAAATTTACATTACCTGCAATTATATAGTCACAAATTGTACAACCAGGCGATCTTATTGCTAATAATTGTGTTTGTTCGCAAACGAAAAAAAACCGACTTCAATTAAGTACATCGGCAAGTAATACGTAAGCAGACGAAAAAAATTAACAAACACACTAGTCACTACGATTTTTGAGGGTCCTCCTCGATTTCTCTGGGATCCCATCATCAGATCCTGGTTTCCTTATCATGGTACCTAAGTTGGGATATCTCCCTTCCAACAAAAAAAGAATTGTCAAAATCGGTTCATAAACGACGAATTTATGCCCTAAAATACATAAAAATAAAAAATATATATACGGTCGAAATGAGTAACCTCCTCCTTTATTGAAGTCGGTTGACTAATCCTCCAATTTTATGCGTCCGACTGCATATTATGTAGGTACGGTGTTGCATAAAATTTCAAAGGACTACCGTATTGATATTTTTAAGTGTACAGTGTAGTGTTAATAAAATTAAAAAAAAAAAAAACATCAAAATAAATGTGGAAGAACAAACTATAAATCAAAAGAAATAATAATTATTATTAAAAAAAAATTGAAACAACTGAACTCAGAATTAACAATAAAATAAAGATATTTAAAATAATAGTCACTAATAAAGGTGGCAGTGTGTCTCACAAAAAGATAAGTCCTCGGCTTCAGTTAGGGATAAACCCTAACACAGATTTTCAGGACCACCTATTGATTTTTTATTTAATTATTTTGTGGTTGATTAAGAATTTTTTACCGACGAAGAAAAACAGAGGAGGTTCTAAAGTCGCCACGTATATTTTTTTAATATTTGACCATGCATAACAGAGTAGTCCGAATTTGATTTAAAAAAAATATTGAAAGACTACGAAGTTACTGCTATTTTATTTTGTGGAGCCCTAAAGGAATCATTTACCAAAAAATTGGTAATTGTGTTTGCTCACAAACGAAAAAAAAAACGACTTAAATTACATCGACAAATAATACAGCGTAATAAGACGAAACAATAGTCAATACGCGCTATTAAAGATTACTCAAAAGGTTGTAATCAGATCTCAATCTAATTTAAACAAGACTAAATGACAAGTATTAGCTTTCGATTAAAATGAGAATTATCAAAATCGATAAACCAAGTAAGAAGTTATGCGGTATAATACAACGTAGGTCGACGAAAAAGTAGTCAAGTAAATACGCATTATTAGATTAGATATAACTCTAAAAGTACTTGTTAGATCTTCATTAAATTTAAATGGGACCACATGACACCTTTCAATTAAAACAAAATTGATCGAAATCGGTCCACCCAGTCAAAGTTCTGAGAACATACATTAAAAAAATACAGTCGAATTGAGAACCTCCTCCTTTTTTAAAACTCTTTACCTACTTGAACTGAATAAATCCTTATTTTGAAATTTTGTGTCTTTATTTAGTTAACCTACTTTTCCTAGTGTCTGTCCGTCAGTCTTTCTACAGTATCCTTCCTTTGCCTCTGTAATAAGACTACCGTTAGCCAAAATTATAGTCAAACCAAAAGCATAAACAACATAATATTATTTAAATTATTTACCATAATTATCATTTTTATTTGTTAGAGAAACCCTTCTTTAGCCCAGGTTTGCACAATGTTACAATGAACACCGCATCCAAATAAGGTTTTATTGTAGTTTATGAAAAGAGAGATTATTTAATTTTGTTTACACGAATTTTTGAAAATATCGACAAAATATTACATCACTAGTGTATCTATATAATTATCGACTATGAGGCATCACTTCGCTGGCGTGTATACGTACTGCTCTGACCCTTCCCTCCCCCAGACCTATCCCACAAACAGCAAGAAAGGGACAACTGAAGCTCAGACCACTTTAGGTAGATAATTATTGACCAAAACAGCATTTCGTATTAGACTGTTTTCTCCCCGAAACATGCCAATTTATTTTTTATTTTTTTTCACGTAAATAAACAAAGCCTTCAGCTATGCCGCTCTGTTCTCTTTTTTTTGTAAATATGAATTATTATTTTTTTATGAGTGTCTGAAAATGAACAAAAAATTAGGCAATATTTCTAGTTTTTGAAGACTCCTACTACCTAATATAATAAGAATATGAAAAAAAACAAAACGTAGGGGCATGGTCATGGCAGGTAAAAGTTTTATGTTGCAAAAATATTTGATCTAGTGTCATTATCCAGGGAGAAAACAGTCGAATACGTTTGTATGGAGAAAGAGCCGGTATCCTTTCCTCTTAAATACAAATCCATGAAGCTACATTAATCAATTCACAAATCACTGTTAATTATCGCGTTTGCCACCAACGAAATCGCAAACATTATATTTAACGATCCTTATGATATTTAGAACAGTTTATTGCTACATTAACTGTTTTGCCAACGACATTGATGGCATTGACATGCTTTTTCGTAGTTTTCCTTATAGTTTTATACTATCAATAAGCATCGCTACTTATGAAACTACTAACTTCTGCGCGCGACTTCGTCGGCGTGGACTCCGCTCCTATTGGTCTTAGCGTGATGATATATAGCCTATATATAGCCTTCCTCGATAAATGGACTATCTAACACTGAAAGAATTTTTCAAATCGGCCCAGTAGTTCCAGAGATCACCGCGTTCAAACAAACAAACAAACAAACAAACAAACAACCAAACAAACAAACTCTTCATTTATTTTTCATTAATTTATTTCTCTGGTTCTATCATTTAACTCTATGCAACACCGTTGATCTCTATCCGTATTATAAAGACAAAGACGGGACTTAGAGCTTAGATTATTTAAAACTTTTAAACCTCTGGTGAAGTTTCCATTGTGTACATTTTGTATTATAGGTACCTGTGTATAACAAATACAAGCCATATGAATTAATCGAGGTATGGAGGTACAATGAAGAGTAATCCAATTATTCTTCGTTAGTGTCGCTCCAAAAAATTCTTTTACCGTAGCACACATTTTAGACTTGGCAACACTACGTTATCTTCTATTATCCTTACTCGTGTTGTGAAGGAATGGTCTCCCCATGCTGGAATGCAACATCTTTTAGAACGTTTACGTGTCTTAGAGTTTTAAAGATATAAATAAGTTTTCTAATCCTGCCAAATAAAATTTCTATATAAGTATGCCAAGATAATATTTGGTCGCTAATTATGCCTAAATATTTGGTTGACTTTATTTTATCAATTGTAGGACACCTACATCAAGAAAAAAAAACTGTTTGAAAGGATTTATTACGTTTTAAACCTAATTAAGAAAACCACATGAAACAAAAATTCAATACAAATTGATAACTTAATAAACAGCTATGTTTATTAAAATCGTCAAACCCGATTTGGCCACAACGCGGAATTATTGAAATCAAATCAACGAATGTCAAAAAAAAGAAAATAATAAGGGGAAATCAGAAGTTGGGAAACAAACGCTCTGTTTATTTCGAAACGATTTTAAAAGATTTAAACTTGCAGCCCCAACCGCTGTACAACAGGGAGACGACCGTTCCAAACTGAATGCCTTAATTTAATACAAGTCAATTTGGGCCAATTTAATTTCGCGTCCATGCAGCAGGGTGGTTGTCAGCCGCGATGTTGATCCGGCACAAATACTGCACAGTGTTTTCATGTTTATTGCGAAACAATAACGTCTATTTTGGCACAGCCTATTTACACATACAAAAGCTGTGTTCATAACAGTTTTGTGTACTATTTGGTGCTAGATATATTAATATACCTGGCCTGTTTGCACTCCAGGCATCCCTTTAACCACATCTGTTTAGTGCTAATATTGATATACCTATTTTCACATTAGATGATGTTGCAAATAGTTAATTAATCGACGTGTATAAGGTGCAATTAATAATATCCAAGCAAACATTAATGAAACGATGTATTTTTTTAGTCATATATGAAAAAATTATCAAACCCTGTTTTTCTACTATCATGATAATAACGTAACGTATAAAAATATAAACAGTAAAAAAATTTACAAACTACTAACATTTTACTAAGTGTTAAAAACAACTTAAGTAGTAGGTAGGTATTCAACTTTGGGAAAACAATATTTTAGTTTGCATATTTATGATTATGACAGACAAACATTTATGCAGAAATGAAACAAGTTTATTTTAAGTAATATTTTATTCAAATGAATTAAATACGTCTGTATTAAACGACTAAACGAGGGATATCGATATTGTCAAAAAAACTGAAATAAAATGCCAAATATTTTATCATTATACAAATTTTAGAATTAGCTCCTAAGACTGACGTAATAAAAAACACGGCCTTTTCAGATTGTGTTCATTCTATTTTAGCATAGGTACATTGTATTTCAAGTTTCAAGTACATACCTATATGCAAATCGTAGGTAGGTACATAGCAGGTACAGCTAACATTACTTACATGTAGGTATACATAGATAATTATATATGTACGAGTCGTGATGGTTATTGTTTAAGTGATTAATAGTGGGGAGTTGTGTTTCAGTTAATAGCTTTTAGTAATTTATTAGATACAATTGTGTCACTAAGGGCACTTGATTATTATCAAAATTTCATAAGTTGTTCCTATAACTGAACTTATTTCAGTCATTTGTCATTGTACTAAATATCTAAAAACAAAATCATCTCACTATCTGAATTCATGTACTAAACATAATAGATTTATCATAATAAAAAAACGCCTTTTGTAATTATAAGTTATCATAAATATTTCAAATTAGAAGAAAATAATTGAAGCACTTTGACTCGAAGAAATGATCAATGAATATTAAAAATAGAAAATTAAATTGAAACCTACACTTTAATAAAAAATAAACCTCATCTTATTGGCGATCTCATTAAAATCAGGAAGAGACGACGTTTACCTCTCAGTTATGATTTCTTATAAATCTTTTTACTTACTTTCAATTCACTTTATAGGAATAGTAAAAAATAAAACTGCGACGGATTCAAAAAATAACAAATTATCTCTAACTAGCTTCTGCGCGCGACTTCGTCGGCGTAGACTCCGCTCCTATTGGTCTTAGCGTGATGATATATAGCCTATAGCCTCCCTCGATAAATGGGCTATCTAACACTGAAAGAATTTTTCAAATCGGACCAGATCCTGAGATTAGCGCGTTCAAACAAACAAACAAACTCTTCAGCTTTATTATATTAGTATAGATTCATTTATGTAAATACACTACTACTTATTATTTCCACCAAATAGAAAGATGTTTATAACCTTTTCGAATAAATTAGAGAATTGACCTTTAAAATGCATATTTAAACTTAATTTTAAAGTATGTTTTGATCAAAAACGAATCTTATATTTCATAACTCAACTTTTTTATTTCCTTTCAAAGTAAGTAAGTATATAATTTTATTTGGTTTATTCTACCTATTTTCTTACTGTGTATGCATATTACTATGGCAAACTTAACCTTAAACAGTAATTGCAATCAATTAACTTAAACAGTACTTGATTGTTTTATAGAGTGAAATTTTAAACAAATTATATTAAATATTTAGTGATAGTATTATTTCGGTATTTCCCTACGTGATAGAGTCAGAAATGAGGAGATCCGTAGGAGAACCAGGGTAACCGACAATGCTCGAAGGTTCGCACAGCTGAAGTGGCAATGGCCAGCGCACATAGCTCGAAGAACCGATGGCCGATGGGGCCGAAAGGTTCTAGAGTGGCGACGGCGTACCGGACGGACACCGCAGCGTTGGCAGGCCCCCCACGCGGTGGACAGACGATCTGGTCAGGGTCACGAGAAGCCGCTGGATGCGTGCTGCGCAGGACCGCTCGTCGTCAAAAACATTAGGGGAGGCTTATGCCCAGCAGTGGGCGTCCGTGAGCTGATATGATGATGATGTGTAGCAACTACAGATCCAACGTCTGCAAGGCTGACTCACACTAACTTCTTACGCATAGTCATTTCTCAATTATTTTTCTTTTCATATACTTAATAAATTATATAAAAACTACTGTTAGAAAATATTTGACTAATGATTATGTTTATTACGTTTCAATGGTAATTACAAAAGATATTTTGTCTTTTATTAGGGTTATAAAATTGAACATTTTAGCACATCAACACTAAATCCTAGTGTTAAAAAAATATTTTTAGTTATATCTTTAAAAGAAATGAATGGGTCAGTTAATTTTTAATCCGATTATCAAAAACGCATTGTCTAAAAACTGGCTTCTTCATCGTTAGACATAATAAAAAATTGTCAAAAACGCATTGTCTAAAAACTGGGTTTTTTATCGTTAGACCTAATAAAAAAAGAAAAAAAAAACAAATTTACTCATATCTTTAGCGATAATTTTACACAAAAGACGATAAAAGATTTCTTTCGGACATACTGGTGAGTTGGTAACATTAATTTTATCGTCTGAAGATACGTCCGGTTTCTCAGCCATGTTTCGTATTAATAGATAAACGTAAATAAATATCATATTACTAGCGGAAATATTGATGATGAAGATACTAAATAATATCATATTACCACATTTCATCTATACTAATATAATAAAGCTGAAGAGTTTGTTTGTTTGTTTGTTTGTTTGTTTGTTTGTTTGTTTGTTTGAACGCGCTAATCTCAGGATCTACTGGACCGATTTGAAAAATTCTTTCAGTGTTAGATAGTCCATTTATCGAGGAAGGCTATAGGCTATATATCATCACGCTAAGACCAATAGGAGAGTAGCACTAATGAAGAATGTTTCAAAATCGGGTGGTCCTATTCCACGGGGACGAAGTCGCGCGCACAAGCTAGTATTATTTAAATTGAGATACCTAAACTGATTTGACTTTTTGATTAATCTCTCCTTTGTAATAATAATTTAAGTTTACGAATTAAGAATTAATTATTATAGAAATCATTAGTTCTATAAATGATTACTTTTATTTCAAATATCAACAAGAACAAAAAACAAAATCTTTGAAAAGAGTTAGACCAACACTTAACTAACTAGTAACATATACAAATGTCAAACTAATTCATTACACTCTTTTAAAACTCATCTGGACACTTAAGGCGAGATATATTATGTTGCCTCATTCATTTTTAGGGTTCCGTACCCAAAGGGTAAAAACGGGACCCTATTACTAAGACTTCGCAGTCTGTCCGTTCGTTCGTCCGTCCGTCTGTCTGTCACCAGGCTGTATCTCAAGAACTGCGTTAGCTAGGCACTTGAAATTTTTACAAATTATTTATTTCTTTTGCCGCTATAAAAGCAAATACTAAAAACAAAATAAAATAAATATTTAAGGGGTCTTCCATACAACAAACGCGATTTTTGCTTGATATCAATAAATGGTAACAGTCAGGCACTTGAAATATTCACAAAATACTTAATTGTATTATTACTTTAATAATAAATAATAAAATTAAAATAAAAAAATATTTAGACAAAAAAAAGTTTGTCTAAATATTTTACCTAAAGCCCGGTCGCGGAATAGAAAGGTGAAGTGACCCCGTATCATGTGAGCGCAACCGCAATATGTTTATACGCGAGCGACAAAGACAAAAGATGACAGGTCGGTGTACGAATTTCTTTCTATTCCGCGACCGGACTTTAGTCAATGGTACGGAACGCTTCGTGAGCGAGTCCGACTCGCACATAGCTCGTTTTTTATTTATTTACAATACAATATCCACGAGCTTATAATTGACCATGCCTTGTTGCCTCATGTTTGGCAACGTGTGGTATTAACTCAGTCATCTATATTTTTGCTACATAATGTATTTATGAACGAAATATTAAATAATGCTTTTATCGTTTATCTGCCTTTTTTCTGTATTTACTTTCAAAACTAAAATTAAATAGGTAATTGATGTGTCTATTTCTAAAAATAATGTGGTGGTGTTGTTAAAGGAACAGTTGTAAATTGATTTCATTTCGCTTCGGTTTTCACTGATGTATCTGAGAATTAGAGGAGAAATCTTTGAGACTGTAGTCATATTGAGAAGGAAATTGTGGCTTAAAGCCTAAGCATTAACCAACCAGCACTTGAGAAGTAATTTTCGCCCAATTAGACGGCTGAATACGCTTCGTCCGCGTCACTGAACAAGGAGATTGCTTCCCTTCCACCTTTATTCTTATGAATCACCCTCTAGACGTAAAGACTATAGGAAGTTTTTTGAACTGCTTTTATTTTTATACTTGAAAGGGTAAAAGCTATTATTTGATAATTATAATCGTCTCAATATTAAAACATTTTAATATTCGATCAAATATTTAAAAAAAAAACCTAATAAATATCATAGACTAAACATCCGTTGAAATTCCAAATCCACCCTTGTTTATTAAAATTAGTTGACTGTTTATCCATGAATATGGAATATAAAGATCAGGATTAACTTCGCGTTTACAATATTATTAAAAGCGATAACTCTAGAAATCAACGTGCGTCTCCGAGGCCCACGCAAAACAGATATTTCGCTGTATCTTTTTAACCGACGCGTTTCAAAGCTTGTGTTTCCGGGACAATTCTTTCATCGGTCAACAAGTCTGAAAGCTGCTGTTCAGTAAGTACCATAGTTTACTTGCTATAACCACGCTTTGCGCCTGAGAGGTGCATGACTGCCTTTTGTGTAACTTTTGTGATTTTGTTTTTTGTTACTTGTCACGTACGTTCAGGTTTATGTGTAATTAATATATTATTAAATTATAGTCCATAATGTTAATGGTTTTAAGGAACGTTTTAAAATCTAAGGTCAAACAAACGAAATTTTCTGAAGATTTTTCTAATAGCCGTACTCATGCCGTTGGTAAAGCTACGTTCTATTTCGATGGATGGATCTATAACGCTAGAATTATACAAGCAAAACCTTAAAATTTGGTTAATGTGTCGTTTTAATATGATGAAGATGGTACAAACCCTTTTTGATAAACCTGAGAATACAATTGACACATTATTTTGATCAGATGGGTTCTTTGCTGTCTTGGTGTAAAAAGACTAATTAGATAGATGATAGATGACCAATAATAATGTTTTATAGTATTTTGAATATGCCTTCAACCTGTATCATCTCACTGCTGGGCACAGGCTTCTTTCTCCACGTAGGAGAAAGATTTTAGCTTAATCCACCACGCTGCTCACTGCGTAACGGTAGTAACGGTCGCTATCAGGTATTTATCATAACAACCGGGTCCGACATCCTAACGTGCTTTCCGATGCACGGTGGGGTGACCCACAAGGACAGACATCTAAACCGGAAAGTAATATTTAGACAAATACAAATATCCATCCCGAATGGAATTCGAACCCGCAAACCGTCGGTGTTTTAGGCGACTACTCGCACCACTACACCAGAGCGGTAAATGATTTTGAATATAGCTTTCGTCAATTCTTATAAAATAATTTACACTCATTGTTTTTTTTTTAACTCTTTAACACAACCCCCTACTATAAATATAATTTTTTCTATTTTGTAAATTAATAATTTTATTTTAATTTATAAGTATATCGGTATTCGGTATTAAAAATCGTGAGCCTATCAAGCGCATCGTTATCTATTCCGTACTAAAAATAAAGTCTTCTATTCCAATTTTCATTTTTCTAGGGTTAAGAAAGTTACTTAATATTCATTTACTGTTAACGATTTCGGTCATTATTTCTTAGAAGTTTTAAGGACTGAATAATGTATCCAATTATTCGGACTAAAATAATTCCTAGAAATGATAATGAGAGGAGAAATCAAATACTATTTGAATATCACATTACATTAACGTTGTTAATGTAAAGATAAGTCAATAGCCAACTCGTTTCGTACGTAATTAAATAAGTTTCGAAACGACCCATTTATCCAACCCATTTGTCATTGCTACTGTTTTTACTGTGGATTTAGTTTTTTTTTCTGTTTCACGACTATCGGCGACGGCACGCAGCAGCTGTTCAGATTAATTTTATCTAACTTTAAAACGCTAGGGATTTTTTCGTAGCTATAATTACATACGAGACGAAACGACTGCACTCTTGATGTCGTATTAAAATGAAATTGTTGGCAACAGCCCGGGAAAGGGTAAATGTTATGAGTACCTACGAAATAAGGTTTATGGTGCGCTATGTCTGAAGTGCCACAGTTCAAATAAAACTAAGCTACATCCTCTTAAATTTTAATTTAGTCATAATTATGTATACGGTATTTTGAAATATTTTCAATTTTATTAGGAGCGTTCCTAACAAAATTGAAAATTAAATATAGGTATGTATACAAGTCGATCTTAAAAGTATATTTAGTAATACCAGCAACATAGTAACTTTAAGAAAAAAACTTCAATATTTCGAAGTAATTTATATGTAGTAAAGCGTATGAAAGTTACATGTACTAATAAATTATAATCAATTTATAAATTTTAACTTCGAAATACTCGTAGCTTTTGTATGTCATCTTTTTGTTTTTGTTACTTTTGTCTGAACGTTAAATTAGAATTATAATTGAAAACAAATAAACAACACAAAGAAAAGGTCTTCTGAATTTATTCGAATATAATACAATGTTTTATACAAGTACAAAATGCGTCAAAAGGTTAATGTAAATAGAAATATTATTTTGCTATCCTTTTTTACTTCTAGTTGCTCTTATATCGTGAGTATCTTGTAAACAAGAATATATCATTGGTATCAGGATTCAATCACGAAAACTGTTTAACGTAAGTTTGAATCTACAATATTATACTGATACCGTAACTAATGTAACCGTAATTTAACTTATTAATGTTTTCGAATCTGCAAAGCAACAGTGGAATAAAGCCTACAAAAAAAACACAGTGTAATTTTTAAAAAACAAATTAAACTGATAAGGAAATTTAATCTTGATAAAAATATTTTATTTCTTTTAAAGATCAATCAGAAATTTTATAATATGTATCTTATAAAATTACCTTACCTTAAATAAAGTTATGAGTAAGAGTTAATTTCTTTTTTAATTTGACAATCTTTTATCAAACATTATACATATTTACAATTCACAACTTAAGAACTAAATATTTACAGATAGTTTTGGTACAAATCATAAAGAGTTAATTTATATATTAGATACGTGTTAGTAAATAAGACTGGAGATTTAAGAATATAAACGTTAAAAGTAGGAAATAGTCTTTCTCTTATTCATAGATATCAAGTTCTAAAAACTTTATAGCAAATTTTAGACGTACTTTTTTAGAATAGCCTCAAAGCTGCAGTGGAATTTCCATTTGTGGTCCCTTTCTCGGAAGACTCAGCTTCGCAGCCAATAAGACCAGAAAAGTTCGTCAACTAACGTACATTGATACGGATCGATTAGTTGGTACCTATATTTTAGTTGTGTTATTTATTGATAGTGCCAATTTATCTGGGTCGTAGTAAAATTATTTTTAAGTTTTTTTTTTTTTGGTAAATGTAACATTTATAAAATTGTTTTTAATCCAAATAACATTCAAGGAATATAAAATAATCATATTTAGGAAAATACATTTAAACTTGTGCTGATTAATTTAGTTATATAGTTAGATAGTTATCATCATATCATATAAGTGTCATCATTTTCATCACTTTAGTCACCACGCTGGGCAGGCGGACCATAGGGCTGGCTTTGTCGCACCGAAGACGCTGCTGTCCGTCATCGGCCTGTTTATTTCAAAGCCAGCAGTTAGATGGTCTATCCTGCCATCGGTCGGTTTTTTAAGTTCAAACGTGGTAGTGGAACTGTGTTATCCCTTAGTCACCCCCTCTCTTCCCGTGGGTGTCGTACCACGGGAAGAGAGGGGGTGGCTATATTCTTTACTACCGTAACCACACAACAGTGTATTAAGTGTGTGTACTAATGTCTAATAATGAAATTCCATGACTCAATTTTACGTACTCTACTGACACATTGCGTTTATGTGTGCCAAATATCCTAAACAGTCCTAAAATATCTATGACTACAATTCAAACTGAAATTTCCAAACTTTACGTACATTTATACTTATAAATTTATATTATCGAACGCTAGCGAATATTAGCGCGAACAAATAAAAAACATATTATGTCAACAAAAGTCATCATATTATAATAAATTGGTAATTTAACCCGTAATACATTTAAATGTCAAAAAAGTAAACACGTCCAAAAATTTAAATATGAATTATTCGTCTTAATATTTCAAAGTAATTGAAAGGATGACGAGAGCAACGTTACCTCCCCACGTTTCTAATCAAAACTCGCGAAGAGTGATGACTAGCGTTCTCACAAACACAATTTCAGTTGGTACTTTGAATCGTAAAAATGAGGCGAAGTGCTCTGTGAGTGACGTTTCTGTCAACAAAGAACGCTTTTAGTATACTTAGATGTTTGATCGAAAGCCAACTACTATCCGCGCGGTTTAATTGCTAACAGGCGGTAATCAGGGTTATCCACAATAACAAGATCATTGAAAGTTGGTTACAATCCAAACATTGAAATTTTTCACAGCTTTTTGAATTATGATACGCAAACAAAAAGAAGAAAAGAAACAATGATTTAAAAAAAATTGCGTGCGTAGTTGCGTGCATAGTACACGTCAGAAGTGAAACTTCTTTAGAAACTAATTCAAAAAAAAGTAATTCAAAAAAACGAATTTAAAATACAAAAAAAAAACTAATTGAAAAAAAAAGCCAACGTCACGCGGTGTTCCCAGGCGGTCACCCATCCAAGTACTGACCGTGCCTGACGCTACCGCGTTACTGGTCGCTCAAATTTTACCCCTCATGCGCCTAAAGAAATTTCGCTTCAAAAAAAACATCATGGGAAAAAATACATCATATTAATTGGGGTCTTTAAATCGAGACAAGTGAGTGGTTAGAGGTTATACATTATATTGCAACAGCCTAAATACCTACAGCATCGTTACTGTTTTATTTTAAATAATTTTCTTTACTGAGGGGTAAAATCCTTTCCTCGCAATGGTTTTTTTACAGTTTAGTCTATTGTGGTCGCAGTTATAACTAACAATAAATTAGAAAAATCCAACTAAAAGTGATAGGTGCTAGTCAGCTGTAACACTAATGTCTTTTGTCAACTCGGAGGATAGGACGAAAATCTTTCGCATGCCTTTACCTTTGTTATGTCAACCTAAAGAGGCTGCTTATTCCGTAGCGATAAAGAACTTCAAAGTGTAGTTTCATTAAAGTACTTTCTATTGTTTTCTGTCCTTCTTTTTTTATGTAACTAGGTTGGCAAACAAGCGTACGGCTCACCTTATGGTAAGACCGTAGCCTATAGACGCCTGCAACACCTGAAGCATCGCAAGCGCGTTGCCGACCCTATCCCCAAATCCCCCCAGGAGCTCTGGTCACCTTAGGTACTCACCAACAGGAACACAATACTGCTTGAAAACAGTATTATTTAGCTGTGGTCTTCTGTAAGGACGAGGTACTACCCCAGTCAGGCTGCTCCATATTTTGAGCAGGACATTTCCTGCTGTGCCCTACCTCAGTTTCTTCTCCTTTTTTATATATACGTTTTTGTGTTTGATTCAAATAATTAACTGCATTAATATCTATTATAACGGAAATAAACTTGTAATTTATACCCAACTTCAACAGTACAGAAACTACTATTACACTATATTTATCAAAATACGAAACCTAGTAAGTCAAAATCATGCTACAAGGCCCAACTACTTTTTGCATGCCATTTTCTCCTTTGTTTCATTTACTATGTATTGAACATAATATTTAATAGGTTTCATGTAATGTATAAGTGATGAACGTGAATAGGATAGCTATTAATATACTTACAGTACTTCTGATTTGTTATTACAAACGCATTGGAACTTCCTGAGAAACGATAGAAAAATCCATCAGTAAAAACACAGTCAATGAACAAATATTTGTACGAATATAAACATCCACTATTAATAGAAATCAAAATCATGATCTTCAGCTTTAATAAAACTTTCTTCACCACTATATCAAAACATTTTTCAAACATATGTGCATATTCAAAATTTATCTATTTACTCGAAGCCATGTGATATTAATACGAAATCTATTCCTCTTGCGCTTAGAGTCCTAGTTTATTTAGTATTTATAATCAACGTCAATATTTTCAGTTGCATTATGTACAGTGTAGCTCTAATGACACAAAACCTTTACTAAAAAATACTACGTTCTTGTTTTGTGGGTCAGAGGAATCGAAAGAACCCTATAAAAATATTTTTCATTTTTTATAGAAATGTATATACTAGAAAAAAGTAAACTTAAAGTTAGAAATTAAATAATGCGCTGTCCATATCTATGTGTAAATAGATTTAAAAATTGTATCGAGTACATTGGAGTTATGCAGCCTGGAGCGTAGGAATAATGATCAGACCGTTGCGTTGCCAAGTCGTAAACATCGAACACTAACATCCTCTTACATTACGCAAATTATAGTTTTAGGTATATTATTGAGACCATAAACATTATTATGACCTAACGCCTGAATAATGTCTTTTTTATGAAAAACAGGAGTTCTCTAAGCTCACAAAAGTGACAGACGATCATACAGAATAGCATATAGAATACTAATCTTAATAATGTATCAAAAGAACAAAACTAAATGTGTGCACTAAGGCAAAATATACCTACTTGTATTTTATAACATTATATTCTAAAACTAACTGTGCCCGCGACTTCGTCCGCGTGGAATTAAAAAAAAATTGTTCAGTTCGCAGTTAAAAAATAAATAAATTTCTAAAATAAAAGTAGCCTAAGCCTTATTCCATTAGCTATCTGCCAGTGTGGGTCCCGTCAAAATCGGTCCAGCCGTTTAAGATTATTTTGGTACCTATATGTATCGTGTATATGCATTTAGTAAAAAGCGGTTATTTTAATATTACAAACAGACACTCAAATTTTATTTATTTTTATACATACAGATAAATCCCAAAAGACGTGAAAAATAATTGGACTAGCCAATGAACACATTAAACGTCTAATTCCCGAGAAAAAGCTCGATGTCCGTTAAGAAATCTAACAAGCAACAAAACCAAGTAGGTTGCAGACTCCAACGAATCTTGTGTCGAGTTCAGGCCAGAGTAATCCTCTTAACAACGAGCTGAGTACTTATTGCCGTGACTCGCGCGACGTATTAACAAGTGCACATTAAGTTTTTAAACGCGTTTTAAAGGATTAGCTTTGGAACATGTACCTATCACTGCACCAAAACTATTAAATAACATGATATAAATTGTAATAGTGGTAAATCATATTTAAAAAATATGTAATCCAAATGCACTTAAGCGTGAACTGTAAGATGGTTTATAACTAGACAAACGTTCACTAAATCATTCTTTAGAATGACATCTTAAAGACTTCTTGAATTTTTTTTAACGATTCTGCAGTACCTATTACTATTACGGCATTGTGTTACATTTACATTACATTGAGTTGCTTTCGAATTATAATTAGATTAGATATTATTTAATAAGAAGTATTGAAGTCAGTAGTTAAATAACTGGTAATAGGTCGTCAATTAATCACTTGAGAATCGAAAGGAGGGGGAGAGGAGAGTAATGCGAGATTTCTAAAAGTCTATCTAGAAATTTGTATAACGGTGTTTAATTTTTTAAAATTTAATCAGCTTAATAATAATATAATATTTTGAACATTTCAATATAAAATATGTTGCAGATACGTTTTTGGGCAATGGGGCGCCAAGGAGTCTAAAACCTCACCACATATCACCAAGGGGTAGTGACTCAAAAGTTATTAAAAACATCACGTAAATGAAAGAACTCCTAAATGAAAAATAACACGTTTCTACTACATAACCATATAATTATGTATACAATAATATAATCACATAACATATTATGAAAGGCTAAAACTTTTGTATTAGAACCGTATTTGCGTTTTAGATATTTTGACGTATAAACAAATTTTGAACGCAGTTTTCATAACGCCATTCAAACAGGATTCTGGATGCAATCCACTAACGTCATACGTGGAACGAGCTACATATTCAGACATACCAACTGTATGTGCAAAGCGGCGTGTGATATATCCCACGTCATGGCTTATTAATAACATTCACAATACTATCTCAGCTAAATGAGATTTTGTGCGAAAATAAGGCAAACAATAGTATAAATATATTTATGACGCGGGTTTATTTCAACAATTATGAATAGAGAACTATATAAGTCGTGAAGTTGTTTCTTGTAAATTCAGTTCATTTTCGACTAACTTGATTACATACTTGCTGGAACAAATATTTTTACGATAAAAACGTTATTGACACTACGTCAATATCAAAAATATAGGATAAACTAATTTGTCTTAGTCCGAGCTAAATCTTAATTCTATTAAGTAAAATGACAGGGGAAACACGTCCGAACAAGATACTTGCTACAACCTCGCTGTGATTCCAATATTACTTCTGCATTGTTTGAACGGGCTTAGGGTGCAAGGAAGGCATACTGACATCCTACAGCCCGCAAATAATTTCAAGAATCTATTAGTTACTTCAAAAACTTACTTCAACGTATTTGCCGAGCCCGTATGTACGAGTATTGTGATAGCTGCCTGCGGCAAGCGTATGATTTTTACATATTGTCTTTACATTAATTTTGAGTTCGTTCTCTACACAATAGAATTAAATATTGCTCTTTAACTATTTTGTTTTTAAATATACTTTAGTTGACAAGTTATTAAAACATAATTTTGCTAAAGCTAAAACAGCAATGGAAACGATACGACGACCAATACGACGATACGACTATAGAACGCAATTGTGACGATGAGGTTTTTGTATTTTATTTATTTTACTAAAAACAAACAACAAAAATATGTTCGCAATTTTTTTATTACAATGGAGGTAAGAAAACACCAAAAGTAACTTATTTTCACATCTACCGCAAGAAATTGAAATGCATGCAATTTTTACCCAGCGTGAGACGAGTATATTTTGCATCGCAGGGTTTAATAGCCGGGGCTACAAAACAAATTACTACAACAATTGTTTGTTCGGAAACGAAAACATCGACTAGTAATATACATCGTAGGTAGAAGAAAAATAGTCAAGTAAATACGCGTTCTAATAGTTTCTTAAAAAAAAACAGTGGTCAGATCTCGAAATTTAAATCGGACCACAAGATAAACATCAGCTTTCGATTAAAAGAAGAATCATCAAAATTGCTACACCAAGTAAAAAGCTATGAGGTATTAAATTACAACGTAGGTCGACGAAAAAATAGTACCTAAGTACTAAGTAAATACGTATTATTAGATCAAGCTCGAAAAGTACTCATCAGAACTCGATTAAAATTAAATGAGACCTCATGACAATTACCCTATTTTTTTCTTAAAAAAGAATCATCGAAATCAGTCCACACAGTAAAAGGCTCTGAGGTATTAACATACATTTAAAAAATACTGTCCAGAAGCTCCTCCTTTTTTGAAGTTGGTTAAAAAAGTGTCATATACTTGAATAACTAAAATTAATGTTTTTGATGGGTGAATATGCTCTTTTACTAAAATAAAAATATTTCTAAACTTTATTTCTGAACATATTTCTAAACTTGTAAAAAATAAATCAGTCTTATCTTTGCCTTTGAGCTAATAGTAGGTATGTTTGAAACTTGAACTTAAAGCAAGGCTCTATCTTCTATCAGCTCTATGTGCTACTAGTAGTATGCAAGAGGACATTTGTGTTTTAGATAGAATCTACAACTAACTAACGAGACTATACTGAATATAAATTCCAATTAATTTGTTAAAAGTTAAAAAAAAAAAAACTATACTGTTGAAATATTTTTTGTTAATACATGAAACATCAAAATTAATTCATTTAAGTAAATATAAATTTTTATAATCTTCACTTTTAATAGCGTATAACCTAACCACAAATATTTTTATTTTTTTATTTTACCTTGAACTACCGCTCAACATTATTACTACGCAAGCATTGCGTCAAGCTTCTGTGCTGGTATACTGTCGCCAATTATTATATCGGTTAGCTAACGAGATCTCTAATGTCTGCACAGCTAAATACGGCAATTAAATGAATACTCAACCTACATGAAACAAAACACTACCTTGCGTAACATCACTATTGACATACATTTTTTCTTTATATTTGACGAATACAAAAATTAAGCTATGTATCTTTACAATTCTGGGTAAAAGAATTAACAAAAAAAATAGGTTTTATATGCATTTAAAGAACGAATGACACTCGTATTTATGTAAACAACATCAAAGTTTACACATTACTACACAGTGTGAAAAGCAGGTCTTGAAACAATTCTTCAACTAACTCAAACCAAGTTGTAGCACCTCGCTAACTGCTTCGTGAATTCTCACAACTTTTAGCTTTTCTGTTAAAATTTCGACTTATTTACGGTTTAACTACTTTGCGCTGACTTTACAATGATCTATTTTTATTTGTTGATTAAAAACTATTAAGACAGCACTAAGACAGACCGACAAGAAATATAAAAATAATAATAAAAAATATGTTGTATTCGACTTTATCCTGGTAGAGTTATAGTATTATTGATATTGATTTTTACAGATACTGCCTTAAGGTTCAACATTTCAGCGAAGTAAAAAATATGCGAATGGAGGGTACAAAAGTTTGTAAGTGAATATCAGTGAATATCTAAAGGAAGTATGAAACAATTGTTATTTGCTACTTCACCTCAATTTAAGTCATTCTATAAATATTCAATTGCCAATAATCGTATGCAAGGAATAAACAAAAAGTTCATTTAATTTTTTTTTTTATTTAACAGCATTCAAAATAAAATTTGAGCATAAATTCCATTTTCATCCAACCCCGACAACGCAAACTGTTTGAAAGAATGTCGTGAAGTTGGGCATCCGAAAGTTAAATGAAAAAGTTTCGTATTCAAATTAACAACTCGAATGGAGGTACGTTAAAATATACAGCGCTGTCGCCAAAAATTGCTAGTCATACAAGGTACACTAAATTTATTAGGTACTGAGACACTTTCTAACAATGTATTTTCTAATTTAACTGTCACTCTTAAATCAGTAATTTAGTTTATGCAAAGACAACCTGCCACTAATGGCAATATTATACCCATACTGTAAGAAACATATTGTGGTAATAACCACAAGTAGGTTGCGGGTGCTCTCAATAGAGGAAGTTAAGATTGTTAAGAAATTTTTGAAGAGTAAAGAATTTAACTTCGGTTCTTTCACTGGCAGTATGAAATAGTAAAATGTAGTTACTTCATGCGGATTTTCGATTCTAATCAATCCTGCCAAATATGAGTAATATGTAAATAACTACCTAACTACTAAGTTCTACTACAATATCAGCATAATCTTACCCTGTCGTAAGCTCCAAGAAAATCCAGGTGAGAGTTGGCTGCCCTAATAGTGATTTGAAACTCGATTCTCGCAGAGTACCTAATGACACGAGAGCAAAATAAAATTCTTCTAATAAAATCCCATAGTAATAATATTTGCGCAGTATTCATTGACACGCACACGATAAAAAGTTTATTTGTATTAACCTATTCAGTTTTATTCAGACATGGTCAATTTTATTCCTCGTTTTTTTTAGGGTTCCGTACCCAAAGGGTAAAAACGGGACCCTATTACTAAGACTTCGCTGTCCATCCGTCCGTCCGTCCGTCTGTCACCAGGTTGTATCTCAAGAACGGCGATAGCTAGACAGTTGAAATTTTCACAAATTATGTATTTCTGTTGCCGCTACAACAACAAATACTAAAAACAAAATAAAATAAACATTTAAGGGGGGCGATAGTTATTTTTGTTTTTTATTAGTCTAAATCGCCATCTATCAGAAATTAGGAAAACTTCGTCAATAGACTAATAATAGTTTTCTAATAGCATGATAGATGGCGTCACAATTAAATAAATATTTTACAGAATAAATATTTTATAGAAAATTTACTTATATTTAGTTTAGTCAATGGTACGGAACCCTTCGTGCGCGAGTCCGACTCGCACTTGGCCGATTTTTTAAAAGTCGTTAGTTAGTATATATTTATTTTGTGGTAGAGATTTGGTGCAAACTTCTTTTTCGTTTTTGCTTGGCTGTCGTTTTGGACAGCCTAAACAAAGAATCTGTAACAATCTATTAAGGCAAATTGAAATAGGGGCAGATGAAACCTGACAAAATGTTAATCTTAGTGAAACCTGACGAAACGCTAGTCTTAATGAAAAGAAATGCTATGTGATAAAGAAGATAAGAATATTTAGGACAATTTATATGGTCACGGGAGGACTCCTTCCAAAAAGTTGTGTCTTTACGATTGTTTAAGCATGTACGGGTGTTTAAAGACAGTTTTTAGAAAATATACCTACCCATTGAAAGTAATATAAGCCTAAGGATATTTTTACACATTACGAGGCTCATTTTGATCGTCAAATACATGTTTTTTGTTACTTATAAAAATGAAAGAGGTGTAATTCTTAAAATAAAACACTTAATAGTCTGTACCTCTTCAAGCTAACGAATATTTTTATATCTAGCAAAATAAATTAAGGGAACGCTTGTCGCTATCAGTCACACAATGAAGGTGCGCCCTTAATCCATGAAAAAAGCGGAAAAGTTTTAACTGGACCCGAGCAATCACGACTTTGAAAAATTGTTCCCGTAATTAAAATTCGAGTTTCACAAAGTTTGGACTTGTGTTAGCAAACAGCTATCTAAAAAGTTTTGACAACAAAATGTCTTAAACATAATTTATTTACAATCAGCCCTGACTATTTTGAACGACATTTGATTAACGGTGTACCCGATTTCTTTAAAATTAAATTAAAAGTGGAAAATTTTTCTTTTTATTATGGAACATTAAAAATTTGAAGGCTGGTAAACATTTCATCTGATTTACTTTTTGTTACCTGTTCTGGTTACTTGAACTACATTGTTTTTTGTTTCTTCATCTGGAAGGAATTAAGAAGTCAAAATAACAACCAATCAAATAGACTATTACTAAATATGATTAATTAATCCCTATGAGGAGGTAATCTTTAAGAAGAGAAGGAGACGTTTAGAGGATGGACAAATAGGGCACAGAAACGAACGAGGAGAATAGAGAGAGATGTAGCGATAGCTGGAGTTAAAAAAAAAGAATCGAAGCAAGATTTTTTTTTCAATATGTGTATAATATGTAAAACAAATTGTCATGTCAAGTAATGTTTTTCATTAGTATAATTTGTAAATAGACTCAGCCTCAGCAATCCTTATGGGGACGCATTTCATTTGAAGGTCAGCCTTACACTAAGCTATTTCCGAAGCGGTTGTAGACATCCGGGCACAGTTTCCTGTTTGGCGAACCAAGTCAGAATATAAATGTACCAAATCCAATCTTTTAAGTTAAAATGAAATCTCGGCTTTATACAAAACAGTTTAAATGAATAGTGACGTTTGTATCTAGAAATAAAAAACCTCCATTGGAAAATACATAAAAAGTTTTTTATTCGCTTATATAAGTAAAATTTTGTTTAAAATATATGGAAAGGATATAATATAATTGGGTGTGCTGGAAGAAATCTCTTATAGGGATAAGCACACCCATTATACGTGACTCTCCATGACAAATATATTATGTAAGCATATAGTTTTGTACATATAATAAATTGTTAAATAAATAAAATGCTTAAACTTATTAGTTAAATTAGTAGATTTCTATAGATTGTGCTACGAAAAAGTATTAACGACAAAACTGTGCATGTATAACGAAAGCTAAAAGTAAATTAAATTATTTCTTGTAAATATATATATCTATATCATAGTCTAAAATATCAACGAATGTAGCTCATATATTATTATTATACTCTTTGAAATGTATTTGAATAGTGTTTATTTTGGGTAACTGAAGCAAAATGGCATGCAATGGATCATTTCAACAATGACACATTCAGAAATAGCTGCGTTTAATTAGTAACGTAACGATGTTAGTGACGTATTTATTGTAATAAAATAGTATAAAAATAAAGTCCTTTTATATGTAAAAATATGTCAATGCAATATTTCGTAGTAGTCAATAGCCCAACATTGTTTTTATATATACGTCATCATCATCATCATCTACCTGCCCTTATCCTATTCATATAGGGTCGGCACAACATGTTCTCCTCTTCCTCAGACTCATGTTGTAAGCACAGACTACTAAGAGAACAAGTTGTTGTAAGTGATTTGGCATGTTATTTTTTACGACCGGCCGCCTGTCTGACGTCAACCCTCCTTGGGAATGCACAGTATAATACAGAAAATCAATAATGAGATATGTTAATACATATATAAAGCCTGACAAAACACCCTACAGGGTATGTATAGGTAACTATACAAGCTACAAGGTAATACCATTCGTAAGGTAAATTTTATATTTAAGCATGTCTGAGAACATTATCATTACCTGTGGAAAATGAATATAAATAATTTTTATGGAAATACTAACGTTGTCTTCAAATAATTCATAAAAAAATACTTCAGATGAAGAAAGAAGAAAAATTCAGTCAGTAAAGTAAAAATATAATAATATAAACGCCTAACAATCACTACTAGGATTTCCTCCTAGGACAGTTCCAGAAACAAACACAATACACAAGCAAAAACGCTCTGACCATGACAAACAATTATCTGGCCTAAACAAATGTTTACCATGACCGGGGATCTGAACCTGTGACCACTGCTGTACCAACGCGTCTAAGTATGAATTCTGGCTATTTATAACTAAGATTAAATTAATTATTGCTATGTATTTTATTAAAATTTTAATACGAGAGTCGTTAATCTTGTCAGCTAAGTATATGCTAACAAGTTAAATAAGCGCCATCTACTTAAGTTTAAGTAACAGTTGGTATGATGCGAACATTTAATTACACGTCGTTGACAAAGTTGGCTGCTTTTAAGTGATTCACATAAAATTCTGTATCATACATATATGTGTGTGTATAACTATACATACATATTTAACCGCTACTGCTACATACTATACTGTGCCTAAATATCTTAACAATTTTTACAAGAATACATTTTGTAAAGTAATAGACAATTTCTAGAAGAAATAGCTAATTAGCCATAACACCACGGTGGTGTTATGGCTAATTAGCTAGTGGTGTGCACCACGGTTATGTAGTACGTACAATGGGTGATGTCACCACCCATTGTACGTACTACATAACAACTCGAATGTTTATGCTTTTTATAGTGTACTAGCTTCTGCGCGCGACTTCGTCGGCGTGGACTCCGCTCCTATTGGTCTTAGCGTGATGACACATAGCCTATAGCCTTCCTCGATAAATGGGCTATCTAACACAAAGAATTTTTCAAATCGGCCTAGTAGTTCCAGAGATTACCGCGTTCAAACAAACAAACAAACAAACAAACAAACAACCAAACCAACAAACTCTTCAGCTTTATATATTAGTATAGATTTGTGGTGTACAATACAGAATAAATACATTAAGTCTTCATATACACAAAAATATGCTTATGTTTAAACACTTCTAAAACTTTTCCTTTAACTTCAAACTTCTTAGGACACGATATTACAATATAATAGGAGAAAAATTGCAGAAAACAATCGAGCCGGACCGATACTTACGTTCCGGTAAGACGTTGTATTTTATTGAATTTTCTACAAAAGCTTACAGCACTTAATGATTGTGAAAATAAATGTGGACAGTTTACTTTGATATTCTTTGTAAATAACGTGATACACGACGTTATAGTAACTTAATACCATACTACTGCGTTTTACAACTATGTACTACAAAAATATGCGTATATGTTTGTATATATGTATGCATATACAGTAAATAACGTGTGCGCTAAAAGATGTGTAATGAAGTTCTCTTTTCAATATATATATATATATATCTATACTAATATAATAAAGCTGAAGAGTTTGTTTGTTTGATTGTTTGTTTGTTTGTTTGAATGCGCTAATCTCAGGATCTACTGGTCCGATTTGAAAAATTCTTTAAGTGTTAGATAGCCCATTTATCGAGGAAGGCTATAGGCTATATATCATCACGCTAAGACCAATAGGAGCGTAGCACCAATGAAGAATGTTTCAAAATCGGGTTTTTTTTTCTTTTATTCCACGGGGACGAAGTCACGCGCAGAAGCTAGTTTTTTAATAAAAAGACATTTCTTTGAAAAATAAGTTAAATTTTATATTTATTTATTGTACTCTTTTACCGATCAACTTGTAAGAGCACGTGTCGCTCATACGTCAGCCGCGTAACTGTCATAAAGTTAAAGCTGCATTTTCTGCTTGGTGGCTCTTCTTCATAGAAGAAAAAACTTGCAGAAGGGGATGATGAGTGGCTTTTACACCACAATTAGTACATTTGTACAATGGTAAAGTTTAAGATTTAGTTTTTTAGACAGATATAACGCAAAATAATGAAAATAAATATTATCTACCACTTTGACAGATATCAATAAAAGAACGTGCGTTTGGCCTTTAGGTTATTAATTAATACAAATTGTAATAAAGTAGTACTAGCATTTGTAAAAGGTATTATAATTTCTTAATATCAAATTAATAGAGCAAATAACTTTTTAACAAAAAGCAACAAAGGAGAAATCGACGGAGAACCTATCAAAACTTGGGAAAATTCAATAAAGGCACTTGGAAAGTTTGTTAAACCAAGTAACAGGAATATTCTTATAAAAAGACCTCAATTTGTGTCGCCGCTAAAATAAAAATAAGGAACTTTCAATGCCTCTGAGGTAGAATCAACTTTAACAAGTTTGCCCATCAATGATTTTACTTAAGCGAATTATATTAGGTACGGGAAAAGTTAGCACCGTGATTAATTATTATGCATGAAATATGAACACTTGTCAATGTTATGGACTTTAACTCGATTCTGAACCGCTTTATATCGAAGGTAATCTCATCATACCAGCATACCTGTCTTCGGAAGAATATTAAAATTACTTTTTAAAACTAACCTCAATTTTAAAGGATTAAATAGTCTGTGATAAAAAATCTTATACTAATATATAAAGCTGAAGAGTTTGTTTGTTTGTTTGTTTGAACGCGGTAATCTCTGGGACTACTGGGCCGATTTGAAAAATTCTTTTAGTCTTAGATAGCCCATTTATCAAGGAAGGCTATAGGCTATGTATCATCACGCTAAGACCAATAGGAGCGGAGTCCACGCCGACGAAGTCGCGCGCAGAAGCTAGTTTATTATACAGTTACTAAGAGACTTTGCTTCGCCAGAACAGTCAATAGTATTCGACTTAATATTATACAGAGATTTCATATTTATTAAACGGATGACTATCTTACAGATTGAATTCTAAACCCAAAAACTACAGTTTCAGTCCCGACGATAAGCAGCGGTCTTCAAAAATCTGTTTACTGTATCCATCAATTTTTATCAACGTTTAGTTTTAAAGTCTATAAATATTTTTTAGATAGAACTTTCGGAATAAATTTTTCTGAAATTGTAGACTAAATGCTTTTTGAATTAGGCTATTACTTCCACTTACTGTAAGGTAAGGCCATTTCTTTAGGAATACGAAACTAAATTTGATACGCTTGTTATGATTCAGTCTGTAACATCCCTCTGCTGGGCTTAGGCCTTCTTCTCCATGCTGGAAAAGAGTCGAAGGTTAATCCACCACGCTGCTCCAATTACTAACGATCGCTATAACCACGTTCGACAGCTTAACATGCTCTCCGAAGCAGGTTTTAAATGTCATAAAATGATTTTGATAATATTAGTCAATTTAAACTAATATTTACATTCTCTGCGAGTTTGCGGATATGTTCCCTACTATGAATATCGATCGCTATCAGGTGTCAATGATAAATTGATATCAACCGTGACCGACGGCTTTAAGTGCTCTCCGAGGCACGATGGGGAGACCCACAAGGACAGACAACCAGACCGGAAATAAATATTTGTATAAACACAAATATCAACGAAATGGTTTCGAGCGGGAATCGAACGCGTAACCGCCATGATAATAATTATATTACTTCACGGTAGGGGGATATGCATGAAGAATTTTTAAACAGGGTTCTTAGAACAACTATGCTATAATTCTGAAAACTTAAATTTTATTCGATTGATCTATAAATCAATTAAATTTTAGGAAGCATGTTTAGTCGGGAATGTAAAAAGTATTATTTCTCTTGTACATACATTTATATAATACTACTAGCTGACCCCGCAAACGTTGTTTTGCCATATATGTTATTAACCCCCACAACCCCCTCTTGTGGGTGGAATTTCATAAATTCCGTTCTTACCTGACCTCTACTCGGCGAAAGGAATATTCCTACCAAACAAGTCTCTACGCCTTATGGTTCGAGAGATATCGTGATGAGTCAACATATGGGTGGAAATCTCTTATATATGTATTGTATATATAGATCGTATGTGGCGGATCGGTAACATTAATTCTGTCATTTCCTAATTCATTTTTTTTAAAGCATAAATATATTTTTAATATATAATTATATTTTTGATAACCCAAATCCATCCGTGTATTATTTGTTTAATCAAATGTGTATAGTCACATCAATATAAAAAAACAACACTGACCAAAACTAAATACACAAACAACTTGTATCAATATTAGGATTACAAATAGTCAACGAGAGATGAAGCGTTAACACTAGTCTAAAAATAATATAAGACAATTTTTTTTTTTTTTGTTATTTTGTAGAGAAAATAACCATAGATGGATTATAAGCTAAATCTTAAACAATAACCGTGTTGTCATTTTAATACATCGATGAAATAATATGTTCAACTCTGTATTCTCTAAAGACACCAGTGTGTTAGTATTAATTTCAAAGTACAAGATATCAATGAAACATCTGAATCGTATTAGTGTCAAGTGTCAACATGCGAACCACTAAAAAACAACGCATCAGTTGTCGCGAATCTGACGCTCTCCCCGACGCTATCATTAATCAAATCAGGGTTGTGCGGTTTAATGGCAGACTAATTACAGTTTGCGTGTATCGCTACACTCAGTCGCTATAATTATTGCATAAGCTCGACCGCGGGTAGCGCTTAATAAAGGATTTGTATAGCTATCTTTGCTGGCGCTACCCGAATGTTGGTGCAGTTTGAATGTCAATCATATATCGCGATTACATCATCCGATTGTAATGTCAATGATACCATGTTATTTAAGTAACACTCCTCAATTTAACGTTTACCGTCAAGGTCGTGTCGGAGGTTAATTGCCTCTCTAATATTTTGTAACAATCGCTTCTAATGTATGTTGTGTTTGATTATATTTTTTTAACTAAATTATTTTTGAAGCTGTGATCATCTATGTGGTTTTTATGATAGTTTTTAATTTTGATAGTTAATCACAACAAATACCATAGAAGTATAAAAATATGGTTAATCATTTGAAAAACGAAATACGAATCACAAAATATAAACTAATAAAAAATCTCAATTACAATTACAAGTAAAAAAATATAATACCATGTCACAATAAATATCATTTATATTATGAACATAAATTAAATTTCTTATCAGTAAAAAAAAATCTTAAGACGTTTAGTGCTCTGCTAGCTCGTAAAGGGGGTGATAAAGTGGAAAACAACCCACCTTAACGGTCACCTTTGAATGCCTTTGTTTATGATTCCTTATCCAGAGAACGGGTGCATATAAAAGAGGCGACATCATATTTTTCATCGTGAATAAGAAAATGCATTAAAGCTATTAAGTAATGATCTAGTAGTGACTTTTATTATACCCGTTGCATATTATAAAACACTATAGCTCCAGCTTGAAATTCATATTTAGAAAATATATAAATGAAAATGAAAATAAATATAGATTTATAGAAACACGAGAGACACAGATAGCTTTGAAATATATTTTTTCTATATTTTTGAAACGTCACCATATTACTGTAACAGACATGCAAGGTCTTGGTACATAACTCGTTTTCCTATAAGGAGACAACTTGATTGTAATCCTCATTACAATGTTGTTTTGTTAGTTTGTTTGTATATTTGCAATATTACACAGAACAAATACCCCTCTCATTACATAGACGTGTACTTACGCGTAAACCTAACAATAGTATATTTCATTACAAGTGCGGAAAGGCTGTCATTGCAAAGAGTTCCGACAAATGTCTACCCGAGCCGAGGCGCAGCCGAGGGCAAGGGTTGACAGTCGGAACAAGTTGCAATGACGGTTTCGCACGAGTACTGAACGACTATTTTTAATACAGTTGCGAAAAAATGAAACAATTTAATAAAATAAACTCGCACAGAAAATTTCTGAAAAATGGCGCCAACCGTAGAATATAAGCAGAGTTTTTTTTTCTTCACCCATTCAGGTAGCCAAAGGGAAACTATGCCCATACAGCCAAGTCTTCAGTAGAAGTTTTTTATTGATATGAAATGAAAATGAAATTTAATGAGATGAAATGAAATGAAATGAAACCTAACCAAACTCATTCAATCAAATCATTAAATCTGATATTGAAACAAATTAGTAGCTTCTTTTAAGAAATATACGTATTTGCATGAATCATAAAAACTTCTATGATTTTTTTAGTAAAAACTTCATGGTTGGTTTTTCTTTTTAATAGATATTATTTTGACAGTTGGGAAAGAGAACGCACGAGTGCGGGAAAGGTAAAAAAAGCACGGGTGTGTAGCCCACATCCCGAACGCTATACGTATCTGCAATACGCCACTTTTTGAGCAACTGTATTAAAAATGTCATTTCGCTTCAGCCTGTAATATCCACTCCAAGCTGGAATCGAAACCGCGACCGTCGGTGTTTACACGCCGCCGACACGCACCACTACACCAGCGCGGTCGTTTATACTTTGTTTATTTAATTAAAATTAACAAAACATACATCACTGACTGTCATACTTGATTCGTCGGGTTACCTTAATTTAATCTTTATTAAGGGCCAATTATTTATTTTTGACTTACTTAAGCAATGTGCATTTAATTGCTAAAGTTAAATGATTGAATAAGGGACGGGATCACTGCAAGTGGAACTTGCGTCCGCACGAGTTTCGAACATTAAGCCAACGTCTAATAGATCGCTTTAACTTCTACTGCTACATTTGATTGGAAGCAGAATCCTACTGAAAGTAGGTTGCAAACTATATATTATTTAAACATACCTAGCAAACATACAATTTAAACAAATTAATTAAACTAAGACACTTATAGTAAATTGCAGAACATTGTTCTCCAATCAATCTAATAATTATGTCATAATAAAAAAGATTAAATCCACTTTATTTTGTTGTACTTGGACGAAACTCCTCACATCGGAATATGTTCATAACTCTGAACAGTCGTTTTTCCCCGAGAGCACGAGATAAATTATTTACGATTGTAGATTGCTAATATTTAAAAGCATTTTAGGATATACATAGATATACCCTAACCTTGTTTTTAAAAGCTTTTATTTTACTCGCAATGTATGTATGTAAGTACTAAGTATGTGTGTATGTAAGTATGTATCGTCTGTGTATGTGCGAAATTTACCTTTGTAAATAAATCCGATTGATTTAAATTGTTAAAATTTTCAAAAGAAATAACTACCTCATCATCATCATCATCATCAATCAACTACCTACGTGTACTTAAATCTCGCGACGTTTATATGATATAAATAGTATAGTCACGTTATATGTTTATAGCAAAAGTTTTAAAGGAAAACTTTATTTTATTCTTTTAGCGCATTTAAAATTAAAGCTTGTCTTTTAAAAGGTTGGTCTTGTTTTTTACTTTTAATTTATTTTCATAAAATTACATTAATTATTTCTCACTAGTTCTCATATCCAATAACATATGTCAAAGAAAAATTTAATAACATTGTAATTGTGATACTTTGGCACCATATTTTAAGTTAAATGATTTTTTATTATGGTTTGGTCTTATTTTCACAATAGTTTATTTTAAACATTATAAATTTTTACAATTTACAACAAATTTTCACAAGAAATTGTATCACGATCGATCACGATTCAGCCTGTAATATCCCACAGTCGGGCATAGGCCTCTTCCCCATGTAGGAGAAGGATCGGAGCTTAGTCCACCACGCTGCTCCAATGCGGGTTGGCGGATATATTTCCTATATTCTAATAGTAGTAAAATTTAAACTCTAAAACAAAACTTGATTTCATAAAATTTATTACAACTAACGTTAATAATAACCACATGATGTCACCCGCTAGCCACCGCTTGCGACAATACACATAATATATGAATTTAGATATTAACCGTTTCATAAATAAATTACAATATCAATCTAAAAACAAAGTTACATTTGTATGAGTGAATTACTGGAGCGAATGTTACATTTTCGAATGAATCCATCAACGGAACAGCCTGCAAACAAGTCTTATACGAGGGGCTACAGAGTCGGGAATTTGTAAATACGGCTTTCTACGTGAAGGAAACGATTTGCTGAGGCGAGTTAACGCCGATGTTATCGTCATCGAGCTGCGGAACGGCCGATAACGAAATTGTTTGAGAAAACAACGTTTCGACGATGAATTTCTTTATTAAGTTCGTTTAATGTACTTTAATGAAAATGTCTATTAATCGCTTTTTTAATTTTTGTTTCATATTAAAGTCTAAGCATAAAAATTGTAAAGATGAAATTGTTTGAGAAAACAACGTTTTGACGATGAATTTCTTTATTAAGTTCGTTTAATGTACTTTAATGAAAATGTCTATTAATCACATTTTTTTTCATATTAAAGTCTAAGCATAAAAATTGTAAAGATAAAATTGTTTGAGAAAACAACGTTTTGACGATGAATTTCTTTATTAAGTTCGTTTAATGTAATTCAATGAAAATGTCTATTAATCACTTTTTTTCATATTAAGTCTAAGCATAAAAATTGTAAAGATTCTTCTTACAAACACGCAGAGAATGTAAATATTAATTTAAACAGGCTAATATTA
Organism: Melitaea athalia; assembly: GCA_905220545.2. Classification (NCBI taxonomy): domain Eukaryota; kingdom Metazoa; phylum Arthropoda; class Insecta; order Lepidoptera; family Nymphalidae; genus Melitaea; species Melitaea athalia. Next base: position 8,331,981 of record HG992180.1, on the reverse strand, counting down.
TCTAAATCATTTTATGAAATTTAAAACAGTACATTGAAGTACGACTCACAATTATATATTCCTAAAAGTAGGTCTTCAAATAATTTAATATAGCTTATTCAATTTTGCTTATTGCATATTACAAAAGCACTCTGAATCCAAATACGGTATCACGTCTATTACAGTTAGTCTATATTTGCTTTCGGGTTAAACGCAAGTATTACGTTGCTTGGATTTGCTATTTGGCTCGCAAGTTGCTGAATCACGAAACCGTATTGAATTTGTAATGTTTAACCTGATTACATTATGTTACAAGTAGTACTTAACTAACTTACAATTAAGGGATGCTCCCAAAAAGTACTCGTGTTAGTACACGTTATAAGTATCTTATACTATTGGTCTAAGATCCGGAATATAACAAAATCTTCCCTCATCTCTTAATTAGATGAAACAATTTTTTATAGGCTGATTTCAATATTGTGAATTTATAAAAACAACCTCTGCCACCATAAGCCTGCTGCAATTTTTTTTATCCTTTCCCTCTCATGTTAATTCTCAGGTTTATATACATAATAAACCTTCCTCTTGAATCACTCTACCTATTAAAAAAAACCGCATCAAAATCCGTCGGATAGTTTTAAAGATCTAAGCATACATACAGACAGACAGACGGGAAGCGACTTTGTTTTATAATATGTAGTGATAGTGGTAATCCGTATCCGTACGCCCAATTTCCGTAAAAAGGGGTACAAAGTTTTTGCTTCACGTATTAATATATAGATTACGCACATGACGTTTTCAAAACGTCATTACCGCTAGCGCAGTATAACAAGTAAATTTTGAATGAGTCTCGTGTCACTGGATATATAACTTCAGTACAGAACTCGACAAACAAGCAATCTATCCGAACAAGCTGAAACCTTTTGTATTCGTAATGGATATTATTTGAAACAAAATTTAATAAATAATTAGGAGAACGTGAACATTTGCGTAGTTGCGTACTGTAAATGTTATGTATGAAAACAGGTGAATGGGCTAAAATGCTTATTGGCCTATTATGCAAATAAATGCATATTGCACGCATGGGATGAAAACCTTACAAACGACCTAAATGTATTTAATGGATGGCTTTTAGAAATTACCATTATTGGATGACATTGTAAGACACAAATATGGGTATAATGATGCAATACATATATTATATATCATAGTACATGTCTCTATTGAACAAGTTATGTTTCTTTTCTCTCCTTGACATTTTGTTAAAAAATAAAATTATAATATAACATAATAAATATTAAATAAATAAATATCTTAAAACGTACACACACGGTCGTCTGTTCCCATGGTAAGCAACTTGTGTTATATGCTTGTGTTATAGGTAACAGCCGGCTAATTTATCTAAATACTTTTCTTTTGATAAATATACATAGAAATATTACAAATATAAATATTTAAATACAAATATTACACCCAAACTGAGGCGGGAATCGAACCCGCAAACCACGGATCAGAAAGCAGGGCCACTAAAAACTGCGCCAACTAGCTAGTCTAATGATTCAAAACTTTAATTATTTATTCAAACTGTACTTTTATTATCTTTTTAACACAATTTCACTCGGTTTACACTAAATACATTACTTATTTCTATAATATGCATATTGGGACTTTACAATTATTACTTAAATCACTTTAATATCATACACTACATCCGCATTCTAAGAATCTTTGTCATTTAGCAAGACGAGTAACGGTGTCGTGTCACGGATGGTGTGCAGTCATAATAAACCATAAAACGAGCCTCAACACATAAGTGGAAATTGCCTGGCTGACATCTGGTTACAGTTATTCGAACCATTGTCTCACGTCACTGGGGAATATTACCGACGTTCGAGCAATACGGAATTGAATTATGTATTGTTAGCGTCCTCACATTCATACCTATATCAACATACGTTATGACGATAACAGAAACACACAATTACAACGCATAAAGTATGAGAATATTAAATCAAACTAGAAAAGTACACTGTAGTATTGTTCTCGATAAAATTTTGAAAAGTAGTTCAATAGTTGTTATAGTTATCGCTACTATTCGACGTTTAACTGGAAACAATACATGTTGAGATAAGAAAAGCAATGAATGCTAAACAAAAGTTGAAATAACAATATTATCGTAGTAACTTGCATATCGGCGTGCAATTTACAAACATTTTATTCGTCGATTGTTCAGCTTCTTAAATGATTGCGTCATTCATTGTTCATAACTGTCTTCTTTTAAAATTAATTTTAGTTAAGTAGTTTGTTTACTTTTTCCATATGAATTATACCTACGTGAATGTTTTGGTAAACTTGAATTGAAGATTTCCTCAAAATGAAACTTCAAAAATAAAATAAAGAAAACTTGTTTGGTGTCAAATGCAAAAACAGTTCCCATTGTCTTTTTAAAACTTTGAAACATCTGCCCTGGTTCTTTGTGTCGTGATAACGTAGAAAATATCAAGATTGTTTAACATATTTCGTGGTATTAATGGTTATTAAACTTACTAGTGTAATTCAAATAGTAAATACGACTTACGTTACGCTTCAACCTGTAACATCCCACTGCTGGGAACAGGCCTCTTTCCCCATGCAGGAGAAGGATCAGAGCTTAATCCATCACGCTGCTCCAATGCGGGTTCATGGATGATTATATTCCCTACTATGCGTAACGATCGCGATCACATGTACATGATAACAACCGGGACTCACAGCTTAACGTGCTCTCTGAGGCACGATGGGGAGACTCACAAGGACTAACAACCGGACCGGAATTAAATATTTGTATAAACTCAAATATCCACTCCGAGCGACGAGCGAGCGGGAATCAAACCCATGACCGTCGGTGTTTAGGCGCCGCCCGCCGACACTGACGACAGTGGTCGTCAAAAATACAACTTACTTTTTCTTAATTCTTAAACTAGTTTTCTTTACTCAAAATAAATTTCATTCTAACCAAAAATTATATTAAGCCTAAATTAGATCTTAATCTTTTTATGTTCAAACACTTTTCGAAACCTATTGGTATTCAAGATAGGCGTTCTGCATAAATAATAAACAAGTATCGTTGGATGAAATTGTGAGAACGTGACATTGAATCTTTTTGCCAAATTTCTTATGAAATTTTTTTTCTCACCTGCTATTTTTGTCCTCGATGCGAAGCTACGTAAAGTTTAATTTCGAAAAGCATACAAAGAGTCGATATCACTTACTCCTAGCCATAGAAAAGTTCGTGACGTGAGAATCGTTAAGCGTCGAGCCTGGAATCACAACGTTTTAAATTTAGGTCATGCAGCCCTAGAGATTAGGTCCTGATTCCTTTGTTGTGCGACGATTGTTTATTTTTATTCAAAATACAGTCGCACACCATGTTCGAAATGGTGTGAAGTCAGATTTATACCGCTCGTGAAACTGGCACATTTCGCAGGCGGGATGTGTACCTACTATACATGCATGATGGCGCTCGGAACTTGCGGAGAATCTTAACTGTTTTCCATTGAAAGATCATCAGAGCGGCTTCATGGTGTGTCCTTAATTAACTCTCATAATTGTTAAGAAAAGCAGTTTAGAGACTTTTTTTTCAAATAATGTACATTTATTTATAAGTACATAATTTGGAGTAGTTTAGCTATTTTTGTTACTGTTTTCTGTGTTGCGTGTATTCAAAAAAATTGACACTTTAGTCAAAATAATTATTATTTCAGTTCCTGACGCATGTACACTTGCAAGTCGAACTGTATTTCCAATCTCTATCGAAACGTGTACATTAAATATCGTGAGTTAGGTGTCACTGTCAGTTACGGTCCCTCGACAGACGACCTGTTTTTCATCATAAGTGTTCAAGTTAAGAATTCAAAAGAATATCTACCCTATCATCTGAGCTTCAGGGATAAATATCGACTGTTTAATCTGTGAATTATTCCCTTTATTTCGAGTATCTATTCAATTAACGCCTTGACTTAAAAGGTGCTTATTATTACAAGTATTTGAATAGAAACAGATAAGTCTATGAAAACGATCACGGGATCCATGAAACGTACAGAGGTGAGTACATTATTATAAATCAAACAGATGTTTAAAGTTTTAATAAATTGTTTTTGTATAATTAACACCGTGAAACGAATCAGCCGCGCCAGCCATCACTCACACAACGGATTGAGTTTATCTTATCGATATTTAATTAAGCAAATTTAAGCCGAAGCGAATAGAAGAAATAAACGTCAAGGAATTTAATTATAACGATCATTGATTCTGTCACGCTTTGTAAACAGAGGCTTTTAAGCTGTTTAATTTGTATCCAGAATTTTACTGGCTGATGTCTGTCTTGAATTATAAGCATTATTAATCAGATGCCTTAGACGGATTTAATTTTAGAAAATAATGAGTGAGGGTAGACATAATAACGGTAATTCGAATCTAGCTGAAAACATTTGAATATTTAATATTTTTCATTTTCTTACAAACTGACACCGCTGTAAATGTTAAGACCTTGTCAGTTTATAAGGTTTCATTTTTTTTTTCTTTTTTTTTCAACTCTCTATCAACTTGTTTATGTATACTTTTATTTTGCTTCAGACTTTGAGATTACGCATTGATTAAAATTAATTTGTCATACAGGAGAAAAAAGATATCGTTCTGGTATGGTATATAAAAAGCGATTTTATTCGAGGTAACCCAATTAGTGAAACCTCTTTTATCTGCAGCCGTTTTGTAACCGAAAAAAAGTTTCAGCTGATTCAGTCGATAATTTGAATCGGAATATGTATAAAAAGTTGCTATATTTTTTAAATTGTAGTGCTTTTTCGAAAAATTGGTTATATAGTTTTGAATGTGATACGAGAACAGAATTTATGAAGTGAAATTATACGTGTATAGTAATTGTTCCCGTTACTGAAATTGTTTTATTGACATATAAAATGAAGAAGCTTAGTTTTTTTGTTTTTTTTTTTTATATATGAAATATTTATCCAGTCGATTTTACTAAAAATAAATTTGAACTGACTCACAGCTAAATTAAAATGAATGTATATTGACTTTTATCTCTGTCACTTCGAAGGCTAGTTATAAGTTTTATATATCAATCAATAAAATTTTGAATAAGTTAAACTTACTGTTTTTATTGATTTGATGGAAATTTATGTTTAGTCTTAATATTAATATTTATCCTGTACATATACTTATTTTTCTTGCTAACCGCTAAATACTAAGCAATCCACGAGTAAACTGCATTTTTAAATAGACTTAAAATATATTAAAATTAATGTCTTGACGTACTTAGTTTTGTATTCCACTAATTCTTATGACTAAATTAGTGATAATTGTTATGAAACAACTTCGAGTCTCGCAATGAATACATTGGAACAGTTTGTCGTCGGCTCATGATTGATAGCGGCTGTAATTAATTTCTCCCCTGATAAGTTGACAGTTGGGACGCGCCGGGCGAGGCTTTATTACGCTTCACACGTAATAAACTTAACGGATAGTACATTAATCGACAAAATTTTTTTAAAAATACTAATATGTTTTTGTTTAAGACTTCCTTTATCAATATTCTACTCGTTTGTTTTGTATAACATGAAATAGAGCCTTTTAGAGCATCGCGGAAATAAGTTATAGGAGACAAATAGTGCTCGTAATATATCGCACGTAATTTACACTTGAACGTTATCTGTAAACTTTGTCTTGATTGTTATGAATTCTCGAAAGTAGACAAACCAAATTTATTTATGTCGTATAAATCGATGTGTATAAGTCGACTTTACATGTGTATTTTATTGTTTATGTAATATATGTTTATTTCTAATTTTCTTTCACAACCGCTCGGGTGTAGTGGTGCAAGTAGTCGCTTAAAACACCGACAGCTTGAGGGTTTGATTCTCGCTTGGGATGGATATTTGTATTTATAACAAATATTTATTTCCGGTCTGGTTGTAAGTCTTTGTGGGTCTCCCCGTGCCTCGGAGAGCACGTTAAGCCGTCGGTCCTGGTTGTTATCATAAATACCTGATAGCGTTCGTTACTCATAGTAGGGAACATATCCGCCAACTCGCAGTGGAGCAGCGTGGTGGATTAAGCTCTAATCCTTCTCCCAAATTGAGAACAAGGCCTATGTGCCATCAGTGGGATGCTAGACGCTGAATGCGTCCTTTCAAATCAAAAATATTTATTTATTGATTTATTGCTGAGAAGAATCGACAAGAAAAGCAACAATTACTCTTTTAAAAACTTGTCAATAGTTATAAAAGTTATGTCTAAAATACATCGCCACTAAACCTGCACATCTTTATCATTGATATTATTTTAGTATTGTTATAATTATCTTCTTATATTCTACTTCTTCTTCATATATAAAATTATTATGTATATGCACTATACATTATACAACACTGTAAAATATTATAAATATGTGTAAGTGTGTGTAAGCAATAAACTGCTATTACAAAAATTATTATAGCCAACATCATAAATAAAACATCAAAGATGTTGAATATCTACAAAAAGACGTGATAACAGCGTGTTCAGTAGTACTTTGTGAAACATTTGCGGTTGATGTCAGTCCAAGGCGGGTGATTCGCGTTTTATATACCGCCAGCTTTAGGAAGTGCTAGTAATGAAACACAGTTGACAATTTTTGATGTAATAAAACAAGTCATAAAAGGGGACTATAAAAATATTGTATAGACGCACGTATGTCAGTATACGATTGATGTTGCTATTAAAAATTTTGTATTGTTGTTTCAAGTAATATGTAAAATAGTTAACGACTTTAGAGCACATTGCCTTGTAAATAAAATTTTAAAAATTGTTCAACGTACGACAATGTTATTTTAAACTTACGTTATCCCTCGTTACAACACCGATAATATTAAGGCGATCAACATTGTTGATTGATTTTGGAATACATACATATTCCTATTTTTTATTATATAATAACCCAAGAGCCCGTGAGTCTGGTCCTCCTGAGCTCTCGGCCTATAATATCTGATACCTACCTGAAACCTAAATCAAACTTTCTAACTTATTAAGATGTTTTAGCACCCAAATTAAGTACTTTTGACTTTTTTTAAAGATTATTCTCTAGTTTACTATTCTCAATGACCATTAGATGTATAACCTATACGTTGTCTCTTTACAAAAGATTTTATATAGACCGCAATATTTTCATAGTTCAACCTATATCCAAATTCAATCAATAATGTTTACTTGCAGTTTTATTAAATAGACGATTCGAGGGAAAAAATTTTTTTTATGTATTGTAATGTATACAGCGTCAGTTTTACTTATTCATTTCAAATTTTGCCAAAGAAGCATTTTAAAACATTTTTTTGTTAAAACATAAAACAGTAATATTAAACCATTATCCCTATATAGGTACTCGTAGTAACATGAACAAAATATTTAAATGCTTCAGACTTTTTAGTGTAATGTCGTTTTACGCTCGAAGTTTTTATTAAAAGCATTTTCACCTAAATTTTATACTCTACTTAAACGAACTAACTACGAAATCAAGCTAAAATCTTTGCGTAAAATGAAAGTTGATTAGCAAACATTTATTATATCTTCGGTTATTCAAAAAGTTTAAATAAGTGTACTTTAAGCAAGGAGATAGATAAACAAGAACATCGCGACAAGTTAATCACACTCTGAAATCAATGGTTTTACCTATCAACTCAATATAAACGAACATTTATAATTAAAAATCGTTTAACATACACTGTCTTATGTTTTTAAAGTAGAAACTTAGTGTCTGTTATTTTTGGTAACAGCGCACTATATTTTGTTCATGGTTTATATACGAGTATACATATATACAAATACGCCAAGCCAACGAATTAAAAATCATTTCATTTGAAAGTGTAAGAAACAAACTGAGGTAGAGCACAGCAGAAAATTTCCTGCTCAAAATATGGAGCAGTCCGACTGGGGTAGTACTTCGACCTTACAGAAGACCTCAGCTAAATAATACTGTTATCCAGCAGTATTGTGTTCCTGTTGGTGTGTAAGGTGACCAGAGCTCCAGGGGGGATTGGAGATAGGGTCAGCAACGCGCTTGCGATATTTCTATTATTGCAGGCGTCTATAGGCTACGGTAATCGCTTACCATCAGGTGAGCTTTACGCTTGTTTGCCGAGCTAGTTAAATAATAATAATAAAAAACGACTAATATCTTAGTCATTAACTATTACTAAGCACAATTAGCGTCCCTATACAATTGAATGTTACATAAATAATAATTTATGTACATAGTCACTACTTACAAGCACTGATTAATCCTAATTTTATTCAATTATAAAGCTAAGCAAATCATTTTGTTCATAACAATGAAAAATTAAATTTGACGTGAGTACCACACTTAATATTTAAATTGGTGGTAGCTTCACTTTTAACGATAGTTAAAACTTTAATTTGTAAAATGACGATTGAAAGGTGATCTCAAACCATATTTGAAGAAAGTTATTTTTGTATTTTGTTTTTGATTTTTAAAGGAAATATAAGTAACCGAATTATTGTCTCCGCTCTGCCTGTCTTCCTCGTTTTTTTTTAAAGCCGTTACTTCGTAGGTATTCAAAATTTTAACAGGGTATGTATTTTTACAGACTTTATGTTAGCAAATACCAAATAGCGGTCACTAATATAAATCATCGTTCAATTTCACGTTGAGCATCTTGGCACTACGATAGCATAATGAAATAGATTTATTTACGACTCAGAATTGTCGTCGATGGATCAGTTGGTTGGTTGGTCATGTTATTAAGTATAGAATAGAAAGAACGAATTTAAACTGAAGCTTTTACAATTTTAATCATCTCTTAAATAATAAACTACGGTCATACGAGCATTGTATGAACACAAGATTGGAAACATGTAATGCATTACTGATCCACAATAATTTGAAATACCAGTAAATTATTATTGATGACCATCATACTTCTGACTCCCTTGGGGGACACAATGGGTATCAAGTACGTATGTTTATTGCTACAGGATGCGACAATTGCCTTATATTGGCTATAACGAACGCACCCAAGTAATATGGTCTTGTTAAGCCGATCTTCATCTATTTTATTAACGTAATGGACAAGCGTATTTTATTATTGGTGGTGAAATAAAATATCGACATGATGTGTTTCTAACTTAACGTAAAATACACATTTATTTGTATATTATGTACATGAAATAATACTTTATACAATTTTACGTTTAAACATTAATATTTAGGTAGTAAATACAATTTAAAATATTTTATGTCTGTTAGAGCAATCATCATCTTGAGTCATTTTTATTTACATCTTGAGGAAAAATGAAATCGCAACCACAAGCTTATTAAGGTTTATTGCGTTGTGTTTAAGAAATAATAATTTCTTATCTCTTCCCTTTTTCTTTTTTAAAGAGTTCTTCCAATATTATAAGAAAGTCCAAATTTGAAGTATGGATTAAATGATTAAGAACGAAGTAAGTTTGTTTTTAAAATTGGTTTACAAAAATATTTTTGACACGCTAAACCAGATTTTATTATTAAAATTAAAAACAAATGCTTTCAGACGACTCCGCATAGCTTCGAGATAAATTAATACGAACGATAACATTTCCGAGAAGTATGTTATAAGTATAATCAAACATTTTTAACATACTGTGCTCTGTTTTTAAACAGCGTTAAATTGAAGCAAACATGCCAAACTCCCAAACAAAAGTTTAGTATAAAATTTATAGTACATATATTTTAAGTAGTAGCAAGAGTAAGACTGGGAAAGTATAAATAATAAAAAATAAACGAAGAAAAGCAAATAATTATACAACAGTGCGACGTCGTGAAATGAAAGTTACTCGGCATGTTGAAGAGGCTACCCGAACGCAAATTTTTTGTACCAGTCACAATATCTGCCCTATACCGTAGCAGTTTCAGGAACGCAAAAATTAAATTCTACTATATTCGCCCCTGTCAGGATTCGTCAAGTTTATTCTTGCGATTTTTGAAAATTATTATTGTTTTATAAGCTCTAAAACCTTTCTCAAGGCTTTCGACAGGGGTCGACGTCTGACAATCATTGTAGTCTTTACCAATGGCCTCATTTTATTATTCATCTGTCTACTTTAAATTGCCTCAATTTATATGAGTTAAGTCGTTAATGTATTCAAAGGGTGTCTTGTCAGTTGTCCTACAGATACGGGCGGGGACGTTTCAAAGTATCAAACTAATTTATTAGTGCAGTTTATAATGGGGGTTTTATTTTAATAACAGATGATCGAATGTATTTCTTATAACTATGCATAAATGTACACACGAGTATTTGATGTGATTCGAACGTGTTCACACCTAACATTCAATTAATATAATATTAAGCAAAAACTTTGTACCCCTTTTTACGAAAATAATAACATAATTCTTGCTAGTAAGACGTGTAATCTATATTCGAGTAAATGTATAAACTGTAGTTTTTTTGATCCTATAAAATAATATAAAACATATTTCCTATGAGGAAAAACTAGTTTATTTATTTATTTCGTGGTAATATATAAAACTCGATATGACATAGAGTAGTCGTAATAAATAAAACACTAAAAAATCCAACTTATGAATTAGAAAATCAATTATAATTATTATTTTATATTTATATTTTGTACTAAATAAATAGATCATAATGTCAATAATACACTTTACCAAACGCACATAACTGAACCTTTAGAAATTCGTAACAAAACGAGAACACGGAATATTTTAAACATAACATGTGGAGATTAACGCGAGTCTGTGATGCGACTGCACTGCAATGAATCACACATGCTTCAAACATACATCAAAGGTGTTTTGAAATTAATTATGTAATCAGAATTTAAAAATCGACGACGTGATAAATTTGTTTCGTATAAAGTTACACAAACATCTAGAACGCTCTTTTTAAGATAATGCATTGTACCATTGTCCCACTCGAAAATCAAGAAAATAATAATAAATAATACAAAATGTACTATATCAAACGAAAACACGAGTTGCACGTGTTTATAAATATTGTACGAATAATGAAATTTTCTTTCAATACTGGAACCCGATATAGAGGTGTCCAAATAAGAATTATAAGTCAATATTTCATAATAAGGCGACATATCCTCGCATCTACAACTTAAAGGTCATAAATATCTAGGCAGCTCGATGCTCGACAAAAACATATCGCAATAGAATGTTGTTCCACTACATTCACTATTAACTCTATTTATTTTTTTCTTGTTTTAAAGCAAACGTATAGTTTACTTTGATTCGCGATTTTAAGGAATTAAAAAAAACATATAGGCAATATAAAAAATATTTATTTTCATAAATAAATAAAATTGACCTTTTCATTACTACTATCTTCTTTTTTAGATAAAAAATAACCAATATCGGTCATAAAATATAAAATGGACAGAACTACGGTATGTTTACTAAAGTATGTTTCATATAGCAGTGCTAAAAATTTCATCCGTCTTTTTAATATAACAAAATTACGGGGTTTATGTGTAATCTATACATAACATAAATCTGTAATCACCTGACGTATATACGTCAAGAAAGATTTTTATACTAAAAAAAATTGTAGACTGTTTAATTAAAAGAGGAGAAAATTATTATTTTTAAAATAATATCGGACTGTCTTTCTGTATTTTTGTTTGTTTTTGCGTTAAATACGCCAAAATGCTGTGTCTAAGTGGCGATGATAAATAATTCATTGATATAATTAAATGATTCACCTGTGAAAAAGTAACCGCAACACGTAACGAACGCTACTTTTGGTAAGGAATTTTTCCGCTTAGTCGTAGGGAAACAACGTGGTCAGATTGTTGGCAATACTTTATTTTGATGTTATCGTACCATTATATATAAACATTATATCTATACTAATATATAAAGCTGAAGAGTTTGTTTGTTTGTTTGTTTGAACGCGGTAATCTCTGAAACTA